>CM061750.1:220106347-220706347 GCA_030979885.1 Lolium multiflorum
ACAGGGAGACAAGATGGAGGTATATACTACGATGAACTTCTCCCCGCCGACAAACAACGAAGTAGAATACGAAGCACTGCTACACGGAATGAAGATGGCACGTGTGGCGCTACGCGCCTAGAAATCTACGGAGACTCAAACCTGGTGGTCCAGCAGTCGATGAACCTGTGCGATGCAGTCAGTGACAACATGGTTGCTTATCGGCAGCTGTATCAGAATATGGAGGCTAAATTCGAAGGATGTGAGCTTAAGCATATCGGCAGAGCCAGTAACGAGGAAGCCGACACTCTGGCGAACATCGGGTCCACATGCTCCCCTATTCCAGATGGAGTTTTTTACGAAGTGATCGCTCAAAGATCAATCAAAGAAAAGCCGTCTGCAAAACCATCGGTTGAAGAGTTGGAGAAAAGCTCATTACAGCAAGTTACTGATGAAGCTCCAGCTCTCCCAGCCGAACAAGTTCTCCTCCTCGAGCCATTATGGACTAAACCGCTCCTGGCGTACCTGACAAGGCAGGAACTGCCGGCGGATCCAGTAGAAGCAAAACGAATCATCAGGCGATCAAAAGCTTTTACAGTGATAAATGGCGAGCTTTACAAGCGTAGCATCTCAGGGATCTTCCAAAGGTGCATCGCCATTGACGATGGAAAAGCACTGTTGCGCGAGATACATGAAGGAACCTGTGGGCATCATGCAGGGAGCAGAGCCCTTGTGGCGAAAGCCTTTAGGGCAGGATTTTACTGGCCAACGGCAGCATCGGATGCCAGGGATCTAGTCATGAAGTGCGATGCGTGCCAACGTTTCTCGTCGAAACCACACGCTCCTGCAACGGATTTAATGACAATACCCTTGGCATGGCCGTTCGCTCAATGGGGACTCGATCAAGTTGGACCGCTGCCAAGATCGTCACCCGGAGGACACACGTACTTACTGGTTGCAGTCGACAAATTCACTAAGTGGATCGAGGCAGTACCAGTGCGAAATCAAAAGGCTGAAACGGCGGTTCAATTCTTCAAAGGAATAACATGTCATTTTGTGATGATGGAGGAATCAAATTGAAATTCGCATCAGTCTCGCACCCCCAGACCAATGGCCAGGTGGAAAGGATCAATGGTTTAATAGGGGATGGTTTAAAGAAACGCCTTAAAGGTGCAGCCGGAGCCTGGGTTGAAGAATTACCATCTGTGCTATGGAGTTTGCGTACCACCCCCAACAGGTCGACTCAATACACTCCATTCTTCTTGGTGTACGGAGCCGAAGCAGTTCTACCAGCCGACGTCCGATTTGAAGCGCCTCGAGTAACAGCGTACACAGAGTCCTCCTCCAATATCGCGCTACAAGATGCTGTCGATCTCCTTGACGAAGCACGAGATATCGCCTTGGCAAGAACAACGGTCTACCAACAAGCACTGAGAAATTATCACAGTCGACGGATACACAGTCGAAATTTCAGTGTTGGAGATATGGTACTTCGGTTGAAGCAAAAAAGACCCTTGAAGCTAGAATCTTCATGGGAAGGAACATACATCATCACCGAAGTGATACCAGGAGGAGCTTATCGGCTCAAAAATCCAGAATCAGGAAAAGACGTCGAGAATCCATGGAACATCGCGCAATTGCGACGGTTTTATACATAGGATACGATTGTTTTTTCATTTAACGGCCTACAAGGTTGCTTTACATTATGAATAAAGATCTAATCAGATTTCTGTTACCCTTTTTCTTGCTTCAATGCTTGGCACCCGAACGAACGTTCGGAACCTTTTTCTATCGGCTCTAACTCCCATCGGGAGCACTGCCGCGCACCCGACATTAATTAAATACTCTCAGCGAGAGCTAAGATTAATGACACATAAAAACAACCAATCCAAGCCTCGAAAAATACGCGAGTGCTGCAGTCGATGGTTACATTAAGATAAGGCTCAAACCGGTGCACCGTGTGACGAAGCCGAACTTTTGCATAAATTACATATCGACTTCGCAATAACATTGCATAAAATACAACGAAGTCGTCGAGTAAGCAGGTTGAACTGATCACTCAGCCGCACTCGACAACAAAATATCAATCAAAATAACATAAGCGTACAGCGTACGTAGTAAACAATCTTATGCGAATACAAGGTTATTCCATTTATAATCGGGATCCCCGGTCCCAATGGGCCTTCAGTTCCTTTTCGAGGCATGATTCCATCCGAGAAACAATGGTGTGAGCAGGACCTCTAGCAACATCATAGTACTGGCCTAAATCCCTTTCAGTGTTCGCCACGGCTCTTAAATCTAAAGATGGATGACATGCCAATATTGAAGCAAAGGCAAGCTCAGCACCAGCTAGAAGCTCTTTCCGCACCAGCAGCCGAATCCTCTCGGGAGACTTGAATCGGGTGAACAAACCAGACAAAGTTTCGGGTGCCTGATCCAGAGGAAACAAGGTGTGCCAAACCATCGTAAGAAGGGCATAGTATTTATCAAAATAGTAATGCGCCTTCATCACCCGATACTTAAACTTCGCCATGATGACGGCCTTCGGACGATGCAGCCATAAACCATGCGTTGGGTGCGCAACGTCGGTCATCGCCTCAACCTCTTCATGAATCTTCCTGTCCTCTTCAGCTGCATCCGAAGCTACGACTGGAAAAGGAACGAATGTTAGAACATTCAAGCTATACCCGGAATTAGAAGATAGACTAAACACTCACAGCCTAGGCTTTCGGAAGCAACATGAAGACCATCGAGAGCGTATTGTTCGACGGCAGTCGCTATTTCTCCCTTCTTCTTCACCAAGGCAGCCATTGCACGAAGGGAAGTAATGTCTTTATTCAGACTAGACACCTGGTCACGTAACTGACGAACAAGGCCTGACTCGTCATTCCCGAAGGATTCGGAAAGAGCTCGGCACGGGAAGAAGATGAGGGAATCTGCAGCACGTCCTCACTTCAGACCAAGCATTAATATAAAAAAGAAACTCCCATCGGGAGCATTGAGTGCACATCATACAGGCAAAAGGATGTTTGGCAACAGAGCCGAATTTAAAAAGTGTTACGAAAATATTATGTACAACAAATCAAATAACAGTTCAAGGATTAGCCGACGTTGAACCAGGGGCTGACTCAGGAGCAGGCTCGGCTTGTGCTTCATCCACCAACTTCAGAAGCCGGTTGGCGCAAGTTATTGCCGATCTCTTGAAAGGCTCAAGGTTGACTAGATGATTTTCATCATCAACAGGCAGCGCCTTAGAGAACTCTTCCAATTCCGACCCCATCCCGTGGCCCATAAGCAACTGGAAAGTAAGAACCGCACCAATCAAGCGGCTGCGACGTTTCAGTACCTCTACAGGCTCGGAAGGATCGACAAGGAAAGCTTCCGCCATCTCGTCGAGAGTCTTGTCCAGCTTCGCCTTTGGGAAGATCATCGAGTATAACTTCGACAGTGCCCCCTTGGACTTCTGCAGTAATCTGAGGATCTGGACATTTGACTCAGCAGCAAGTGACAAAGCGTCGGCCGTGGAATCCTCCCGAAGCTGATGGCGTCGGCTGACAGTTAAATTGGCGGCCTCTGAAAAAGAGATGTATCAGTAATCAATGGAGAAAGCATCAAGAAAGGAGCGGAACACCATAAGGATTTTTTACCCAGTAAATCCTTGACGGACTCGCGGAGGACACCTTCCTTCTTATCAATTGCAGCCGCCGCTGCACGCCTGGCATCTTGATCATCCTTCATCTGAAGCTTCAGCCTCGTTACCTCCTCCTTCAACAAGGCGTTCTCACTCTTGGCATCGCAGCAATCCTGTTGGCCTCGATCGATTGATCAGCCGAAGACTTGATAGCTTTCCGAAGTTGGGCATTTTCGGCCTCTAGGCGAGTAAATTGTTCAGCAAAATCCGCCACAGCATCGACTGTAGCGTAAATTGGCTGCAGCCAGGAAAAATCAAGAGGAGTCAGGTGATGGAAATTCAGCAAAGCCAGACAGATTAAGTACTTACGTGATCGCGGCCAGCCGGCGGGGTGGGAGCATCATCAGGAGGAATAACTCTCGATAATGGGACCTTCTCTACACCCGTTCGGGATGGAGGTGTCGACTTGGCAGGAGAAGGGTTCGATTCCTTAGCCGATGCTGCTCTCTCAGAAGCTAGTTTAGCCCTCTTTGCGAGAGGAACATCGTCATCGTCATCGACAGAGCTGTTTAAGTACAGAGCAGTTAGCATACAAGGTGACAAGAAATAAAAGTAACAAAGAGTATAAATGCTCACAGGTCCAGATCATCTTCGTCCACGAAGAAACTTGTTGAACCCTTCTTAGCAGGAGGAGGCGAAGCAGCTTCGTCGGCATCATTATCTCCTCCTTTAGGACTTGATTCAGCCGAAGTGATAAGATCATCATGTACCTGCTTGCGACGTCTGCTCTTGAGAAAGGCGTCATCTTCAGCAGTTTCCTCCTCTTGGACATCGCTGTCCTCAAGGGCGTGCTGAGCATCCTCGGTTCCCTCAGAATCGTCATCGTCGTCCTCTAATACCACTCCGCTCTCTCGGGTGAGGGAGGATAACAACGGGCGACAGCGAGAGCCTGTGGAAGGATATATAAAAAAACACATAAGGCACAAACAGGAAAAAGAAGTAATGACAGTAAACGAAGAACGATAAGGTTACCTCGGACGGAAGATGCTTGAAATCATAAGGAGGGCGCGCCGATGTCAAGACAATGGTGTCCTTGGTGCTGAGGCATGTTAGGCGACGAACTTCGTTCTGGAGCTCATCGACAGGTCGGCAGAGTTGACCCTCGACTTGTCGTTTTTGCCAGTGAAAAGCCACAGCTGGTGAGGGCGAGACATCAGCGGCTGCACTCGACGTTGTAGGAAAACTGAAACTACTTCAGTACCGCACATCGTCATGCCTCCTGAATTCTTCAAAGTGACAATTTGCTTGAATAGCTCATCGGCTGTCGCCTTTTCTTCGGGAGAAAGGGCGTTGTTCCAAGACTTCTTCTTGTGAGCCACCAAGACATCGTCAAAAGGAGGGAGATTTGAGCGCCGCCCAGTAATGGCAGGGTCCCGAAGGTAGAACCACTTGTTGCGCCAGCCCTGGACGGATTCCTTCATCGGATAGTCGAAGTAGTCGACCTCCTTCCTGACAACGAAGCCGACGCCGCCGACAACGGGGGGGCCGTTGCTATCATTATGACGCTTCACATAGAAGATCTTCCTCCAAAGGCCCCAGTGAGGCTCAATGCCGAGGAAGGCTTCGCAGACAGTGATAAAAATGGAAAGGTGGAGGATGGAATTTGGGGTCAGCTGCCAGAGCTGAATCCCGTAGAAGAAAAGGAGGGAACGAAGGAACTCGTGCGCCGGAAGAGAGAGGCCACACGGAACATAAAAGCGACAAACATGACGGTGAAGCCCTTTGGGGGACTTGGGCGAGAAACCGAACCTGGGAGACGAATGTCATCCTCAGATGCGGAGATGAAGCCGAGGGCGCGAAGTTTGTTGATGTCGCGGTTGGTAATGGCAGAGGCGCTCCAGTCACGGCTAACTTTGGCCGCCTCCGATGCGCTGCCACTCTTCTTCTTGCCCATGGTGAACTTCTGATGGAGAGGAGGAAGAACAGGAGGCTTGAAGGAGAAGATGAGCAGTGAACGGGGTAAAAGGTAAAAAGAAAGGAGGCTCCCTATTTATCCCGTAAGAATTTGAGCCCAGACGTGGCCATAACTCCACAAAGCATCGTGGGGGTGGAGCAGATCTGACTGTACACGTGGCGCTTGAAGAAGGAGTGGAACCGGCGGCCCATTATTCCCACGTCGTGCGAAAATCGAGGAGACGCCTCGATCGCCACGCGTGCATTGGTCAAGCCCTAAAAACTGCCCGCGCAGAGCTAGATTGGACAGGGCTAGGGCTAGCTTGTCATGATGAAACCGTCAAATCAGTTACACGTCATCAATGACGTCATGATTTGGAAGCATTCGAAGGAAACATAAAAAGTCATCGGATGAAGGATTTGAGTCCACGCACGGATTGCAAGCATCCGTACCTAGACTCGGGGGCCCATCGGGAGCGCTGACGCGCACCCGATAAAAAGAAGACGCGCATTCGAAAGAATGAGGACTCGAAGATATATTTGGAGAGAAGGATGGAATGTTCAACTTAAGTCTGCACCCGAACGTGAAAGTTTTTTGCACTCCAGGATCATGCCCGGGGACTTGATTCTGTGTAGGGTAACGTTGTTTTGCCATCGGCAGTTAACCAACAAAAGTTGGGCACGTTACTCATTATCCTTTGCGTAAAGAAAATGTATCGGATGACCTATGAAGACTTGCGAAAAACTCGGCAGAGGAAAGTATTCGAGTAGTACAACTTGAGTCTACGCACGGATTGCAAGCATCCGTACCTAGACTCGGGGGACTCCCATCGGGAGTGCTGACGCGCACCCGATAAAAAGAAGATGAAGCAGAATCAAGATGAACAAGAACAATGAAGGAGAAGAATATCATGAGAAGACATGCATTAGTCTCTACCCGAATTATCTTCGGCTAGACACTCGGGGGCTACTGACGTGGGCACTACCCTTCGAGTAACCGACGTTGCCCTATCCTGTATTGACTAATTGGAGGCCCATGAAGACACCCGAAGGTTAGATGGGCCACCTGGACAGCGCACCGGAGGAAACCTTGGCGGGCAAGACAAGAAGCAACAATAAGGAAAGATTAGATCTAAAAGTACTGTAAACCTAGTCGTACTGTTAGGACCCTTGAGACCTGGCCTCCTATATAAAGGCCAGGAGAGGGGCTGCCGAAGAACACGAACAATCTTAGCAATCTTAGCCTGGAAAAGCTTAGAGCTAGGTAACCCTAGCAATAGCAATCTCGACTAGATCTCAGCCGAAGTATTCGGCACCCCATTGTAACCCATTGTCATCATAATCAAAGAACAGACAGGCAGGACGTAAGGGTTTTACCTCATCGAGGGCCCCGAACCTGGGTAAATCGCTCTCCCCGCTTGTTTGATAACCGATGTCTCGTGTCAGCCTACAGGATTCCATCAACCCTAAGCCCCATACGGAGGGCATTGCCGAGGAGTACCCCTCAACATCGTCAATCGAGTCAGGCGAAGAGGAGACTTCATCGCCACGCTTCATCAACACCAGGGCAAGCGAAAAAAGCTCGCCAAGATCTTCAGCGACATGTCCTTCGAGTCATCCGCGGACTCCTATATAAGCGATGACTCAAGCAGTGTCGACAGCTTCAACTTCATCGAAATGCCATTGGAAAGGTCTTCACCAATCTTTATGATGGTGTCACCAAACCTGACAAAAAGATCTGAATACAAAATACCATCAGATTTATGCCATCGGAGAGCCAAGCCGCGATCAGTGAGGAAACGTCCGAGGCTTCTGACGATTTGGGAAATCCACGTCATCCTCTCGTGATTTACGACGAGGTCTAGCAACAAATATGCTCTGACCTACGCCTCGTGTTAGGGTTCAACTCCCGCAGCAAGATGGGATAGAGCGGCAAGAGCTATGGATGGCTCGGTAACCAATGGGCCACAACAGCCACGCCAAGAGTTGCACATATCAATATAGGCCCGCACGCAGCTGCAAGGGAATTGGAAAACAGCAGCTGCTCCGAACAAGAAAGGAGGCAGCCCGCACTGCTGTGCGAAGAGCTGGAGTTAAGTCGGCTAACTGAACTTCGGAGATAGGCCACAGTGGAAGCTCCTGAATGAGCAAGATCAAGGTCAGAAACATACCTCAAGGAGAAAGAGAGCATTTGGTTCAAAACCTCGACATGTCTTTTATGTCGATAGACACGAGAGGGAACATCATCCCCAAGACACCAGAAGCTGGGTATATGGCGACACAAGCTTTTATCCTTGCATCCAGGCCACCTCCAGGAGATCCAAGGGAGGCACTGTACAACATGGCAATGGCAGGAGTTGGAGCCATGGGAACGGCGTTTGCATCAACACCTCCCGAAGGAACAGCAAGGCAAATAGAACCGACTGAACATGCAGCTGTTATGCTAGCCTCCCAAGGAACAAGTGGAGCAAGAGACACAACAGTCAAGCAAGGGTGGACAGAGCACGGCAAAGTAGAAGGGAACATCGGCATTCCCCAGAACTAAACGACGAGGATATGTGCGGCTTACCATGCTTCACGAGGAGAGTCCGAAAAACTCGAGTCCCCTCAGGATTCAAGTTACCCGATAATTTCAAGAAATTTCGACGGCCTGCAAGATCCAGAGGATTGGCTAGTTGATTACCTCGAGACGGTGAAGCTCACAGGAGGGACCAGAGCAACAGCTATGCAAAGCATCCAGGTGCATTTAAGTGGAGCCGCGCGATCTTGGATAAAGAAGCTTCCTCCAGGATCTATCGACAGCTGGGATAGCTTCGAGGACGTGTTCGTCAAGAATTTCCGGTCCACCTGCAAAAAACCTGCATCACTAGAGGAATTGAGGGCGTGTCGACAGAAGCCAGACGAATCAATGAGGAAATATATCCAAAGGTGGAATATCATTAAAAACTCGGCAGAAAATATATCTGACGAGAGAGCAATAGATGCGTTTGTCGCAGGAATCAGGCGAGGAGATTTTGTCGAGGATTTGGGGAGAACCAATCCAAAGACAGTATCCGCATTAATGGAGATAGCAAACAGATGGGAGAAGATGCTGTTCACAACAAACGGCATAGGTCACCAGAGGAGGACCGCGGTCGAAATTATCAAAATAGGCGACGATTTCCTCGGCAGTACTCGAGCTATGATGCTCCTGGACAAATTTCGGCTGGCTTTCGAGCAAGCGCTGGAGGAAACAATAGAGATGAGTATCAAAGGAGCAACGAGCAGCGAGGCGACAATAGAGATGACTCTCGAAACAACAGGCAAAATACCGGGTCGAGGTTTCAGAGGCCTTTCGTGTCTCCCGAGGAGATGATGAACGGGCCGTGTCAAATGCATTTTTATCTTGACAACAACGGAAAAAGACAGTCGGGACACTTGCAAAAGGATTGCCGAAATTTCCAGGCAATGTTAAGGTGGGCAGGGCATGCCAATGCCCAGGCAGCACACAGAAATCCTCAAGGACCCAGGAGTGAGATTCACTTGCCACCTCCTCCCGCGATTACGGACGAAAATCGACATCAGCTTAGAATAGCGGCAGCACCTGCACCACCGCCTTATGTTGATCCCAACTCTAACGGAGCGGTCTCGATGATTCAGAAAGGCAGGCCATCCAATAGAGCTCAGAAAGTAATCTCGCGACAGGTGTTCATGGCAGAAAAGATGCCCCCAACAGTCGAGTATCTTAACTGGTCAGGGCAAGATATTGGCTTCACAATAGCGGATCATCCACAGCAAGTTCCTCGACCAGGGCAATCAGCACTTATCTTACCAGCAGTAATTGCAGGATTCGACGTATCTCGAGTGTTCATAGATGGCGGCAGCAGCTTAAACCTTATGTATGCAGATGATACACTAAGGAAGATGAACATATCCCTAGCAAACCTGAAACCAACCGACACGCGATTCCACGGTATTACACCGGAGAAGCCAAGTTATCCGCTGGGGAAGATTAATCTCGACGTTCAGTTTGGGACCCGAGAAAACTACAGGATAGAGAAGCTGGAATTCGAAGTCGTGGATTTCCCATCACAATACCACGCTTTGTTGGGACGACCAGCATATGCTAGGTTTATGGCGGTACCACATTACACGTACCTGTTGTGGAGGATGCCTGGACCCAAGGGACCAATCACAATTAAGAAGCTTTGCGCTAGCCGATAAATGTGATAAGGATTTTCATCGACTGTCAGAAACTTGCAAGCAGAGTACATGGCGTCAAGGCTCACAACTGACTATGATGTGTTGCCAGATGTAGGAAGGCCAAACAAAGAATCAACTTTCAACACTGAGAAAAATTCTAAGGAGGTGCAGATTCACCCGACAGACCCGAAAAAGACGACGTCCATTGCGACAGAATGACCAAGATAGGAAAGCGCGCCTGCCGAGTTCCTCCGTGTAACACCCCAAATTTCAATAAAAAGAAAGTTAGAGAATTCCAGAAAGCAAAATTTCAAACCAACAAAAACTTTTCTATTTGCATATAGTACCCTGCATAGGACTTGTGCATTTGAGTGATATGCCATGATGATTGTTAATATGCGTAGTTCAAGTTTTCGACCGATTCACCAAGGAATATTTTGGTTGCTTTTGGCGGATTGCTTACTACTAGGTTGGATCGGATGTCAACCTGTGGAGGCACCATTTGTTACTATTGGACAAATTCCTTCTGTCTTTTTCTTCTTGTTCTTTGCCATAACGCCCATTCCGGGACGAGTTGGAAGAGGAATTCCAAAATATTACACGGATGAGACTCATCGCACCGGATCAGTCTCTTAGACGGATGAGACTGATCACACCTGATCAGTGATCAATTCTGGCACAATGAATTTACTAGTTATTTTACACAATGAATTTACAAGCAGATGAGTTTGCAACGGTAGACCAAATAAATCAAAGAGGAAGAAAATCCATAAAAGGCAAAACCCTAAAAACCCTCACATATGCCCTATGGCATTTTTATAAATTTTGACCCTAGACCTATTTGGTCTTCACCATTAGTTGAATAATGTTATTAAACATTTATTACAACTTTTGGAATCAAAGTTTCACAATTCAAATGAATTTCAAACACAAATCCCACTCACATATGATAATGGTCAAAACTGAAATTTATAGCCTGATCACTACTTTGAGCCCTTGCCATTCATTTTTCCCAAACCAACTCTTGCTAACTCTTTGCACCATTTCAAAGTCAACATCAAGGTGAACAACTTTGGTGAAGATCACCATGCCAAAATCATCTTTGATCATGAGCAATGCTCATCCAAAGTCCCAACTTTTTAACATGTGCAACATTCTCCACTTAGCCAATTTTGCAAACTTGTGAATTCTAAAATTCCACCACCACCTCAAATCACCTCTGGTCAATTACAACTTATATCAACACTCACTTTTCAAACACATTCACCATTTGAATTATTTCAAATTTGGACAAATTTGCAAATTTCCAATTATGTAACTATTTGACACTATTTGAAATAGTGTTCTACACAAACCTAATCTACACTACACTACCCTAAATGGTCCCCTGGTCCCCTCTCTCACTTAATACCACATAGTAACCTAGGGAGGCAAACCCTAGCATGCATGACATGGCCATGCCGGCCATGTGCCGACCACCCCCCCTCTCTCCCTTCTCTCCACCCCTGGCCACCTCGCCACCTCGCCACCGCACCTCCTACGCCACCTAGCACCGCCCTGGTCGAGGAGACGCCGTAGCTCGCCGGAGATCGCGCGCCCAAAATCGCCCGGCATGCCGCTCGCGTCGCGACCATGCGCGCCATGGACGCGCACTGGCCACGCGCCGCGCAACCACCTCGCAGCCCCTGGACCCCCTGCGAGCACCTTGAGCATCGCCGTGACACCGCGACGCCGTTGGACACGCCCTCGACCACGACCCGCACCCGCCGTCGCCGGAGAAGCCAACCCTGGTCCGCCGCGGACGCGACGGACACGGAAGCAATGCGACCAACCAGCCACCCCCGACCGCGCTGTCGCCACCAAACGCATCGCCTGGCAGAGAGAACCGCCAGCACCTCGCCTAGCTCGACCGCTCGCCGGAGAAGCCGCGCCATGGTCGACCACCACTGCCCCGCAGCACCCTTGCCTTCTATAAAAGGAGGCTCCCTGGCGATCTGAGCACACCATCTCACTCCCCACCTCTCACTGCCACCAACCACCCCACCGTTCGCCGATTCACGCCGGAGAAGGGCCAATCGGAAGCTCGCCGCCCGGAAGCCTGCAGCATCGCCGGCGATCCCGACCACCTCAGGCGACGCCACCTGTACCAGGAGAACCGCCGTCGTCCACAACCGTCAAGCACACTGCCAACCCTAGCTGGAGCCGCGTAAGCTCTCCGACCCCCTACCCGAGCCGCCGGTGAACTCCCCTCTCGCCGGCGGGACGATGAACTCGCCGTCCGATCCCATCTAATCCTACGTCCCACGTTAAACTTACCGCTTCTGGCCAACCGCTGGGCGGGACCCTCTGTCGGCAGCCCGCGACACTGGACCGTGGCTGGGCTGGCCTTGGGCCGTTTTTAAACCTTTGGGCCCAGCTAGCTTTTCCCGCCGGCCTTTTAATTCAAATCCAGTTTAATTTGCAAATAAATATGAATACTGCCTCCACTTTGAAATTCAATAGTTTCAAATTGGCTAAACCAAATTTAGTGAATTTTATGTTGTTGGAAAGCTACTGAAATTCTCTAGCCAATGCCACTGGCCCCATGGTCAGATTCTTTGTAGAATAAATGTGATAAAAATAACAAGACAGGGACTTTTCCCTATTCAAATAATTCTTAAAAATCAACCAAAATAGATATTAAGTTAATTCCAACTCTAATAGCTCACAATTGACTTACACTAATTGTTTATGCAATAAAATGGTGTGGTCACTTTGCATGATCATGCCATAGTTTAATTAATGGATGATATGGCTAGTTTAACTAGTTGATATTGTCCAAAACTATTAAAGTAAATTTTGTGAAGTCTTATACTTCATTTAAACTTGTCTCACATGAATTCATGGGATGTTTGGACCCCTGGTCCCAAACTCTCTTATATGAATTACTTGAGATTTAAATCAAATGTAGTGTTATTTAAATAGTATGAGGTGATCCACCTCATTTAAATCATTTTCCCAAATGATGATGATGAACATTGGACTTAGGTCAATATGAGTTCATACATGATTGTTTGAGAAATTAAATCTTAAGAAGATTTCAATAAGAGGAAATTATTTCTCAAGAACCCTATGGAAACTATCATTTACATATGAAATACAAAGAAGTTTCTATTTAAACCACACAACCCATGTACTCTAGTTAATTTATTTGTGTGCATAGAATAGTTTGTGTGTTATATGTGATGTATGGAATAGCCATTGAATTAGTGAGTAATTATACTCGTATTCAAATTTAGACGGTAGCACCGGAGAGTACGCCGAAGAAGAAGGTTGCTACCAAGAGGAGGAGGAGGAACAGTTTGAGAACTACCAAGGCAAGCTAATATTCTTGCAAAGTGCAAAGCCCCTTGGGGCAAGGCACCATGTTTCTTATCTTTTCTTATATGAACCCATCCCAAGTTTTTACTTTACAAGTTTTTACTTGTTTTCTAAATGAGTTACTTTTATAGTTAACTTTGGTCAAAGTACAAGTTGATTACTAGAGTAGTGAGTTAGTCTTCTCCAAGCAAAGCAAGTTAGCACCCCTCATGAATTAGAGCTAGTGCTAATGAATTAAAACTTGACTACTCTAGATGGGAACAAGGTGAATTTGAAGGATTTTTGAAACCTTGGAATGAAGATGCATTCCATTGAATGATTTTGAAGGTGAACAAGAGAAGATGGTGATTTTTGATAAACAATGATGTTGGTTTGAATGCGATACCTTTCCATATTAAGTACCCCCACACCGATTATGGGTAGGGCTTAACGGAAGTTTATGCGTCTTGGTATGGGTTCCCTCTAAACAAGCGTCATCGGGGTTATGCCGAAAGCTGCCTCTACAACAAAAGAAATGATATGATATGATGCGAAATGAGGTGAATGTCCGGCCCAAGCCCTGTGCAGTTCCCAGGTTGACGGTTGGTCTTCACTGGGAGGCCAAGCTCATGGGGAGACTCATACTAGGGTTCGTAAGTGAAAGGTTATGGTTGATGATCCGCGTTGTGTTACGATGATTCGGGAAATCCCGACGGATGAAATCAAATGTTGTGGCACAAGTGTGCAACCTCGCAGAGTGTAAACCTATTCGAATAGCCGCGTCCACGGTTACGGACGGTTGGAAAGGCCATACGGTTTCGATGTCATATCTTTGAAAATGATGTTGAAAAAGATGATGGTGAAATGACTTGTGGTGAATTGAAATCACCACTTGAATGGTGGGAATGACACTAATGTTCCCACTTGAGTTAGTTAGCATTGAAGAAGCTTTTCTCAAACTTTGTGAACTAAAACTAGCTTTATGCAAATAAACTAGAGCTTAGCAAACCATACTAGAATGTCTAGCACTTACATTAGTATTAGTTTGCGAGTACTTTAACGTACTCACGGCTTTGTCCCTGGCTATTCAAATGGCCAGAGTATGAAGATGAACAAGGAGATGACCAGCAGGACGCCTACGACAACTAAGCGCCTTCCGACGTCAAGCGTTGGCCTGTGGACTAGAGAGTCCTTGTATCTTACGCTTCCGCTATGTTGAACTATGAACTTGTGTTTGTTCGTTGATCAATAGATCAACTATTCGTGTAATATGGATCATGTGATTCCAATTTGTAAGACTTATGGTTTGTAATGAATGATGGCGTGATATTAACTATGCCTCGCAACAACAATATTCCTGGGATTACGATGTATGACATAATAGGCATGGACTTAAAAATCCGGGTGTTGACAAGTTGGTATCAGAGCCATTGTTTGACCTTAGAAGACCTTAGTTAGAATGGGCGTTCTGAAAAATTTAACTTTGAAATCAAATGAAAGAAACTATTTGTGAAAATTTACTACACTCTTGTCTTTGAGACTTTGCCAAAATTTGATGAATCATGTCTATCTTATTTGAATCAACTTAAAATTTTGCCACACTTTGCACTCTCTAACTTACTCATCCAATTCTCTTTCAGATGGCGCTGAATGAACCCATCAACACCAAGTTTTACCAGCTTGGGAACGGAGGAAGCTTGATCTTCGAGCACGACCTCAACGCCCTCTCTGACTTCCTTGGGCGCCCACACCCCGAGTTTCACGGGGTTCAGCTGGACGACACGCCCGGAGGAGAGTTGCAGTGGGTGATCACTGCCGACTTGAGGGGCAAGATGGAGCCTCCCACTTCGGAGAGGATTCTCTTCTCCTTCCGCGAGAGCAACTGGCTCGACGGACTCGCACGTGGCCTACAGGAGGCACTTGCGCGCCTCTGTGGACAGAACGTGGTGAGCATCCTCGCCTCTCGCTACGCCCACCTTGTGAGGCGTGATGCCGCGGGAGTGCCCATGGAGCTGCAGCCGCACCCAGAGTTGAGGCACCATGCTGAGCACCTGGACTTCATGCTCTACCAGACTCAGAGGGACCTCGACGCCACTCGCGCTTACGCGAACCAGACCCATGCTCACATCACCGAGCAGGGTGAGGCAATCAAGCTACTCAACAACGACCGCAGGAGCCTTCGCCAGCAGCGTGCCAAGAAGGACGCTACGATTCGTCGCCTTCGCGCCCGGATCGCGTCACTTGAGGCCACTGTCAAGGCCCAGGAGGATCAGATTCGAGCTGGAGGATGACGATGGGGCATCGACATTCGGGAGGAGACACCTTTCTGAGTGATGACAACGACTTTGAGGAGGACGAGAACACCGAGGAGGAGGACTACGAGTTCCTGGAGGCAGGACCCGACGACTACGTCCCGATCGATGTCGATGATGAGGAGTAGTTGCACTAGCTCACTTATAGTAGGTGTGAGTTGTATCCTGTCCCTTGTATCGTAGCAGGAGAATGGTTCTTAAAACCATTGGAGTATGTGTGTAGTTTGTACTATGTGTTGCATGAATGAATGAATGTTATGTTTGTCATGAAAAGATTACAAGTTTTCAAATTGTTTTCAAACTTAACCAAAATGAACCATAGAATGTTCCCTCTTATCTCATAATCTTCTACATCTTCAGATGGCCCCTCCGAATACCAACGATGCGATGTTGCAACTGCTGCAAACCATGTTGCAGACCGGGAAGCAAAGAGCGAACGCCAAGCCAGCCTCATCGCCTTGCGAGAACATCGCCAACCAAGGCCATGGAAATCATGACCACCCCGGATCCAAGCTCAAGAACTTCCAAACACCAACCCTCCGGTGTTTAGCAAGACCGAGGAGCCCCTCGACGCCGACGATTGGCTCCAGACTATGGAGAACAATCTGGAGGTAGCCGGAGTGGAAGCCAACGAGAAAGTCTTGTTCGCCACCCACTCGCCGGACCAGCCCGCGCTTGGTGGACAAGCACCCGTGCCATGAACGGAGGTCAATTCATGACTTGGGAGGATTTCAAACTCAAGTTCAGCAAGTACCATGTACCCCCGGGTCTTATCAAGAAGATGAGGGATGAATTCCGTGAGCTGAAACAAGGTCGCATGACGGTGGTTGAATACCGCGACAAGTTTCTCACTTTGTCGAGGTATGCCCCTGATGAGACCGACACCGTTGAGAAGAGGAAGGAGAGATTCCTGGACGGACTGCATGATGAGATGCAGATTGTCCTCGTCAACATCCCCTTCGCCGACCTCGACCTGTTGACTCCGCCATCCAGATGGAGGGCAAGTTAAACCAAGCCAATGAGAACCGCAAGCGCCGCATGGCGAATCAGAGTGGATCAAGCCACCCCCAGAAGTTTCGCCCTAGCTCAAGCGGAGGTTTCACTCCGAGAAACAACAAACCCCAGATGCAGAACTCTCGCCCCGGTTATCAGAATCGGAGTGGAGGAAACTCCAAGCCAGGAGGCTACAACAACAACTACAACAACAACAACTACAACCGCGCTCCACCCCGAGCCCCTAACAACAACAACACCAACACCAACACCGCTCCCAGAACCGGAAGCAATGCCGTTCCCGTTGCGAACAAGCAGGACAAGACCACTATCACTTGTTATGAGTGTGGTGTAGTGGGGCACTACTCCAACGAGTGTCCCAAGCGTCTTGCCAAGCTCGCCGGCAACACCGCTGCACCTGCTCAGCAGCAACGCCGTGTCTCCACCGGCAAGAAGTTCGCCCCCAACAACCCCAACAACCGCAACGGCCGCCTCTACCACATGAACGCCGAAGAAGCCCAGGAAGCACCAGATGTTGTACTGGGTATGTTTTCTGTCAATCAGTACCTGCCAGTGTTGTTTGATTCCGGAGCATCTCATTCCTTTGTCACCGAAGATTTTGCATCAACAAGTAAAATTCAACCCCTCAGTTTGAAGCATGTTATGATAGTCCAAATCCCCGGATCAACCACCAAAGCCAGAAAATTTTGCAAAAATGTGCCAATCAAAATCCATGATGTAGATTTCTTTGCAAATCTAATCATACTTGGAACCAAAGGTTTGGAAGTTGTCCTAGGAATGGACTGGATGTCCAAGCACAATGGATTGATAGACTGTGCCAAGAAAGCCATAACCATGACTAGCAGCACCGGTATCGTAGTTGAGCACGTCTCTGAAAAACTACCCAGAAAATTCACCTGCAACCAAAGTGTATCCAAGCCAACTCTGGATCAAATCAGGGTCGTTTGTCGTTACCCTGATGTGTTTCCGAATGATCTACCCGGTATGCCCCCGGATCGGGATATCGAGTTTATCATCGAGTTAATCCCCGGAACTGGACCCATCGCCCAGAGAGCCTACAGCATGAACGCAACCGAGCTTGTGGAGCTGAAGAAGCAAATAGATGACATGCTCGCCAAAGGTTTGATTAGACCAAGTGCATCCCCCTGGAGATCCCCCGTCTTGTTTGTCGACAAGAAAGATGGTGCAAATCGTTTATGCACGGACTATCGTAAGCTTAACGATGTCACCATCAAAAACAAATACCCCTACCCAAGATCGAAGACTTGTTTGACCAACTCACCGGATCCCGAGTTTTCTCCAAGATAGATCTTAGAACTGGATACCACCAACTGAAGATCCGAGCCACCGACATTCCAAAAACTGCCTTTACCACCAGATATGGGTTGTATGAGTACAACGTCATGTCGTTTGGACTGACCAATGCCCCCGCTTATTTCATGAATCTCATGAATAAGATCTTCATGAACTTTTTGGACAAGTTTGTCGTTGTGTTCATCGACGACATCCTCGTCTACTCCAAGTCCGAAGAGGAACATGAACAGCATTTGGAGATTGTCCTAGAAACCCTTAGACAACACAAGTTGTATGCCAAGTTTAGCAAGTGCGAGTTTTGGCTGGAAGAAGTTGGATTCCTGGGACACATCTTGTCCGCAGGAGGAATTGCCGTAGATCCCGCCAAAATCAAAACTGTTATGGAATGGCAAGCCCCAACCACACAAACCGAGGTCCGCGCTTTTCTTGGATTAGCCGGATATTACCGCAGATTTGTAGAAGGTTTTTCGAGCATCGCTCGACCAATGACCCAACTGCTGAAAAAGGACAGAAAGTTTGAGTGGACCGACAAATGCGAAGAGAGCTTTCAACAGCTCAAGAGTAGACTGACAACCGCCCCAATCCTGATCATGCCAGATATCGCAAAGCCCTTTGACGTATATTGCGACGCCTCCAAGACTGGACTTGGATGCGTGCTTATGCAAGAAGGCAAGGTTGTGTCCTACCTTTCAAGACAGCTCAAGCAACATGAACAGAACTACCCAACCCATGACCTCGAGCTTGCAGCCGTGGTCTTAGCCTTGAAAGTTTGGCGTCATTACCTCATGGGTAATCGATGCGAGATCTACTCCGACCACAAAAGCCTCAAATATATTTTCACCCAGAAGGAGTTGAACATGAGACAATGCCGATGGATCGAACTGATCAAGGATTACGACATGGAGATTCACTACCACCCCGGCAAGGCCAATGTGGTAGCGGATGCTTTGAGTCGACTGCCGTGCCAGTTGAACTCCATGCTCGCAACCGAACAGCCCAGCTTGCATCAAGAGTTTGAACAGTTCAGACTTGAACTTGTTAGTGAAGGATTCCTAGCCAGCATAGAACTGCAACCCACCTTGGTTGGTCAGATCAAGGAAGCCCAGAAAGACAACGCTAGCATTGACGGAATCAAGAACAGATAGCCGCAGGAAAAGCCCCCGGATTCACCGTAGACGAAGCCGGAGTGCTTTGGTACAAAGAACGTCTCTGCGTACCATCGGACTCTAACTTGAAACAAGTCATTCTGCAAGAAGCCCATGACACCCTTTATTCAATCCACCCCGGAGGTACCAAGATGTACCAGGACCTGAAAGAACAATTTTGGTGGCACGGAATGAAGAGAGAGATCGGTAGCTATATCGCTAAGTGTGACATCTGTCAGAGAGTCAAGGCAGAACATCAACGACCCGCCGGACTGTTACAACCCCTCCAGATTCCGGAATGGAAATGGGACTCCGTAGGAATGGACTTTATCACCGGACTGCCCAAATCCAGCAAAGGCAATGATTCAATATGGGTAGTGGTCGATAGATTGACCAAAGTCGCCCATTTCATCGCCGTCAAAACCACCTATCAAGGCCCAAAGTTAGCTGAACTTTACATCTCCAGAATAGTGCTTTGCACGGAACCCCCAAATCGATAGTGTCAGATAGAGGATCACAGTTCACCTCAAGGTTCTGGCAGAAAGTGCATGAAGGACTAGGCACTCGCCTAAATTTCAGCACCGCCTATCACCCTCAGACCGACGGACGACGAGAGAGTAAACCAGATACTGGAAGACATGCTTAGAGCATGCGTACTGGAATATGGATCCAAGTGGGAAGACTGCCTACCTTACGCAGAATTCTCTTACAACAATAGTTACCAAGCCAGCCTACAGATGGCCCCCTTTGAAGCCTTGTACGGAAGGAAGTGCCGTACCCCCCTGAACTGGTCAGAAGTCGGAGAGAGCCAAGTTTTCGGCCCAGATGTTCTTCGTGAAGCCGAAGAGAAAGTCCACAAGATCCGCGAGTATCTCAAGACTGCGCAATCCAGACAGAAGAGCTACGCCGACAAGAGACGTCGGGAGATGACCTTTGAGATCGGAGACTTCGTCTATCTCAAAGTATCCCCCTTGAAAGGAATGCAAAGGTTCCAACTGAAAGGAAAGCTTGCACCCCGCTATGTCGGACCTTTCAAAGTCCTTAGCCGCCGAGGTGAAGTATCATATCAACTGGAGTTGCCTGAAGAAATGTCGGCTGTGCACGACGTGTTTCACATCTCACTTCTTCGGAAGTGCCTTGAAGTCCCGGAGAAGACCGAAGTGTTCAAGAACATCGATCACCGATCGGTGGATATCAACAAGGATCTGACTTACCGCGAAGTGCCGATTCGCATCTTGGAAGAAGCTTACCGAACCACCCGCACCCGAAGCATCAAGTTTCTGAAGATCCAATGGAGCAATCATACCGAGGATGAAGCCACATGGGAACGCGAAGACTTCATGAAGAAGGAGTACCCAGATCTCTTTAGTACCTAACTTTCTTTTCGATCTCGGGACGAGATCTTTTGTAAGGGGGAAGGGTTTGTAACACCCCAAATTTCAATAAAAAGAAAGTTAGAGAATTCCAGAAAGCAAAATTTCAAACCAACAAAAACTTTTCTATTTGCATATAGTACCCTGCATAGGACTTGTGCATTTGAGTGATATGCCATGATGATTGCTTTTACTTGTATTTGATATGCTCTAAAACCCTAGTGTGATCATATGAAGATCACCAACCAAATAAATCAAAGAGGAAGAAAATCCATAAAAGGCAAAACCCTAAAAACCCTCACATATGCCCTATGGCATTTTTATAAATTTTGACCCTAGACCTATTTGGTCTTCACCATTAGTTGAATAATGTTATTAAACACTTATTACAACTTTTGGAATCAAAGTTTCACAATTCAAATGAATTTCAAACACAAATCCCACTCACATATGATAATGGTCAAAACTGAAATTTATAGCCTGATCACTACTTTGAGCCCTTGCCATTCATTTTTCCCAAACCAACTCTTGCTAACTCTTTGCACCATTTCAAAGTCAACATCAAGGTGAACAACTTTGGTGAAGATCACCATGCCAAAATCATCTTTGATCATGAGCAATGCTCATCCAAAGTCCCAACTTTTTAACATGTGCAACATTCTCCACTTAGCCAATTTTGCAAATTTTTGAATTCTAACAATTCCACCACCACCTCAAATCACCTCTGGTCAATTACAACTTATATCAACACTCACTTTTCAAACACATTCACCATTTGAATTATTTCAAATTTGGACAAATTTGCAAATTTCCAATTATGTAACTATTTGACACTATTTGAAATAGTGTTCTACACAAACCTAATCTACACTACACTACCCTAAATGGTCCCCTGGTCCCTTCTCTCACTTAATACCACATAGTAACCTAGGGAGGCAAACCCTAGCATGCATGCACACACCATGCCGGCCATGGTGCCACCATGCCGAGCCTCCCCTCTCTCCCTTGCCCCTGCCCACCTTGCCCTAGCTCGCCACCGCACTCTACTGGACCACCTAGCACCGGCCATTGTAGAGGTAGACGCCGTAGCTCGCCGGAGATCGCGCGCCCAAAATCGCCCGGCATGCCGCTCGCGTCGCGACCATGCGCGCCATGGACGCGCACTGGCCACGCGCCGCGCAGCCACCTCGCTCACGCCCTGGACCCCCTGCGAGCACCTTGAGCATCGCCGTGACACCGCGACGCCGCCAGACACGCGCCCAGCCCACGACCCGTGACCGCCGTCGCCGGAGAAGCGAACCCTGGTCCGCCGCGGCCGCGGCAGACATGGAAGCAATGCGACCCAACCAGGCCCTCCCCGACCAAGCTGTCGCCACCATTCGCCTCGCCTGGACACGTAGAGCATCGCCATGACCACGCCTAGCTCGACCAGCCGCCGGAGAAGCCGCGCCATGGTCGACCTTGCCACTGCCCCGCAGCACCCTTGCTCGCCTATAAAAGGAGCACTCCCCTTGCTGATCCAAGCACACCACCAGACTCCCCACCTCTCACTGCCACTCAACCACCCCACCGTTCGTCATTCACGCCGGAGAAGGGCCAATCGGAAGCTCACCGCCGCGGAAGCCTGCAGCAATCGCCGGCGATCCCGACCACCTCCGCGCCACTGTACCAGGAGAACCGCCGTCGTCCACAACCGTCAAGCACTGCCAACCCTAGCTGGAGCCGCCGTAAGCTCTCGACCCACCGAGCGCCGGTGAACTCCCCTCTCGCCGCGGGACGATGAACTGGAACCGTTAGATCCTAATCTAATCCTACGTCCCACGTTGAAACTTACCGCTTCGTGCGTTGAAGAGCCACTGACGGTGGACCCCCTGTCGGCAACCCGCGCGGCACTGGACCGTGGCTGGGCTGGCCTTGGGCCGTTTTTAAACCTTTGAGCCCAACTAGCTTTTCCCGCCGGCCCTTTTATTCAAACTGGTTTAATTAATTCAAATAAATTTGAATACTGCTGCAAACTTTGAAATTCAATAGTTTCAAATTGGCTAAACCAAATTTAGTGAATTTATGTTGTTGGAAAGCTACTGAAATTCTCTACCAATGCCACTGGCCCCATGGTCAGATTATTTGTAGAATAAATGTGATAAAAATAACAATACAGGGACTTTTCCCTATTCAAATAATTCTTAAAAATCAACCAAAATAGATATTAAGTTAATTCCAACTCTAATAGCTCACAATTGACTTACACTAATTGTTTATGCAATAAAATGGTGTGGTCACTTTGCATGATCATGCCATAGTTTAATTAATGGATGATATGGCTAGTTTAACTAGTTGATATTGTCCAAAACTATTAAAGTAAATTTTGTGAAGTCTTATACTTCATTTAAACTTGTCTCACATGAATTCATGGGATGTTTGGACCCCTGGTCCCAAACTCTCTTATATGAATTACTTGAGATTTAAATCAAATGTAGTGTTATTTAAATAGTATGAGGTGATCCACCTCATTTAAATCATTTTCCCAAATGATGATGATGAACATTGGACTTAGGTCAATATGAGTTCATACATGATTGTTTGAGAAATTAAATCTTAAGAAGATTTCAATAAGAGGAAATTATTTCTCAAGAACCCTATGGAAACTATCATTTACATATGAAATACAAAAAAGTGAATTCTACTTTAAACCACACAACCCATGTACTCTAGTTAATTTATTTGTGTGCATAGAGTAGTTTGTGTGTTATATGTGATGTATGGAATAGCCATTGAATTAGTGAGTAATTATACTCGTATTCAAATTTAGATGGTAGCACCGGAGAGTACGCCGAAGAAGAAGGTTGCTACCAAGAGGAGGAGGAGGAACAGTTTGAGAACTACCAAGGCAAGCTAATATTCTTGCAAAGTGCAAAGCCCCTTGGGGCAAGGCACCATGTTTCTTATCTTTTCTTATATGAACCCATCCCAAGTTTTTACTTTACAAGTTTTTACTTGTTTTCTAAATGAGTTACTTTTATAGTTAACTTTGGTCAAAGTACAAGTTGATTACTAGAGTAGTGAGTTAGTCTTCTCCAAGCAAAGCAAGTTAGCACCCCTCATGAATTAGAGCTAGTGCTAATGAATTAAAACTTGACTACTCTAGATGGGAACAAGGTGAATTTGAAGGATTTTTGAAACCTTGGAATGAAGATGCATTCCATTGAATGATTTTTGAAGGTGAAGGTGAACAAGAGAAGATGGTGATTTTTGATAAAAAATGATGTTGGTTTGAATGCGATACCTTTCCAATTATTAAGTACCCCCACAATACCTGATTATGGGTAGGGCTTAACTGGAAGTTTATGCGTCTTAGTATGGGTTCCCTCTAAACAAGCGTCATCGGGGTTATGCCGAAAGCTGCCTCTACAACAAAAGAAATGATATGATATGATGCGAAATGAGGTGAATGTCCGGCCCAAGCCCTGTGCAGTTCCCAGGTTGACGGTTTGTCTTCACTGGGAGGCCAAGCTCATGGGGAGAGGTGCTCATACTAGGGTTCGTAAGTGAAAGGTTATGGTTGATGATCCGCGTACTGTGTTACGATGATTCGGGAAATCCCGACGGATGAAATCAAATGTTGTGGCACAAGTGTGCAACCTCTGCAGAGTGTAAACCTATTCGAATAGCCGCGTCCACGGTTACGGACGGTTGGAAAGGCCATACAGTTTCCGATGTCATATCTTTGAAAATGATGTTGAAAAGGATGATGGTGAAATGACTTGTGGTGAATTGAATTGAAATCACCACTTGAATGGTGGGAATGACACTAATGTTCCCACTTGAGTTAGTTAGCCCTTGAATAAGCTTTTCTCAAACTTTGTGAACTAAAACTAGCTTTATGCAAATAAACTAGAGCTTAGCAAACCATACTAGAATGTCTAGCACTTACATTAGTATTAGTTTGCGAGTACTCAACGTACTCACGGCTTTGTCCCTGGCTATTCAAATGGCCAGAGTATGAAGATGACCAAGGAGATGACCAGCAGGACGCCTACGACAACTAAGCGCCTTCCGACGTCAAGCGTTGGCCTGTGGACTAGAGAGTCCTTGTATCTTACGCTTCCGCTATGTTGAACTATGAACTTGTGTTTGTTCGTTGATCAATAGATCAACTATTCGTGTAATATGGATCATGTGATTCCAATTTGTAAGACTTATGGTTTGTAATGAATGATGATTGTGATACTTAACTATTATGCCTCGCAACAACAATATTCCTGGGATTGCGATGTATGACATAATAGGCATTCGGACTTAAAAATCCGGGTGTTGACAAGTTGGGAAAATCTTCGCATGGTGTCCAGCTGACATGCCAGGAGTACCCAGGGAACTTGCCGAGCACCACCTAAACTTGGATCCATTAGCGAGACCAATCAAACAACCTTTGCGACGTTTTTCGGAACCAAACCGCAAAGCTATGCTGTCAGAAATCGATCGACTAAGAGAAGCTGGTTTTATCAAGGAGCTGCATACAGAGGCCACATGGGTAGCAAATCCAGTGTTGGTGCCGAAGAAAAACACTAAAGTCCTTCGCATGTGCGTCGATTTTACGTGTCTCAATAAACATTGTCCAAAGGATCACTTTCCCCTCCCAAGGATCGATCAAATTATCGACTCCACGGCAGGATGTGAACGTCTTTCCTTCCTGGATGCATACTCTGGTTATAACCAGATCAGGAAAGAAGAAGATGAAGTCAAGACAGCGTTCATCACACCTTATGGCGTGTTTTGCTATAGAACAATGCCTTTTGGTCTGAAAAACGCGGGAGCAACATACCAGAGGATGATGCAGAAGTGTTTAGCAACACAGATTGGGAAAAATGTACAAGTGTACATCGACGATGTCATCATAACATCAAAGAAGGGCGACGCTAATCGAGGATCTGAAGGAAACCTTCGACAACCTCGATAAGTTCTGCAAGCTGAACCTACGAAGTGTTCCTTTGGGCCCTGCAGGAGAACTTCTTGGGTTTCTAGTTTCACAAGAGGGATTGAAGCAAATCCCGAAAATCCAAGCTATTGTAACAATGAGAAAGCCAACAAAGTTAAAAGAAATACATGAATTAACTGGGCGAGTTGCAGCTTTAAGCAGATTCGTCGCCAGGCTGGGAGAAAAAGCGTTACCGTTCTATGCTTTAATCAAGCAAGGAGAGAAATTCCAGTGGAACGAAGAGGCAGATAGAGCCTTCGAGGATCTAAAACGCACAATTTCGACACCACCAATCTTGGTGGCACCGAAAGAGAAGGAACCTCTCCTGCTATACATCGCAGCCACACCTCAGGTGGTTAGCACGGCGCTAGTCGTTGAAAGAGAGGAAGAAGGAAAACTCCATGGAGTGCAAAGGCCGGTATATTTCATCAGTGAAGTTTTATCGCCTTCCAAACAGCGGTACCCGCAGTATCAGAAGTTAGCATACGGAGTGATCACAACAGCAAGAAAATTGTGCCACTATTTTTCGGCACACCCGATAATAGTGGTCAATGAAGCACCTCTATCAAATATACTAAACAATCCAGAAGCTACAGGACGTGTCTCCCTTTGGGGAATAGAACTTTCCCCTTGGGACATCACGTATGAAAAAGAAAGGCAATCAAGTCGCAAATTCTGCCAGAATTCATCGCAGAGTGGATAGGACCCCCAGATTTGTCGAGAACTTGGACCATGAACTTCGATGGATCCAAGAGAGTAGAAGGAGCTGGTGCAGGGGTGATACTCATATCACCTGAAGGCGACAAATTGAAGTATGTCCTACGGATGACGTTCCCAAACGCATCTAACAACGAAGCAGAATATGAAGCTCTTATACACGATGAAGATGGCGAAGGCTTGCGGTGCAACCCGATTAAAAATCTTCGGTGACTCGCAATTGGTGGCTCAGCAAGTCATGAACCAATGTGATGCAGGTCAATGACAGCATGGTGGCATACAAGGAGGTGTACAACGAGCTTGAGGTTGTTTGATGGATGCGAAGTAAATCTCATCGTAGGCTGAGCAATGATCGCCGATGTTCTCACAAACATCGGTCGCATGCCGCAATCCCGCCAGGTGTGTTTTGGGAAGAGATAGCGAGAGATCCACAAAGCCAAAGAAGGCGCAGAAGAAGACGAAGGAGGAGAAAACTTCGGCGCCTCTCAAAGAAGCTCCAGACGAAGAAGAGGACCAGGAGCTGGTGATGATGGTAGAAGTCCCATGGATGCAAGCGTACATATCGTATATCCTAAGGAAAGAAATACCCGACGATCCAGTTGAAGCAAGGCGAGTTATTCGACGATCCAAAGCCTTCACAGTGGTCAAAGGGGAGTTATACAAGCGAAGTATTTCGGGCGTGCTGCAAAGGTGCGTTACACCCGAAGAAGGAAGGATAATCTTAAAGGACGTACACGAGGGAATATGTGGTCACCACGCGAGCAGTCGAGCTATCGCGGCCAAAGTTTTTCGAGCTGGATTTTACTGGTTGACAGCAATCGAGGACGCAAAAGAGATAGTACGAACCTGCGACGCGTGCCAGAGATTCGCCGCAAAACCCCACTCTCCGGCAGCAGAGCTGATGCCA
Source organism: Lolium multiflorum (assembly GCA_030979885.1). NCBI lineage: Eukaryota > Viridiplantae > Streptophyta > Magnoliopsida > Poales > Poaceae > Lolium > Lolium multiflorum. Next base: position 220,133,186 of record CM061750.1, read on the forward strand.
ATACCATTGTCTTGGCCCTTTGCCCAATGGGGTCTCGATATGGTGGGAAAATTACACAAGGCTTCGCCAGGAGGATATGAGTACATGTTGGTTGCTGTCGATAAATTCACCAAGTGGATAGAAGCAAAGCCGATAAATTCACCAGATGCAGCATCGGCAATAAAATTCGTAAAGGGCATCGTCTTTCGATTTGGAGTACCTCACAGCATCGTCACAGACAATGGTAGCAATTTCACTTCTAAAGAATTCAAGGCATATTGCGCTGAAGTAGGCATCAAATTGCACTTCGCGTCAGTTGGGCACCCGCAAACCAATGGTCAAGTCGAGAAAGCCAATGGTATCATCTGCAACGGTATCAAAAAGCGCCTGCTAGGACCACTTGAAAAGGCTCGACATACCTGGCCAGAAGAATTGCCAAGTGTCCTGTGGAGTATTCGAACAACACCAAATACGGCGACACAAGAAACTCCGTTCTTTTTAGTCCACGGAGCTGAGGCAGTACTACCGATTGAAATAGAGCATGACTCCCCAAGAGTCACAGAGTATGACGAAGAAACTTCAAGAAGAGCTTTGGAGGACGATGTGGATGCACTCGACGAAGCTCGAGATGAAGTACTCTCACGAGTCACCAAGTACCAGCAAGACCTAAAAAACTACGTCGACGATTGCGGCCAAGATCTTTCCAAGTCGGAGATTTGGTCCTACGACTCAATCAACAAAGTACTGAAAAGCTCGAGTCACCATGGATGGGCCCTTACATCGTCACAGAAGTAATCGAAGGAGGAGCGTACAGGATCAAGGACAAGAAGACAGGGGTTCCCGAGAAAACCCCTGGAACGTGGCGCAGCTCAGGCGGTTCTACGCTTAGAGCCAAAATATAGTCCTCCTTTGTAAAAATACAATGTACTGAAACGCCGCGAGTTTTGAGACGCACTCTTTTCTTTTCGGGGCACCGAGTGGGGCTGGAAGGTTTTTAATGAGGCGGGCTCGCAGTGCTGCAATATAATAAAAGATAGTGATGATATACATCTTTTTCGTCGACAGGCTCGGGGGCTCATAACCCACGACAGCAAAATACATATATTCTCGCAAAATAGTAAATTCTTCGAGATGACAAAATAGTATAAGCTCCAGCCAAAGGCTCGGGGGCTTCACAATATAGATTACACTTTACAATATAGACAACTTCATCAATACAAAGAATTCGACAAAAATATAGACATAACTTTTCGCAATATAGTACAACTCAGTCAAGGCCTAATATACTATCTATGGATAAACCTTTGTTATTTGCAGCGGTTGTCTTGTGCTCAGCATAGCTCCCCTTGACGAAGAATTCAGAATCCATCCGAAGAAGTTCATCCATCATCGCTTCGGCCACAGGAGTCACCATCTCATTGATTGCATCAATATTATTCTTCCGCCGCGTTTTCTTCGCCAGGCAATCAACGACAATCTTCGTCAGATCTAATTTTGGATGGCAAATATGTATCATGATCATGGCGAATCTTGCTCCAGCAGTCAACTGAGCTCGTACAAAGTTATGAATACGAGGGGCATCTCGAAACTTTTCCATCAATCCAAGAAGAGTATCGGGAGCTTCGTCTCGAGGGAACATGGTCTTGTAAACAAGGGTCAAGGTTCTCGTGCAGAAGTTAAGGAATTCGCGAACCTGACAGGCGCGGTCTTGGAACCTGACAATCTGTTGGGTCCGTCGGGAGTGGCCCAGAACAGACGATCGTGGTTAAGAGAAAGGTTAACGAGGAGGTTTGTTCTTACATTCACCCTTTCATCTTCAGCAGCAGCGTCGAGAACAGAACCTATTGGCGACAGACAAGAAATTTCAAAAAAGGGGTACATCAAAAGACAGAAGAAGTTTGAAAAAGCATACCTAACATATCCACACTAGCTTCAGTCATTAGCTCGAGCATACTATTTTCTCGAGTAGTTGCTTTTTCAGCTTCCGAAATAGCAGCTTCCTTGGCAGTTATGGCTTCTTTAGCTTGTTGAAGGGCAATTTTCTCTCTTTCGGATGCTTTGCGGGATTGCTCCATCATCGCAAGAGTTTGCTTTTTCATGGACTGAAGTTGTTGGCGAAGTTCTTGCAAATCTTGCGAGGAGTGTTTACTTGAAGAACCTTCGATAAGGTCATCATCGACAAGTGTCTTCTTCGAGAAGGAGGAAGCAGGAAAAGTATCGGCAGGATGAGGATTTGCGGAGTAGTTATCAAATATCAACTGGAAAAGAAAATTTCAGTATCAATGATCACGCAAAATAGAATTCCATTGATCTTCGGGAAATTTACACAGATATTACAGAAGGAGTCTTCAAAAGAATTACTACGACGTTGTCGCCAAAGCTACGGTGACAACAACATCAAAAGAAACGGTAAAAATAAAAACAGAAAAAGGGGCATTCAACTAGACCTCCGGCTTCGACGAGGAGCAGGAGTTGGCTTGCATCCAAGATAGGCAAGGATCTTCTTTGAGTTGGGCTTTGAAGCCACGATCGCGATTTCCACTTCGTGGTCTCCATCTCCTGTGTGTCTCCAACTTTGGTCCAGTCGATGTTTTGCTGGCTGTCAACAACCAGGGCAATAGTGCTTTCAACGGCAACCTTCATATTTTCTTGACGAAGCTTCAGTCCAAGCTCTTCTGGGGGATTGAAGCCTTGGCAAGAGCAAGAAAAGTCGCGGGTTCCTTTTTCTTCGGGAAGAAGTAAGGGTAGAGCCGCGACAATCCTTCCTTGGCCTGATCAATGCCGTCGCGTGCCTCTTCTCCGTGAAACTCAAGGAACGCAAGTGCGTCAAGAAGAGGATCATTGTCGGGATCTTCAAGTTCATATTCTTGAGATGTTTTACCTATCGAAAAAAAAATTATTGGTCAACAAACAAGTAAAGAAAAGCAAGTCCAAAAAATGCAAAATAGCTCGGGCACTTACGACAAAGCGGCGACTTTGTGATTCCAAGCGCTTAGTAATCGCTTCTTCAAGAGCAGATTGTGCGGTTTATGCTCGCTCAACGCAGTCTCGGCATCATGAAGCCTCTTTCGAAGTTCTTCGACACCGTAGCGTACGCCTTGGCCTTATCAGCCTCTGCCCTAGCCTTAGTAGCATCCGATTCGGCCTTCTTACGAGCCTCCTCACTTTGCTCTAATCTTTGAGCAAGTGTGTCGGCACGTTGTTGGCCTCCGCAAGTTTTTCTGCCAAAATAGTCAAAAATAGTCAAAATCGCGACAAAAAGGAGCAAGAAGTCATGGGTAAAGAGAAGCATGGAGTCATTACCTTCAGCTTTGCTAGCATACTCGCGGTACCCAACGAATTGGGCACCGAAGCGGATGAATTCCTTAATCAAAGGCTGTCAAAGAAAGATAGAGAAAGAAAGCGTCGGTAGGGGAAAAAGTGCGATAGCACAAAATGAAAAAGAAGCAAACAATGAAAACATCGACAACATCAGAAAGCATTCAAGGACTTACATCATCCAAAAGAGGAGTCGAGGAGCTACCCAATTGTAAGGTAGGCTCTGTGATTGTTTCAACCCTCGCCCTTTTTGGTGAAGGGACAAGGGGGCTTGCAGGAGGAGTAGGTGCGTCGGTGTTTTGTTGAGGAGGCGAAGATTCTTCTCCTTCAACTTGCACTTCAGAAACAACTAGAGTATGCGACGTACTCGTTCGAGCAGTCGCATCAATAGCTGGCATTTCTTCCTCGTCACCACTACGATTAAATGGCGACAGTATAAGAAGCAAGATAGACAAAAATCTTCAAGTACAAAAGTAAGAAACAAAGGGTGACTTACGAACTGACGAGGGCGTCAAGGTATGGATCAAAGCTGCCTTCCTATTTGAAGGACGACTTCTTCGGCTTTGGAGGTGCCGGAATCTTCGACGTCTTCCTCTTCCTCTTGTTCTTTGGAGAAACAGCAGGAGGAGGAGAGTGTGCCGATGTGGTAGCCTGGGTGAGCCTCGCAGGATCCCGTGATTTCGAGAACCTGCGGGTTCACTCTCAGGGCAAGGAGCACCCTGGTTGTCATCGTGACAACGGCTCGTTTTCTTCGACTTCTCCACCTTCAGAAGGGGAGGAAGAGAGACAAGATCTGGATGGTTCTATAAAAAACAAAGAAGCATGTCAATAAAAGAGTTATGCAAAGGATGGCAACCAAAAATGAGCAAGTCGACAAAGGTTACCTTGGGAAGCGCATTGGTGGCGCTATACGGTTTTACGCGACAAGAAGGGGGACAGCATCTTTTCTGAGGGAGGAGATTTTCGGACAAGTTTTTCTAAGTCCTTGACCGGCAAATCCACCGACAGCCGATCCACATCATTGTCGCCAGCATACTTCCAGAGGGGATTTTTGCGAGCCTGCAGAGGCTGCACTCGATTCTAAGGAAATACGCCGTGATTTGGATACCGACAGTTCTTTGCCGCGGGTGCTTTGAAGCTCGTGGATGCGGGTCATCAGTGCCTCCGTCGCCGTTTTTTCTTCTTCGGTAGCCTCTGCATCCCAGGAGCGGCGGCGGTAGATTTTCTCGGCACCATCAAAAGGAGGGATGTTGTCTTCAGCACACCCATGATTCTCCTCGTGGATGTACAGCCATTTTTTGCGCCACCCTTGAACTGAGTCAGGGAATTTGACATCGAAGTACTCGACATCAGGGCGAACGCAGATAACAACGCCGCCTATGTTATAGGCGACATTGGGAGAGCCATTACGGCGACAGAAGAAAATGCGCTTCCATCGCCCAGTTAGGCTGGACGCCAAGGAAGGACTCGCAAAGGGTGATGAAGATGGAAATATGGAGGATAGAGTTGGGAGTGAGGTGATGAAGTTGCAGTCCATAAACAAAAAGCAACCCCCGAAGAAAAGGGTGAATGGGGGCAGAGAGGCCGCGGATGAGATGATCGACGAAACTAACCCGATACTCCATTGGAGGGGTTGGGTAGCTTTCTTCGCTGGGGAAGCACAGCGCCTTTGGCTTCTTGCTGATCCCCAGTTTCTTCAGGAGGTTGATGTCTTGGGCAGAGATTTTGGATCTCTCCCACGCGAGCGCGGCGCGAGATAGAAGAGATCCTTAAATAGAGGTGCGGCGAAGCGGTGTCTGGATGGAAAAAAGGCGGATGGATTAACACGTGGGAGGTAATTTCACCCTGGAAGAACAGTGCGCGCAGGGAAAGCGGAGGACGTGTGTCCCCCACTTGCACGACGTGTCAATAGATGCGTAAATTGCCCGCAAGGCAGCGAGAGAGAACTTCTCGCGATTTCCAGGAACGCGTCGTGGCTATCGTCAGCAATGATGTCATCTTAGCAAAGAGAAAATTTCGACTCAACAGTTTCATAAAAATCCGACAGCAAAAGATCGGAGAGCCTTTGATCAAATACAAGTTTTTGATCAAATGCTCGGGGGCTACTTCGGAAAAATGAAAAATCGAGAAAGACAAAATAGAAATGGTATGAGCCTATGATCAAATACAAATATTTGCTCATAGCCTCGGGGGCTACTCCCATCGGGAGCGCTGTTCGCGCACCCGAGAGATTTAAAAAAATTCGGGAGAGAAAGAAAATATAGCGACATAAGGCGTGGAGCCTACACCAAAGCACAAGTCCTTGGCTGTAGTCTCGGGGGCTACTCCCATCGGGAACGCTGTTCGCGTGCCCGATGAAATTCTAAAAATAGAAGAACAAGAGAGTATATTTCGAGTTATGAGTAACTCTACATATACTCCCTTCAGGAGAGCAATATAAGTCATCTGTTGACTCAATAAAATATGATATTCCAACAGCCGAATAAGCACTCGACAATATATTCTCAGAACGCCAAAGTTGCGAACAATTTCTGAATGTCGCAAAACTTTGCGAAGGTAAGACCGATCCGTTACGTGTGGCATGGCGCCGTCTCGATGTCGGTTTGCTACTTTTATCCGTATCAACGAGATACGGAGAAAAATCTAACAGACGCGTTAGGTACCCGATAAATATGACTGGGACTCGACGAATGGTAAGACCTTAAGCGGCACTGTCGAAGTTTACAGTATCCCGAGATCATGTCCAGGGACGTGATCTTGAAGTAGGTTTTTGCGGATTGCCACTAGAGCAGTTAACTAGTACCTGATCCGTCAGATGAACTAGCCCCAACTACCATTATCCCTGTACAATATAAAATTCATATGCAAAGAAATATGGAGAAAGTCAAAGCTACCGAATAAATATAACGGTGGAGATTTTCCCTGACTCTACGATTCAAGCAAAATCTCGGGGGCTACTGACATAGGCATCCCCAATGGGCCTACCGAAGATAGTACCCGGGGTTTGCGGCCCACGACTCGAAGAATAAGAAGAATCGGAAGCCCAAGTTGATATTAACGAAAGCTAGAGTTGTATTAGGAGATAATATTTGTAATCTTGCGGGATGAGTTGGAAACCCTCCCGGACTCTGTAACTTGTACAATACGAATCCCTCGGCTCCGCCTTCTATATAAGGGGGAGTCGAGGGACAAAGAAAGCATCGAATCATTGTTTCACAAACCCTAGTTTTCATATCGTCGAGTACTTTTCGGCTGAAACCTTCGAGATCTACTTGCCCTCTACTTCCAACTAAACCCTAGTCTACAACCCGTAGGCATTGACAAGTTAATCCCTTGTCAATTGGCGCCGTCTGGGGAATTAGAGGCGTCAAGGATCTGATCTCGATGGCACGTTCAAGATCGTCGACTTCATCAACAGCAAGCAACGCAATGGATCGAGGTAAACAGATCGCAACTGGTCCTGTCGATTTTGTTCCTCACCCGCCCTCCCGTTTGGATGCATATGCGTATCTGGAGGAGCCTATGGAGATGACGTTCGGAAGATTCCACTTTCGCGTCGAGAAAGAGGGAGCGTATCGTCTCGAAATTCCGATCTCGTCGGGATTATCGGCGGTCGATTCCGATTTTTACTGACGTGGGCACTACCCTTCGAGTAACCGACGTTGCCCTATCCTGTATTGACTAATTGGAGGCCCATGAAGACACCCGAAGGCTAGATGGGCCACCTGGACACGCACCAGAGGAAACCTTGGCGGGCAAGACAAGGAAGCAGTCGAACAAGGAAAGATTAGATCTAAACTACTGTAAACCTAGTCGTACTCGGTTAGGACCCTTGAGACCTGGCCTCCTATATAAAGGCCAGGAGAGGGGCTGCCGAAGGACACGAACAATCTTAGCAATCTTAGCCCGGAAAAGCTTAGAGCTAGGTAACCCTAGCAATAGCAATCTCGACTAGATCTCAGCCGAAGTATTCGGCACCCCATTGTAACCCATTGTCATCATAATCAAAGAACAGACAGGCAGGACGTAAGGGTTTTACCTCATCGAGGGCCCCGAACCTGGGTAAATCAAACTTAATTCTCTTCACATGTTTTGCCCTGATTCATCAGTAAGAAACTTAATTTTGCAAATAGACACACCTCCATGGTATGAGATTGATTGGAAGGCACCCGAGGATTCGGTTAGCCATAGCTTGTGTAAGCAAAGGTTGGGGAGTGTCACCCATAATAAAACTAAAGTACGTGTGTAAACAAAGAGAAGAGGGATGATTTACCTTGCTGGTAGAAGTAACGTCCTTCATGGGAGCCGCTCTTGAAAGTCTGGTTGACGAGGTAGTTTGAGTACCCATTACCATTCGTTGACAACAACAAACACCTCTCAAAATGATTTTACTCCTGATTTAAAAATGAAAAGCTCTAGCGCATGTTAATCCCTGCTTCCCTATGCGAAGGGTCAATCTTTTACTTTTATGTTGAGTCACCATCCTTTCTTTGAGCACTTTCTTGAGAGCACAACTGTCATTCTTAGTGTAATATGCTTGTCCCAAAATGTGATTAATTGTGGTATAACTTTGATGCTTTTATCTTTGACAATCTCTACTTCTAGTCTTTCCATGAACTTCAGAGGTGCCCGAGCATTTATGTTTTGCTGTACAAATACGGGCAAGCGAGATACCACTTTATTATATCCTTTTATGAACATTGCAATCCTGCTGATAGACATGATTCATGATGCTTATTATTAATTTGTTGGTACCTTTTCCATGATTGACATAGCTATTAGATGATTTTATTTGCATGTATCTTATTATGAATTGCCTAAGTACTTGTCCATATCATGAGAATATTTACATCATATGAACAAATGTGTTCGTGAAAGTTCTTTTATCGCACTCAGTTGTTAACTGAATTGCTTGAGGACAAGCAATAAGCTAAGCTTGGGGGGAGTTGATACGTCCAAAACGTATCTACTTTCCCGAACACTTTTGCTTTTGTTTTGCCTCTAATTTGTGTATTTTGGATACAACTAACACGGACTAACGCTGTTTTCAGCAGAATTGCTGGTATCTTGTTTTTGTGCAGAAATTCAACTTTCAGGAAAATCCCCGGAATTTATGTCGAAGGGCTTATTTTTCCAGAAGATTCACGGAGCCAGAAGGGCAGGCCTGGGGAGGCCCAGGGCCCACACACTAGGCCGGCGCGGCCTGGAGGGGGGCGCGCCGCCCTAGTGTGAGGCCGCCTCGGCCAGCCTCTGACGCCCCCTCTGGACTATTTAAGGGTTTCGATCTAAAAACGCGAGACGGGAAGTCGAAGTCGCCAGAAACCATCCAGTACGCCGCCACCATCGCGAAACTCCGTCTCGGGACCAGAAACTCCGTTCTGGCACTCCGCCGAGATGGGGAATTGGAGGAGATCATCGCCATCATCACCACCGACGCTTCTCCATCGATCAACAATGTTTCCCCCATCCATGTGTGAGTAATTCCCCCGCTGTAGGCTGAAGGGGATGGTAGGGATTGGATGAGATTGGTCATGTAATAGCATAAGATTGTTAGGGGCATAGTGCCTAGTGTCCGTAATTGGTACTTTGATGATATTGTTGCAACTTTTTATGCTTAATGCTTGTCACTAGGGCCCGAGTGTCATGATCTCAGATCTGAACATGTTATTGTTGACTGAAATTGGGACAACCGGAGGGGAAGGCAGTGATGTGAGGATCACATGTGTTCACGGAGTGTTAATGCTTTGCTCCGGTACTCTATTAAAAGAGTACCTTAATTCTATAGATTCCCTAGAGGCCCGGCTGCCACCGGCTGGTAGGACAAAAGATGTTGTGCAAGTTTCTCATTGCGAGCACGTACGACTATATATGGAACACATGCCTATGGATTGCTTAGTACTTGGATACCGTTTTATTATTATCTGCAAATGCCCTGCTTTGATTGTTACATGAGTTTCTCTCATCCATGCAACGCCCGTCATCCATCCATGTGCCTACAGTATTTTAATCCCGCTGTTTACTATAATCACTACTGCTGTCTTTGTTACTCTGCTGCTGTTATTTCACTACTGCTACTACCATAAAACTGTTACTACTGATAAACTCTTGCGAGCAAGTTTGTTTCCAGGTGCACCTGAATTGACAACTCCGCTGTTAAGGCTTTCAAGTATTCTTTGTCTCCCCTTGTGTCGAATCAATAAATTGGGTTTTACTTCCCGCGAAGACTATTGCGATCCCCTATACTTGTGGGTCATCAAGCCCTCAGCCTCGAGGGAGAACTACTCCCTCCTCATCATGGGAGACAGCAATGGCGATGAAGATGGCGGTGGTGTCGATGGAGATGACTCCGGGGGCAATTCCCCGTCCCGACGGCGTGCGGAACAGAGACTTGTCCCCCGAAACTTGTCTTCGCGATGGCGGCGGCTACGGAACTCTTCGTGGAATATCGTCGATCGTTCTAGGGTTTGGGAGCATATATAGGCGAAAGGGCGGCGTCGGAGGGGCACCAGGGTGCCCTCACCACCTGGTGGCGCGGCCAGGAGTGGGCCCGCGCCCAGGTGTGGTGTGGGGCCCCCTGGCCCATCTTCGTCTCCCCTTCGGACTTCTGGAACCTTCCGTGAAATATAAGATCGTGGGCTTTTGTTTCGTCCAATTCCGAGAATATTTCCTGTGTAAGATTTCTGAAACCAAAAACAGCAAAAACAGGAACTGGCGCTTCAGCATCTTGTTAATAGGTTAGTTCCGGAAAATGCATAAAATCATTATAAAGTGTGAGAAAAACATGTAGGTATTGTCATAAAACTAGCATGGAACATCAGAAATTATAGATACATTGGAGACGTATCAACCATCCCCAAGCTTAGTTCCTACTCGCCCTCGAGTAGGTAAACGATAACAAGGATAATTTCTGAAGTGACATGCTACTATCATAATCTTGATCAATACTATTGTAAAGCATATGAGATGAATGAAGTGATTCAAAGCAATGGTAAAGACAATGAATAAACAACTGAATCATATAGCAAAGACTTTTCATGAATAGTACTTTCAAGACAAGCATCAATAAGTCTTGCATAAGAGTTAACTCATAAAGCAATAAATTCTTAATAGAAGGTTTTGAAGCAATACAAAGGAAGATATAAGTTTCAGCAGTTGCTTTCAACTTCAACATGTATATCTCATGGATAATTGTCAACACAAAGTAATATGATGAGTGCAAATAAGCAAGTATGTAGGAATCAATGCACACAGTTGAAACAAGTGTTTGCTTCTAAGATAGAAAGAAGTAGGTAAACTGACTCAACATAAAGTAAAAGAAAGGCCCTTCGTAGAGGGAAGTAGGGATTACTCATGTGCTAGAGCTTTTATTTTGAAAACATGGAAACAATTTTGTCAACGGTAGTAATAATTCATATGTGTTATGCATAAAACATCCTATAAGTTGCAAGCCTCATGCATAGAATACCAATAGTGCTCGCACCTTGTCCTAATTAACTTGGATTTACATGGATTGTCATTGCATTAGATATGTTTCAACCAAGTGTCACAAAGGGGTACCTCTATGCCGCCTGTACAAAGGTCCAAGGAGATAGATCGCATTTGATTTCTCGTTTTTGATACATCTCAACTTAGGACATCCATACCGGGACAACATAGAAAACAGATAATGGACTCCTCTTTAATGCATAAGCATTCAACAACAGATAATATTCTCATAAGAGATTGAGGATTAATGTCCAACTGAAACTTTCACCATGATACATGGCTTTAGTTAGCGGCTGTGGTGACCCTGCATACCACTGCATGTTGTAGTATGCCAGTCGTTGATATAACATTCACGAAGTACCATTCCGCAAATATTACATCCCTCAGAGTAGTACAACAGAACATAGCAGGTCCATAACTCATTCATTTATTATTACAAGCATAATGTACATATCATCTCGGAGCTCCTCTTGGGTCCTAAGAGGAATACTCCTGGGTTCGAGGCGAACCCAACTTAACTTATAATACAAGAGTCTTACTAAGTGGTACATTTATTCCCTCGAGCAGCTAAGTACTAAGAGTTCGCACTGCTCGGATACTACTACTACTCGGTGATTCTAGACTTGATCTCCTCCGGAAGCCTCCCCGGTTCCGTAGACTATAAGGTAGTCTACGCCTTCAACACCTCCAGAGAGGTCTGGTTCTTCATAGCCGATGATCTCGGCTCCTTCAGGGTTGTCGTTGTCCTCCTCCAGACGGTTCAGACAATCTAAGCAGGGGATTTAAGAGTGGGATGAGTACGAGCGTACTCAACAAGTTCATTATAGATAAGAGGTGTTTAATGCACTAGCTATGATATTAGACCAGAAAGTCTAATACCAATGCAAGTTTTGATAAACATTTCTTCAAGAGGTTGCTTTTATTTCAAAGAACTATGTCCGTCAGCCTTCACCGGTTTACTAGAACTTCATGGAGCTCCTTTCCGGCCGCGTTCGTAGTTCCATATCCCGGAACAGGGAGTGACAGGTCACGGTTCTTTACACTCTGCAGAGGTGTGTTGCTTTACCCATAAGAGATCTTAACCTTGGTGCCAACCGGGCAGCTTTCCCGTCCACACTTCCTATGGTGTGAGGCCCGGTATAAGGTCTAGCCAATCATGTTCCTCCGCTACCTCGAACACCCACCCTTTGTTGCATGCCCCGACCCTGGGTCCTCGCTCGTCCCATTATTCCCACTTACGGGTGGACCCCGACCACGATGACAGTCTGGGATCGAACCAAACTCCTTCGCCGGTAGCTGCAACCCATCCTAGACCGCAATACCGTGGGGACTTAGGACTCCCCAGCCTCACCATCTTGCTCCTTCGGGCGACAAGTGTACTACGGACAATGCCGTGGGGACTTAGGACTCCCCAGCCTCACCAGCTTGCCCCCTTGGATTACAAGTGTACTACGGTAAGCGCATCCGTTGATGAACGAGAGGTGGAAACACTTTTGACTACTCCGTCCCACTCCGGATCTTATGGTTAACACGGGTATTACAGCACAAGAATCACTGGACGACATTTGTTGTTTAATCCTAGATGGATATAAACCCTTGCAATGGAACCTCTACCATATCAACACAATCCATGGTTCCATTGCCCACCACATAGTCATATTCATAGTTATGAAAATAGTGGTTTTGGTTTTTATGCAATAGTGATAAACATAGTACTTTGCAAGTAATTTGGTAAAAATACTCAAATGACATGAGCAAGCGATGAACTTGCCTGAACACTGCAAAGTGTTGCAGTTGGATGGTGTGGACTGACCCTTGTCCTCTGTTGCTGAAAAATAGCATCATTGTCCGATAAGGGCAATGGTTAAAGAAGCATTGATGCATGATTCCAGTTTTAGGGTTTGTTCCCCCCTTCCGATGTCTTATTATTTCATGTGAGAGGTTAATACTAAGAATAATTTGGGATACTTTATTTAGAGTAAAATACAACCTTGAAATGTTGTCAAGGTGTTTTTAAAGTCCAAATGCATTAATGGACTTATTTTCATTATTGAAAATATAAGGTGTGATTTAAATGATTATTATAATCATCAAATTAAGACTTATTCTTAGTTGTCTTCAAAAATTCCCTTTGATATTTTATTCAGGTAGAGAATTTTATGCTGATCAATTTTCATATTTTTAATTATTTTTTTAGAGCTATATTCTATTTTATAAAATTCTTTGAAATTCTCACTTAAATGGTATTTTGGAAATGTCCAAATTGCCCTCGGGCCCACCTGTCAGGGTGAACCCGAGTGGGTTGGGCTCAACCCAGTTGGCCTGGTCGGCCCACTCGTCGCCCTCACTTCCTCCTCTCTCTCCTCGCGAACCCTAATCCCCAAGCTCGGGCGACTGCCGTCGGCGCCGCCTTCGCCGAATTACTCTCCCATCCCATCGCCGCCGGTCGATGGGTCGCAAAGAACGGACGCTCGACGGCGCACTGTTGGTCCGCGTCGATCTGCTTTCGCCGCCATCGCGCCCCCATCGCTCTGCGGCCGTGGTGTTCCACGGCGATTCTTCGCCGCCGACGCTCCAGGTGCCGTGGCCCATGTGCCTCGCCGTGGTGGTGCTGGCATTGCGGCCGGCGTGCCTGGCTGGCTTGGCCTGGCGCTGCCGTGGTCGGCTGTGCCGCCGTGCCGCCATGGGCAACTGCGCTGCTCCAGTGTGTGCGCCTCCCTCTCTCCTTCTTGCCTTCTTCTTCTACTGCTCTCCATCTCCTTCGTGGAGATGGCCATGCCTGCTTCTTCTTGTGGTATGCTTGCTGTGCTTTGTGCTTCTGCTGCGCTCTTCCATGGCCATTGCTTTGGCCATGCCATGTGCTGTGCTGCTTCCTATCTCTGGGTGATGCTAGCTGCTATGGCTGTGCTCTCTGCTGCTGCAATTGTGAACTAGTGGCTGCTGCTCTACTTTCCGTGGCCTAGCTTAAGCTGTGCTATCTTTGCTATGCATGATTATGTGCAATTTTTCCTAAGCCATGTGCTTGCTTATGCTTGCATTTCTTGCTTGAAACTATCCCTGTGCCTCTGTTCTTGATACTACTCTTGCTAGACACTCCGTGTATTCAATTATCTTGCCCTGGCTTGATTACTATGTGTAATCCTTGCAATTTTGCAAGAGCCAGTGTTTCTGATGGGCTAACCCATGTGTTGTTGTTCATATTAATGCCCTATTGAGCATGCTTGCTACAAGGTATCACCATCCTTGGATGGTTTGCTCCTGTATATGACTGATTTGATTATCTGTGATATATTTGTTCATGTCCTGTGGCTGATTAATTCATATTGTTAAGGTGTTGGTGCTAGGATTGATTCTAGCATGCTTTAGCATGCTCTAGCAAGCTCTGGTGATCAAATGATCATCACTTGCTTGTTGATTGCATGCTTACTTACTGCTTGTGCCATCTGGTGCTTATCTGGTGTTTGTGTGACACCAGTGCTGGTGCTGCTTGCTCAAGCATCAGTTGCTGCTTGCAATGATCCAGTGGATCATCTGCAAGGCTCTGGTTAATCTATTGCTTGTATATTCATTTATCTGTGTTGTCTTGCTTGGCTAAGTGGATAAATGATGTGAACTGCTTGCAGTTATGATCATCTTATTGAGTTTGGTAGGGCTAGATGGATGCCAACACTTGGTTGTGTACCCTAGCCCTCCTTTTGAACCCTACAGGGTGATGATATCTGTGCATGGCTTCTCTGTTGGGATTGGTTAAGTGGTTGAGGTGGCCTTGACAGCAATTCTTTGCTGTTAAGGTAGCTCCCACCCTTGTTGGCTAGCTGTGGCTTAGTGAATGCATTGCTGGACAATCCCTTGTTGGATTTCCAGTGATCTTTGATGTTGACAAACAAGAATAGACACAATTTGTCTATCTGTCTGATGGTGTACTAGGTTTTAGGTGCTAGGTGACTTTGGTTGAATAGATAGGATCATTTCCTTGCTGGATTGCCTTGGTTATGCCACTGTTTTGGTCTAGCCAGTGTTCCCTTGGTGATTTCCTATTGGCTTCACCCATTTTTGCTTGCACCAACTGACTTGGTAGCCAGATGATGACACAAACAGGGTACTCACACCCTATGGCTTGTGTGTGTTTGATGCACATGCTTATTTATGAGCAAGACAGATGCTTGCTCATGATTCTATGTGTATACCTCACTCCAGCTCCTAGAAATGAGTGTTGGTGTAGAGGTTCATCTGCTGATTGAGTTCTTGGCTTGCCCTGCTCCTCCTTGCAAGCTTGATATCTTGGTTTATTTTCTGGTGATTGGGGAATAGGTGAACAGCTCTAGCTGTTCACCTGTTCTTGGTGTTCTTGAGCTGTTCTTGGTATCTCTTACCCTGCTGCCTGATGGATGAATGGCTAGGGTTTGCTGTGAAAAGGTTTTATATGCCTCTTCTTGCTTCTCTGGTCGACAGCATGTCTGGTCACTTTGGTGACTCTCCCCTGTGTGTGTGTGCTGCATGCACACTGGCCTGTGTGAGCTGCACTGTGTGTGAGCTGCTTGTGTGTGTGTTGACTTGGCTGTGAGTGGATCAGCTCGGCATCTTGGTCATATCCTCTCCATTTAACATTTTCTTGCTAACCTGCCAAGTGGCTATGCCACTTGGCATAACTTGTGTTTGTTGTGTTTATGTGCAGGTTCAAAATGATGATCAAATGGACATGAAGATCATCAAGTCCAAGATTAAATGAAGATTACCTTGTAGTGTTTAGGATAGAATCTTACCTTGTACTTTTCTTTTATTTTCTTTTTCTATTTTTCCAATTTATGTAATGTGTTGTAATATTTCATATTTCTATTCTGAATATTGTAAATGACAATGTATCATGTGTGATTATCAATAAAGCTCCAATTTTCCTTAATGAGCTTTATATAATTGTTGTACTATTTATATTCTTGATTACTTATAATTGTTTATTGAATTATCTCAAGTTTGAATTATGAGATATCAATTTAATGTTTGAATTTGAAATTCAAATTCAACTTTAGGTTTGAATTCAATCATGCAACTTAAAATTGAATTCAATCATGCAACTTAAGTTTGTGATGCAATATCCCTTCTCTCTTCTCCAAAACCCTAGTTTAGTTGAATAAGAGCAAGTTTGTCGCACTCTCGAAACCCTAACCCTGTAAGGTGTCGAGAGAGAAACTTGTCCCCCTTCGATGCAGTTTTGTTTTAAAAGCGCGAAATTTTCCCAGAATTTACGATGCAATGCACATCCCTTTCTAAAATCTACCCCTCAATCGTCTCTAAACCTGGGACATTACAGCCTTTCCCCCTTAAAGAAAACTTCGTCCCGAAGTTGTGGTTGTAATACCTGAAGAGTTCGGGGTATGTTTTCCTCAGGTCTTCTTCCTTTTCCCAGGTGGCTTCCCTCTCGGGGTGATGCTTCCATTGTATTTTGCAGTACTTAATAGCTCGATTCCTGAGTTGTTTCCAGTTCTCCTCGAGAATCTTCGCTGGCTTCTCGATGTATGTCAAATCTGGTTGTAACTCGAGCTCATCATGTGATACTGGCTCATCTGGGGTCTTTAAGCATTTCCTGAGTTGCGACACATGGAATACATTGTGAACTTGAGCTAACCTTCCCGGTAGTTCCAATTCAAAGGCTAACCCTCGGTTTTGACTCAGAATCTTGAAAGGTCCGATGTACCTAGGGCTTAACTTCCCCTTTACTCCAAATCTCTGAAGTCCTTTCATCGGGCTCACCTTGAGATATACCATGTCTCCAACTTGTGGCTCCCATGTCCTTCTCTTCTGATCGGCATAACTCTTCTGTCGGCTTTGGGCTATCTTGAGCCTATCTCTTATAATGTCAATGATTTGTTGTTTTTCCTTGACATAATCAGGATTAAACTCCTTGCTTGCTCTAGCTTCATACCAACATATGGGTGATCTACACTTCCTTCCATACAGAGCTTCGAACGGTGCCATCTTGATGCTGCTTTGATAGCTATTATTGTATGAAAACTCTGCTAGTGGCAAGTGCTCCTCCCATGATCCTCCGAAGTCTAGGGCACAAGCCCTAAGCATATCCTCTAGGATCTGGTTAGTTCTCTCGGTTTGTCCACCTGTCTGAGGATGATAGGCGGTACTATAGTCCAACTTGGATCCTAAAGCTTCATGTAATTGCTTCCAGAAATGCTGACGTGAACACGGATCCTCGATCCGACACGATCTTCTTGGGCACTCCATGTTTACTCACGATCTCTTTGATGTAAAGATCGATGAGTTTCTCTCCTTTATCCTGCTGATTTACCGCTAAGAAGTGTGCACTTTTCATCAACCGGTCCACGATTACCCATATCATGTCCTTCTTTTTATTGGTCATGGGTAGTCCGGTGATGAAATCCATTCCTATTTCCTCCCATTTCCATTCTGGGATGGGTAAAGGTTGTAACTTTCCTGCCGGACTCTGATGTTCAGCCTTCACTCTTTGGCAGGTGTGGCATTCCGCCACATATTGTGCTATCTCTCTCTTCATGTTATTCCACCAGAATAATTCTTTAAGATCCATGTACATCTTTGTACTTCCCGGATGTATGGAGTATGGTGTTTGATGGGCTTCCCGGAGTATTACTTCCTTGATCTCAGCAATATCCGGAACGCAAATCCTCTTCTGAAACCATAGTGATCCTTCTCCTCGGTGAAATTCTGATGGTCTACCCTCATCTATCCTTCTCATCTCCTCTACGATGAATGGATCGTCCAATTGACCCATCATTATCTCATTCTTTAAGTTAACATTTAGCTCATCGGCTACTTGTAAAGCCGATAGTCCTTCATGAGCCTCTTTCTCCCAAAGTTGTATTTGGGCTTGGCTTATTTCCTTCCTCAACTCCGGTGATAACTCTTGTTCCACTCCTCCAGTGCTCTTCCTACTCAAGGCATCTGCTACAACATTAGCCTTTCCTGGAGTATAATTGATGGTCAAATCATAATCCTTGATTAGTTCTAGCCATCTTTTCTGCCTCATATTGAGTTCCTTCTGAGTGAAGAAGTACTTGAGACTCTTATGATCCGTATAGAGCTCACACTTGGCTCCATAGAGAAAATGTCTCCATGTTTTAAGTGCAAATACAACTGCTGCTAATTCTAAGTCATGTGTTGGATAGTTCACTTCATGAGGTCTGAGTTGCCTTGATCCATAAGATATCACTTTCCGATCTTGCATGAGTACGCAACCCAATCCATGTTTGGATGCGTCACAGTACACGGTGTAATCCTTGCCAACTTCCGGAACTGCTAACACCGGTGCTGTGGTGAGTTTCTCCTTCAGAGTTTGAAAACTCTTCTCACACTCCTCTGACCACACAAATGGTGTGTTCTTTCTTAACAGCTTCGTCATTGGTCCTGCTATCTTGGAGAATCCTTCAATGAATCTCCGATAGTATCCTGCCATTCCTAGGAATCCTCGGATTTCCTTGACAGTCTTGGGTGCTTCCCAGTCTAAAACTGCTGCTACCTGATACGTCTCCGACGTATCGATAATTTCTTATGTTCCATGCCACATTATTGATGTTATCTACATGTTTTATGCACACTTTATGTCATATTCGTGCATTTTCTGGAACTAACCTATTAACAAGATGCCGAAGTGCCAGTTCTTGTTTTCTGTTTTTGGTTTCAGAAATCCTAGTAAGGAAATATTCTCGGAATTGGACGAAATCAAAGCCCAGGGGCCTATTTTCTCACGAAGCTTCCAGAAGTCCGAAGGAGAGACGAAGAGGGGCCACGGAGGGCCACACCCTAGGGCGGCGCGGCCCCCCTTGGCCGCGCGGCCCTGTGGTGTGGGGCCCCGTGCCGCCTCTTGACCTGCCCTTTCGCCTATAAAAAGTCTCCGTGACGAAACCCCCAGTACCGAGAACCACGATACGGAAAACCTTCCAGACGCCGCCGCCGCCGATCCCATCTCGGGGGATCCAGGAGATCGCCTCCGGCACCTTGCCGGAGAGGGGAATCATCTCCCGAGGACTCTACGCCGCCATGGTCGCCTCCGGTGTGATGTGTGAGTAGTCTACCCCTGGACTATGGGTCCATAGCAGTAGCTAGATGGTTGTCTTCTCCCCATTGTGCTATCATTGTCGGATCTTGTGAGCTGCCTAACATGATCAAGATCATCTATCTGTAATTCTATATGTTGCGTTTGTTGGGATCCGATGAATAGAGAATACTTGTTATGTTGATTATCAAAGCTATGCTTATGTGTTGTTTATGATCTTGCATGCTCTCCGTTATTAGTAGATGCTCTGGCCAAGTTGATGCTAGTAACTCCAAGAGGGAGTATTTATGCTCGATAGTGGGTTCATGCCTCTGTGAATCTGGGGAGTGACAAGAACCACTAAGGTTATGGATGTGCTGTTGCCACTAGGGATAAAACATTAGTGCTATGTTCAAGGATGTAGTCACTAGTTACATTACGCGCAATACTTAATGCAATTGTCTGTTGTTAGCAACTTAATACTGGAGGGGGTTCGGATGATAACCTGAAGGTGGACTTTTTAGGCATAGATGCGTTGGATGACGGTCTATGTACTTTGTCGTAATGCCCAATTAAATCTCACTATACTCATCATGATATGTATGTGCATGGTCATGCTCTCTTTATTTGTCAATTGCCCAACTGTAATTTGTTCACCCAACATGCTGTTCGTCTTATGGGAGAGACACCTCTAGTGAACTGTGGACCCCGGTCCAATTCTCTTTATGAAATACAATCTACTGCAATACTGTTCTACTGTTTTCTGCAAACAATCATCTTCCACACAATACGGTTAATCCTTTGTTACAGCAAGCCGGTGAGATTGACAACCTCACTGTTTCGTTGGGGCAAAGTACTTTGGTTGTGTTGTGCAGGTTCCACGTTGGCGCCGGAATCTCTGGTGTTGCGCCGCACTACATCCCGCCGCCATCAACCTTCAATGTGCTTCTTGGCTCCTCCTGGTTCGATAAACCTTGGTTTCTTTCTGAGGGAAAACTTGCTGCTGTGCGCATCATACCTTCCTCTTGGGGTTGCCCAACGAACGTGTGAAATACACGCCATCAAGCATATTTTCTGGCGCCGTTGCCGGGGAGATCAAGACACGCTGCAAGGGGAGTCTCCACTTCTCAATCTCTTTACTTTGTTTTTGTCTTGCTTAGTTTTATTTACTACTTTGTTTGCTGCACTAAATCAAAATACAAAAAAATTAGTTGCTAGTTTTACTTTATTTGTTATCTTGTTTGCTATATCAAAAACACAAAAAAATTAGTTTACTTGCATTTACTTTATCTAGTTTGCTTTATTTACTGTTGCTAAAATGGCCAACGCTGAAAATACTAAGTTGTGTGACTTCACAACCACAAATAATAATGATTTCTTATGCACACCTATTGCTCCACCTGCTACTACAGCAGAATTCTTTGAAATTAAACCTGCTTTACTGAATCTTGTTATGCGAGAGCAATTTTCTGGTGTTAGTTCTGATGATGCTGCTGCCCATCTTAATAATTTTGTTGAACTATGTGAAATGCAAAAATATAAAGATGTAGATGGTGATATTATTAAACTAAAATTGTTCCCTTTCTCATTAAGAGGAAGAGCTAAAGATTGGTTGCTATCTCTGCCTAAGAATAGTATCGATTCATGGACTAAATGCAAGGATGCTTTTATTGGTAGATATTATCCCCCTGCTAAAATTATATCTTTGAGGAGTAGCATAATGAATTTTAAACAATTAGATACTGAACATGTTGCTCAAGCTTGGGAAAGAATGAAATCTCTGGTTAAAAATTGCCCAACCCATGGACTGACTACTTGGATGATCATCCAAACCTTCTATGCAGGACTAAATTTTTCTTCGCGGAATTTATTGGATTCAGCTGCTGGAGGTACCTTTATGTCCATCACTCTTGGTGAAGCAACAAAGCTTCTTGATAATATGATGATCAACTACTCTGAATGGCACACGGAAAGAGCTCCACAAGGTAAGAAGGTAAATTCTGTCGAAGAAACCTCTTCCTTGAGTGATAAGATCGATGCTATTATGTCTATGCTTGTGAATGATAGGACTAATATTGATCCTAATAATGTTCCATTAGCTTCATTGGTTGCACAAGAAGAACATGTTGATGTAAACTTCATTAAAAATAATAATTTCAACAACAATGCTTACCGGAACAATTCTAGTAACAACTATAGGCCATATCCTTATAATAATGGCAACGGCTATGGTAATTCTTATGGGAATTCTTACAACAATAATAGGAGTTCACCCCCTGGACTTGAAGCCATGCTTAAGGAATTTATTAGTACACAAACTGCTTTTAACAAATCTGTTGAAGAAAAGCTTGGGAAAATTGATATACTTGCTTCTAAAGTCGATAGTCTTGCTGCTGATGTTGATCTTTTGAAATCGAAAGTTATGACTAATGAGAATCATCATAATAAAATTACTACTACAGCAAATGCCATTCAAGTTAGAATTAATGAGAATATAAGATTAATGGCTGAACTGCGTGCTAGGTGGGATAGAGAAGAAAATGAAAAACTAGCTAAAGAGAAGAATATAGCTAAAGTTTGGACTATTACCACCACTAGTAATGCTAATGCTACACATGTTGCTGCACCTCCTACTCATACTAATAAAAGAATTGGTGTTAGCAATGTTTCCACTTCTAATGCAAAGCGCGAAAAACTGCCTGAAACTGCTAAAACTGCTGAAACTGCTTGTGATAAAGCTGCTGAAATTTTTCCAACATTGGGGATGATGATCCCATTGCTTTAGATTATAATGGTTTGAATTTTGATGATTGCCACATCTCTGAAGTTATAAAGTTCTTGCAAAAACTTGCTAAAAGTCCTAATGCTAGTGCTATAAATTTGGCTTTCACGCATCATATTACAAATGCTCTCATAAAAGCTAGAGAAGAGAAACTAGAGCGTGAAGCCTCTATTCCTAAAAAGCTAGAGGATGGTTGGGAGCCCATCATTAAGATGAAGGTTAAAGATTTTGATTGTAATGCTTTATGTGATCTTGGTGCAAGTATTTCTGTTATGCCTAAGAAAATTTATAATATGCTTGACTTGCCACCGCTGAAAAATTGTTATTTGGATGTTAATCTTGCTGATCATTCTACAAAGAAACCTTTGGGTAAAGTTGATAATGTTCGCATTACCATTAACAATAACCTGGTTCCCGTTGATTTTGTTGTCTTGGATATTGAATACAATGCATCTTGCCCCATTATATTGGGAAGACCTTTTCTTCGAACTGTTGGTGCTATCATTGATATGAAGGAAGGTAATATAAAATATCAATTTCCTCTCAAGAAAGGTATGGAACACTTCCCTAGAAAGAGAATGAAGGTACCTTTTGATTCTATTATGAGAACAAATTATGATGTTGACACTTCATCTCTTGATAATACTTGATACACACTTTCTGCGCCTAGCTGAAAGGCGTTAAAGAAAAGCGCTTATGGGAGACAACCCATGTTTTTACCTACAGTACTTTGTTTTTATTTTGTGTCTTGGAAGTTGTTTACTACTGTAGCAACCTCTCCTTATCTTAGTTTTGTGTTTTGTTGTGCCAAGTTAAGCCGTTGATAGAAAAGTAAGTACTAGATTTGGATTACTGCACAGTTCCAGATTTCTTTGCTGTCACGAATCTGGGTCCACCTCCCTGTAGGTAACTCAGAAAATTAAGCCAATTTACGTGCATGATCCTCAGATATGTACGCAACTTTCATTCAATTTGAGCATTTTCATTTGAGCAAGTCTGGTGCCATTTTAAAATTCGTCAATACGAACTGTTCTGTTTTGACAGATTCTGCCTTTTATTTCGCATTGCCTCTTTCGCTATGTTGGATGAATTTCTTTGATCCACTAATGTCCAGTAGCATTATGCAATGTCCAGAAGTGTTAAGAATGATTGTGTCACCTCTGAATATGTCAATTTATAATGTGCACTAACCCTCTAATGAGTTGTTTCGAGTTTGGTGTGGAGGAAGTTTTCAAGGATCAAGAGAGGAGTATGATGCAACATGATCAAGGAGAGTGAAAGCTCTAAGCTTGGGGATGCACCCGGTGGTTCACCCCTGCATATATCAAGAAGACTCAAGCGTCTAAGCTTGGGGATGCCCAAGGCATCCCCTTCTTCATCGACAACATTATCAGGTTCCTCCCCTGAAACTATATTTTTATTCCATCACATCTTATGTGCTTTTTCTTGGAGCGTCGGTTTGTTTTTTTTTTTGTTTGAATAAAATGGATCCTAGCATTCACTTTATGGGAGAGATACACGCTCCGCTGTAGCATATGGACAAGTATGTCCTTGGTTTCTACTCATAGTATTCATGGCGAAGTTTCTCCTTCGTTAAATTGTTATATGGTTGGAATTGGAAAATGATACATGTAGTAATTGCTATAAATGTCTTGGGTAATGTGATACTTGGCAATTGTTGTGCTCATGTTTAAGCTCTTGCATCATATGCTTTGCACCCATTAATGAAGAAATACATAGAGCATGCTAAATTTTGGTTTGCATATTTGGTTTCTCTAAGGTCTAGATAATTTCTAGTATTGAGTTTGAACAACAAGGAAGACGGTGTAGAGTCTTATAATGTTTTCAATATGTCTTTTATGTGAGTTTTGCTGCACCGGTTCATCCTTGTGTTTGTTTCAAATAAGCCTTGCTAGCCTAAACCTTGTATCGAGAGGGAATACTTCTCATGCATCCAAAATACTTGAGCCAACCACTATGCCATTTGTGTCCACCATACCTACCTACTACATGGTATTTCTCCGCCATTCCAAAGTAAATTGCTTGAGTGCTACCTTTAAACAATTCAAAATTTATCACCTCTGATTTGTGTCAATGTTTTATAGCTCATGAGGAAGTATGTGGTGTTTATCTTTCAATCTTGTTGGGCAACTTTCACCAATGGACTAGTGGCTTCATCCGCTTATCCAATAATTTTGCAAAAAGAGCTGGCAATGGGATTCCCAGTCCCAAATTAATTAACAAAAATAGACACTCCTCCATGGTATGTGATTGTTGGACGGCACCCGAAGGATTCGGTTAGCCATGGCTTGTGTAAGCAAAGGTTGGGAGGAGT
Source organism: Lolium multiflorum (assembly GCA_030979885.1). Classification (NCBI taxonomy): domain Eukaryota; kingdom Viridiplantae; phylum Streptophyta; class Magnoliopsida; order Poales; family Poaceae; genus Lolium; species Lolium multiflorum. The sequence continues at coordinate 220,157,105 of CM061750.1, forward strand.
GTCATCATAATAAAACTAAAATAAAAGGCACTCCTTCATGGTATGAGATTGTTGGCAGGCACCCGAGGATTCGGTTAGCCATGGTTTGTGAAAGAAAGGTTGGAAGGAGTGCCACCCAAAATAAAATAAAATGGGAGCCGCTCTTTGAAGGTTTGTCTGGCAAGGGGGTTAGAGTACCCGCTACCATTCGTTGACAACAACAAACACCTCTCAAAACTTTATTTTTATGCTCTCTTTATGTTTTCAAAATCAAAGCTCTAGCACAAATATAGCAATCGATGCTTTTCCTCTATGGAGGACCATTCTTTTACTTTCAATGTTGAGTCAGTTCACCTATTTCTCTCCACCTCAAGAAGAAAACACTTGTGTGAACTATGCATTGATTCCTACATACTTGCTTATTGCACTTATTATATTACTCTATGTTGACAATATCCATGAGATATACATGTTACAAGTTGAAAGCAACCGCTGAAACTTAATCTTCTTTTGTGTTGCTTCAATACCTTTACTTTGAATTATTGCTTTATGAGTTAACTCTTATGCAAGACTTATTGATGCTTGTCTTGAAGTGCTATTCATGAAAAGTCTTTGCTATATGATTCACTTGTTTACTCATGTCATATACATTGTTTTGATCGCTGCATTCACTACATATGCTTTACAAATAGTATGATCAAGATTATGATGGCATGTCACTCCAGAAATTATCTGTGTTATCGTTTTACCTGCTCGGGACGAGCAGAACTAAGCTTGGGGATGCTGATACGTCTCCGACGTATCGATAATTTCTTATGTTCCATGCCACATTATTGATGTTATCTACATGTTTTATGCACACTTTATGTCATATTCGTGCATTTTCTGGAACTAACCTATTAACAAGATGCCGAAGTGCCAGTTCCTGTTTTGTTTTTGGTTTCAGAAATCCTAGTAAGGAAATATTCTCGGAATTGGACGAAATCAAAGCCCAGGGGCCTATTTTCTCACGAAGCTTCCAGAAGTCCGAAGGAGAGACGAAGAGGGGCCACGGAGGGGCCACACCCTAGGGCGGCGCGGCCCCCTTGGCCGCGCGGCCCTGTGGTGTGGGGCCCCCGTGCCGCCTCTTGACCTGCCCTTTCGCCTATAAAAAGTCTCCGTGACGAAAACCCCAGTACCGAGAACCACGATACGGAAAACCTTCCAGACGCCGCCGATCCCATCTCGGGGATCCAGGAGATCGCCTCCGGCACCTTGCCGGAGAGGGGAATCATCTCCCGGAGGACTCTACGCCGCCATGGTCGCCTCCGGTGTGATGTGTGAGTAGTCTACCCCTGGACTATGGGTCCATAGTAGCTAGATGGTTGTCTTCTCCCCATTGTGCTATCATTGTCGGATCTGTGAGCTGCCTAACATGATCAAGATCATCTATCTGTAATTCTATATGTTGCGTTTGTTGGGATCCGATGAATAGAGAATACTTGTTATGTTGATTATCAAAGCTATGCTTATGTGTTGTTTATGATCTTGCATGCTCTCCGTTATTAGTAGATGCTCTGGCCAAGTTGATGCTAGTAACTCCAAGAGGGAGTATTTATGCTCGATAGTGGGTTCATGCCTCGTGAATCTGGAGGAGTGACAAGAACCACTAAGGTTATGGATGTGCTGTTGCCACTAGGGATAAAACATTAGTGCTATGTTCAAGGATGTAGTCACTAGTTACATTACGCGCAATACTTAATGCAATTGTCTGTTGTTAGCAACTTAATACTGGAGGGGGTTCGGATGATAACCTGAAGGTGGACTTTTTAGGCATAGATGCAGTTGGATGACGGTCTATGTACTTTGTCGTAATGCCCAATTAAATCTCACTATACTCATCATGATATGTATGTGCATGGTCATGCTCTCTTTATTTGTCAATTGCCCAACTGTAATTTGTTCACCCAACATGTTGTTCGTCTTATGGGAGAGACACCTCTAGTGAACTGTGGACCCCGGTCCAATTCTCTTTACTGAAATACAATCTACTGCAATACTGTTCTACTGTTTCTGCAAACAATCATCTTCCACACAATACGGTTAATCCTTTGTTACAGCAAGCCGGTGAGATTGACAACCTCACTCGTTGGGGCAAAGTACTTTGGTTGTGTTGTGCAGGTTCCACGTTGAATCTCTGGTGTTGCGCCGCACTACATCCCGCCATCAACCTTCAACGTGCTTCTTGGCTCCTCCTGGTTCGATAAACCTTGGTTTCTTTCCGAGGGAAAACTTGCTGCTGTGCGCATCATACCTTCCTCTTGGGGTTGCCCAACGAACGTGTGAAATACACGCCATCACTACCTTGCTCGGGTTAACAACTATTCCATCTTTGCTAATGACATGACCAAGAAACTCCACTTGATCTAGCCAAAATTCACACTTGCCGAACTTGGCATAGAGTTGATGTTCTCTTAGTGTTTGCAACACTAACCTCAGATGTTCAGCATGTTCAGTTTTATCTTTGGAGTATATCAAGATATCATCGATGAATACGATGACAAACTTGTCTAAATATGGCATGAAGATCTTATTCATAAGATTCATGAAGATTGCTGGGGCATTGGTTAATCCAAAAGGCACTACAAGGTATTCATGATGTCCATACCTTGAGACAAAGGCAGTTTTCGGAACGTCTTCCTTCTTGATCTTTATCTGATGATAACCGGATCTTAGATCAATTTTGGAAAAGACTCCCGCGCCTCTAACTTGATCAAATAGATCTTGTATTCTAGGAAGTGGGTACTTGTTCTTGATTGTGACATTGTTCAAATTCCTGTAGTCTCCGCACATCCTTCTACCTCCATCTCTTTTATCTACGAAGATCACAGGTGATCCCCATGGTGAAACACTTTCTTGTATGAATCCTTTTTGTTCCAAGTCATCCAATTGCTCCTTAAGTTCTTTCAACTCCTTAGGCCCCATCTTATATGGTGCTTTAGCAATCGGAGCTGTTCCTGGAATTAGGTCGATAGTGAATTCTATCTCCCTATCTGGTGGCATTCCAGGTAATTCCTTAGGAAACACATCCTGGAATTCATTTACTACAGGTATATCTTCCAACTTCACCTCCTTCATGCTGTTCAGCTGTAGCTCGACTTCGATCTGTGTATGCTTGTCTCCTTGGTAGATCATTCTACTTCCATCGGGGCTTTTCAAAGACACAGTCTTGTTCACACAGTCGATCAATGCTCCATTAGCTTCTAACCAGTTCATACCAAGAATGACATCAATGTCCTTCATCGGTAAAATGAACAGGTCTGCGTCAAACGCGCATTTATTGATCATGATGACTTGTTTTTGTTTGGTATGGGTTACTACTATCGTTCCCCCCGCGGAAAGTATGGTTATGGGTGTATCTAACTTAGTGCAACTAATCCCATGTTTGATGATGAATTGCTGAGAAATGAATGATGTAGTTGCACCAGTATCAAAAAGTACTTTGCCAGGATGAGTGAGTGATGACCCACAAGTATAGGGGGTGTATCGTAGTATTTTCGATAAGTAAGAATGTCGATCCCAACGAGGAGCAGAAGGTGTTGACAAGCAGTTTCGATGAAGGATTCACTGTAAATGCTCACAGACAAGTATTCAGGGGGTTTTGATGTAACAGTTGAATAAAGTACGAGTAAGTAAAGTGCGAGAGTAACAATTGCAGCGAGTGGCCCAATCCTTTTTAGCGCAAAGGACAAGCCGGGTTGTTTACTTATAATGACCAAACGTTCTCGAGGACACACGGGATTTTAGTCTAGTGCTTTCGCTACATACGGCTAAATAATCTTCATTGTTATGATAAGTGTTGTGTGGGTGAACCTATGCTAATGTACCGCCCTTCCTAGGACTAATACATACTTGTGATTATACCCCTTGCAAGCATCCGCAACTACAAGAAAGTAATTAAGAATAAATCTAACCACAGCCTTAAACTCTGAGATCCTGCTATCCCTCCTGCATCGATATACCAACGGGGGTTTAGGTTTCTGTCACTCCGGCAACCCCGCAATTGGCAAACGAGTACAAGATGCATTCCCCTAGGCCCATAAAGGTGAAGTGTCATGTAGTCGACGTTCACATGACACCACTAGAAGAATAACACCACAACTTAAATATCATACCATTGAATATTACTCAACCATAGTTCACTACTAACATTTAGACTTCACCCATGTCCTCAAGAACTAAACGAACTACTCACGAGACATCATATGGAACATGATCAGAGGTGATATGATGATGAATAACAATCTGAACATAAACTTGGTTCAATGGTTTCACTCAATAGCATCAACAACAAGTAGAGATCGATACCGGGAGAGTTTCCCCTATCAAACAATCAAGATCAAACCCAAATTGCTACGGCGGTGACGGTGTCCAGCGGTGGAGACGGCGGTGATGATGGTGGAGATGATGATGATGGTGATGGAGATGATGTCCAGCTCGATGACGGTGACGATGGCGTCGATTTCCCCCTCCGGGAGGGAATTTCCCCGGCGGATTCCTGCCCGCCGGAGAGCTCTTTTCTCTCTGGTGTTCTCCGCCCCGCAGAGGCGGCTGTGGCTCTTCGCGAGGTACCCTCTGTGGCTTAGGTTTCGGGACGAAGGGTTTCGCGAAGAAAAGGAGGCGAAAGGGGCTGTGGGGCCCCCACACCACAAGGTGGCGCGGCCAGGCCATGGGCCGCGCCGGCCTGTGGTCTGGCCCCACCTTGGGCCTTCTCAGCTCCTCCTTCTGGCTTCCTTCGTCATCTTGAAAAATAGGATTTTTGGTATAATTTCCTTCCACAGTTGATCTTCCGAAATATTGCGTTCTGACGGTGCTTTTTCCAGCAGAATCCTGGCTCCGGTGCTTGATCCTCCAATAATGATGAAACATGCAAAATAGATGAAATAACATAAGTATTGTGTCCCAATATGAAATATATCAATGAATAACAGCAAATTATGATATAAAATAGTGATGCAAATTGGACGTATCAACTCCCCCCAAGCTTAGACTTCGCTTGTCCCCAAGCGAAACTGAGCTCGTTAACAGACCACATGTTTATGGAGTGAAGAGTCGATAAATAAAATACGGACAAGAAGCATCATATTCATTCACACAAGACATTCTAGTAAACAACTTCCTCATATAACTCAACTTGAAACAAGTATAAAGTAATCACAAATAAAGGTGCATAAGAAATCATAGTTGGTGATGGCAAACTTCGTTCTTGGTCAGAGAACAATTAACAGATTATACTTATCTCATTGAGCAGCGCTCTCATGTTAAAGTTTATAAGGCACAACTTGCATACTCAATCATAATGGTCTCCTCATGATCATTGATAACTTGCAAAGCTATATTCATTCAGATAAAACTTGTACTAAACAAGGAAGAATAAAAGACATGATAAAGCAAATCACAATATAATGGTTTGATCACAACTACTCAAATGCTTGCTTGAGATGGAGGGAAATAGGTTTACTGACTCAACATAAAGTAAAAGACAGGCCCTTCGCAGAGGGAAGCAGGATTAAATCATGTGCTAGAGCTTTTTCAGTTTTGAAATCATATAGAGATAATAAAAGTAACATTTTGAGAGGTGTTTGTTGTTGTCAACGACTGGTAGCGGGTACTCTAACCCCCTTGCCAGACAACCTTCAAAGAGCGGCTCCCATTTTATTTTTATTTTGTGTGGCACTCCTTCCAACCTTTCTTTCACAAACCATGGCTAACCGAATCCTCGGGTGCCTGCCAACAATCTCATACCATGAAGGAGTGCCTTTTTATTTTAGTTTTATTATGATGATGACACTCCCCCCAACCTTTTCTTACACAAGCCATGGCTAACCGAATCCTTCGGGTGCCATCCATCAATCACATACCATGGAGGAGTGTCTAATTAGTTTAATTAGTTTGGGACTGGGAATCCCATTGCCAGCTCTTTTTGCAAAATTATTGGATAAGCGGATGAAGCCACTAGTCCATTGGTGAAAGTTGCCCAACAAGATTGAAAGATAAAACACCACATACTTCCTCATGAGCTATAAAACATTGACACAAATAAGAGATACTAAGTTTTGAATTGTTTAAAGGTAGCACATGAAGTATTTACTTGGAATGGCAGAAAATACCATGTAGTAGGTAGGTATGGTGGACACAAATGACATAGGTTTGGGCTAAGGTTTGGACGCACGAGAAGTATTCCCTCTCAGTACAAGTCTTTGGCTAGCAAGGCTAATTAGCAAGCATAAGAGTTGAAGGAAACAAACAAATATACATGTGATAGAAACAATCATGCATCTTCCTTGTAAGCACAAACAATTTTAACTTCAGAATAATAAGCTATGAGCTAACAAGAAAGAAAGACAATGAAATAACTACATGTATTTCTCTTTTCTACTTAAACCTCAAAGTGTTGTTGTTATTGACCAATGCTAAGTTTGCCAAAACCAAATAGATTTATTCAATGCTCCCAAAGTGATACCAATACTAACAACAAGGTAAATCATATAATAGAGATTGCAAACTAAAATAAGATGTGCAATATGTAAATGATAAGACTTCTCATTAATATTCCATAACGATAACTCACACCAAGGGATACATAGATAACCAACTAAAGGAGAGATACTTCCAAACGCAACCCATCTTATATGATAACTTCCCTACTCATGATATGACACTACTTGACAATAAAAAGTAAAAGGTAGTGATAATGTGATACCGCGGCACTCCCCCAAGCTTGGAACAAACCAAGGGGATGCCAATACCGATGATGAATTACTCCTTTGGCGATGATGGTGATGAACTCCTCCCGCGCTTCTTACAGATCTCCTTCAGCTTCAGTTTCTCAGCTTGGCAATTCTGCACTAAGACTCGAAGAGATTCATTGTTATCTGAAGTTGGCGATGATGACCTTGTGATGTGAATCGAGTGGTATTCCAGCATTCTTCGGAGACGGCAATTCTCCTCCTGGAGTATCTCCACTTCTCTTCTTAGAGCCCGATATTGATCACAAAACTCATCGGTAGTCCGTAGAGCTTCTTCCAACACAGGGAAGGAGTCGAGGCTAAGAGCGGGTGGTAAAGGTCCCTGCAAGTTATGAGAAAAAGAACGTCGAGTGTCAACAGATCCCACCAAGATTTGCTTGCTCCCAACGGCTTGCTGCTCTTGTCTTGATGGCACCCTCTTCACTTCTTCCTCCGAAAGCCCCTTGCCCTTGTTGTTGGAGGCCATGGTGCTTCTAGACCGAAAACAGATCCTGGCAGAAACAGCTCGAAACAAAACACGTCGAGAAAACGATATACGGACCTCCAGGGGTCCGGGGGATTATATAGCAAAAATTTTCTCGACAAAAGGAAAGTACCAGATCGAACCAGAGTCGGAAAGGGGCGACGAGGCGGCCAGACCATAGGGCGGCGCGGGCCCAGGTCAGGCCACGCCGGCCTATGGTGGCACGCCCTCGTGCGTCCTTTCCACTCCGTTTCGAACTCGTAATTTTTCATATTTTCCAAAAACAGCAAAAATATAGTTCGGAAAGTAAATTGCGAACTTTTCATTACCAGTACTGTTACCTATTCAAAGTCGAGTTCTGGCGGACTGTCAATTTGCCCTTTAATGAAAGCCTCCGGTGTTTCCACTTGAATAATATCAACATCAACATTATAGGAATCACCCGAGATATAATGCTTGAGTCTTTGTCCATTCACCACTTGTGTGGCATTGCCTTGGAGAGAGCTAATTTTGATTGCTCCTGAACGATACACCTCCTCAACAACATATGGTCCTTCCCATTTCGAGAGTAATTTCCCTGCAAAGAATCTGAGACGAGACCGATACAATAGGACTTTATCCCCAATATTAAATTCTCTTTTGATAATCCTCCTATCATGCCATTTTTTAACTTTCTCTTTAAAGAGTTTAGCATTTTCATAAGCTTCACTTCTCCATTCATCTAGAGAACTTAATTGCAACAACCTCTTATCACCGGCAAGTTTAGGATCTTTATTTAATTCTCTAACAGCCCAATAAGCTTTGTGCTCTAGTTCTAAAGGTAAATGACAAGCTTTCCCATAAACCATTTTATAAGGTGACATTCCCATGGGATTTTTATAAGCAGTTCTATAAGCCCATAGTGCATCCTTCAATTTACTAGCCCAATTCTTTCTAGTTTTATTAACAGTCTTTTGCAAGATAGATTTAATCTCTCTATTTGATAATTCTACTTGCCCACTAGTTTGAGGATGATAAGCGGAAGCAATTCTATGATTAATACCATACCTAGCAAGAGTTTTTCTAAAACCTCCATGAATAAAATGAGAACCTCCATCAGTCATAATATATCTAGGCACTCCAAATCTAGGAAAAATAATGTCTAAAAGCATTCTTAAAGAGGTCTCACCATCAGCACTTTTTGTAGGTATGGCTTCCACCCATTTAGTAACATAATCAACAGCAACAAGTATATGAGTGTTACCTTCTGAAGACGGAAAAGGTCCCATGAAGTCAAATCCCCAACAATCAAATGGTTCAATAACAAGAGTATAATTCATAGGCATTTCATTACGTCTGGAGATATTACCAACCCTTTGGCATTCATCACAAGATAAAATAAACTTTCTCGCATCCTTGAAGAGAGTTGGCCAATAAAAACCTGATTGTAGAACCTTTTGCGCGGTTCTTTCTCCGGCGTGATGTCCTCCATAAGCACTACCATGACATTTACTCAATATCTCTTGTTGTTCATATTCGGGAACACACCTTCGCAGAATACCATCCACTCCTTCTTTATATAAGTGTGGGTCATCCCAGAAATAATGCCTCAAGTCATAAAAGAATTTCCTCCTTTGCTGAGCTGAAAAGGTTGGAGGCAAGTACTTGGAAACAATAAAGTTAGCATAATCAGCATACCAAGGACTGTCTCGCGAGCTCACCTTTATTACAGCCAATTGTTCATTTGGAAAACTATCATTAACAGGAACAGGATCATAAGCAATATTTTCCAATCTAGACAAATTATCAGCAACAGGATTATCAGCACCTTTCCTATCTACAATATGTAAATCAAATTCTTGCAACAGAAGTACCCATCTAATAAGCCTCGGCTTAGCATCTTTCTTTGTCATAAGGTATCTAATTGCAGCATGATCAGTATGAATCGTAACTTTTGAATCAACAATATAAGATCTAAATTTATCGCAAGCAAAGACTACAGCTAATAATTCTTTTTCAGTTGTAGCATAATTTCTTTGAGCAACATCAAGAGTTTTACTAGCATAATGAATAACATTCAGTTTTTTATCTACTCGCTGTCCAAGAACAGCGCCTACAGCAAAATCACTAGCATCACACATAATTTCAAAAGGCAAATTCCAATCAGGAGGTTCAACTACAGGAGCAGTTGTTAAGGCTTTCTTTAGAGTTTCAAAAGCTTCCTTACAATCATCATCAAAAACAAAAGGTACGTCTTTTTGAAGAAGATTAGTAAGAGGCTTTGAAATCTTGGAGAAATCTTTAATAAACCTCCTATAAAACCCAGCATGACCAAGAACACTATGAATAACTTTAACATCCCTCGGATAGGGCATCTTCTCAATTGCTTCAACTTTAGCTCTATCAACTTCAATACCTTTCTCGGAAATTTTATGTCCCAATACAATTCCTTCATTAACCATAAAGTGGCATTTCTCCCAATTAAGAACAAGGTTAGTTTCTTCACATCTCTGCAAAACTTTATCAAGGTTTCGCAAGCAACTATCAAAAGAATTCCCATAGACGGAAAAATCATCCATGAATACTTCCACAATACTCTCACAAAAGCCATGAAAAATAGCAGACATGCATCTTTGAAAAGTAGCAGGGGCATTACATAAACCAAAAGGCATACGCCTATAAGCATAAGTTCCATAGGGACAAGTAAAAGTGGTTTTCTCTTGATCTTTAGTTTTAACAGCAATTTGTGAAAACCCAGAATAACCATCAAGAAAGCAAAAATGAGTATTTTTAGACAATCTTTCTAGCATTTGATCAATAAATGGTAAAGGGTAATGATATTTCTTAGTAACTTTATTAACTTTTCGAAAATCAATGCACATTCTATACCCTACAACTACTCTTTGAGGGATGAGCTCATCATTATCATTAGGCACAACAGTCATTCCTCCTTTCTTGGGAACGCAATGCACAGGACTAACCCATCTACTATCAGCAATAGGATATATAATACCAGCTTCAAGAAGTTTTAATACCTCATTCCTTACCACCTCCTTCATCTTCGGAATTAGACGACGCTGATGTTCAACAACAGGCTTTGCATCATCTTCCATATTAATAGCATGTTGGCAAATAGAAGGAGAAATCCCCTTCAAATCATCAAGAGTATAGCCAATAGCTCCTCGGTGTTTCTTCAATATTTCCAATAACCTTTCTTCCTCAATCTCTGAAAGCTTAGAACTAATAATAACAGGATATATTTTCTTATCATCAATATGAGCATATTTAAGATTATCAGGCAAAGGCTTTAATTCAAAAACAGGATCTTCCTTTGGTGGCGGTGTTGTACCCAAATCTTCCACCGGTAAATCATGCTTGAGAATAGGTTGGCGGAGAAAAATTTCCTCAAGCTCATCTCTTTCTTTCCTAAAAACTTCACTCTCGCTATTCTCCAAATGTTGCTGCAAAGGATTATTAGGAACAAGAACAATAGATGCACACTGCTCCATTTTAAAATCATCACTAGGCAAATCAGCTTTATAAGGAGTTTTGGTAAATTTAGAGAAGTTAAACTCATAAGATTCACCAGCAAATTTAGTCAAAATTTTCTCTTTCTTGCAATCTATAATAGCTCCACAAGTATTTAGAAAAGGTCTACCAAAAATAATAGGACAATAATCACTAGCAGCAGAACCAAGTACCAAAAAGTCAGCAGGATATTTAATCTTACCGCATAAAACTTCCACATCTCGAACAATACCAATTGGAGAAATAGTTTCTCTATTAGCCAGCTGAATAACCACATCAATATCTTCAAGTTCACAAGAATCAATTTCGTGCATAATCTCCGTGTAAAGCTCATAAGGAATAGCACTAACACTTGCACCAATATCACATAAACCATAATAGCAATGATCACCAATTCTAACAGATAACATAGGAACACTAACTTGTTTGGGTTTATTAGGATGTGAAACAATATTAGAAGCATCTTCACAGAAAATAATATGACCATCCTCCACATTTTCAGTCACAAGATCTTTAACTATTGCAACAGCAGGTTCAACTTTTATTTGTTCTTCAGGTTCTATAGGTTTCTTTTCACTTTTATGAACCGCACTATTTATAACAGAGTACTCCTTCATTTTAGCAGGGAAAGGAGTTTTTTCAATATAAGCTTCAGGAATAACATGATCAGCAGTTTCAACTACAACGCATTTATTAATAGATGAATCAATTTTATCTTTATACGGTTCATGATACTTATCAAAATTCTTCTTAGGCAATTCATAATGAGAGGCAAAAGCTTTATAAAGATTTGCAGCAACTTGAGAATCAAGACCATATGTAGCACTCATATTACGAAATTTATCAGTATCCATAAAAGCTTCAATGCATTTATAATCATAAATTATACCTGATTCTCTATCCTTGTCGTTCTCCCAACCTTCAGTATTTTCTTGGATCCGATCAAGAAGGTCCCTTTTAAACTCTTCTTTGTTGCGTGTAAATGATCCAGAACAAGAAGTATCCAGCAAGGTCTTGTCTTGAAAAGAAAGTCTTGCATAGAAATTATCAATAATAACATTACCAGGAAGCTCATGAATGGGGCATTTGAGCATTAAAGACTTCAATCTCCCCCATGCTTGGGCAATACTCTCTCCATCATGAGGCCAAAAATTATATATGCGATTCCGATCCTTGTGAATTTCACTTGGAGGATAGAACTTAGAATAAAACCGGGGCACAATATCATTCCATTCAAGAGAATCCCCATTATCCAGTAATTTATACCAATGCGCCGCCTTACCAGACAGCGATATAGAGAATAGTTTCTTCCTCACTTCATCCATAGCAATACCTGCACATTTGAATAAACCGCATAATTCATGCAAGAACAATAAATGATCTCCAGGGTGGACAGTTCCATCCCCTTCATAGCGGTTATCCATAACACGTTCAATAATTTTCATAGGTATTTTATATGGTATCACTTCCTCACCTGGCGCCTCATCCACTACCGTTGCAGTAGTAGTAGATTTCCCAAATAGAAATTGAAGAGAAGATCTCTCCATAATGACTTATAGCAGCAGGCAGAAATAAAATCAGCACAAACAGTAAAGGTTTTCCTTACCAATTCCACTTACCAATAGCGCTTCACTCCCCGGCAACGGCGCCAGAAAATAGTCTTGATGACCCACAAGTATAGGGGGTGTATCGTAGTATTTTCGATAAGTAAGAATGTCAATCCCAACGAGGAGCAGAAGGTGTTGACAAGCGTTTCGATGAAGGATTCACTGTAAATGCTCACAGACAAGTATTCAGGGGGTTTTGATGTAACAGTTGAATAAAGTACGAGTAAGTAAAGTGCGAGAGTAACAATTGCAGCGAGTGGCCCAATCCTTTTTAGCGCAAAGGACAAGCCGGGTTGTTTACTTATAATGACCAAACGTTCTCGAGGACACACGGGATTTTAGTCTAGTGCTTTCGCTACATACGGCTAAATAATCTTCATTGTTATGATAAGTGTTGTGTGGGTGAACCTATGCTAATGTACCGCCCTTCCTAGGACTAATACATACTTGTGATTATACCCCTTGCAAGCATCCGCAACTACAAGAAAGTAATTAAGAATAAATCTAACCACAGCCTTAAACTCTGAGATCCTGCTATCCCTCCTGCATCGATATACCAACGGGGGTTTAGGTTTCTGTCACTCCGGCAACCCCGCAATTGGCAAATGAGTACAAGATGCATTCCCCTAGGCCCATAAAGGTGAAGTGTCATGTAGTCGACGTTCACATGACACCACTAGAAGAATAACACCACAACTTAAATATCATACCATTGAATATTACTCAACCATAGTTCACTACTAACATTTAGACTTCACCCATGTCCTCAAGAACTAAACGAACTACTCACGAGACATCATATGGAACATGATCAGAGGTGATATGATGATGAATAACAATCTGAACATAAACTTGGTTCAATGGTTTCACTCAATAGCATCAACAACAAGTAGAGATCGATACCGGGAGAGTTTCCCCTATCAAACAATCAAGATCAAACCCAAATTGCTACGGCGGTGACGGTGTCCAGCGGTGGAGACGGCGGTGATGATGGTGGAGATGATGATGATGGTGATGGAGATGATGTCCAGCTCGATGACGGTGACGATGGCGTCGATTTCCCCCTCCGGGAGGGAATTTCCCTGGTGGATTCCTGCCCGTCGGAGAGCTCTTTTCTCTCTGGTGTTCTCCGCCCCGCAGAGGCGGCTATGGCTCTTCGCGAGGTACCCTCTGTGGCTTAGGTTTTCGGGACGAAGGGTTTCGCGAAGAAAAGGAGGTGAAAGGGGCTGTGGGGCCCCCACACCACAAGGTGGCGCGGCCAGGCCATGGGCCGCGCCGGCCGTGGTCTGGCCCCACCTTGGGCCTTCTCAGCTCCTCTTCTGGCCTTCGTCATCTTGAAAAATAGGATTTTTGGTATAATTTCCTTCCACAGTTGATCTTCCGAAATATTGCGTTCTGACGGTGCTTTTTCCAGCAGAATCCTGGCTCCGGTGCTTGATCCTCCAATAATGATGAAACATGCAAAATAGATGAAATAACATAAGTATTGTGTCCCAATATGAAATATATCAATGAATAACAGCAAATTATGATATAAAATAGTGATGCAAATTGGACGTATCAATATCTGGAGCGTACCTATCACTGCCTGATCGGAGTTAACCACCTCCTCCAAGCTGGTGCAGTTCAACTTGCCGAAGGGTTTCTTGTTCTTCCAATTCCCTCCGGTGTTTCCTCCTCGGCTTCCTCCTCCTCCTGACTGACCTCCTCCATTCTTTCTTGTTGGGGCAATCCTTCATCATGTGCCCCTCCTGCGACACCCAAAGCAAATTATCTTGGCTTCTTACACCTTGAGAGATGTCCTTTCATTCCACAGATACGGCAAACAATCTGGTTTGCCTGCTGGAATCCTTGATTCCTCTTCTGGTTGTTGTTGTTGTAGCTTGGTTTGAAACTCAAACCAGTGTTTGGCTTGTTGATGACAAACCTCTTAGGCTCGAATTTAGCCTTTTTTCTCTTCTCATCCTGCAGTTGCTTAAAGTCATCTTCAAGAGTGATGGCTGCATCCACCAACTCTTGGAACTCTGTTGCTCTCATCATCCTAAGCTGAACCTTAAACTGGGGATTCAATCCCCGCATGAACCTCTTTTTCTTCTTGTTGCTGATACGTCTCCGACGTATCGATAATTTCTTATGTTCCATGCCACATTATTGATGATATCTACATGTTTTATGCATACTTTATGTCATATTTATGCATTTTCTGGAACTAACCTATTAATGAGATGCCGAAGAGCCAGTTGCTGTTTTCTGTTGTTTTTGGTTTCAGAAATCCTAGTAAGGAAATATTCTCGGAATTGGACGAAATCAACGCCCTAATTTTTACACGAAGCTTCCAGAAGACCGGAGAGCTAACGAAGTGGGGCCACGAGGCGGCGCCACGCTAGGCGGCGCGGCCCCGGCCGCGCCGACCTAGTGTGTGGGCCCTCGTGACGCCCCTTGACCTGCCCTTCCGCCTACATATAGCCTTCGTCGCGAAACCCCTAGTACCGAGAGCCACGATACGAAAACCTTCCAGAGACGCCGCCGCCGCCAATCCCATCTCGGGGGATTCAGGAGATCGCCTCCGGACCCTGCCGGACAGGGGATTCATCTCCGAGGACTCTACACCGCCATGGTCGCCTCCGGAGTGATGAGTGAGTAGTCTACCCCTGGACTATGGGTCCATAGCAGTAGCTAGATGGTTGTCTTCTCCTTATGTGCTTCATTGTCGGATCTTGTGAGCTGCCGAACATGATCAAGATCATCTATCTGTAATGCTATATGTTGTGTTTGTTGGGATCCGATGGATAGAGAATACCATGTTATGTTGATTATCAATTTATGTCCATGTGTTGTTTATGATCTTGCATGCTTGATACGTCTCCAACGTATCTATAATTTCTGATGTTTCATGCTTGTTTTATGACAATACCTACATGGTTTGCTTGCACTTTATATCATATTATGGCATTTATTGGACTAACCTATTAACAAGATGCCACAGTGCCAGTTTCTGTTTATTATGTCTGTTTATTGCAGAAAAGGCCCAAAAACCAAAGTGCTCGGAAAAATCCAGAAAAATTACAGAAATTCTATTTCATCGAAGACTCACGGAGCCAGAAGGGCAAGCCAGGGGGAGGCCCAGGGCCTCCTCCCAATAGGCCGGCGCGGCCTGGAGGGTGGTCACCCCACCCTATGGGGTGGGCCCCTCGGGACTCTTCCGACTCCGACTCTTCGCCTATTTAAGCCGTCGTGACCTAAAACCGACACCGATTGACGAAACTCCAGAAAGACTCCAGGGCGCCGCCACATCGCGAAACTCCAATTCGGGGACAGGTCTCTGTTCCGCACCCTGGACGGGGAATTGCCCCGGAGTCATCTCCACCGCCGTCTCCACCGCCATCTTCACCGCCATCGTTGTCTCCATGATGAGGAGGGAGTAATCCACCCCCGAGGCTGAGGGCTCCGCTGTAGCTATGTGGTTCATCTCTCTCTTTATGTGATCTAGTTGAATATCATCTATGTTCTACTCTAGTGATGTTATTAAAGTAGTCTATTCCTCCTCCACGGTGTAATGGTGACAGTGTGTGCATCATGTAGTACTTGGCGTAGGCTATGATTGTGATCTCTTGTAGATTATGAAGTTAACTATTGCTATGATAGTATTGATGTGATCTATGCCTCCTTCATAGTGTGATGGTGACAGTGTGCATGCTATGTTAGTTCTCGGTGTAATTGTGTTGATCTATCTTGCACTCTAAGGTTATTTAAACATGAATATCGAATATTGTGGAGCTTGTTAACTCCGGCATTGAGGGTTCGTGTAATCCTACACAATTAGTGGTGTTCATCATCCAACAAGAGAGTGTAGAGTAGTCCTATTATGTGATCATTGTTGAGAGTGTCCACTAGTGAAAGCAGGATCCCTAGGCCTTGCTTCCAAGCATCAAATCTCCGTTTGTTTACTGTTTTGTTGCATGTTTACTCGCTGCCATATTTTATTCAGATTGCTATTACCACTCATACTCATCCATATTACTTGCATCTCACTATCTCTTCACCGAACTAGTGCACCTATACATCTGACAAGTGTATTTGGTGTGTTGGGGACACAAGAGACTTCTTGCTTTGTGGTTGCAGGGTTGCGTGAGAGGGATATCTTTGACCTCTTCCTCCCTGAGATCGATAAACCTTGGGTGATCCACTTAAGGGAAACTTGCTGCTGTTCTACAACCCTCTGCTCTTGGAGGCCCGACACTGTCTACAAGAATAGAAGCTCCCGTAGACATCAATGCTCTCCATTATTAGTAGAGGCTCTGGCCAAGTTTTTGCTAGTAACTCCAAGAGGGGTATTTATGCTCGATAGTGGGTTCATGTCTCCGTGAATCTGGGGGAGTGACAGAAACCTCTAAGGTTATGGATGTACTGTTGCCACTAGGGATAAAACATTGATGCTATGTCCGAGGATGTAGTTATTGATTACATTACGCACCATACTTAATGCAATTGTCGGTTGTTTGCAACTTAATACTGGAAGGGGTTAGGATGATAACCTGAAGGTGGACTTTTTAGGCATAGATGCATGTTGGATAGCGGTCTATGTACTTTGTCGTAATGCCCAATTAAATCTCACAATACTCATCATATCATGTATGTGCATGGTCATGCCCTCTCTATTTGTCAATTGCCCAACTGTAATTTGTTCACCCAACATGCTATTTATCTTATGGGAGAGACACCACTAGTGAACTGTGGACCCCGGTCCATTCTTTACATCTGAAATACAATCTACTGCAATTGTTCTACTGTTCTCTGCAAACAATCATCATCCACACTATACATCTAATCCTTTGTTACAGCAAGCCGGTGAGATTGACAACCTCACTGTTTCGTTGGGGCAAAGTACTTTGGTTGTGTTGTGCAGGTTCCACGTTGGCGCCGGAATCCCTGGTGTTGCGCCGCACTACATCTCGCCGCCATCAACCTTCAACGTGCTTCTTGGCTCCTACTGGTTCGATAAACCTTGGTTTCTACTGAGGGAAAACTTGCGCTGTACGCATCACACCTTCCTCTTGGGGTTCCCAATGGACGCGTGCGTACGCGTATCAAGCAGATTTTTGGCGCGGCCGGGGAGATCAAGACACGCTGCAAGGGGAGTCTCCACAATCCAATCTCTTTACTTTGTTTTTGTCTTGCTTTACTTTATTTACTACTTTGTTTGCTGCACTAAATCAAAATACAAAAAAAATAGTTGCTAGTTTTACTTTATTTGCTATCTTGTTTGCTATATCAAAAACACAAAAAAATTAGTTACTTGCATTTACTTTATCTAGTTTGCTTTATTTACTATTGCTAAAATGGGTACTCCTGAAAATACTAAGTTGTGTGACTTCACAACCACAAATAATAATGATTTCTTATGCACACCTATTGCTCCACTGCTACTACAGCAGAATTCTTTGAAATTAAACCTGCTTTACTAAATCTTGTTATGAGAGAGCAATTTTCTGGTGTTAGTTCTGATGATGCTGCCCATCTCAATAATTTTGTTGAATTATGTGAAATGCAAAAGTATAAAGATGTAGATGGTGACATTATAAAATTAAAATTGTTCCCTTTCTCATTAAGAGGAAGAGCTAAAGATTGGTTGCTATCTCTGCCTAAGAATAGTATTGATTCATGGACTAAATGCAAGGATGCTTTTATTGGTAGATATTATCCCCCTGCTAAAATTATATCTTTGAGGAGTAGCATAATGAATTTTAAACAATTGGATAATGAGCATGTTGCACAAGCATGGGAAAGAATGAAATCTTTGGTTAAAAATTGCCCAACCCATGGACTGACTACTTGGATGATCATCCAAACCTTTTATGCAGGACTGAATTTTTCTTCGCGGAACCTATTGGATTCAGCTGCTGGAGGTACCTTTATGTCCATCACTCTTGGCGAGGCAACAAAGCTTCTTGATAATATGATGATTAATTACTGTGAATGGCACATGGAAAGAGCTCCACAAGGTAAGAAGGTAAATTCTGTCGAAGAAACCTCTTCCTTGAATGATAAGATTGATGCTATTATGTATATGCTTGTGAATGATAGGACTAATGTTGATCCTAATAATGTTCCGTTAGCTTCATTGGTTGCTCAAGAAGAACATGTTGATGTAAACTACATTAAAAATAATAATTTCAACAACAATGCTTATCGGAACAATTCTAGTAACAACTATAGGCCATATCCTTATAATAATGGCAACGGCTATGGTAATTCTTATGAGAATTCTTACAACAATAATAGGAACACACCCCCTGGACTTGAAGCCATGCTTAAATAATTTATTAGTACACAAACTGCTTTTAACAAATCTGTTGAAGAAAAGCTTGGGAAAATTGATATACTTGCTTCTAAAGTCGATAGTCTTGCTGCTGATGTTGATCTTTTGAAATCGAAAGTTATGCCTCATGAAAATCATAATAATAAAATTGTTACTACAGCAAATGCCATCCAAGTTAGAATTAATGAGAATATAAGATTGATGGCCGAATTGCGTGCTAGGTGGGAAAGAGAAGAAAATGAAAAAGAAGATAATATAGCTAAAGTTTGGACTATTACCACCACTAGCAATGCTAATGCTACACATGTTGCTGCACCTCCTACTAATAATGGTAAAATAATTGGTGTTAGCAATGTTTCCACTTCAAATGCAAAGCGCGAAAAACTGCCTGAAACTGCTAAAACTGCTGAAACTGCTGTGATAAAACTGCTGAAATTTTTTCCAACATTGGGGATGATGATCCCATTGCTTTAGATTATAATGGTTTGGATTTTGATGATTGCCACATCTCTGAAGTTATAAAGTTCTTACAAAAACTTGCTAAGAGTCCTAATGCTAGTGCTATAAACTTGGCTTTCACGAAACATATTACAAATGCTCTCATAAAAGCTAGAGAAGAGAAACTAGAACGCGAAGCTTCTATTCCTAGGAAGCTAGAGGATGCTTGGGAGCCCATTATTAAGATGAAGGTCAATGACTTTGATTGTAATGATTTGTGTGATCTTGGTGCAAGTATTTCCGTTATGCCTAAGAAAATCTATAATATGCTTGACTTGCCACCATTGAAAAATTGTTATTTGGATGTTAATCTTGCTGATCATTCTACAAAGAAACCTTTGGGGAAAGTTGATAATGTTCGCATTACCGTTAACAATAACCTTGTCCCCGTTGATTTTGTTGTCTTGGATATTGAATGCAATGCATCTTGTCCCATTATATTGGGAAGACCTTTTCTTCGAACTGTTGGTGCTATCATTGATATGAAGGAAGGTAATATTAAATATCAATTTCCTCTCAAGAAAGGTATGGAACACTTCCCTAGAAAGAGAATGAAGTTACCTTTTGATTCTATTATTAGAACAAATTATGATGTTGATACTTCGTCTCTTGATAATACTTGATACACACTTTCTGCGCCTAGCTGAAAGGCGTTAAAGAAAAGCGCTTATGGGAGACAACCCATGTTTTTACTACAGTAATTTTATTTTATATTTGTGTCTTGGAAGTTGTTTACTACTGTAGCAACCTCTCCTTATCTTAGTTTTGTGCATTGTTGTGCCAAGTAAAGTCGTTGATAGTAAGGTTCATACTAGATTTGGATTCTGCGCAGAAACAGATTTCTTTGCTGTCACGAATCTGGGCCTAATTCTCCGTAGGTAACTCAGAAAATTATGCCAATTTACGTTAGTGATCCTCAGATATGTACGCAACTTTCATTCAATTTGAGATTTTCATTTGAGCAAGTCTGGTGCCTCAATAAAATTCGTCTTTACGAACTGTTCTGTTTTGACAGATTCTGCCTTTTATTTCGCATTGCCTGTTTTGATATGTTCGATGGATATTTCGATTCCATTGACTTTCAGTAGCTTTGTGCAATGTCCAGAAGTGTTAAGAATGATTATGTCACCTCTGAACATGTATATTTTTATTGTGCACTAACTCTCTAATGAGTTGTTTTGAGTTTGGTGTGGAGGAAGTTTTCAAGGATCAAGAGAGGGAGATGATACAACATGATCAAGGAGAGTGAAAGCTCTAAGCTTGGGGATGCCCCGGTGGTTCACCCCTGCATATATCAAGAAGACTCAAGCATCTAAGCTTGGGGATGCCCAAGGCATCCCCTTCTTCATCGACAACATTATTAGGTTCCTCCCCTGAAACTATATTTTTATTCCATCACATCTTATGTACTTTGCTTGGAGCGTCGGTTTGTTTTTGTTTTTGTTTTTGTTTGAATAAAATGGATCCTAGCATTCATTGTGTGGGAGAGAGACACGCTCCGCTGTTGCATATGGACAAGTATGTCCTTAGGCTTTACTCATAGTATTCATGGCGAAGTTTCTTCTTCGTTAAATTGTTATATGGTTGGAATTGGAAAATGATACATGTAGTAATTGCTAAAATATCTTGGATAATGTGATACTTGGCAATTGTTGTGCTCATGTTTAAGCTCTTGCATCATATACTTTGCACCTATTAATGAAGAAATACATAGAGCATGCTAAAATTTGGTTTGCATAATTGGTCTCTCTAAGGTCTAGATAATTTCTAGTATTGAGTTTGAACAACAAGGAAGACGGTGTAGAGTCTTATAATGTTTACAATATGTCTTTTATGTGAGTTTTGCTGCACCGCTTCATCCTTGTGTTTGTTTCAAATAGCCTTGCTAGCCTAAACCTTGTATCGAGAGGAATACTTCTCATGCATCCAAATCCTTGAGCCAGCCACTATGCCATTTGTGTCCACCATACCTACCTACTACATGGTATTTCTCCGCCATTCCAAAGTAAATTGCTTGAGTGCTACCTTTAAAATTTCTATCCTTTACCTTTGCAATATATAGCTCATGGGACAAATAGCCTAAAAACTATTGTGGTATTGAATATGTACTTATGCACTTTATCTCTTATTAAGTTGCTTGTTGTGCGATAACCATGTTCCTGGGACGCCATCAACTACTCCTTGTTGAATATCATGTGAGTTGCTATGCATGTTCATCTTGTCTGAAGTAAGGGAGATTTACCACTAAAATGGTTAGAGCATTGCATAATGTTAGAGAAGAACATTGGGCCGCTAACTAAAGCCATGATCCATGGTGGAAGTTTCAGTTTTGGACAAATATCCTCAATCTCATATGAGAAAATTAATTGCTGCTACATGCTTATGCATAAAAGAGGAGTCCATTATCTGTTGTCTATGTTGTCCCGGTATGGATGTCTAAGTTGAGAATAATCAATAGCGAGAAATCCGATGCGAGCTTTCTCCTTAGACCTTTGTACAGGCGGCATAGAGGTACCCCTTTGTGACACTTGGTTAAAACATGTGCATTGCGATGATAATCCAGGTAATCCGAGCTAATTAGGACAAGGTGCGGGCACTATTAGTATACTATGCATGAGGCTTGCAACTTGTAGGATATAATTTACATAACACATATGCTTTATGACTACCGTTGACAAAATTGTTTCTTGTTTTCAAAATCAAAGCTCTAGCACAAATATAGCAATCGATGCTTCCCTCTACGAAGGGCCATTCTTTTACTTTTATGTTGAGTCAGTTCACCTATTTCTCTCCATCTCAAGAAGCAAACACTTGTGTGAACTGTGCATTGATTCCTACATACTTGCATATTGCACTTGTTATATTACTTTACATTGACAAATATCCATGAGATATACATGTTACAAGTTGAAAGCAACCGCTGAAACTTCATCTTCCTTTGTGTTGCTTCAATACCTTTACTTTGAATTATTGCTTTATGAGTTAACTCTTATGCAAGACTTATTGATGCTTGTCTTGAAGTATTATTCATGAAAAGTCTTTGCTATATGATTCATTTGTTTACTCATGTCATTTACATTGTTTTGATCGCTGCATTCATTACATATGCTTACAATAGTATGATCAAGGTTATGATGGCATGTCACTCAGAAATTATCTTTGTTATCGTTTACTGCTCGGGACGAGCAGAAACTAAGCTTGGGGATGCGATACGTCTCAACGTATCGATAATTTCTTATGTTCCATGCCACATTATTGATGATATCTACATGTTTTATGCATACTTTATGTCATATTTATGCATTTTCTCGAACTAACCTATTAACGAGATGCCAGTTGCTGTTTTTATGCTGTTTTTGGTTTCAGAAATCCTAGTAAGGAAATATTCTCGGAATTGGACGAAATCAACGCCCAGGGGCCTATTTTTACACGCTTCCAGAAGCCAGGAGGGCTAACGAAGTGGGGCCACAAGGCGGCGCCATGCTAGGCGGCGCGCCCAAGCCTGGCCGCTCGACCTAGTGTGTGGGCCCCTCGTGACGCCCCCTTGACCTGCCCTTCCGCCTACATATAGCCTTCGTCGCGAAACCCTAGTACCGAGAGCCACGATACGGAAAACCTTCCAGAGACGCGCCGCCGCCAATCCCATCTCGGGGGATTCGGAGATCGCCTCCGGCACCCTCGGAGAGGGATTCATCTCCGGGAGGACTCTACACCGCCATGGTCGCCTCCGGAGTGATGAGTGAGTAGTCTACCCCTGGACTATGGGTCCATAGCAGTAGCTAGATGGTTGTATTCTCCTTATGTGCTTCATTGTCGGATCTTGTGAGCTGCCGAACATGATCAAGATCATCTATGCTATATGTTGTGTTTGTTGGGATCTGATGGATAGAATACTTTGTTATGTTGATTATCAAATTATGTCCATGTGTTGTTTATGATCTTGCATGCTCTCAGTTATTAGTAGAGGCTCTGGCCAAGTTTTTGCTAGTAACTCCAAGAGGGGGTATTTATGCTCGATAGTGGGTTCATGTCTCCGTGAATCTGGGGGAGTGACAGAAACCTCTAAGGTTATGGATGTGTTGTTGCCACTAGGGATAAAACATTGATGCTATGTCAGGATGTAGTTATTGATTACATTACGCACCATACTTAATGCAATTGTCGGTTGTTTTCAACTTAATGCTGGAAGGGGTTCGGATGATAACTTTGAAGGTGGACTTTTTAGGCATAGATGCATGTTGGATAGCGGTCTATGTACTTTGTCGTAATGCCCAATTAAATCTCACAATACTCATCATATCATGTATGTGCATGGTCATGCCCTCTCTATTTGTCAATTGCCCAAGTGTAATTTGTTCACCCAACATGCTATTTATCTTATGGGAGAGACACCACTAGTGAACTGTGGACCCCGGTCCATTCTTTACATCTGAAATATAATCTACTGCAATTGTTCTACTGTTCTCTGCAAACAATCATCATCCACACTATACATCTAATCCTTTGTTACAACAAGCCGGTGAGATTGACAACCTCACTATTTCGTTGGGGCAAAGTACTTTGGTTGTGTTGTGCAGGTTCCACGTTGGCGCCGGAATCCCTGGTGTTGCGCCGCACTACATCTCGCCGCCATCAACCTTCAACGTGCTTCTTGGCTCCTACTGGTTCGATAAACCTTGGTTTCGTACTGAGGGAAAACTTGCCGCTGTCCGCACACCTTCCTCTTGGGGTTCCCAACGGACGTCTTGTCTGACGTATCATTGACCTCCTAATAGCGTACCGGGACAGCTTTGAAAACTCCCTGACATAAGTCAGGATGGCCTTGTCCTTCTGCTCGAGACTTTCAAATTCTCGACGCTTCAATTCCACATGCTTTCAGGGACATTGGATTCCCTGAACTTCCTCTTGAACTCCTCCCAGGTGAATACCTTCTCGGCCAGATGGCGGCTACTATATTGTCCCACCATGATGCGGCAGGTCCACACAACAAGTGTGTTGCATAACGAACCTTCTCCAGGTCGTTGCATCCCACAGTATTGAGCTTTCGCTCAGTATCCATCAGCCAATCCTCCGCGTCCATAGGCTCGGGCGCGTATGCGAAAGATATAGGCTTTGTGTTCTGGAAGTCTGACAAGGTGACTCCCTGGTTCTCGGGCCTCTCCACCCTGTTCTGCTGAAGCAGCTCCTGGAAGAACTTATTTTGCTGCTCCATTGTCACACGTTGCCTTTCCTCCAACATTTGCATGTATTGGAGGAAATTCTGCTGCGTCATAGGTGGTGGTGGTGGTGGAAACTGATTTCTGGCTGCTTCATCAGCCTCTTCCTTTTGCTTTGCTTCGCGCTCCATGCGCTGCGCTTCGGTCTCCTCTCCTAACGGTCCCGACATAATCCCCCTAGTTCTGCAACACAAGATGATACTCATAATTACTCCATGCGCAAGTTTTCTGAGCTCAACTTTGTGCACAGAACTAGTCACGCAATGGAAATCAAGAAGCAAATCCAAATCATACAAAACATATACCATGTATATACATACTTAAGTGGTCTTATTACAATACTCAAGTCGGTGTGAGTATGCAAACTCACTTATTGAAGTATATGTACAAATTTCTACAAATATTACACACTACAATACACGTGGTACTTGTGTATTGTAGTCTCGCCTCCCTTGGTGGTCTCTAGTCGAACTTCACTCCCGGTACATCCCAGGCTTCCATCCGGTCGAACGTGTCGTCCTCCTGACAGAATCTGGAACGTAGGGTCTTCCCGTTGGCTGGTAGTCGGAATCAGAGATGATCAGGGAGAAATCTGTGTTCATGAATTGATTATTCAAAACATCATAATCCACCCATCGGGTGTACTCCCCTGTGACTCCGCCATAGGTATTTCCACCATCAGTATCAGACTCAATCAGCATAGGATACTCCTCATATCTCCTCTATTATACTGATTGTTCTGGAACTGGGTTGTGGCGTCCTCATTCATCTCAGCATTATTTCTGACTGAATTGCCGAGTTTCCTGTGTCTGACCCCCAACGCCAACCTGTTGAGTTCTCTATAGGAGTCTCGGAACGCTGATTGTTTCCGGATTCCTCTCCACCCTCATATCCTCTATAGGAACTACTAGGATAGTACCTAGGTGTAATGGGTGTAGTTTCTAGTTCAGGATGGTCAATACTAATGTAGTCACCAGCTGAGTAAACTGGTGTGTGCACCTCATTCTCCATGGTTTCCTTCCCCTTAGTCTCCTCCTTGGGTTCAGTGAACTCCTCTAGCATTGTATCAATTGCCCCCGACAGATGTCGGTTCAACTGAAAGAACAATGATAGTAAGTTGCGGCTATTGTCCATGTACTTAGCGGCTTCTGCTGGTTTGCGTTTTGCAAATTTGAAGTGGTTAAGCATAGGATCATCTTCCTCCTCCATATGAGGAATGTGTGAGAATTCGGAACCCATAAGCTCTTTCGTCTTATGCTCCCGGATATCAGTGATGGCTCTCATAATGGCTATATGGTAGGCTGTTTGGGTAGTTCTAGCCTCACCTGCTGGCATCACTACGCTCATTCCTAGGGATTCTGGAAGTCTTAGTCCTACCCTACACTTCGCCAATACAGTACCGTCGTAGTACATGTATTTCTTTACTTGGATCTGGGGATCACACCCAAATTCAAGTAACATGGCACGAAGAATATCTGCGAGTCCTCCTTCATATTCACTCAGTGTTGAATCCATCACTTTCACGTTTCGTCCCGGACGTGAACTTGCCATTGTTGGCTGTAGAAATAGAAAGAATATAAGATTAGTAATAATGCATCATAATAGAGATAATAAAGAATTATCGCACTAAAAGATATGATTGTTGTATTCTCAATTGAATATACACCATATTTTTAGAGAATTCTTTACTAATCCTATTTGACTCCTAACGTTCGGTCCCATTTACTAGGTTCCAACCTAAGGTCAAAGCTTTTGCTCTGATACCAACTGTGGTGACCCTGCATACCACTGCATGTTGTAGTATGCCAGTCGTTGATATAACATTCACGAAGTACCATTCGCAAATATTACATCCCTCAGAGTAGTACAACAGAACATAGCAGGTCCATAACTCATTCATTTATTATTACAAGCATAATGTACATATCATCTCGGAGCTCCTCTTGGGTCCTAAGAGGAATACTCCTGGGTTCGAGGCGAACCCAACTTAACTTACAATATAAGAGTCTTACTAAGTTACATTTATTCCCTCGAGCAGCTAAGTACTAAGAGTTCGCACTGCTCAGACTACTACTACTCGATGATTCTAGACTTGATCTCCTCCGGAAGCCTCCCCGGTTCCGTAGACTATAAGGTAGTCTACGCCTTCAACACCTCCAGAGAGGTCTGGTTCTTCATAGCCGATGATCTCGGCTCCTTCAGGGTTGTCGTTGTCCTCCTCCAGACGGTTCAGACAATCTAAGCAGGGGATTTAAGAGTGGGATGAGTACGAGCGTACTCAACAAGTTCATTATAGATAAGAGGTGTTTAATGCACTAGCTACGATATTAGACCAGAAAGTCTAATACCAATGCAATTTTGATAAACATTTCTTCAAGAGGTTGCTTTTATTTCAAAGAACTATGTCCGTCAGCCTTCACCGGTTTACTAGAACTTCATGGAGCTCCTTTCCGGCCGCGTTCGTAGTTCCATATCCCGGAACAGGGAGTGACAGGTCACGGTTCTTTACACTCTGCAGAGGTGTGTTGCTTTACCCATAAGAGATCTTAACCTTGGTGCCAACCGGGCAGCTTTCCCGTCCACACTTCCTATGGTGTGAGGCCCGGTATAAGGTCTAGCCAATCATGTTCCTCCGCTACCTCGAACACCCACCCTTTGTTGCATGCCCCGACCCTGGGTCCTCGCCGGTCCCATTATTCCCACTTACGGGTGGACCCCGACCACGACGACAGTCTGGGATCGAACCAAACTCCTTCGCCGGTAGCTGCAACCCATCAGACCGCAATACCGTGGGGACTTAGGACTCCCCAGCCTCACCATCTTGCTCCTTCGGGCGACAAGTGTACTACGGACAATGCCGTGGGGACTTAGGACTCCCCAGCCTCACCAGCTTGCCCCCTTGGATTACAAGTGTACTACGGTAAAGCGCATCCGTTGATGAACGAGAGGTGGAAACACTTTTGACTACTCCGTCCCACTCCGGATCTTATGGTTAACACGGGTATTACGGCACAAGAATCACTGGACGACATTTGTTGTTTAATCCTAGATGGATATAAACCCTTGCAATGGAACCTCCACCATATCAACACAATCCATGGTTCCATTGCCCACCACATAGTCATATTCATAGTTATGAAAATAGTGGTTTTGGTTTTTATGCAATAGTGATAAACATAGTACTTTGCAAGTAATTTGGTAAAAATACTCAAATGACATGAGCAAGTGATGAACTTGCCTGAACAAAGTGTTGTAGTTGGATGGTGTGGACTGACCCTTGTCCTCTTTGCTGAAAAATAGCATCACTGTCCGATAAGGGCAATGGTTAAAGAAGCATTGATGCATGATTCCAGTTTTAGGGTTTGTTCCCCCCTTCCGATGTCTTATTATTTCATGTGAGAGGTTAATACTAAGAATAATTTGGGGATACTTTATTTAAAGTAAAATACAACCTTGAAATGTTGTCAAGGTGTTTTTAAAGTCCAAAGGCATTAATGGACTTATTTTCATTATTGAAATTATAAGGTGTGATTTAAATGATTATTATAATCATCAAATTAAGACTTATTCTTAGTTGTCTTCAAAAATTCCCTTTGATATTTTATTCAGGTAGAGAATTTTATGCTGATCAATTTTCATATTTTTAATTATTTTTTAGAGCAATATTCTATTTTATAAAATTCTTTGAAATTCTCACTTAAATGGTATTTTGGAAATGTCCAAATTGCCCTCGGGCCCACCTGTCAGGGTGAACCCGAGTGGGTTGGGCTCAACCCCGTTGGCCTGGTCCGGCCCACTCGGTCGCCCTCACTTCCTCTCTCTCCCTCGCGAACCCTAATCCAGAGCTCTGGCGACTCGCGTCGCCGCCGCCTTCGCAATTACCCGACCCACTCCGGCCATCGCCGCCGGCGAGATGGGTCGCAAAAGAACGACCGCTCGACGGCGCACTTTGTTGACCGCGGCGATCTGCGTTTCGCCGCCGCCATCGTTCGCCCCCAACACATCTGCGATACGGCCGTGGGGTTCCGCGGCGATTCTTTGCTCGCCGGCGAACCGCACGCGTTGGCGCGGCCGTATGCCTCGCCGTGGTGGTGCTGGGGCATGTGCCGGACGGCGCTTTGGTTGCGGCCTGGCGCTGCCGTGGTCGGCCTGTGCCGCCGTGCCGCCATGGGCAGCTGCGCTTCGCTCCAGGTGTGTGCGCCTCCCTCTCTCTTTTGCACCTTACTTCTTCTTGTTCTCGCTCTAGCCATGGCTCCTCCTCTGTTGGAGATGCCACCATGCTACTCTGTGCTGCTTCTGTGGTATGCTTCTGCTCTGCTGCTGTGCTTACTGCTGCGCTCTGCTTGCCATGGCCATTGCCTGTGGCCATGCCTGTGCTATCTGCTGCTGCTGCTATTTGGGTGATGCTGCGGCTATGGCTCTCTCTTCTGATTGTGTGCTAGTGCTTGCTCTACTGTGCATATGCTCTTCTGTTGTGCTATCTCTATGGATTATGTGCAATTTTCCTAAGCCATGTGCTTGCTTATGCTTGCATTTCTTGCTTGAATCTATCCCTGTGCCTCTGTTCTTGATACTACTCTTGCTAGACACTCAAGTGTATTCAATTTCTTGCCCTGGCTTGATTACTGATGTGTAATCCTTGCAATTATGCAAGTGCCAGTGCCCTGATGTGCTGTCCCTTGTGCTGTGTTCATATTAATGCCCTATTGAGCATGCTTGCTACAATATCACCAT
The DNA here is from genome assembly GCA_030979885.1 of Lolium multiflorum. Lineage (NCBI taxonomy): Eukaryota > Viridiplantae > Streptophyta > Magnoliopsida > Poales > Poaceae > Lolium > Lolium multiflorum. Next base: position 220,186,216 of record CM061750.1, read on the forward strand.
CCTTGGATGGTTTGCTCCTGTATATGACTGATTTGATTATCTGTGATATATTTGTTCATGTCCTGTGGCTGATTAATTCATATTGTTAAGGTGTTGGTGCTAGGATTGATTCTAGCATGCTTTAGCATGCTCTAGCAAGCTCTGGTGATCAAATGATCATCACCTGCTTGTTGATTGCATGCTTACTTACTGCCTGTGCCTATCTGGTGCTTATCCTTGTGTTTGTGTGACACCAAAGTCTGTACTGGTGCTTGCTCAAGCATCAGATGCTTGCAATGATCCAGTGGATCATCTGCAAGGCTCTGGTTAATTGATTGCTTGTATATTCATTTATCTGTGTTGTCTTGCTTGGCTAAGTGGATAAATGATGTGAACTGCTTGCAGTTATGATCATTTATTGAGTTTGGTAGGGCTAGATGGATGCCAACACTTGGTTGTGTACCCTAGCCCTCCTTTTGAACCCTACAGGGTGATGATATCTGTGCATGGCTTCTCTGTTGGGATTGGTTAAGTGGTTGAGGTGGCCTGGCAGCAATTCTTGCTGTTTAGGTAGCTCCCACCCTTGTTGGCTTGAGATGGCTGGACAATGCTCACTGGGTTCCCTTGTTGGATTGCCAGTGATCTTTGATGTTGACAAACAAGAATAGACACAATTTGTCTATCTGTCTGATGGTGTACTAGGTTTTAGGTGCTAGGTGACTTTGGTTGGCTAAGTAGGTTCATTTCCTTGCTGGATTGCCTTGGTTATGCCACTGACTTGGTCTAACCAGTGTTCCCTTGGTGATTTCCTATTGGCTTCACCCATTTTTGCTTGCACCAACTGACTTGGTAGCCAGATGATGATACAATCTGGGTATTCTACCCTTCTGTGTTCCTGTGATGCACATGCTTATTTATGAGCAAAACAGGTTTTGCTCAGGTTGATCTGTTTATACCTCACTCCAGCTCCTAGAATGATGTTGTTGGTGTAGAGGATTTCTTCTGGTTGGTTGGTTTGCTTGCCCTGCTCCTCCTGGCAAGCTGGGATGCTTGGTTTGTTTCAGTTGTTACTGGAATAGGTTGAACAGTTGTGGCTGTTCTTCTTGTTCTTGGTGTTCTTACCCTGGTGATGCTTGTCGATGAAATGGCTAGGGTTTGCTATGAGTAACTTTTATAATGGCCCTCTCCATGCCTCTCTTGGTCGGCAGCACATGTCTGGTCACTTTGGTGACCCTCCCCTGGCTATGTGTGTGTGGCATGCATGCAACACTCCCTGGCTTGCTGTTGAGCATGCACTCAAGCTGTGTGAGCTGCTTGTGTGTGTGTGTATGGGACTTGGCAAGTGAGTGGATCAGCTCGGCTGATCATGGTCATATTGTAACATCCCAAATTTCAATAAAAGAAAGTTAGAAGAATTCCAGAGAGCAAAATTTCAAACCAACAATTTTTTTTTAAAATTGCATATAGTGCCAAGCATAGGACTTGTGCATTTGATTGGTATGCCATGATGATTGTTATTATGTGTATAAGCTAAACCCTAAAACCCTAAAGTGATCATGAGAAGATCACAAACCAAATAAATTAAAAAGAGAAAGAAAATCAAATAAATGCAAAACCCTAAAAACCTCACATATGCCCTATGGCATTTTTATAAATTTTGACCCTAGACCAATTTGGTCTTCACCATTAGTTGAATAATGTTACTAAACACTTATTACAACTTTTGGAATCAAAGAATCACAATTCAAATGAATTTCAAATACAAAACTTGCTCACATATGATAATGGTCAAAACTGCCAATTATAGTCTGATCACTACTTTGAGCCATTGCAATTCAATTTTCTCAAACCAAACCTTGCTAACTCTTTGCACCACATCCAAGTCAACATCAAGGTGAACACTTTTTGTAAAGATCACCATGTCAAAATCTTTCTTGATCATTAGCTATGCTCAATCAAAGTTGCAACTTTTTAACATATGTAACAATCTTACACTTAGCCAATTTTGCAAAAACTTGAATTCAACAATGCCACCACCACACTTCACCACCTCTGATCATTTCTAACTCAATGAGACACTCACAATTCAAAAACTTGCAACCATTTGAATTAAACCAAATTTGGACAAATTTTGCAAATGGCATCTATGTCACTATTTGACACTATTTGCTATAGTGATCTACCCATCTAATCTACATCAAACCTACACCAAATGGTCCCCTGGTTCCCTCTAAGCCATTCAATGCCAAATAGAAACCCTAAGGGAGGGCTAACAAGGCATGGACATGGCCATGCCGGCATGTCACCACCTTGGCACCACCTCTCTCTCCTTCACGCCAGCCCTGCCCACCTTGCCAAACAACGCCACGCACCCTGAGCTGCTAGGACAAGCCCTGGTCGAGGAGGGCTCGACAGGCGGGAACGCACGCCCCGCACGGCGACGCCATGCCGATGACGTCGCGCGTGTGCACGCTCGCAGACGTCACTGGACACGCGCCGCGCCACCACCTCGAGCACGCCCTGGACCCCCTGTGAGCGAGTTGAGCATCACCGTGCCACCGCGACACCGCCAGACATGCGCGCAGCGGACCGTGACCGCCGGCGCCGGAGACGATGACACGATCCCGTGAACGCCGCGACAGTAGTGGAAGCAACGCGACCAATCCAGCCACCACCCGACCACGCTGTCGCCGCCAAACGCTTCGCCAGGAACCACAGAACAGCGCCACGCCCTCGCCTAGCTCGCTAGCTCGCCGGAGAAGCCGCGAGCATGTCGACTTCCTCACTGCCCCGCAGCACCCTCGCGTTGCTAGAGCACTCCCCTCGTCGATCTGAGCACACCACCTTGCTCTCCACCTCTCACTGCTTCTCAACCAACACACCACTCGCTCGATTCTCGCCGGAGCAAGGCCAATCGGAAGCTCACCGCCGCGGAAGCTCTGCAGCAATCGCCGGCGATCCCGACCACCCCAGGCGACGCCACTGCTACCAGGAGACTCGTCGTCGTCCACAACCTCGTCGAGCATACTGCCAACCCTCGCTGGAGCCGCCGTAAGCTCTCCGACCCCCTACCCTCACCGCCAGACCCTCGGCATCTCGCCGGAGAAGACGATGGCCCTGGGCCGTCCGATTCGCTTCTAATCCATCGTGCCACGTTAAAACTTACCGTTTCGGCGTTTAAACGTCACTGACGGGTGGAGCCCCCTTGTCAGGCAGCCCACGCAGGCACAGATGCGTGGTGGGCTGGCCTTGGGCCGTTTTAAATCGTTTTGGCCCACCTAGCTTTCCCGCCGGCCCTTTTAATTCAAATCTCAATTAATCAATTCCAAATGAATTTCAATACTGCCCAAACTTTGAAATTCAATAGATTTAAATTGGCTTAACCAAATTCAATGGATTTTATATGGTTGGAAAGCTATGGAAAATATCTACACAATGCCACTGGTCCCATGACCAGATTAGTTGTAGAATTAATGTGATAAAAAGAAGAAGGCAGGGACTTTTCCCTATTCAAACAATTATTAAAAATCAACCAAAATAGATATTAAGTTAATTCCAACTCTAATAGCTCACATTTGACTTACACTAATTGTTTATGCAATAAAATGGTGTGGTCACTTTGCATGATCATGCCCTAGTTTAATTAATGGACAATATGGCTAGTTTATGTAGTTCATATTGTCCAAAACTATTAAGTAATTCATATGAAGCCTTATACTTCATTTAAACTTTGTCTCAAATGAATTCATGTGATGTTTGGACCCCTGGCCAAACTCACTTATATGAATTACTTGGAGATTTAAATCATATGTAGCACTATTAAATAGTATGAGGTGGTCTACCTCATTTAAATCATTTTCTCAAATGATAATGATGAATGTTTGACTTAGGTCAATATAAGTTCATATATGATTGTTGAGAAATTAAATCTTAAGAAGATTTCAATGAGAGGAAATTATTTCTCAAGAACCCTATGGAAACTATCATTTACATATTAAATAAAAAGAAGTAAATTCTCCTCAAGCAACACAACCCATGCACCCTAATTAGATTATTTGTGTGCATAGAATAGTTTGTGTGTTTATATGTGATACATGGAATAGCCATTGAATTAGTGAGTAATTATACTCGTATTCAAAATTAGACGCTAGCACCGGAGAGTACACCGAAGAAGAAGGTTGCTACCAAGAGGAGGAGGAGGAGAATTTTGAAACTACCAAGGCAAGCTAATATTCTTGCAAAGTGCAAAGCCCCTTGGGGCAAGGCACCATGAATCTTACCTTTCTTACATAAGCCTATCCCAAGTTTATACATTACAAGTTTTTACTTGTTTTCTCAATAAGTTACTTTTATAGTTAACTTTGGTCAAAGTAAAGAAGTTTACTAGAGTAGTAAAGTTAGCCTTCATCAAGCAAAGCAAGATAGCACCCCTCATGATTTAGAGCTAGTGCTAATGAATAAAACTTGACTACTCTAGATGGGAACAATGTGACTTGAAATGAATTTGAAACCTTGGAATGATGATGCATTCCATTGAATGATTTTGAAGGTGAATATGACAAAGAGAAGATGGTGATTTTTGATAAACATGATGTTGGTTTGAATGCGATACCTTTCCAATTAGTAAGTACCCCCACAATACCTGATTATGGGTAGGGCTTAGCTGGAAGTTTATGCATCTTAGTATGAGTTCCCTCTGAACACACGTCATAGGGGTTACGCTTGAGGCTGCCTCCGTTGTTGAGAAATGATGTGAAATTGAGGTGAATTGTACGGCCAAGCCCTGTGCAGTTCCTTGACAGTTGGTCTTCACTGGGAGGCCAAGCTCATGGGGAGAGGTGCTCATACTAGGATTTGTAAGTGAAAGGTTATGGTTGATGATCAGCGTACTTGTGTTACGATGATTCGAGGTAATCCCGACGGATGAAATCAAATGTTGTGGCACAAGTGTGCAACCTCTGCAGAGTGTCAATCTATTCGAATAGCCGCGTCCACGGTTACGGACGGTTGGAAAGGCCATATAGTTTCCGATGTCATATCTTTGAAAATGATGTTGAAAGAAGATGGTGAAATGACTTGAGGTGAATTGAATTGAAATCACCACTTGAATGGTGGGAATGACACTAATGTTCCCACTTGAGTTAGTTAGCACTTGAATAAGCTTTTCTCAAATAATTGTGAACTAAAATTGGCTTTATGCAAATAAACTAGAAGCTTAGCAAACCTTGCTAGAATGTCTAGCACTTACATTAGTACTAGTTTAAGTACTTAAAGTACTCCGGCTTTGTCTGGCTATTCAAATGGCAGTGAAGATGAACAAGGAGATGACCAGCAGGACGCCTACGACAACTGGAGTCTTCCGACGTCAAGCGTTGGCCTGTGGACTAGAAGTCCTTGTATCTTACGCTTCCGTATGAACTCGTGTTTGTTCGTTGATCAATAGATCAACTATTTGTGTAATATGGATCATGTGATTCCAATTTGTAAGACATTATGGTTTGTAATGAATGATGTTGTGATACTTAACTATTATGCCTCGCAACAACAATATTCCTGGGATTGCGATGTATGGCATAATAGGCATTCGGACTTAAAAATCCGGGTGTTGACACATATCCTCTCCATTTAACATTTTCTTGCTAACCTGCCAAGTGGCTATGCCACTTGGCATAACTTGTATTTGTTGTGATTTATGCAGGGATCAATATGATGATCCAAATGGACATGAAGATCATCAAGTCCAAGATTAAATGAAGATTACCTTGTAGTGTTTAGGATAGAATCTTACCTTGTACTTTTCTTTTATTTTCTTTTTCTATTTTTCCAATTTATGTAATGTGTTGTAATATTTCATATTTCTATTCTGAATATTGTAAATGACAATGTATCATGTGTGATTATCAATAAAGCTCCAATTTTCCTTAATGAGCTTTATATAATTGTTGTACTATTTATATTCTTGCTTACTTATAATGGTTTATTGAATTATCTCAAGTTTGAATTATGAGATATCAATTTAATGTTTGAATTTGAAATTCAAATTCAACTTTAGGTTTGAATTCAATCATGCAACTTAAGTTTGTGATGCAATATCCCTTCTCTCTTCTCAAAACCCTAGTTTAGTTGAATAAGAGCAAGTTTGTCGCACTCTCGAAACCCTAACCCTGTAGTGTCGAGAGAGAAACTTGTCCCCTTCCGATGCGATTTTGTTTTAAAAGCGCGAAATTTCCCAATTTACGATGCAATGCATCCCTTTCTAAAATCGACCCCTCGATCGTCTCTAAACCTGGGACATTACACGGCCCAATGTTCTTCTCTAACAATATGCATACTCAAACCATTTGATCATGATAAATCACCCTTACTTCAGACAAGACGAACATGCATAGCAACTCACATGATATTCAACAAAGGTGTAATAGTTGATGGCGTCCCCAGAAACATGGTTACAACTCAACAAGCAACTTATAGAAATAAGATACATAAGCTACATATTCTTTACCACAATAGTTTTTAAGGCTATTTTCCCATAAACTATTATTCTTTGTCAAAACCCACCGCGGTGACGAGCAGCACGTGGGCCGGGAACAACCTAGGGCTGCGGCTGGCGAGTCCCTCGGCGAAAGCCATAAAGCCTTGGTCACACGTCCGATGCTGATCGCAAGGGCGTGCCACCCGACCTATACTGGTCCGGAAGGTGATGGAGATGCCTCGCTTAGTTTCCTGCATGGCATACACGTAAACATTAAATACGAGCCTCGATCGGCTCTCAGGTTATCACTGTGAATTGGCTCAAGGAGCCAGATCCACCCATGATTCGTACGGGTGCACGAATATATGGTGATCTGTGATCAAGATAAAGCTAATTCAATCTACGACGATTTAGGGTTTTCACCGCATAATCGGATCATCCTACTCACGATTGGGCCTCGCGGCCACGCACGGTGATCGTAAGCCGATCCTAGATAGGGCCTAAAAACCAACACGAGGTTGATCCCGGAACATCTGTCTAGGACTAGCGAACGCCACCCTACGTGCCGCTGGATCCTCCAACCCTTTGTAAGGCCTAACTATTGCAGATATTATTAATCCTTGATGAACAAGGAGCAACCGTAACGGATCGGATCTACTAAATAATGATCAAGCGGGGTGCCGCCCCTACACCTAAGATAGGTGTAGAGGCTAGATATGCAAGGGCTGCACTACGATAGCATGTTACGCGAGGACTATGCTAACCCTAACACATCTATGATAACTACGTTGCTCGCCATCAAAAGGCTTCAGTACGAGCAACGCACGCATGAACAACATAAAGCTTGTGCTGCCTAGATCGCAAGATGCGATCTAGGCAGCATGTGCACCGGTAGATTGATTTGTTTGGTTGAACGTTGGTTGTTGTTTCTTTCACAAAACCTAGATACATATTTATAGTCAGTGGACTTTCTAAGTAATCCCAACCGTGCACGAGGCCAACTCTAACTAAAACGACACGTATCTAATATGTTACAGATACAAAGGCAAACAAGCCCAAATTCAGCATAACAGGCCGATTCACGTAATTCTTCTATGTATATTCTTTAAATCCATCTTGATCGCGGCCCACCTCTGACTCGGTCAAATTCTGGTGATAACACATGCCCCCCTGGTTTTGGAATTGGTAATTCCAAAATCACTTTTCCTTCGTTGGGTCATGTCGTGGCAGAACCGTTGCAGTATCCATCATCATGATGCCTTGCCTTCTCAACTTCTCCGCGTGACCTGGCAGTTTTTTTTTTTTTGGCACCACTTCCTCGGAAACTGCTGTGGCATTGAATTTCCACTATATCCCTTTTATTTAACCGCTCCAACAGTTTATCTTCGCATTAGCACTCAAAAAGCCCTCCTGCGCCACCATGTCTTCCTCCTCCCCTCTTCGCCGGATCTTTCCACCAGTCCTCTTCCTCTCGCGAGCAGCGCCGGAGCTGAACCCGGCGGAGGTCCACGCAGCCAACACCCGCCGCGCCATTGAGGCCGGGAGGAGTCTAGCCATGACTTCTCCATCTGGTGGGACGACCAGTCCACGACCGACGGGGAGAGCGACCTCTGCTTCCTCGCCGTGGGAAACGAGAGAGGAGGAGAGCGACGGCGATCGCTTCCTCCTGGACGGTCTCCTGCAGGGAGGAGGAGGAGAAAGAAAGGAGGAGGAGGAGGAGGACGACACCCTCCTCAGACGAACCGCCGGCGGGCGGTTCTGCCCCTGGCGGGGAACCTCGGCTGACCGACGGCGACGCGCGGGCGACGAAGAAGGACGAGGACAATGAGGGCCGGTCGGCGGTCATTGGAGCGATGATGAGCCAGCCGGGAAGCGGCCGGCGACGGCGGCAGCCGAGCGGCGACGAGGCAGTGACAGTCCGTAGATAGGACCTCTAGTATAGGGCCGTAGCAGTAGATGGGGCAATGTATCCCCTAGTACTTCCTTTTGAGAGCAATCAGCTCTTTATGTAAGAAATCTCGCCTATCAATGAAGAACTTTTCCCAATTTGATTTTGCCGATTTCCTTTGAGCTTAATTTAGCCGATTTCCTCTTGTACTGACCTTGCCGATTTGTCCCCTTTGCCAATGCGTAATGAGCCGATAGCAACGCATCGGTCCTTTAAAATTCACCCTTCCATTCTTCAACTGATGATTTTGAAATCTGGTGGATAATATAGAATCCTTAAAGAAGCCTTTGAATTCTTCCACCCAAACCTAGTGGTCACTCATCATTTGTGAAGAAGGTTGCGACGAAAGATTAGCCGATGGTACCCCAATCGGCTCCTGAACAGAGCACCCACCAGGCCTGCTGCCCCCCGAGCCTTACTCGAGGCGAGAATGTCAGAGAGGATGCGCCAAAGCCGATCACCTTTCTTCCTTAGAAAGCCGATAACCCCTTCTGTCAACACGGCTGAACTAGTATCAAAGGTTGGAAATCCTCGACAAGAAGGTTCAGGAACCCGGATCGGCTCGAAGCAGCTGAAGAAGTTCTCATTGTTTTACTCCCGCGAAGAAGCAGAAGGCACCACAGCTGACCTGGATTTGGTGGAGATTCGGTAAACCTCGTATAATTGCACTAGAGTCGATGGCTGCGCATCGGCTGCTATCAAAGTCGATGCCCTTCATCGGCTATGAAAATATTTTTTTTTTACTGGCCGATTTTTCCTAATCGGCCCCTAATGTTTCATTGTACACATGTTTACTGCACATGTTCATCTGACTATATGCCCCCGAGCCGAATCTGCGGTGAGCAGATATCGGCTTTGTGGTTTAGCCAACGCGTACTTGCACGTCGGCTCGCGAGGATTCGTGTGACTTTCATCGCCCGACGTGGCCGCTGCCCGTAGATCGATGTTGAACACAAGCAGAACATGTGGTGAGGATAATTTTGGCCGATGCTGGGATCGGCCTCCATAATGATTGAAGCGCTGACTGAAGGTTCTGTAATGTCCCTTCATAAATTTTTGGGGCCGATCACAAGGATCAGCCTCGCCACATTTGCTCATTGCTTTGCTTCAGCTACATGGTCAGGCCAGCGGATGAAACTAGCCCAACCTCTGATTTTATCCTGTTGATGCGCTTACTATCGTCCACGTGGAGTGCACCGTGTAATCGTGGAGCACTAAGCTCCGTCGGAAGGACGAGCACCATGTTTGTGCGGCCGATGTTTCATCATCGGCTTTCCTTTCTTGGGGCGCCACTCCATTTCGAGTGGACGACCCTCTTCGTCAGGGTTCGGCCCGAACTTTCACAGCCAGATCAGGTCGTGCCTTCCTTAGCGTATGCAAGTATAACCTTTCGGCTTCCGCCGCGCAATCGCTGAACCCTGCGCTTTTGTGAACGCTGAGTCCGTCGGGGCACCACCTTGGCCGGTGGTACCCGTCTTCTTCTTCTTCTTGTCCCTCGTCTTCGGAATCCTCGAGATCTGCCCACCGGGGACTCAGCGCGTTTGCTTTGTGGCGGGAGAGGCCCTCGCTGAACACAGAACGTTGGCTGCCTCTTCTTCTTCGTTGCATTGGGGTTGCCGATTGTGGGCAATCGGCTCATTCCTGAATCCAGTGTGAAGAAGGGCGGTCCAGTGCTGTCGTTGTCGTCTTACTCCTTGATTTTTCTATGGCACGAGCGCTCGTGCTCTCCTCATCGCGATCATGCCGACGATGTCTTGGCTTCTCTAGCCGGACGATCTCCTCATCATCATAGCTGGACCGTCGGCGTTGGTCATACTGACTTACATACTTGTTGAGGAGGTGATCAGGGAGGGGTCGCTGGTATCTTATATTCTTCACTTCTCCCTCTGTGACGTAGCGCTTGCCATCATGATGGAGCCGATCGCGTGGAGCGGCCTCCTCGGTGTCCTTGCTACGAGAGCAGCTGCCCTCGTCTACATCTTTGCCGTGGTGCCCAGGTCCTACCATGTTGATGCTGAACGAGGATCCTGGCTGGCAACCTTCAGGGTAAGTGCATTCTACCATGTTAACGGCGGGGAAGGGCTGGTGTCGACCTTCATGGCGTCTGGTTGAAAATTAGACGCCCTTTTCTATCGCCGCTTGGATGTGCGCGCACACCCTGCGATCGTTGGTGGCATGGGAGGCGGTTATGCCATTTGGTATGGCTTTCGTTCAGCTCTTGCACCGTGGGAATTTGAGACCTTCGGGAATCGTCAACTGCTTCTCCTTGAGCGGAGGTCGAAGATTTGCTCAGTTTTGGTCACGTCAAATCAAATCCCCTGGGCGGGCCTGGTGGCTACCCATTTGCGGGACACGGGGTTCCTCCCAGTCCATTCACTCTGCCCCTCTTGATCTCCACGCAGAAACTTCGTCTTCCTGCATCCGACCAGGACTACTGCACGTTTGAATTTGTCCTGAGTGCAGTGGTGGCGCTATTGTTCATATGCCGACAGTTCCTGAACCATGTGCGCCCGGTGAGGGATAGTACTGCAGGGAGGCCATGTCCTTGAGCGGTGTTGCAAGGCCCGCTACGCCAGCTCGGCTGCTTCCTTTTCAGTTATCGAACAGATAACATGCGGTTCTAAGATTCTGAAGCGTGGATGTATCACAGTTTCTCACGCCCGACGTAGTTGTGCTAGATCGGCAATGCGGACTCGGAAGCCTCTACGAATGGTACTACATATGGAACTGCTCTTCCACTTGCTTCCAAGTCCGGATGGAGTCCGGTGCAACGGAGTGTACCATCCAGCCGATCCCGTGAGGGCTGTGAAAGAGCCTCACGCGTAGTTGATCCGACACTGAGGCGGTCCTAGTTGTGCTAATCATCGGCCTACGTGCTCGATGGAGCTGAACCATGATCCTTGAATTTGGAAAATCGGGGAGCAGTGGCAGGTGGTAGCGGGATCATCTCGTAGTCGTCGGGGTACGGAATAGCTGATTGCCCTCCTTTTCGGCATCATGCGAACGGTCTCGAGTATGTGCGATCGATCCCCATGCTGGCTACGGAGTTGAACTCGAATATTCGCCGGGGTGGCATACTAGCCAGCCATGTTTGCTTTTCCAGCTCTGGGCCAGCTGTGAAGGTGAGCTCCTGAAGGTTCGTCGGGGTGGCGTACTTAGTTAGCACGTACACTTCTCAAAGATGCCGTGACGTCCCTCCTGTTTTCCCGAAGTCCCGATGTTGTGGCCTGGTTTGTAGTGCCCAGTTACACAATGGCACATACGTGCCGTGTGTACCGTGAGGATCTCCTTAGGCACCTCGAGCAAGGCGTAGTCACTAGGGTCACCACCAATCTTGTAGACGACGAATGCCGGTGAGTTCGGCGGTGCTGCCAACGCAAATGGCAGCGGTGGACGGGACTGGGGTGGCAACTCTCCTTGATGCGTCACGAGAGCTGGTCTGACGCGTCTCCCCGGTGCCTCATGATCTCTGGATCACGCGAAGACGTGCAGCTCAACGTGTTGACCGGAGTTCTCGGAGTGGCGGTGTAGCGAGTGAGCCACCAAGTAGTTGATCTCCTGAGGACCTGTGCGTTCTCCGACGGGGCAGAGAGGTCTATCCCATCTAGTGCACCATTAGGCGAGAACCCCTTCCACCTGATGCCATGTGAACGGGTTCTGTGGAAAGAGCCGATGAGGTCGGCTTCGAGGATGACTTTGATCTCGTCATACTTCTTCTTGAGCTCGTCGGTCAGATCCTCGTACGTGACTGGCGTGCCGTCCCGCCATCTCAGATGTAGATGGCGATGTGGTTGATGTAGAAGCTTGTCCCACGTCGTGCGGAATGTGTTCTTGTCAAAACCCACCGGCGAACAGCGACAGGCAACACCGTGAGCCAGGGAACAACCTAGGGCTGCGGCTGGCCGGGTCCCTCGACGACGGCCCGGCTGCTGGTCACACGTCCGTGCGTTACGCAGGGCGTGCCACCCTGACTATACCTGGTCGGGAAGGTGATGGAGATGCCTCGCTTAGTTTCTGCATGGCATACACGTAAACATTAAATACGAGCCTCGATCGGCTCTCAGGTTATCCTGTGAATCGGCTCAAGGAGCCGATCCACCCATGATTCGTACGAGGGTACGAATATATGGTGGTCCTGCTTGATCAAGATAAAGCTAATTCGATCTACGATTTAGGGTTTTCACCGCATAATCGGATCATCCTACTCATGATTGGGCCTCGCGGCCGCGCACGGTGATCGTAAGCCGATCCTAGATAGGGCCTAAAAACCAACACGAGGTTGATCCCGGAACATCCTGTCTAGGACTAGCGAACGCCACCCTACGTGCAGCTGGATCCTCCAACCCTTTGTAGGCCTAACTATTGCAGATATTAAACTAATCCTTGATGAACAAGGAGCAACCGTAACGGATCGGATCTACTAAATAATGATCAAGCGGGGTGCCGCTTCACCTAAGATAGGTGTGAGGGCGGCTAGATATGCAAGGGCTGCACTACGATAGCATGTTGCGCGAAGAACTATGCTCCCTAACACATCTATGATAAATACGTTGCTCGCCATCAAAAAGGCTTGATCGAGCAACGCATGAACTTTATAAAGCTTGTCTGCCTAGATGCAAGATCGATCTAGGCACATGTTGCTACCGGTAGAAACCCTCGAGACGAAGGGTTGGCGATGCACCGAGATTGATTTGTTTGGTTGAACGTTGGTTGTTGTTTCTTTCATAAAACCCTAGATACATATTTATAGTCCAGGGGACTTTCTAACGTGGGAATAATCCCAACCGTGCACGAGGCCAACTCTAACTAAAACGGCACGTATCCTAATATGTTACAGATACAAAGGCAAACAAGCCCAAATTCAGCATAACAGGCCGATTCACGTAATTCTTCTATGTATATTCTTTAAATCCATCTTGATCGCGGCCCACCTCTGACTCGGTCAAATTCTGGTGATAACAGCTATATATTGCAAAGACAAGGAATGAAATTTTAAAGGTAGCACTCAAGCAATTTACTTTGGAATGGCAGAGAAATACCACATAGTAGGTAGGTATGGTGGACACAAAAGGCTTAGGTTTTGGCTCAAGGTTTTGGATGCACGAGAAGAATTCCCTCTCAGTACAAGGCTTTGGCTAGCAAGGTTGTTTGAAGCAAACACAAGTATGAATCGGTACAGCAAAACTTACATAAGAACATATTGCAAGCATTGTAAGACTTTACATTGTCTTCCTTGTTGTTCAAACACCTCACCAGAAAATATCTAGACTTTAGAGAGACCAATCATGCAAACCAAATTTCAACAAGCTCTATGGTACTTCTTCATTAATAGGTGCAAAGTACATGATGCAAGAGCTTAAACATGATCTATTTGAGCACAAAAATTGCCAAGTATCAAATTATTCAAGACCATATACCAATTACCACATGAAGCATTTTTTGTTTCCAACCAAATAAACAATGAACGAAGCAGTTTCAACCTTCGCCATGAACATTAAAAGTGAAGCTAAGAACACCAGTGTTCATATGAATGAGTGGAGCGTGTCTCTCTCCCACACAAAGAATGCTAGGATCTGATTTTATTCAAACACAAACAAAAATAAAAACATACAGACGCTCCAAGTAAAGCACATAAGATGTGACGGAATAAAAATATAGTTTCACTAGAGGTGACCTGATAAGTTGTCGATGAAGAAGGGGATGCCTTGGGCATCCCCAAGCTAGACTTGAGTCTTCTTGAAATATGCGGGGATGAACCATGGGGCATCCCCAAGCTTAGACTTTCACTCTTCTTGATCATATATCATCCTCCTCTCTTGACCCTTGAAAACTTCCTTCACACCAAACTTCTCATAAACTTCATTAGAGGGGTTAGTACTCAAAAAAACTTTAATCCACTTTGGTCCTGTAGTGACAGATTGCAAGAACTCAATAAAACATTAGCTACAGGTCTCCAAGTCTAGAAAGCCTTGCTTAAAGTCCACAAGAGACAATGCAAAAAAACAGAGACAGAATCTGTCAAAACAGAACAGCCTGTAAAGACTAATTTTTTAGAGGTACTCCCGTTGCTCAAATCAGAAAACTCAAAACTAATGAAAGTTGCGTACAGATCTGAGGAACACGCATGAAAATTGGCAGATTTTACTGAGTTTCCTACAGAGAGACCTACTCAAATTCGTAACAGCAAGAAATCTGTTTCTGCGCAGTAATCCAAATCTAGTATCAACCTTACTATCAAAGACTTTACTTGGCACAATAATGCAATAAAATAAAGATAAGGAGAGGTTTCTACAGTAGTAACAACTTCCAAGACACAACAAAATAGTAGCAAAATAAAAACATGGGTTATCTCCCAAAAAGTGCTTTCTTTATAGCCATTAAGATGGGTTCAGTAATTTTAATGATGCTCACATAAGGATGAGAGTTGAAGCAAAAGAGAGAATCAAAAGCAAATAAGAAACACTTTTAAGTCTAACCCACTTCCTATGAAAAGGAATCTTGTACACAAATAAATTCATGAAGAACAAAGTGACAAGCATAGGAAGATAAAACACGGGTAACTTCAAAATTTTCAGCATAAAGAGGGGAAACTTAATATTATTAAGATGCATATAACCATGTTTCCCTCTCTCATAATAACTTTCAGTAGCATCATGAACAAACTCAATAATATAACTACCACATAAAGCATTCTTATCATGAGTCTCATGCATAAAATAATTACTACTCCCAACATAAGCATAGTCATTCTTATTAATTGTAGTGGGAGCAAATTCAACAAAGTAGCTATCATTATTATTCTCATCACCATAATCATCAAATGTAGGAGGCATATTGTAATCATAATAAACTTTATCCTCCATAGTAGGTGGCACCAAAATACCACTATCATTATAATCATCATAAATGGGAGGCAAAGTATCATCAAAGAAAATTTTCTCCTCCATGCTTGGGGGACTAAAAATATCATGCTCATCAAAACCAGCTTCCCCAAGCTTAGAATTTTCCATAGCATTAGCAACAATAGTGTTCAAAGCGTTCATACTAATAACATTGCCATTAGCATGCATATAAAGTTCCATAGGTTTTTTAATTCTCTCCTCAAACACATCATGTCCTAATTCAATATAAAGTTCATAAAGATCTCTAATTTTTTTGTTGTTTTCCATTAAGCCTAACTAGTGAAAATAAAAACAAGAAACAAAAAGATATAATTGCAGGATCTAAAGGAAATAACTTCGAGCACTCACACACCGCAACGGTGCTAGGAAATAGCTTAGTAGTCGGAGGATGTGAATACCTTTTACCTTACCTCCCGGCAACGGTGCCAGAAAATAGCTTGATGTCTACGCATGCTTCTATTCCTGTAGACGGTGTTGGGCCTCCAAGAGCAGAGGTTTGTAGAACAGCAGCAAGTTTCCCCTAAGTGAATCACCCAAGGTTTATCGAACTCGGGAGGTAGAGGTCAAAGATATCCCTCTCAAGCAACTCGCAATTAAGATACAAGAAGTCTCTTGTGTCCTCAACACACCTAATACACTTGTCAGATGTATAGGTGCACTAGTTCAGCGAAGAGATAGTGAAATACAAGTAATATGGATGATTGTGAGTAGTAATTGCAATCTGAAATAAAGATGGCAGCAAGCAAACATGTAACAGAACTTGTTGGAAACGGTGTTTCAATGCTTAGAAACAAGGCCTAGGGATCATACTTTCACTAGTGGACACTCTCAACATTGATCACATAACTGAATAAATAAATGCTACTTTCTACACTCTCTTGTTGGATAACAAACACCATTCATTGTGTAGGGATACAAAAGCACACCTCAAGCCGGAGTAAACAAGCTCCACAACATCCGGAGTTCATATTAAAGTAACCTCTAGAGTGCATAATAGACCGTTGCAATTTAGACCGAGTACTAACATAGCATACACACTATCAACAATAGCTATGAAAGGGGGAATAGATCGCATCAATACTATCATAGTAATAGTTAACTTCATAATCTACAAGAGATTACAATCATAACCTACACCAAGTACTACATGATGCACACCCTTGTCAACATTACATCATGGAGGAGGAATAGACTACTTTAATAACATCACTAGAGTAGCACATAGATTAATAGTGATACAAAGCTCATGATCACATAAAGATCACATGGGAGAGAGATGAACCACATAGCTACCGGTAGAGCCCTCAGCCTCGGGGAGAACTACTCCCTCCTCATCATGGGAGACAGCAATGGCGATGAAGATGGCGGTGGTGTCGATGGAGATGACTCAGGGGCAATTTCCGTCCGGGCGTGCGGAACAGAGTTCTGTCCCCCGAAACTTGTCTTCGCGATGGCGGCGGCTACGGAACTCTTCGTGGAATATCGTCGATCGTTCTAGGGTTTTCGCGTCTGGGAGCATATATAGGCGAAAGGGTGGCGTCGGAGGGGAACCAGGGTGCCCTCACCACGGTGGCGCGGCCGGGAGTGGGCCGCGCCCGGGTGTGGTGTGGGGCCCCCTGGCCCATATTTGTCTCCCCTTCGGACTTCGGAACCTTCCGTGAAATATAAGATCGTGGGCTTTTGTTTCGTCCAATTCCGAGAATATTTCTGTGTAAGATTTCTGAAACCAAAACAGAGAAAAAACTGGCGCTTCGGCATCTTGTTAATAGGTTAGTTCCGGAAAATGCATAAAATCATTTTAAAGTGTGAACAAAACATGTAGGTATTGTCATAAAACTAGATGGAACATCAGAATTTATAGATACGTTGGAGACGTATCAGGGACCGACGACGCTTAGCTCTGTACCTCGCCGCCCCGTCTCCGATGGGATCTGCCAGGTACATGGGTTCGAGCGGGCCGGTGGCTTGGCGGTGGAAGACTTCCTAATGGTTAAGGTGGTGGTTGCCTCCATCGGCGGAAGCGGCGACAGAGGTGCAGGGGGACGGGCTGATTGGGTGGAAACCGTAGGTTCTTCTCTTTGCCCTCTCTGTGATCCCATCTGTCGCTGGTGTAGGGACGGCTGGCTGCAGGACGTTGCCCAGGTCTTCCTGGTGTCTCCGTGTTGCTTCGGCTAGCCTGGGATGGTCAGCGGCGTTGGAGCACGACTTGAATAAAGGTGGTGGTCCTAGGGTTGCTCTTGTACGAAGATGAAGACCTGCTTGAGGCATGTGCTTCTCAATCTGGCCAGAGTGTTGAGTTTCGGAAGGCACCACCGGCGAATGTAACAATGTGCATATTGCCTGGAGTTTGCTGGACAGGGTGGTATTCGGTCGTGCGCACCCACACGTTTATTCCGACCGTTTGGTTTCGGAGGGAGCGGTGTGAAGCTCTGTTCTTTCTTGCCATACATCGCCTTTTTGGTCCTGGGTGAAGTCAGAAGCGGAGAATATCATGATGGCCGAATTTGGAGTACTAGCAATGGAGGTCTAATTCTATGCGCTGGTGAGGAACTTGCTTGGTGTTATGGGCTTGCAGCAGCAGTAAGAAAATGGGGGCAGCAGCACAGGTGAAGTTCAGAGTCATGCCTTTCAGGATGAAAATCCAAGGTCTGATCTTAATTGGTTGTGCATGGCAAATACCTTGTTAAAGGCATTTTTTGAAAGTGCGAACTATCTTCAGGGTGAAAACGTAAGATCTTTGATCGAGCAACGACGACACTGGTGCACCGTTCCCTTATTGAAGGCGTTGCTTTTGAAGAGTCTGAAGTTCAGGTGTTGTCATGTTGGTGGTTGTATTATTGTTGCTAGGGCTAGAATGTTGTGGCAAGACTATTTTTTCTTAGTTTCTTTTCTCTTTTCTAACTGTGTGCATCTGTATTGCCATTAGGACGATGCGTTGTTGCAGAGGCTGAGTGTAATTGGTATCTTCTGATATTAATATATTTCTTTTATCAAAAAAATATAGTGATCTCGGCCCTTTATGTGTTCGAGTTTGGGGGGATGGGGCGCATTGAAGCATGCCTCACTAAGCTAATGACAGCTATTCTCAGTGATCTACATTTGTGAAGACAACCCCACTCTCCAAGGAGAGAAAAATGTATAGGTTTGATAAATAACAAGAAAGTGCTAGGACGGATGTGGAGCATACATTTGGGGTGCTTCAATCTTGCTGGACTATTGTGTGGCACCCTGCTAGAATATGAAGCGCTACGAAAAAGTGGAACGTGATAAGTGCTTGTGTGATTATGCACAACATGATTATAAATGACGAATTTAGCTATAGTCTTTTATACCAAGGGTAGAAATATGAGGGCAAGTTGATTGAACCCGAGGGTGGAGTGGCAACGTTCCAAGAGTTTCTCCACGCACATCATGAAATTCTTGATCGGATAACTCACGTTCAACTTCAAAATGATTTAGTTGAGCATATGTAAACTCAGTGGCAGACCTACCAGGGGGCGAGCAGGGGCGGCCGCCCCGGGTCTCGCGGCGCCGAGAAGGGCACCCCAGCTCTGTATCTAGCGGCGTCCGCCATTGACGAACTGCTGCTCTGTTTTTCTCGTCGAAGGGTACGCGTACGTGCGAGCAGGGAAGACGCCTCTATGCATATGTTGCATTTGAATTTTGGTTTGACTTGGCTTGACCCAATTGGTGTTATTGAGTGTTGAAATGGTATAGAGAAGCAATCCAACCATTCACAACATGTCTTAGGGTCAAGATTCTTAAATTCACAAATTTGCTATTTTACTCTCATATGCCTCTATGGCATTTTTAGTTTCTTTTTATTTCCTTTGGAAACAACTTGGATTTGGGTTTGATAAGTGCTAGATAAGGTGTGTGAAGGTTTTCCAAACCTCTAAACAAAGTAGAAAGGTATAGGGTAAAGATTTGTAAAAATAGCCATAGGCACATATACCTTTTTCTTATTTAATTTCCTTTTATTTTATTTTAACTAGGATGGTGAAAAGAGGGGTGAGGTTTAGGGTTTAAGATCATTTCAAACTACTTTAACAAGCAATCATGGAAATAGCACAAGAATTAAGCAAGATCACTATGTATCAAACTTAATTGAATAAAAGTTTTTGTTGGTTCCAAAATTTGGAACTAGGGAAATTCATTTGTTTTGTTTTGAATTTTTGGGATGCTACAAACCCTTCCCCCTTAAACAAATCTCGTCCCGAGATTTTAAGAAAAGTTAGGTTCTAGAGAGATTGAGTAGTTTGATTAACAGGAGACATACTTGGCATGGTCAGGGGTGCTTCCCGAGCTTCAGAGTCATGTGGTAGAAACGGCCGTTGTTGTTGTTTTGATTCCTTCTTCCGGCAAAGCGGCGCTGTTGCTGAGCAGGTGCTGCGGTATTGGCGTCAATCTTGGCAAGCTTTTTGGGGCACTCATTGGAGAAGTGACCCACAACTCCACATTCATAGCAGTTGACGGTGGACTTGTCCTTGGGGATGACGGGGGTAGCATTGCTTCCAGTCCTTGGGGCAGTATTGGTGTTGTTGTTGTTTCCATTGTTGTTGCTGTTGTTGGGATGGTTGTTGTTGTTGTGGCTGTTGTTGTTGTTGTTGCCTTCGGGCTTCGGGGTCCTCCGTTGTTGTGGGTGTAGTTGGGGCGATAATTCTGGGCAGGGGGCTTGTTGTATCTTGGGGTGAATCCTCCATAGGAGTTGTTGCGGTACTGGGTATGGTGGGGTCCATTCGGGTTCATCATTCACGCTTGGTTCTCATTGGCTTTGATGCACTTTCCTTCCATCTGTAGGCTGAGTCTCGAGGGCTTCAAGTCAGCGAACGGAATGTTCACTAACACAGTTTGCATCTCGTGCCGTTCAGAAATCTTTCCTTTCTCTTCTCATTGGTGTCGGTCTCATCCGGCGTACCTTGACAGTGTAAAATGTCGCGGTATTCCACCACGGACATCCTTCCTTGCTTGAGTTCACGGAACTCATCTCTCATCTTCTTGATCAGTCCTTGGGGCACATGGTATTTGCTGAATTTCAGCTTGAAATCTTCCCATGTCATCATCTGTCCCGCATTCATTGCACGGGCACTTGTCCACCAGCTCACGGCAGGTCCGGTAGTGGGTGGCAGCAGTACTTTTACTGCGGCTTCAACTCCCGCAACTTCGAGGTTGTTCTCCATGGTCTGGAGCCAATCAGCATCAAGGGGCTCTTCGGTCTTGTTGAATATCGGAGGGTTGGTGTGCTGAAGTTCTTCAGCTTCGATCCCGGGTGATCGTGGTTTCCATGGCCTTGATTGTTCTATCTGTGGTGCAGCAATGTTGGCTTGGCGTTCAGCTCTTTCGGCTTCTCGGTCTGCCATCATCGTCTGCAGCAGTTGCATCATGGCCTCCTGGGTGGTGTTGCGGGTTGGTGGGGCCATCTGAACATTGAGGTAGCTGATAAGATAAGAGGGAAATTCTATGGTTTGTTTTGTTAAAGTTTAAAAAGTTCATAATATTGAAAACTTGAGTAGTGTTGAGGTAAAAACCAACAACACTTTTTCATTCATACCAAGCATCATACATTACAAATCTAACACACCGTTGGTTTGAAGAACCATTCATCGCTCTACGATACAAGGGGATCCTGATACAACTCACACATACGGAAAGTGCTTAATGAAACTACTCTTCCGGGGGGGGGGGAATGCTTCATCTTCACGGGTAATGTGCTTGGCGAAAGGCGGGCGTTGTCCAACTCCTTGCGGGTCTTGTACAACATGTAGTCGACGTAGGCAACATAGTGGTTCATCTCCGGGTGCGGGGGCATGATTATTGGTCTTCCCATGGGGTCATGTCCTGGGTAGTAAATGAAGCGGGTATTCTTGAGCTTGTTGATATTCTGTCCGCACAGACGGGCAATTGCTTCTTGAATCGCTCTGACTAGTCCTTCCTTCCAAGTGCTTCCCGTTACAGAAAACCAGATGGTTTCCCATAGTGGGGCTCCAAGCTTTCCTCTTAGATCTCTAGTGACTTCCCACCGAGGTTGTCCTCCCGATGGATTGTTGAGGGGTATTCCGAAGATTTCGGGATACGGTCGTCCTAGATAATCAACCAGTTGTTTCAAATCCTTCTCGAACATGAGGTTTCCTCCGTGGCCAAGCTGATAAGACTTGCAGGTGTACTCCATCTGGGAAGAATTATGATGAGTAAGTTAGAGAAGTGTGTCAAAATTTTAGGTAATAGTATAAGAAGGATAGAGCATAACTTTCTTATTTTAAAAAAAGATCTCAATGATAAGAGGGAGAATAAGTTTTCTTAAATAGTCACTTCATTTGTTTTGAAACTAAAATTTTCAGACGTCCATTCTAACTAGGGTCTCCTAAGGTCAACAATGGCTCTGATACCAACGCGTCACCCGGATTTTTAAGTCCAGATGCCTATTATGCCATTCCTCGCAATCCCAGGAATATTGTTTTTGTGAGACATAATAGATTGATATCACAACACATCATTCATTACAACACATAATCATCTTACAAATAAAGGATCACATGATCCAGTCTCATTACAATAATAGAAGTTTTATTGATCCATTACATAACACATAGCGGAAGCGAAAGTAGCGTAGTAGTAGTCCATCTATTCCACAGGCAACTGTTGACGTCAGCAGTGATCCTAGTTGTCGTAGATGTCCCGCTGTCCTTCTTCCGGGTTCGGTACTCGTCTTCATAGTCTGGCCATTTGAATAGCCAGGGACACAGCCATGAGTACTTTAAAGTACTCGCAAACTAATACTAAGGTAAACACTATCAACTATAGAAAGGGGGATTCTAAGCTCTACTTTCATTTGCATAAAGCTAGTTTTATTTCATAAGCACTTTTAATAATCAAAGCCTCTTCAATTAACTAACTCAAATGGGAACATTAGTGTCATTCCCACAACTCAGTTGTAATTCAAAGTCAAAGTCACCTTTCAATTCAAATCACCAGTCACCATTCATATTTTTAGAAAAGTTCTGATGATGGAACAGTATGGCCTTTCCAATTTGTCCATGACACGGACGCTATTCGAATAGGTTAAACTCTGCAGAGGTTGTACACTTGTGCCACAACAATTGCAATAGTTCGTCAGGGGTAATTTATCGTACGCAGTACGCGAACTACCAATCTTAACCTTTCATTTACATACCTAGTATAGGCACCTCTCCCCATGAGCTTGGCCTCCCAGTGAAGACACTCGCTGAACTGCACAGGGCTTGGGCCGGACATTCACCTCATTTCACGTCATTTCACATCACTTCACCAGGTACGGAGGCAGCCTCGGCATAACCCCTATGACGCTTGTTCGGAGGGAACCCATACTAAAATACATAAGTTTCCAGCTAAGCAGGTATTGTGGGGGTACTTGTAAAATTGGAATGGTATCGCATCCGAACCCAACCATCAGTGTTTTTGTAAAATTCACCAAGTCATTCACCAGTCATATTCACCTTCAAAATCTTTCAATAGAATGACTCATCATTCCAAGGTTTTCAAAGTCATTCAATTCACAAGTTCCCACTAGAATAGTCACTTTTTAATATTGAGCACTAGCAACTAGTTATGAAGGGTGCTAAGTATCTTGGAGCTTGCTAATCTAAGTGTGATGCTCTTGTACTACTCCATAGCTAAACCAAGTGAATCATAATTCAAAAAGTAACTTTGATAAATAAAATCAAGTAAAGCTTGTAACGTAAAAACTTGGGATAGGTTCATAAGGTAAAATGTAATGGTGCCTTGCTCTTGTAGAGCTTTGCACTTTGCAGGAATATAAACTTGCAACCAAAATGGTTTGCATTAGTCTAGCTTGCATTGGTAATAGCTTGCCTTGATTGGTGATGTGATCAAAGTTTTCTTGCTCTTCCTCTTGGTAGAAGACCTATAGTCTCCGGTACTAGCGTCTATAAACGAATACGAGGATACAATCATCAATCAACACTTAAGTAGTCCTAATTAGCCTTATTGGCTCACACAAGTGATATAGCATCACTACTTAATATTTCTCCAAGAATTATTCTAGGGTTTCCTTATTTAATATTAGGAAAATAATTTCCTCTCATTGAAAATTGGAATTAGGGTTTCTTTTTGGTTTGGGAGAAATAATTTCCCCCCATTGAATTCTTCTTAAGATTTAATCTTCTCAAATAACCAGGTATGATCACATGTTGACCAAGGTCAACACTTCACACTTATTATTTGAGAAAAATGATTTAAATGAGATTCATCATCTCATGTGATTTACATAACCATTGCAAAATTTAAATACTACTTTGATTTAAATTCTACAAGTGAGCAAGTATGAGCCTAAGCAATTAAAGGTCAACACATTACTTCATATCACTTGAGAAAATGATTTAAATGAGGTGCTACACCTCATAGATTTAAATTCCTAAAATTTGAAATAGTTTAAATGGACTAGTATTGACTACATAGCCAATATTTTGCTTCTAGCCCATGATCATGTACAGAACCCATATCATATTTTTACATAGTAAATTAGAGTTTGTTAAATGTGAATTATTGCAATTGGATTCACTTCTATATTCAAATTGGTTGATTTTTAAGATTTGTTTGAATATTGAAAAGTCTCTGTTTTGTTATTTTTGCTATTCAAAATCTACAGAAGTTATGAGGTCGAGACCAGTGGCAAAATTGTAGATAATTTCATGGGCTTTCCAGAGATATGTTGTTTGCTAAATTTGGTGCAGTAGTTTGAAAGTTATTCAAATTTAAATGGGGCACCAGCATTTGAATTTGGAGGAAACTAATTATTTGAAATACACCTAAATGGGCTAGGCGGGAAACTGGATGGGCCGAAAGGGTTTGAAAAGAGGAGTTGGCCCAGTAACGACTCAGGCCTGCTGACATAGGGTCCCACACGTCAGTGGCTTATTTTCTTACCGAAACGGTACGCGATGACGACCGTCGGATCAGACGACGATCGCACGGCTGAGGGAGTTCTTCTTCTCCGGCGAGAGGAGGGCGTGCTGGCGACGGAGGCAGGGGGTCGGAGGGCGTTCTAGGCCGCCGGCGATCGAGGGAGAGGGCGCGACGTTGTCGACGGTGTAGAGGCTCCTGGTACAGCGGCGAGGCTTGGGGCGGCGTGAATCGGCGACGGTGATCTGCGGGCTCCGGCGACCGTCGGCTTCAAATTGGAGCAGCTCCGGTGGAATTGGTACGAGGGAGGTGTTCGAGGGAGATCAAGGAGGAGGAGGGAGCAGATTGTGTGAAGGAAGAAGGGGCGGGGGAGCTCTATTTATAGGAGGGTGAGGAGGCCGGCGGGTGCTGTGAAGGGTCGACAATGGCGATGGCGGTCTGAGGCGTGAAAGGGCACGATAGGGGGCGCGTCGTGTAGGCGACGGCTAGGCGAGATCATGGCGAGGACGACGCGCGTGAAGGGGGCAGCAAGGGGAGGACGAGGGCGTGCTGGCGTCGTCGAGTGCTTGCAGTACGGGCGCGGCAGGGTTTTGATGATGGCGACGGTGACAAGGCGGCCGTGGGCTAGCGACGTTGTCTAGCTTGTAGAGGGTGGCGAGGCGGTGCTCGACGCAGTGCTAGGCTTTGCAGGGGAGGACGAGGGCGACGGGTCGCATGGCGCTCTGGCGCGTCCAGGACGCTGTCTGGGCGCGCTCACCGCGTGTCTGGCACGCCGTGGCGAGGTACGGGGCGCGCGCGTTCTGGCCACTAGCTTGCGTCTCTTTGCTTAGGGCTGGTACGAGCGTGCTTAGGGTAGTGTAGAGAAGCTAGTTGACATGGTGAGGTGGTTTGGAGAGGACCAGAGAGAAAGTGAGGAAGAGTGGCCGGCATGGTACATGGCATGAGCAGGTCTCTCCTTTTCTTCACTTTAATCGACCAGGGCAAGGACAAGTATTGATGCAGGGGTTGCAGGAGAGTCTAATGATCATAAGTTAAAAGGGGTTTAGGCAAGAAACCACTGGGTAAGAGGGTGTAGCCAAAATCTGGAAAGGTGCCTGCAAGGTGCTCGACACAATGGCCGCATGAAGATTTTTGTGGAATTTTGCAATTCTTTTTGGTGGAGTTCATTTATATAATTAATGTGATGGAATGGTGGTGGTGGTGTTCATTTTGGAGCAGTTTTGCAAAGATTTCAAAATGTGGTCATCTTCACATAGTTTCAAAGTCTCCACTTGTCAAAACTATTCTGGTCAACCTGGTCAAAGTTAGCCATGGTGGTCAACATGAAAGTTGTTCACCTTGACAAGGTCTTGGATGATATGGCAATAGTTGACCAAGGTTGGTTTGAAGAAAAGTCAAAACCAGGGGGTAAAGTGAGGAACATTTTATAAAATGGCATTATGACCATTATCACATGTATGTAAGTTTTGAGATTTGCTTTGGTTTGATTCTTGTTTCTTTGATGCAATTGTGTTTGTTTATCATATATAAGGGTTTTACAAACAATAGATCAAGCAATGGTGGCCTTTGGTGAAGATTTGCAAAATTGGCCTTATGTGTATGTGAGTGAAATTGGGATTATCTCACAAATTGATTTCTCTTCATTTGATTTGACTTTTCTTGACTCTAAAGTGATTCTTATGAGTTTAGAAACATTTCCAAACCATTGAAACCATTCCAAAAGGTCTAGCTCAAAGATTTGCAAGAATGGCCATAACACATAAGAGGTGATATGTCAAATTTCATTATTCTTGCAAATTGTTCCCTTTGCTTTACTTGGGCATGGGTTAGGGTCAATTTAGTGTTATATTAGGTTTAGAGAGGGTTTCACATCATTTGGTCAAGGTTTAAAGTCATAGGTCAAAGTTTGGTGAAATGGCTATGTGCCACATATGCCTCTATGCATATGTTGCATTTGAATTTTGGTTTGACTTGGCTTGACCCAATTGGTGTTATTGAGTGTTGAAATGGTATAGAGAAACAATCCAACCATTCACAACATGTCTTAGGGTCAAGATTCTTAAATTCACAAATTTGCTATTTTACTCTCATATGCCTCTATGGCATTTTTAGTTTCTTTTTATTTCCTTTGGAAACAACTTGGATTTGGGTTTGATAAGTGCTAGATAAGGTGTGTGAAGGTTTTCCAAACCTCTAAACAAAGTAGAAAGGTATAGGGTAAAGATTTGTAAAAATAGCCATAGGCACATATACCTTTTCTTATTTAATTTCCTTTTATTTTATTTTAACTAGGATGGTGAAAAGAGGGGTGAGGTTTAGGGTTTAAGATCATTTCAAACTACTTTAACAAGCAATCATGGCAATAGCACAAGAATTAAGCAAGATCACTATGTATCAAACTTAATTGAATAAAAGTTTTTGTTGGTTCCAAAATTTGGAACTAGGGAAATTCATTTGTTTTGTTTTGAATTTTTGGGATGTTACAAACGGGGCCCCATTGACATCGACCAATGCCACACGGACATTGGAAAAATACACGAAAAAAACATATATCTCCTAAATTCATAGGAACAACCACAAAATGTTTTTGGATGTAGATGGGCTGCGGCCGAGGAAAGCAACCCATGTAGCCTACAATCCTGAAATCTTAATGTCCATCACGGTAGTAACTTTGGAGAGTAAAGTTTAGTCCCACATTGCTAGTTTGGAGAGAGAAGAGAATGAGAAGATAATAGTCCTCATGCATTCTTCCTCCCATGCCGCCCGCCTCGACTTGTGGCGTTTCGTGACTCGAGTTGAAACCGGTTTTGTAGAAGCCTAATTTTTTGATTAATATACCAACTGAATTGGGTACGTGTCGGCATGCGTGTGTATGCTCGCGGCGTGTCCGTGGCTTTCTATCGCCACGCTCCCTTACCAGGATATACCAGGAGACGGGAGAGGAAAAACAAATCTAAAGTTCCCCACTCGCTTCTCTCTTGTGTGTAGTTCCTTTTGCTGAACCGTCCTCTAGTCTTCCTCGTACCGAGGGCTACGTGCACAACTGTTCCTAAGAGCGTCACTCACCTTCATGATCTTGAGATCAGCTAGTGTTTGTCTACATTATCCACGAGATTTAATCTCGCTAACACTTTCACTCTTCGGGGGTGAGTTATTCTAGATTTGGTTTACCCGTTGCATGCCTCTTCTAGATTAGATCTTGGCCTCTTTGTTCTTCTTACCGCATGAAATTTATTGTTTTATATGCTACAAGCCCATTAGTGGTATCAGAACCATATCTCTGAGTAGATGTTTTGCACGGGTAGAACACTTATGTATGTGGGCGTAGATTACCATGTTATTGCTTCCTCTACGTGTGCTTTATATCTTAGTGGCATAATGGGATGAAGCGGCCCGGACTAACTTTACATGTTCTCGTACATGAATTTTGTTCCACATTTGACATGCAACTTGTTTTGCATAAGTGACCTTGCGGGTGTCTGTCCCTCCTACTATAGTTAAGATATAATTCACAACGGGTTGCTTGATGATTTGTTTATCACCGATGTGGTGTCATGTTCGTAGATATGAATGAGGGTTTCCGCACCCCCTCTATGTATAGAGTGGTGGGGGCTCCCTCTCCACTACACCACTACCTCTGTCCCTTATCTTGTTTATCCACCCTTTGGTCTCCAGCTTGGCGAAGCCATGCCAAATGATTCTCCACCATCACCACACCGTCATGCTGCTAGAATTTACCAGTGGATCCTCTACTTCCGCTCCCCACTGAATCGAGGGAACGGAGGTGGTCTTCGAGACATACGTGTGACCAAGTGCGGAAGCGCTGCCAGATTGCACCGCTCATCTTAACGATCTTGAGATCGGCGATTATTCGTCTACATCATCCACGAGATTTAATCTCGCTAACACTTTCGTTCTTCGAGGGTGAGTTCTTGTAGAATTGGTTTACCTATTACATACCTCTTCTAGATTATATCTTGGCCTCTTTGTTATTCTTACCGTTAAAATTTTTGTTTTCTATGCTACGCACCCATCATGAACATCAAGATATCGAGAGATGAGAATAAGGGGATCCCACTTGTGCAATCTCATTATGCTGAGAAGGTGTTGAGTGTTTGACTGTGTTGAGTGCAAATCTTCTCGCACACCTTATGATCCTAGTGTCTTGCTTAGAAAGAATGGGAAGGCCACTCAACATCAATTGAGATACTATAAAATTATTGGTTCGCTCATGTATTTAGCATGCGTTAAGAGGCCTGACATCTCATTTGTTGTGAGTAAACTCAGCTAGTTTGTGGCTAACCCGGGAGATGATCATTGACATGTTCTTGAGAGAGTGATACACTATCTAAAGAGAACCATGAGCATGGAATTCATTATACCGGGTTTCCAATGGTACTTGAAGGGTATAATCATTCTAATTAGATTTCAGGTGCTGATGAGATGAAGGACATAAGTGGATATGTATTCACTCTTAGTGGTGGTGTTGTTTTCTAGAAGTCTTGCAAGCACACCATTTTAACGAGGTTAACAATGAAAGCAGAACTCACAATATTAGATAGAACTACCGTCGAAGCGGAATGGCTTCGTGAGCTCTTGACGAACTTTCCTATGGTTGAAAAACTAATATGGCTATTCTCATGAACTATGATAATCAAAATTGTGATTGTCAAAGTGAACAGTTCTAAAGATAATACTACCTCCGATTCAAGGAATAAGGCGCCCTCGTTTTACGTGATTTTCGTTTGACTAAGAATTACTTCAAATATATAAAGATTGTTTGTATGAAATTAACATCATTAGAAGGTGTTTTTAGATACGAATCCAACGATACTAATTACATATAATATAACCAAGATTTTGTTGCTCAATTTTTATGGTCAAAGTTCGTCTTGAAATACGCGTGCGCCTTATTCCTTGGAACGGAGGTAGTATGAAGAGTTCAGCAAAAACTTTGGAGTTATTGTGTTGGATTATGTCCCTACACCTAAGAATCTGGCAGGTCCTTTTACAAAAGGACTATCAAGAAACATGATAGACCTTGTATCGAGGGAGCTGGATTTGATGATATTCTCTCATAGCTATTGTAAGGTAGGATGTGACTATGTCTTAATGTGTTCTATGCAGCCCCTTGATGAGCGAATACGCTATCCTATGTGGTGATCATTTAACACACCTCTATGAGCGACACTGATGGTCACGTCAAGTTGTCAACCACTAAACAAAGCGACCCGATGACGGTAACATGCAACAAGGTTGGCTTGACTTTTCTTGGTTTAGTGAAACTCTAAAGTTCATTGATCCCATGGAAAAAAAATCGAGGCATTCCGAAGTGTGGGCTCCATGGCGTTCGGTATTTTGAAATGTTCAATGAAAGTTCGAGAAAAAGTCTAAAAATCTATTGACATGTCACATACAGATATACTCTACAAGGATAGCAAATTCTATTATGAGATACTTTATCCTCTAGCGTTAAAAAAATGTGGATCTTGACTGGGTGAAAAGTACGCAACTTTTAGACCGAGAATTGTCAGAATTTACCCTTTTTTATATCCAGAAGTATAATCTATTTCAGAATGTGCATATGTAATTTAGTTTTCAGAAATTTTAAACCTTTGAAATACCGTTTTTGAGTTTTCGGGTAAACAGGAACATCATGCGTCTCCTCGGGAAAAGGTACACTCCAGTGATTAGAATCGCAAGCGTCAAAGCGTGAAAACGGGCATGCGGCGCCTCTTCGATCGGTGTGCGCACGAACATGCCCCAGTACTGCGCTGGCCGGCCGACTGTTCGTGTGACGCGCGTGGTTAATGCGGGCCGTGCATTAACCTCGTCACCATCGCCCTCTATAAGAACTTCACAAGTCGCCAGCTCCCATACCAACCTGTCATAACTACTATATTAAAGGCCAACAAACATCTTTTTTCACAGAATTTTGAGACCTGATAGGGATTAACTTGTGTGTAGTTTTGGTGCTCTGTAACATTTTCTAGGGACGTTTGTGATTTACCTTTTCTTTGTTGTGCTCCAATGGTTGGCTGTTTGGGTGCATATACTCCATGTGCATGTAGCTGCGAGGGACTTCTGCGTGGTCTTAGTTGTTTCTTTGTTGCAGCTGTTAGGTGGTGGGTCCCCACTAATAATATGGACAAAAATCCGATCGTGGGTGGATCCGGCAGCTGGTCAAAGCGGTGCATTGAACAATTCAACAACGCAACGTGCGTCTCCTGTGGGCCCTCTCTGCCTGCAAGAGAGACATTATCGGATTATCCTAAAAGGATCTCTCCCGTGCTCTTCATCGCCGTCGACCGTAGAAGGGCAAGGGAGAGCGTGGCGGTGGACGCCGGCGCGGGGCCAGCAGCGAGATTAGAGCGGCACTGAGAGAACTCGATGCAAGGAAATAGAGGCGGCGGGCGCTGACCGCTGGAGTCGGACGTGGTCGTCGCTGGAGGCTGCGGCGAGCTGGACTGCTGGAGCACCGGGCGGGCGAGCAAGGTGAGCTGTCCGGGTGGGGGTGCCCATGCCGGCCGAAAGCCATCGACGCGGGCACAGGGAAAAGGATCGAGGAAGATAGAAGGTAGCCTTTTCTCCTTTCTTTCATCTTCCTCTCAGATTCTCAACCGTCGCCACCCAATCCCTCATTCTTTTCCCCTTCCTGCAAGAGCTGATGCCTGCAACCTCCTGTGGGTAGGCCACTTCTATCTAGGTAGCCGGCAAAGCTAATCCGTACACCGGAACTTGCTCTAGCATCGCGGGCGCCGTGGATGCGATATGGCTTCCTTCAGGCAGTTCGTTCCCCGGACGATGGCCCCGCTGCTTTCCCGTCGGCTGGTGCGGCATGTGGGCGCTCGATGACCTGCCTTGCGGCAGCCTGCTCGGGATGTGGGACAGCGGCATCGCCTGGAAGCTGCCCCGCCATCACCCAGATGGACGAGCTGCAGACGGCGGCGAGGGGCTGCACGCCGGCGAGCAGCAGAAGGCTAGACTGCGGTTCGTTATCCCGTCCGTCTCCTATCCATCTGTGATATGTGTACCTACGTCTACATCGACTTACCTGTGTACCTACGCGTACAAGGCCGTGTGAAGGGGAAACGAGTTTGTTGATGATTGGTCCCCTTCACGCCTGGTCGACCCGGCTGCTTCATGCCTTTTTTTTTACTCCAATGTACTATGGTTGTTCATGTTAGGTTGTTCCTTGATCTTTTGATTTATGGATGCCGGGTGTGTTCCCAGCTGCCGGTGTCACGCTCTCCTCGCTATGCCATAGGCGCGTGTCTGGTGAGTTTTCTCCTGCTGAACTTGCTGCTTCCGGTTGGTGGTGTGATGCCTCTCCTTGCCACGCCATATCCACACATCTGGTGAGTTTCTCCTACCGAACTTGCGGAACTTAACTCTTAGCTGAAGGAACTGAACAACAAATACAGATTTTCCTAAGCAAGATATAAAATTTATCTACTGATGAAATCGTTGTAAACGGTTGCAGTGTCTAATAGAACTTCAGATGGATCAAATTATTGTTCTTATTCTACCCTCCAAATGTTCGGTATGTGAGAGAGTGACTTCTTATGCCTGATTAAATGATGTTTATTTGTCATACCTAGATGTAAAGATAGATCACTGTTAGATAGTTATACATGTGCATACCTCTGAAACAGAAACATATTTGGTTTCTACTCCTGCTAGCTAGGAGCATACTTTTAGAACTATTGCTATTCAATTGATTATTTTTACTTACATGCTTCATTGTGTAAAGTCTCTGCCAAAGAAAATATTAAACTGAACCATGTTTGGTGCAAGATAGAAGACTCTCTATATACATAACCAGTTGTCCAGTAACTGACATGTAGCTGGCTAACTAAGCAATTTCATATTTTTATTTCTCTAACCAGATTCTGTTAGCTTATTAGTATGAAATTTTACATTTGTAACTTTCCTGGTCATACTACTATTCAATTTCACCATATTATGATCGGGAATTTTCTGTAGCTCTCCATAGAGCTTTATCCCAAGATAGTATAATTGTTCCTTAGTTATCAAGAATCTCGTGATTTCTTTTCCTGAATTGCCTGGGACTCATGTCACAGTTACGGTTTCCTTTCTCATTTGTTGAGCAATATATGCATGGCAGTAGTGAACCCTTTGTAAGTGTCAGTATAAGCCCTTTTTGATGTTGTAACCAGTGAAAAGATTATATTGCGGGAAAAGAGAAAATCAAGGTCTGCTTGATTTGGTGATTTGGTTCAGCAGTCTAGGCTGTCAAAACCCAGCAATACTATCACGTATGATTGAAAAAGAAAATCATGAATTGGAGATATGTATGCCGCCTAGACTAATCAGATGTCATCTATGCTTTTAGCCATGTTTCTGCACCCTTAGTTGTCAAACATGACTGTACTGGAGATTCATCTTTGCTAAGAAGGAATTCAGTTTCAAGTTTTCATACGGAAGAACTTCCATTACACAGTGGAATAGTACTGCAGCTATCAGCTTTTAGCTATGCCAATACATGTGCTCCATTTTAGTGAATAGCTTTTCCATACTAAGGACTCCATAAACCATATGGTAATTGCTATAGGAAAAGCATATAAGATCAGCGAGTTGCATTTTCCTAGGCATTTCGTGTCTACTGCTTGGATATGTATAATGTTTTCTCCAGTCTTCACAAACCAACATTATAGTCGTTTTAGTATCACATGGCTTCAAGTAGGCAGTGTACCTGTCTTTATTGAATTGTAGTATTTTTCAAACTGTTGACTTGGGGATGCATTTGGTGGGCCTCAGATTTTTAAACTGTGCTAGCTCCTCTCATTGACCAAATATCATCATCTTTCTTACTGCATTGAATTTAGAAATCAAATCTATCCAAGCACCAGGCATGCTGAAGATATATAAATTGCTTTTACATTGAGATATTTCATTTTTGTGCATATATTGTATCAAATATCTGCTCAAATTGTTTGTGTATCTGAATTTGATATACCAGTTATCTTGAAGGCTGTAATGCATAATACGTTTCAGTTTTCATCACACATAAATACAATTTTCTTAGTACTTAACAATAAGGCAGCATGGTTGATGAATGTTCAGAAGGTGCTAAATATAGGACCCTCCCTAGATTTATTTGTCTACTATCTTTAGAAGATGAATGTGCAGCCTACTATTTCCCTCTTGCAGAAAATTCTACTTCTTATTGCGGATCCTTTATCCTGTAGTGTCTCAGATGTCTGTCTGTTTTTCGAGGCATGCCACAGTATATTATCCAATCTATTATCTAAATTTTTAATATAAGAAGTAAAATTGTTTAAAAGATTCCATATTGTAATATGACTACTAATATTTACAGTTTCCATCCTTTCGTTATGGATTGATCTTATGTTTCAAGCAGATGGCACCGTTTAGTTGTTGCAGGGAAGGATGGTCAACTCCTGCCTCCAGCCCGGCGTGTTCTTCTATAGTCGACCACGCTGGTATTCTCCATACAAAACATGGGTGTTGGTTCTTGCTCCAGGTGCAGGTAAAAATGCTGTAGCTCTGTTTATTTCGCTTGGTTTCTTCCTGGTGTAATGTTATGTTATTTGCCAAATGTTTTTGTTGCTATGGAAAGATTACTACCATCATATGCCCACATCAATTGATCCTTTACTATTTTAATGTTCGACTTATGCCTGGATCAATTGCGTATTTAATACTTTGATGTTATTTCCCTGGAATCGTCTAAGTGTGAGAATTGATATGCTCTTCCCTCTATTCAGTTCTTACAATTCAACTAATTTTTTTACCTGACATGCAATCTAAATTCTCACAGTAGGTCTGATATTTATGCACACACCAAGCATGAGCAATGCTTGGAAAAATTTGTGACTTTGCGTGCGTCTTTACAGCACATGTGGTTGAACGCCTGAACCCCTCTCGCAGTTTTAGAGTTTAGCAGAACCTTGCTATATCCAGGGATATGACAATTCATTTATGTACCACAACTAATGACTAGATTATTCTCTATATAGGCCTTGGTGGAAGAGAAGGAATTTTGCGCATCAATAAACAACACGTTTTGCATCCAAGAAGTATAACCACTGATCAGCAAGTGCTCATCGTATTGTTATAGAAGAACATATTGTGCCAAGCAAGGAGCTCATCATCCTCTCCTATGTGCCCATCATTGGCAACTCCCAAGACATGGGAACGCTGACACCACCCACCATACTGTGCTACTTCACCATCTCGCTATACTTGGCTCATTAGAAAATTTTGGTCATGTAGACTGTAGAATCTACTATCTATGATGTACAGATTATGCAAGACAATTCTACTAACTATGTATTTGAGTCCAATTATTATATATTAATGCCCACGAACTGACCTTTTTTATGTGTATTGCAATACCTATGTCATCTCATGGTGGCAACCTGCTTCCATACTTGGGAAGTTTTCTGGTAGCATTCTTAATGCATGTAGTCACGTATTGTGTGAAATATCCATGGCAATGAAATACTCTGTGGTTGACTAAATTGGCTATGGGATCGTTGTTAGAAGAGCAACCTTCAAAATTAGATTATAAATGAGAGGGGGATAGAAATAGTATGATCAGAGGATTTAACACTGCACCCATTCTAAACCTAAAGATAGCATATTGTTCGTGCTTTGTCATGATATTTTTTTTCCTGGTTTTTTTTATAGTGAAGTAGGAGAGCGTCACAAGTTTTGGTTCTCTGTTTGAAGGATTTATGTTGTGAGCGCAGTGATGAAGCATATATCTTGATGCAGCCTCTGCATTGTAAATGACTGGGGAACTACAAACCACATTTGCAGTTCTTTCCTAGCCAACTAGGCTGCTGATACAGCACTATTCATAGAACCTTTATGTCTGTCCAGCCTTAGGAGTCGTTTCCCAGAAAATCAGATAGCAGGGCTCCATGCAGCTGTGAGGCTAATACAGTAGCATAACCAAGGTAATCTTTTACAAATTGTGTTGTTATTTAAGACAAGTAGCATGTTTTTTCCTATCATTTTGTATGATCCTTGTTTGTGCTGAGCTTTCATAGTTCATGGTATAAATACATGGCCTCCGAACTACGCGCCAGTATGATAGTGCCAAATGTAGTAACTCCCACAGACTTTCCTCCCTATTATGTACTCTTCTTCTTGCTGACCTCCCTGCTTAGTTTACATAAACATGGAAGGCTGCATATATATGTTGTAATTCTTGGTTCATACAAACAATTAGAAGGAGAAAATGCTTGCATGGTTTTTATGCAATTTTACTGTTGGAACTTAGGTATTCAAGTTATAACTTACTTTCCCACCCCTAACGAATATATTGTTGTCATTTGTCAAGTGTCCATTAGATTTTGCCATTGTTATTGTACTTAGGCATTATGACGGTTTAGCTTCACTTGTTTGAGATATCCCTTGCAAGTCTAAGCGGTTTATCCATGCTATTTCACCTATTTTTCCATGAGTCAAGAAACATAATGGTGCGGCGTGCCGCCGCGCCGATCATTGCTAGTTCTTCACATCGTCGAACCAACAACTTTCACAGTACAACATTGGCCATGCCCAGCTCTTCGCTGTCTTCCGTGGGTGGCGCCGGCGGCTCGCAATGGCAGACCGCATCGGCCATCGTGGCACGGCCACTACCTGTGTCCGGTTCGACGGCTACTCCCGCACCAAGAACCTCGTCACCGGCAAAGGTATCAAGTCCGAGACGTTCGTCGTCGGACGCCATCGCTGGTACATCAGGTACTTCCCCGACGGCCACTCGCCAGGCCAAGCTGGTTGGATATCCATCTATCTGTATCTTGTTGACACTGCTGGTGTCGACGAAGTCAATGCACGGTGCAAGATCAGTTTGCTTGACCAGGACGGTGAGCCCGTGACGTCGCACGGCCTGGACAGCCAGACCTGCTTCACCTTCTCCAGCCAGTCGGGACCATGGGGCTGTGCTCAGCTCATCACCAGAAAGGACCTAGAGGAATCAGTTTACCTCAAGGATGATGGCTTCAGTGTCAAGTGCGAAATCACCGTGCCCAGGGAGATCTTCACGGAGCCCATCTCCCTCTTTGTTGCAACACCGCCGTCCGACATGCACCGCCATTTTGGTCAGCTCCTCTCCAGCGGCGAGGG
This sequence comes from Lolium multiflorum, assembly GCA_030979885.1. NCBI lineage: Eukaryota > Viridiplantae > Streptophyta > Magnoliopsida > Poales > Poaceae > Lolium > Lolium multiflorum. The sequence goes on from CM061750.1 coordinate 220,222,538, forward strand.
GTCGGATGTCACGTTCCAGGTGGGCGGTGAGACCATTGCGGCGCACAGGTGTGTGCTCGCCGCTCGGTCGTCAGTGTTCATGGCTGAGCTGTTTGGTCCGATGAAGGAGACGACGGATGCCTGTGTACCCATCTCTGACATGGAGGCCGAAGTGTTCATGGCAATGCTTTACTTCATCTACACTGACTCGCTGCCCCCCATAGACGACGCCGAGGTGGTCTCCATGGCTCAGCATTTGCTTGTTGCGGCTGACAGGTATAACCTGGAGAGGCTGAAGTTGCTCTGCGTGGAGAAGCTTTGCAAGCACATGGATGCAAGCACTGCAGCGACTTCGTTGGCACTGGCTGAGCAGCATTCCTGCCGCGGGCTAAAGGCCATATGCTTCAAGTTCCTCGCGTCGCCAGGCAATATCCTGAAGGCCGTCGTGGCCAACGATGGCTTCGAGCATGTCAGGAGCAGCTGCCCGTCTGTCCTCAAGGAGCTTGTGTCTAAACTTGCTCCTTGATTGAGTCACTGCCATCTTCGGTTTGGTCGTTGAAAAATCATAAGCTTGCCTACATTATCCTGCAATTTCTTGGCCCGAACTACTGAAATATGTGTCGTCCTGTCAGCATTTATGTATTTCAGTTTAACTTGCTTTTCCATGCCCTATTACTGCATTTCACCGTGTCTATGCTAAGTGACGTGGACATTGAGAGCATTCTTGTAGTTATCTTCTGGCTCTGAGTTCAGAATTAGACTGCATGTTCTACCTTTTATTTCCATCCATCTATAATTTTGTTTTCAAAGCTATCTCAAGCATGATTCTAGGTGATCACAGCGTCACGTGAGGTTTTAGTTAGACTCTGTATTTGCTATACTATATGTGTTTTCTGAATCATGTGCCTAATTCATGGTAATCTGACGTCTGCATCCCTGAGTATATTGTTTCGGCTAATGTTGACAGTAACAGAAGAAAAATTACATTAAGCCGATGATTTTAAGCAGCCCTAATTCAAATATGATTATGCGGCCCATGTCTAGTAAACAACTCGTGAGCAATGACATCCAAAGACTTAACCACCCATCAGATCTTAGGCTTGTCAAACACATTGTTACTTTGTCGAAAAAAATAGACCACTTGTACGTGTAATCATGTATAGTTTCAAATTGTTACACTATTATGGTGGATGTTGGTAAAATTCTTGTAACCTTGATCAAATGAACTTATTCAGGCAAGAAGGAAGTCACAAAAAGGCATATTTTGGCAGATGTTCTAGTTAGTTCAGAAAGACAGCAGGAGAAATGAAGGTCCTAAGTTACCAGCTAATGCATCTCTTGGCAAATGCTTCTTTATTAACTCCATAGTAATTCATATGTTTTGGATGCTGTATTCTTCTTTGGATTGTCTATTCATCATCTAGATGATTTTCCAATTGGGCATAAGTAAGATTTTCCATTTGTCTATTGTTCATTTGTTCACCTAATTTCCCTCGGTTCCATCAGTCCAGAAAAACAACTCGTCATTCTGCTAGCTGTTCCATCAGTCCAGAAAAAAACTCGTCATTCTGCTAGCTGTTCCATCAGTCTAGAAAAAAACTCGTCATTCTGCTAGCTATCTGGTTTTCTTTATCAAGCCTTTTCACATCACCCTCTGAAACTCAAAAAAAAAAAGTGTTTAACTGGTTTGCCTCTCTCCTGCTTGCCTCCCCATTCCGATTTTATTCTTTTTTTAAAGAATATATTGCAAATAAAGTCAGAATACAACCATGTTAAAGTACATAGAGCTAAGGAAAAGGGAGCCATGGAATTCCATGTACAATCTGTTTGCTCGACTGAGACAAATTTTAGCAGTAATATGAGCTGTCATGTTCACCTCTTAACATAAACACAAAATAATGGGAACATAATACAACTATTTGGTTCAGGGTTGGTGATTCGGGATTGGAGTAATGCCTGCTCTGCTAAACTCCCTTGAGTTCCACAAACGACACCCAGATTTGTCAGTAGTCCGTTTTGAAGATCACCTTGTTCAGGCTGATATGGCGTGCCTGCTGAACCTTGTCCTTCCAACCCATCGCCTCCGCAAACGACACCCAGATTGGCGAGTAGTCCGTTTTGAAGATTAACTTGTTCAGGTTGACATTCCTGCTGAACCTCACCCCTCCAACCCATCGCCTCCGCTGGAGAGCATTTTGAAAAGCCAGGTACCAATGCCACCTTGCTGCAATGATGTCCCTCAATAGCTTCTCACCACAACACTAGAAGCACCACTGCTCTGCAAATGATTTTCAAAAAAAGGTGGAATCATAAGAAATAAGAGATAAAAAAGAAAGACCGAATCAACTGAGAAATGACTGAACATTGAAGAATTGGCTGAGAAAAGACTGAAGATATGAGATGAACTGAAGAAATAAGAGATAAAAGAAATACCGAATCAACTGAGAAATGACTGCACATTGAAGAATTGTCTGAGAAGACTGAAGATATGAGATAAACTGAAGAAATAAGAGATAAAAAGAAAGATAAAAATGATTGAAAGAAAGAAGACTGAGGTAAGACCGAGTGAAAAGAAAAGACTGATGGACTGACACCGAAGAATGAAGAAAGAGATATAAGAAAAATAAAAATGAAATAAAGTATGTAATAATGAAGGACTATACAAAGTACTGAAAAATGATGAATGAACAGAAGGCCAACAACAAAGGACTTAAAAAATGCAATTGTTGCGAGGGCTAAAATGAGGAAATAGATTCAAGACTAGGAAATGTTAAAAGGTATAAAAGAATCTAAGAGAAATGAAGAGTACTGAAGAATTAAATAGTGGGACTAAATAACTGAGAAAAAATGAGCTGGTGACAAGAGCTGAGAATCACTGAAGAAATTAAGATAGAACGAAGATATGGAGGTAACTAAGTTAATAATGATGTAGATATACTGAGAATGACTGAAAGGATTTAACTGAGATGATGTTCATCTACATATCATCTTATAGATGAACCAGTGCACAGGTGCTGCCACTTCGAACACAAGTGGTGGCCACCCTTTGGTATCTCTGTGGATATTTGCTAAGATCTCCATGTATTCTTATCCCGTGCTTCAGTCACCAAGAATATGCCAACCATTGAGAAGAACGCCATGCAATCAGTATCCAGTTCTCCATAGCTAGATGAGGAGAAGGAGAAAGTCATCTCACCACTGAGCTAATGAACTTACCAAGCTCCTACATCATAAGTTGTTGATGTGTACTGCAAGCTGGCAATGAAAGCAGAGGGAGGAGGTCAAGAGGATATGATTGATCAAAATACTAGGTTCAGGCGATGAGAAACGTTCTCTACCTCTCCCAGCTCCACCAGACAGAGGACTCAAAGGTGGGGGGGGGGATATCACAAGGAAAAAACATGGTTTTACTGAAGAATAGGACTACAGACAAGCAAGAACAAATGAAGGGTTAACCTGAACAATTTAACAGCATCTGGAGATATACAACCTGCACCACTCAAGGAAAAGCATGCCAAGGAGCTGAATCAACAATAGACGATGAAAAGGAACTTGAAGAAACTGCGGCACAATACATTGGAATGGATGAGCAATGTTTGAGAAACTAAAACCTATGCTTTAACTGACACAAGAAACTAAGAAGACTGACACCTAGACAGAGAATAACATGAATGAGAAAATCATGTATTAAAATGAAGATAAAATTATAAAAATGTTGTAAGAACTAAGGCGAATGACAAATGCCAACCCAGGTTTGCATAAAACCGTTTTACATTCCGTAAGCTGCATAAAACTGATAAAGCAGCACAAATGCCGACCATGCTTATAGGTAAATGCTCAACCAGGTCTGCTCATAGGTAAAACAGAAATTATAAACTGATGCTTTACATTCCCTAAAGTTGTGTAAAACTGATAAAACAAAATATAAGCGACCCGGTTCTACCCATAGAAAAACAGTTTGCAGATACATATGGTATATAGAACCAGAGGACAAAGCAAACAGCAAGCGCAGTAATGACTAATGTAGACTGTCGATAATTAGATACATGTAGCACTCTTTATGGATTCAATAAGACACCTCACACATTGACTGACAGGACATGAAAATAGTAACAAGTTAAAGCTTCAAAATCAACTTGCCAGCATCGATGAACAACTCAATGTCTGCCTCGGAAGCCAATAAGTACCAAGTACTGAATACGAAAACAGAGTTTAGGTCACACATAACATTGTGAAGGGCAATAGCCAAACCCAGTGTATTCAGGTGGCTGCTAGTGGAAACAGAGAGGCTACTGGATAACGGAGATGAGGAGGGAAAATTCGGAATGACAATGGACATGCACAGTCCATACCAGCGAAAAACATATCACCACGCTTCCCGGTGGAAAACAGTAAACGGGAATAATTTAGTATATGATTTTGTAACACAAGAACATAAAAAGGTGCCTTGCAGCGCATACAAACAACCAACAAAACCTAAGTTCTACTGAGTTCATAATACCACAAGAATTCAGACTGAAACATAGAAGCTAGCATCTACTGGAATAATAAGCCTATTTAGGGGAAAATAGAGCAGCCAAATTTCAAATAAATGTCCTCCGCTGCAATGGATTTGCTCACCGATGCATCCCAGTATCCGCGAACTAAGCTCAGATGAACCACATCCGTAGGAAATTATACACATCTACCATGCGGAGTGCACAAGAAGCATACGAAAATGAGCCGCCCGTGACAACGGGCGTTGCAAGACGCATGAGAGAAAGAGGAGACGGATCGAGAAATGTACCCAACACACTGACGGCGCTAGCTCCTCCCGGCTTCTCAATCAGGTGGTTTCTTTGATGGCAACTTTGCCATGGAAGAACCCACCCCTCGGCCTACTCGCACCTCCACGTCTCCTCGCTTCGGTGGCAGATCCTCCATGCCTACTCGCTCCAGTGGAAGATCCTCCCTGCCTACTCGCTCTAGCAGTGTCCCCCGGTGCCACCTCCACTGTGGGAGAGCTCATGTGCCTCCGCCTCGTGGACCAAAAACATGGCTATGACTGAATTCATCAAATTCCAGCCGAAACTTTGTGTGACAAGGCCCTAAGACTGACAAAAGATTCGCTTTTAACAAACTGAAATAGAAATGAAACAAGTTCCCAAGTGGCAGAATACTAACTTCAGCCCCAAAACCTTCTGGCAAGGCGGAAACTGCTAGTCGCCAGAACCATCCATTGATTCTACGAATACCGCAAAACAAATCTAGCCCGTGCATTTTTCCTATGATCTAGTTAACGGGCCAAAAGCTCAACTGTCTCCTAGGCAGGAACATCGCCAATTCCACAACCACCCATCCTTGAACTAATATCCTGGTCCCCACAGCGACCGAGCAGAGCTCTCGGGCACGTCCCGGTATGGGAGGTCCCGTGAATCGAGCAGATCTCAGGAGCGGCAAGAGCGAGCAACGTTGGCGCGCGCGACGTACCTTCCTGCATGCCCTCGCCCGCCGCACGCTCGATGACGACCTGCGCCAACCGCAGCGGGGCGGACTTCGTCGGAATCTCTGACAAAAACGCAGGGAAGGGGAAATGAGAAGAGGCAGGAAAAAAAACCGCGCTTGGTTCAACGAAAATGAGAAAAAAAGCCAGAAAAGAGGAAAATCTGAACAAATCAGCTCTGCACCCAGGAGCACATCGAGATTCAGGCAATATTTTGGAATGGACGACTACCGATCTGACTTATGGCGAAATGGATTTTCAGCTAGCTGAAATTTAGAAAAAGTGCTCTTCTTACATAGATTTGAATACATCTTTTACTCCGCCCATGGATTTTATGGCTTGGACAAAAATTGGTGTGTGCATATTCCATACGTATGAGTGGCTGGACTGGGCTGCCGTATACATGGGATAATAGGCAGCAGGACCAGGCTAATGTTAAAGCACGACTAGATCGTGCGTTTGGGAACGAGGAGCTGTTTATTCAGTTTACAGTGCCTCGTGTCCGCCATATACTAATGGTGGAATCCGACCACTGCCTTCTGTCTATGCTGATGCATAGGAAGGATGAACCAAGGAGAGCACAAATGGGTAAAGGCTTCCGCTATGAAAATGCTTGGCAGACAATTGGAGATTATGACAAGAAGATAGCTGAACTTTGGACTGAGAAGTGTCAGATGGGAGGGTTAGCAGGAATGTCAAAAACCCTGTATGATATGCAGTCAGAGTTGAATAGCTGGGGGGCCTCAAAACTTGGAAATTTCAAATCAAAGTTGGCTAAACTCCGAAAAGATTTGGAGGGAGTTAGAAGACATTCGATGGGAAGGGGTCCATCTATGCGAGAGAAGGAGATTATGGGCCAGCTAAGTCATGTACTCCATCAGGAAGAGGTTTGGATTAAACAAAGGGCCCGTGTTCAGTGGCTAAGGGCTGGTGATCGGAACTCCTCCTTTTTTCACGCCCAGGTAGCACAACGAAAACGGATGAATAAAATAGTAAACCTTCAACGGATGGATGGCTCGTTATGTGAGAGTGAAGAGGGAGTGAATGTGGAGGTTCAGGGGTTCTATGAGAACCTTTATCAGTCTCAAGGTGCGCCTAATATGGCTGCGTGTCTACATTTTGTTGAAGAGAAAGTGACCCAACCAATGCGAGAGGAGCTGGTTAAACCCTATACAGCTGAAGAGGTTAGATATGCATTGTTTCAGATGCAACCGTCAAAGGCACCAGGAGTTGATGGGTATACAGCTGGTTTTTTCCAACGTCATTGGGAAGTGGTTAAGGGAGTACTTGTTCCAGCAGTTCTTGAGTTTCTAAATGGAGGGGAGTTGCCAGTGGATTTAAATAGTACAATCATAGTGCTAATTCCTAAGGTACGAAATCCTCAATCAATTAGGCAGTACAGACCTATCTCCTTGTGTACTGTGCTTTATAAGATATGCACGAAGATGATATCTCTTCGATTGCGTCCAGCCCTGGAGGAAACAATCAGTCAGGAACAAAGTGCCTTTGTTCCGGGTCGATTAATCACGGATAACGCCTTAGTTGCGTTTGAAAGTATCCATAGCATGAAAAGGAAGAAAAAGGCAAAAAAAGGATCGTGTGCGGTTAAACTCGATATGATGAAGGCCTATGACCGCGTCGAGTGGCCTTTTCTGGAGGCTATTATGCTTAAATTGGGTTTCCCTGTACCAATTGTTAAGCTGATTATGAAATGTGTTTCTTCAGTGCAGTTCTCGGTTAAAGTGAATGGAAATCTCTTACCTCAGTTTATACCATCTCGAGGACTTCGCCAGGGAGATCCGATGTCGCCATATCTCTTCTTGATGTGTGCAGAGGGTTTAACCGCTCTACTGAATAATTTTAGTATGGGTTTTGTGGACAGAGGAGTTAGAGTATGTAACAGGTCACCGTGGATTACTCATCTTCTATTCGCGGATGATAGCTTGATCTTTATTGAAGCCTCAACCCGGGGGGCAGCACGTCTAAATGTGATTCTCCATATGTACAATGAAGCCTCGGGGCAGCTGGTCAATAGAGAAAAAAGTTCGATTTTCTTCAGTCCTGGAATTCCAGAGGACATGCGTGTGGCTGTCAAGGCCGAGTTGGATATCCACGTGGAAGCATTTAGTGAGAAGTATCTGGGACTTCCAATGGCAGTTGGAAAGCTGACAAGTGAATCGTTTGAATACATTGCTGATAGGATGAGAAGTAAACTTAATGGTAGATCAGAGAGGAATCTCTCCTATGCGGGCAAGGAAGTATTTATTAAGGCTATCATTCAGGCAATGCCGACCTATAGCATGGGATGTTTCCTGCTAGGGAAAGGCACTTGTCAAAAGCTGGTGTCTATTATGGCGCAATTTTGGTGGAGCGGATCGCTGGACAAACGTTCCATGCATTGGTTGGCTTGGGAAAAAGTTGCAAAACCGAAGATTTGTGGAGGAATGGGGTTCAGGGACATGCATTTGTTCAACTTGGCACTACTTGGTAAGCAAGGATGGCGCCTAATCACAAAACCAAATTCGTTATGTGCTCAGGTGTTGAGTGGGAGGTATTACCCTAATGATGAGTTCATGACAGCCGGGGTGCCACGAACAGCGTCAAAGACATGGCGGGCTATTATAGCTGGCAGAGAAGCTCTCAATAGAGGTTTGATCAAGCGAGTGGGATCGGGGGAAACAATATCGATTTGGAATGATCGGTGGATCCCGGAGTCCAAAACGATGCGTCCCATGGGACGGCGGCAGGAAACAAATAAGGAACTGGTTAGTGAGTTGATTGAACCAGAAACACATCAGTGGAATGTACAATCAGTTCGGGAGATTTTCTTGGCCCCGGATGCTGATCGGATTTTGCAAATTCCGTTAAGACATGCAGCTGGAGAGGATTGGCTGGCATGGTCCCATGAAAAGTCGGGCATCTATTCAGTACGTTCGGCTTATCATGCTCTAGTTGAGGAGAAGGAGCAAGGGGTGGAGCTACAGGTTCCTACTACTTCCTCCTCGAGTGATGATGTAAGATGGAAAAAGCTTTGGAATCTTGATGTTCTACCATGGGTACGAGTTTTTTGGTGGCGAGTTCTCAATGGCATTGTGCCAGATTATGCAACTCTCACCAGGCGGCATGTCAGAGTTAATAGTACCTGTCCGGTGTGTAAAGCGACATCAGAAACCTTAATGCATGCGTTGGTGGAGTGCTCGCATGCGCAGCTATTTTGGACAGCTGCGAAGGATGCATTCAACCTGAAATTGCCACGGTTGCACCCTGTGACGTGGGCAGAAGACATTTTATGTGAGTCTTCGTTCGACAGTTTGGACAGGAATATGACTATATCGATAATGGCTGCCATTTGGGATTCTCGGAACAAATGGAGTCATGATGATTCAGGGTATAGTCCAGTTAAAGCAGTTGATAATATTGCAGAGACTTTGGCCTTCATTGATGGCCTGAAGAAGAAGAAATCTGCAACCACTAGACCGCACTTCACCTGGCATGGACCTCCTCCGGGCGTCATCAAGGTTAATTCAGACGGAGCGATTAGGTCTGATGCGGGTATTGCTTCGACTGGTGGGGTGGCACGGGATACAGATGGGTTTAAGAGTGCATGGTGCAGATTGTATCAGGGCATTACTGATCCGCTCATCATTGAAGCTCTTGCATTAAGAGATGCAGTGGTAGCGGCAAGGTCCCAGGGTTTTGACAAGATCATTGCTGAGACCGATAGTGCAGAGCTTGTGCGTTTGTGGATGGAGAGAGGGAACCACAGAGCAGTGATTGCTCCTATCATTAGTGAAATTAGCGATATTTCCTTAGAGTTTAGTTCTTTTGAGATTTTGTTTGTTCGTCGTTCAGCAAATGGTGTGGCCCATGAATGTGCGCGTTATGCATGTGCCCATGGTGTCTCAGCTGTTTGGCTGAACGATAGCCCCGAGTTCCTGTCTACTAGCCTGATGGCTGATTGTAATCCTGGTTTATTGGGATAATAAAGAGCTGAGTTAACGCCAAAAAAAAAAGAGTCATACCTGGTCATGGGCAGCCCAGCCCGGCCCAAAATTCCCGAGCCAAGCCTGACCCAACCATGTCTCTGGGCCGGGCATGGGCCTAATTTTTCGGCCCAATGGTTAGGTGGACCAGGCCTGGGTTGTTAGTTTGTGCAATTTAGTGAAGCGGCCCAGCCCGAGGCCCGAGGCCTGATGGGCTTTTAGTGTGATGGGCCAGGCCCGCGGCCACAACTTACGCATGACGTGTAATTTAGTTCCATAAGTTGCAAATGATGGTACCGTAGTACCAAAACTTTGTATTAGAGGAAAAAAAATGTCCAAAACATTGGTGTGCGCATATTCCATATGACTAATTCATACTGCCCAACATATAATCATCCTACTAGCTCTTTGTTTGGGCTAACTGTGGCTAGCTGTGCAGGAGAAGCAGTTGTTCTGAGTTGTAGTCTTTGGCAACTTGGCTGGCTGTTAAACAGTAAACTGGAAAATTGTCGAAAATAACCTTAGAGACATGAGAACATGTATTATTGTTGATTTACGTGTAATAAATAACAGATGGATCCATCAAATACATATGCATTACAAATATATATTTATGCAAAGTACGTAGCAATAGCATTTTCCTATGTAGCACAAATAGTTATAGGTTTCTCTAGCATTGAACAATGCATTGGCTATGTCATCACGTGTCGAGTTCATGCTTCTGCTGTGTTGTCCACCCGGAGCACTATCACCCGCCGTCGTTATTGCTTGCCGCTGCACCTTAGGGATGTAATTCTCATCAGAGTCGCACCGATCAAATTACTTATCACGTAAGTGAGAGTCTCTAATGAAATTGTGAAGAGCAATGCAAGCTAGGATAATTTTCTTCTATGTAACCAAACCGTAAGAAGGGATACCCTTCAACATGCGTCACTTATTTTTCAAGATACTAAAATTACGCTCGATAGCATTTCGAATCTGAGCATGCGCATAGTTGAAAATTTCTTCATTCTTTGTTGGTAGCCCTTCTCGACGAAAGTCTGGTAAATGATACGTGTTGTTCTTGTAAGGAGCTAGGAACCCCTTTCTATTTGGATAACCAGAATCAACTAGATAGTATGTATCTGCACACACAAAATAAATATATGATACATGAATAGAACAATGCATATGTAACTCGTGCGAATAATAAGATAGAATATTACCATCAGGAGGCGGTGGAAACTGTTGTGGATACTTCACAATGATGTGGTTCAGTATGCGTGTATCATGTACCGAACCAGGCCATCCGGCAACTGCAAACGTGAATCTAAGATCAAAGTCACATATCGCAAGAAGATTTTGTGATGTGTAACCATGTCTTCCGGTGTGGTTAATTTCTTCTTCCTTAGGAACTTCAACTGGAATGTGCGAGCCATCAATGGCACCAATGGCGCCTTTGAAATGAGGCCAAAAGCGAGGATCCTGAATTCTTGGATGCACATCCGTGAAATTCGATCCACTGGTTTTATATTATCTTTCCCCAAGTTGTACAGACAATTCAATACCATCTTGAACTTCCTATGAATTGTTTCAAGAGACCGACTGAAATGGTTCTCAACTTGGTGAAATGATTGTGGCCCTCCAACCATCCATAGAAACATACCCAAACATTCAACGGATTCCATATCTCTTGTTGACTCTAACCCATATCTAGCAACTAGGAGGTTGTGTAGTTGTTCAAACACATCTGGATACATTCTAAACATTTTGTAGCATCTTTTTTTGTCATCAAGTTGTTCATGCACCCATTCAAATCCAGTTTGTTGCGGAATCCTTCTAGCTGCCTTATTCAAATATTTTTCAGAATAGAGATTACCATAGTAGCCTAACACAGCCAAGTCATGCGCCACTCCAAGAAGATGCCTTATCCTTTCAATTTCTTCATCACGTGCATTATCATCTTCATCCATCTACAAAATTCAACCTAAATAAGTCAAAAACTCATACATACTACAATAGTATATGCATGATACAAATGATAGCACTCATGAATAGTACACATAATGGTGCAAAAGTTATATAATGGTCACAATGGTCTACAAGATATTCGAAATAAATAGTACGTGTAATAGTGCGTAGGTTCTAGAATTCCAAATACGAAATAAATAGTGCGCATAATACATCACACTTCTACTTGTTCAACTCATTATGTATCCTCTCGAGATAATCAAACCGCCCTCCAGGTGTTTCAAAGGCTGCCAACAACTCTCTATGCTCCCTTTTCACATCTAGCTTGGCTGCTGTGAACATGAGATCAGTACCCTCACTGACTCCACACTCTCAAACCATCGCTAAAAATTCCTTCATAGTTGGGACAGACTCATCCTTGCCGGTAGAACTACCAGCATCCACCTTTGAAACTATGTTGCTCAACGCAGTGTTGTACGCCTTAAAAAATGGGCTCTCTTTTTTCCTTCTCTACAACACCCGTTTTGTGTTTCCCAAGTGTTGTTTTCTTCACGGCCTCACCATCATCATCCAACAATATTGGACCATCCTTGTCCTCTCCTAATTCTTGTCTCGGAATGGTCGCCGATTCTCCGGTGACATGCGCCTTCCTAAACATGACATCTTGTTGTTCCAAGTTGGCTGGTGGCCCATTTCTGAACTTTGCATGTTCAGGACGGTGCTGCAAAAATAACATAGTGGTACGTTAGTTCAGATTATAACAAAATAAACAAATAGACAAGATAAGTGATAAACATAAAACTTACAACTAGGTGAGTCTTCCACCACTCATCATCTGCGTCCATAGTTTTTGTCACCGGATCCCAACCTAGCCCAGTTGCATTTTGCAACTCCATCCAACCCGTATAATCTTTCTTTAAAGAATCCCATTTATTCTTGAATTGCTTCTTCGTAAATTGCTTTCCTATTTTCTCGTTAAATTTTTCACCGAGATTCTTGTATCCTTTTCTACTCAAGCAACCGCCATCCCTATTGTTTGCGTTGACTTCATCCATACATATGTCGCAAAAAACTCTAGTGTGGTATGCATCCCAAACATCCTTCTCCATTGCAAAGTACTAAAACACTATACGGAAAAACACTACAAAATTACAAGGTGTTGAAATATCGGCAACAACATTCGTGTATGACAAATGTATGTACCAAATACATAGTAATGCAAATTTGGATCAACAGAACCGTGTACCAAACCATCTAGAATCACAGCATATCTAACCAGAGATTAATTATCAGTTGATTAATCATATATGCAGTAGCTAGATTTTTCCTTTGATTAATCATGATATCTAACCAGTTCATGGTGCATGGCCATAGTTGGCCTTGTAGGCTTACACGCGAGACAAAATCAAACATGCAAGTAGACTGTTGGCTAAAGCCAATGCATTATCAATCGGATGTCTAATCAATCGGTTACATGCACTAGCTCAGTGTTCGCAAGGCTAGCTGCACGCCGCATGTATTATCTCCACATGTATACATATACATCACTCAGGTTGATTAATTGCTCATCTCTACTACCAAAGCATAGCATCACATGACCAGCTATGTTACAGCGCATCAACTAAGGAGAGGAGAAACGGAAAACGATTCTCACCAGCTGGTCGTTCGTGCGGAGGACTTCGTCCGCCGGAATAGTTCATCGGCGGTACGGAGTTCGGGAGAAGGCCGAGGTCGCCTGTGCGCGGAATACGGGAGAGATGTCACAGGGAAGATGGCCAGCCGCGGAGAACACCGGTCTCTGGTGGGGGGGTGGCCGGAGCTGCAGGGTGCAGCGGGTGGCGGCGCGCAGCTCGACAACCCTATTGTGTATGCAGAGAACCCGTTCGGGCCTTGGGGAAGAAAATATAAGCCCAGAAAAACAAAACGAGAAGGGATTTTGGATAGCTGGGCGGTGGCAGTTTTCCAGTAAATTCCGAAAACCAAATGGGTAAAGAAAGGGAACGGTTCGGGAGGCCTAAAAAAAGCTCGGGAAGCACCTGCTTTTTCTACTGTGTGGAAAGGGGACCTGCTTTTCGAAAAGCCGCATGTAGTTTGTTTTGTTTGCCTTTTGGAAAGCAGCAAAAAGCCCAAACAAAGAGGCCCAGAGTATCTCCAGCCGCGTCCCCCAAAGCGTTCCCCAAAGCGTTCCCCAAAGCAATTTGGGGCGCGCCGGACCAAAAACGTTCCGCGCGTCCCAAAGACCATTTTCTCCGCGCACCCCGTTACGGTGTCCGCGCCCGCCGTCCCCGTCCCACAGATGCTCCGGGCACGCCGGACAAGAACGAAAAGCGAGGAGAACCGACGCGGGCCCGATGTGTCAGTGGCTCGGAAGCCTAAAACCCCGTCGCCTACCTTTGGTCAAGCGATGTTAATGGCGCCCTCCTCATCCCGAAGCCGGAGGTGAAGGAGGAGCCGGAGGAAGCGTCGCAGGCGGCGCTGCGCGTACGACGGCAGCAGCTCATCGCGATGGCGACGACCGGGAGCTGCCAGTGCAGGCGGCGTTCTTAGGGTCCCTCAACGACAAGGACGCCTGGAGGGGCGACGTCGAGGCGGCGATCGCCATGTCCATCCGCGACTCCGGCAAGCCGCTCGTGGACCTCACCGACAACGGCGAGGCAGGACCAATCGGCTTGGTGAAGGACGAGCCCGTCGACGAGCCCCGAGAGCGTCAAGCAGGAGGTCGTCACCGACGAGATGTACAACTTCTAGCAGTACTACGACGCCTCCGGCCGCCGCAAGTGGTTCTAGATTATGTTTAGTTTAAATTTAGTAAAATTTCGTTTGAAGCTATGTAAGTTTGGACGAATCTAATCGAATCTCGTTAAGTTTAAAATTTCCGAAATTTTGTTTGGGGGACGCGACTGGGGAGCGACGTCCCCCAAACGCGGCACGAACGAAACACGTTCCCCAACCGCTCAATCCGGCGCGTTTTGGGGAACGCTTTGGGGGACGCGGCTGAAGATGCTCTTAGTTGTTGTTATAGTGGAGCTAGTGATGTTTTTGGGACGTAAAACAGTTACGGAAATGTCATGTGGTGTCATATGCTAGAAAAAAAATCCATATCACAATGAGATAATAATGTTCGCGGTACTACAACTTGCGAATGACGTGTAAATTAGTCCCATAAGTTGCAAATCTATATCTATAATCTCCTATATAGTGTGCGAGTTTTGAAATTTTGAATCGTGAACGTGAGAAGGAATTTTGACCGTTGATGAGGGTCCATCGTATGGTCCAGAGTAGAGGGATTCGTTCCTACAGTACCCAGTGAGTGACGTGAGTATTCTGGAGAAATCGATGCGCATGAAAAAACGATGCGCCGGCCTGGTAGCACCTTCAGGATGGGAAGTTTTCAGAAGTTAAAAGAGGCATCCAGAAGATGTGAGATTGTGAGATAGTGTGGGTTGCTGCAGTTGGCCAGTCATGAATGCTTAATAGGATCTTCTGTGGCGAAAGTTTGTATAAGGATCGAACAATATTGGACAGACTTCTACATTACATTAGCTATGTGTCCTTGTAATTAGAGTATAATACTAGCCATCTCCACATATGTAATGATAATCTGATGTAAGATCGTTTGGTGTATATGTTATTAAGTTTTCTAAGGTTCGCATTTAACAAAACGTTTTCTTCCATGAACAAATGTGACTACTACAAGAGAATTCTTTTTTTTGACAATCAATACCACATATATTCATAATAACAAATAGTACATGGTAGAGATACACGAGCTGTCTCCAGCGATTACAAAATAAAGTCTAAAAGATACTAGCAAATCTTCGAGGTCTTCAAACTCTTTTTCTTCCAAGACATAATCTTGTACTTTTCTGAAGGCAGCCAAAGATAGATAACAAACCATAGACCTGTAAATACCAACGAAGGTTCTCCCATAATTTTAATTTGAGCCGCAATGCCAAGGCTGCGTGCACGCGCGCAACCATTAAAGTAGTCAATCAACATCGGCAAGAGTACCAACACCAGTATGTCAGAGAATAAA
Organism: Lolium multiflorum; assembly: GCA_030979885.1. Classification (NCBI taxonomy): domain Eukaryota; kingdom Viridiplantae; phylum Streptophyta; class Magnoliopsida; order Poales; family Poaceae; genus Lolium; species Lolium multiflorum. The sequence continues at coordinate 220,237,968 of CM061750.1, forward strand.
AACCAATCTGCCTTGTCGACATTGATGGAGAGCCGAGAATACGAATCACCATTGTTGAGGACGTAGCAACCGGGACAAGAACTGCGAGGATAATCCTCCTCGCGGCAACCATGAGAAAAGATCCAAGATCGATCTGGCGAAGTAAGATCTGAACACTCATACCTAGATAATTGTAATCTTTCAGCACCACCTGACATAGGCATCCCAAATGGGCCTGCCGAAGATAGTACCCGGGGTTTACTGAAGGCCCATTACCCGAAGAATAAGAAGATTCGGGAGCCCAAGACATATTAAGGAAAATTAGAGTTGTAATAGGAAGTGTTATTTGTAATCTGGCGGGATGAGTTAGAAACCGTCCCGGACTCTGTAACTTGTACAAAACGAAACCCTCGGCTCCGCCTCCTATATAAAGGGGGAGTCGAGGGACGAAGAGATCATCGAATCATTGTTTACAAACCCTAGTTTTCATAATCGTCGAGTACTTTTCGGCTGAAACCTTCGAGATCTACTTGCCCTCTTCTTCCAACTAAACCCTAGCCTACAATCCATAGGCATTGACAAGTTGATACCTTGTCAATTGGCGCCGTCTGTGGGAACTAGAGGCGTAAGGATCTGATCCCGATGGCACGTTCAAGATCTTCGACATCGTCAACCGCAAGCAACGCAATGGATCGAGGTAAACAGATCGCTGCTGGTCTGTCGATTTTGTTCCTCACCCACCCTCCGTTTGGATGCATATGCGTATCTGGCGGAGCCCATGGAGATGACGTTCGGAAGGTTTCACTTTCGCGTCGAAGGAAGGATCGTATCGTGTCGAAATTCCGATTTCGTCGGGATCGTCGGCGGTCGATTCCGATCTTTCAAGTTATACATCGTCAACCGAGTCGGGAGAAGAAGAAACTTCGTCGACACGCTACGTCAGCACCGAGCAAGAGAGAAACTCGCCAAGATCTTCGGCGACATGTCGTTTGAGTCATCTGCGGACTCATATATAAGCGATGGCTCAAGCGATGTCGACAGCGACTTCATCGACAAATCTATCACAGTGGGCAAGGTCTTTATCAATCTCAACGACGATGTCACCAAACCCAACATAGATCGAATACAAATATCATCAGATTTATGCCATTGAAGATCAAGAGGAAACGTCGGAGGCGTTCGACGATTGGAAATCCATATGTCGATCCCTCCAATCTGCGACAAGGCCTGGCAATAAATACGTCGGGCCGCAGCCGCGAGACAGATTCAGCTTTCGCAGCAGCGTGGGATAGAGCCGCGAGAGCTATGAACGGTTCAGAACCAATGGCTACCACAGCCACACCAGAGGAATTGCAAGCATATCAATATAGGCTCGCACGAGCTGCAAGAGAATTGGAAAACAGAACGAGTTAAACAGAAGAAAGGAGGCAGCTTCGCATCTAGCGAGGAGAAGCAGATCTAAGTCGACAATCTAGAACTTCGGGTGATAGCCACAGGGAGGCGCGGAACAGAGCAAGATCAAGGTTGCAACATATACCCGAGGTAGAAAGAGAGCACTTGGTCCAAAACCTCGACATGTCCTTTATGTCGATAGATACAAGAGGAAATATCATCCCTAAGACACCAGAGGCTGGGTATATGGCGACACATGCTTTTATCCTCGCATCTAAACCACCGCCAGGTGATCCAAGGGAAACACTATACAATATGGCGGTAGCAGTTGGAGCCATGGGGACGGCGTTTGTATCAACGCCTCCCGAAGGAGCGGCAAGGCAAAATAGTCCACGACTGCAGCAACGGCGGCAGCCCTTGAAGGACCAAGTGGAGCAAGAGACACGGCAGCACGGGCAAGGGTCGACAGAGCGCGGCAAAGGAAGGGAACAGCGGCAATCCCCAGAGCTTAACGACGAAGATATGTGTGGCCTGCCGTGTTTCACGAGGAGAGTCCGAAAAACTCGAGTCCCTTCAGGATTCAAGTTACCCGATAATTTCAAGAAGTTCGACGGCCTTCAAGATCCAGAGGATTGGCTAGTTGATTATCTCGAGACAGTGAAGCTCACAGGAGGAACCAGGGCAACAGCTATGCAAAGCATCCAGGTGCATTTGAGTGGAGCCGAACGATCTTGGATAAAGAAACTTACTCCAGGGTCTATCGACAGCTGGGAAAATTTCGAGGACGTATTCGTCAAGAACTTCAGATCCACGTGCAAAAACCCGTCGTTAGAGGAGTTGAGAGCATGTCGACAAAAGCCGATGAGCCAATGAGAAAGTATATCCAAAGGTGGAACATCATCAAAAACTCGGCAGAAAATATATCGACGAGAGAGCAATAGATGCGTTTGTCGCAGGAATCAGGCGTGGAGATTTCGTCGAGGACTTGGGAAGGACCAACCCAAAGACAGTATCTGCGTTAATGGAGATAGCAAACAGATGGGCAGATGGAGAAGATGCTGTCCACAACAAACGGCATAGGTCGCCAGAAGAGGACCGTGGTCGAAATTACCAACCGAGGCGACGATTTCCTCGCGGTACCGAACTATGACGCTCCGGGCAAATTTCGGCAGGTTTTCGGGCAAACACGGAGGAAACAACGAGACGATTATCGAGAGAAGCAATGAACAGCGAGGTGATAACAGGATGATTCTCGCAACAACAAGCAAAATAACGGGCCTAGGTTCACAAGGCCTTTCGTGTCCCCTGAAGAGATGATGAATGGGCCGTGTTAGATGCACTTTTTCTCGACAGCAACGGTAAAAGACAGTCAGGGCACCTGCAGAAAGACTGTCGAAATTTTCAGGCAATGCTAAGGAGATAAATTCCAATGGAACGAAGAGGCCGACAGAGCTTTCGAGGATTTGAAACGCACAATCTCGACACCACCAATCTTGGTGGCGCCGAAGGAAAAGGAGCCTTTGTTACTGTATATCGCGGCCACACCCCAGGTAGTAAGCACAGTCCTTGTCGTTGAAAGGGAGGAAGAAGGAAAACTCCATGGAGTGCGAGAGGCCATATACTTCGGCGAAGTTTTATCGCCCTCAAAACAAAGGTACCCTCGATATCGAAGCTAGCATATGGAGTGTTCACAACAGCACGAAAATTGCGCCACTATTTTTCGGCACACCCGATCATAGTGGTCAATGAAGCTCCCTTGTCAAATATACTAAACAATCCGGAAGCTACGGGTCGTGTCTCCTTTGGGGAATAGAACTTTCGGGACATCACGTATGAAAAAGAAAAGCAATCAAGTCGCAAGTTCTGCCAGACTTCATCGCGGAGTGGATGGAGCTGCAAAACACAGGACCCAGACTTGTCGAGAACCTGGACCATGAACTTTGATGGGTCCAAAAGACTAGAAGGAGCTGGCGCAGGAGTAGTACTCATATCACAAGGCGACAAGTTGAAATATGTCTTTCGGATGACGTTCCCTAACGCATCCAATAACGAAGCAGAATATGAAGCTCTCATACACGGGATGAAGATGGCGAAAGCTTGCGGTGCAACTCGACTAAAAATCTTTGGCGACTCACAATTGGTGGCTCAGCAAGTTATGAACCAATGTGACGCAGTCAATGATAGCATGATGGCATACAAGGAGGTGTACAACGAGCTCGAAAAGTCGTTTGATGGATGCGAAGTAAATCATATTAGCAGATTGAGCAACGACGAAGCCGACGTTCTTGCAAACATCGGGTCGCAATGCCTTGCACCAGGTGTATTTTGGGAAGAGATAACAGAGAGATCTACAAAATCGACAAAATCAAAAAAGAAGGAGAAGAAACCCTCGGGGGCTACCAAGGAAGAGCAAGAGGAAGAAGAAGAAGATCAGGACCTGGTCATGGTGATACAGATACCATGGATGCAGACGTACATATCATACATCCTCGGGAAAGAAATACCCGATGATCCAGTTGAGGCAAGGCGAGTAATTCGACGCTCCAAAGCTTTCACGGTGATCAAAGGAGAATTATACAAGCGAAGTATTTCAGGCGTCTGCAAAGGTGTGTCACACCCGAAGAAGGAAGAATAATTCGAAGGATGTACACGAAGGAATATGTGGCCACCACGCAAGTAGTCGAGCTATTGCAGCCAAGGTTTTCGGGCAGGATTCTACTGGTTGACAGCAATAGAGGACGCCAAGGAAATAGTAAGAACTTGCGACGCGTGTCAAAGGTTTGCCGCAAAACCTCACTCTCCAGCCAGAACTAACACCAATACCATTGTCATGGCCCTTTGCCCAATGGGGACTTGATATGGTGGGCAAGTTACACAAATCCTGGCCAGGAGGAAAGGAGTACATGCTAGTAGCTGTCGACAAATTTACAAAGTGGATAGAAGCGAAGCCGATAAATTCACCGGACGGAGCATCCGCAGTAAAATTCATAAAAGGCCTCGTCTTCAGATTTGGAGTGCCCCATAGCATCGTCACGGACAATGGCGTAACTTCACATCCCACGAATTCAAAGATTATTGCGAAGAAGTGGGTATCAAGTTACACTTTGCGTCAGTTGGCAGACCAATGGCCAAGTCGAGAAAGCTAATGGAATCATCTGCAACGGCATTAAGAAACGCTTATTAGCACCCTGGAGAAAGCTCGACACACCTGGCCAGAGGAGCTGCCCAGTGTATTATGGAGCATACGAACAACACCAAACACAGCAACACAAGAAACTCCATTCTTCTTGGTTCATGGAGCAGAAGCAGTACTACCAATCGAGATAGAGCATAACTCTCCACGAGTCGTGGAATATGATGACGAGGTGTCGAGAAAAGCGCTAGAAGATGACGTCGATGCACTTGACGAAGCTAGAGACGAAGTATTGTCTCGGGTAACCAAATACCAACAGGACTTGAAAAATTACCACAGTCGACGCTTGCGGCCAAGATCCTTTCAGGTGGGAGACCTAGTTCTTCGGCTCACGCAAAAAAGTCATGAAAAACTCGAGTCACCGTGGCTAGGCCCTTACATTGTAACAGAAGTAATCGGAGGAGGAGCATACGGGATAAAGGACAAGAAGACGGGGGTGGAGGAGCAAAACCCCTGGAACTCAGGCGGTTCTACGCCTAGAGTTGAAATATAGTCCTTGTAAAACTTCAATGTACTGAAACGCCCGCGAGTTTTCAGACGCACTCTTTTCCTTTTCGGGGCACCGAGTGGGGCCGGGAAAGGTTTTTAATGAGGCGCGCTCGCGGTGCTGCAATATAATAAAGATAGTGTCAATATAACTTTTCTTTATCGACACGCTCAAAGTCTCCGACCCGACGAATTTCAATATAGTTCCTCGAAAAAAGAAAAGCCTCGCCTTGGTATTGAAATACCTCGCGAGTCAATACAAATACAAAATAGTACTTAACAAAGAAGCTCGGGGGCTGATATTCGCCAAAACTACATATTGAATAAATGCCTTGGTTCAAAACCTCGCAATACACAAATACAGTAAATAGCCACCGAAACACTCGGGGGCTAGACAAATATAGAAATATGATGATTGCTTCACAATATAATCACAATCATGGGTTACAAAGAAGAGTTATCTACCAAAGGAAAATAATTAGTCATGATTCAATATGTCATCAAGGGTAATTCTGTTTTCTTCAGGAGCAGCGCCAAGAAAATCAGCATAATGACCATCTGCAAAAAGTCGGCATCCATCCGAATAAGGTCTTCAATCATTTCTTCAGCTATAGGCGAAACCTTCGTGTTAATTCGGTCGACACCAACTCTTCGGCGCCTTACATGAACTTTCGCAACAACTTGGGTCAGGTCAAGCTTTGAGTGGCAGATCTGAAGCATGATAAGGGCAAATCTGGCGCCAGCTACCAGTTGAGCTGACAAAATCATGGATCTTGTGGGCATCCTTAAATTTCCCCATTAACTCGGGAAGAGTTTGTGGTTGAACGTTCCGAGGAAACATGGAGTTATAAACCATAGACAGGGTCCTGGTATAGAAGTCAAGGAAGTCGCGAGTTTGAGAAGTGCGATCCTGAAATCTGACAATCGCGGTCCTCTCGGGGTAGCCCAAAACAGAGAACCATGGTCAAGGGAAAGGTTAACAAGGAGGTTCGTCCTAGTATTTACCCTCTCTTCTTCGGCAACAGCATCAGAAAGATTAAAAACAACAGAGCAGAAAACTTTAAGAGACGCAGCATGACGACGGAAGATATCGGAGGATGAAACAAGCATACCCGACATATCCGCACTGGCTTCATTCATTAACTCGAGCATGAAATTTTCTCGAGTAGTCGCCTTTTCAGCCTCGGAAGCAGCGATTTCTTTAGCAGCCACGGCCTCGCGAGCTTGCTGAAGTGCAATTTTTTGATGACTTACGAGACTTTTCCATCATCACAAGTGTTTGCTTCTTTGCATACTGAAGTTGTGCCGAAGTTCATCCAATTCTTGCGGCAAGGAATCTTCGACAGGTGTAGTATCAGCAAGAGTTCTCCTTGAGCGAGAAGAAGGCGAAACATTGGAAGGAGCGGAAGATGGAGTATAGTTATCAAATACCAACTGAAATTTAATAAAACAAGACAACATCAATCAACAAGCAAAGATAGAGTTTTCATTAATCTTTCGGAATAGTTACAAAGGCCTTACAGTGGAGCTAATGAAGTACGTATCGCCAAATAACTACTTTGGCGACAAGAGCAAAAGAAACAGAGAAAGAAAAACAAAGAGGCATGCAACTAGACCTCCGGCCTTGATGAGCTAGGAGTTGAAGCTGGTTTGATCCCGAGATAGGCCAAGATTTTCTTCGTGTTGGGCTTGGCTGCCTTAATCAGCGACCTCCATCTTGATTGCTCTATCTGATCGGTGTCGCCAACTTTCATCCAATCAAGTTTGTTGGCTGTCGCAACCGGGCAACAGTGCTTTCAACGCAATCTTCATGTTCTCTGGCGCATCTTCAGTCCAAGGTCATCCGATGAATTGAAGCTCTTGGCAAGGGCAAGGAAAGTCGGGCTCCTCTTTCTTCGGGAAGAAGTAGGGGAACAGCGTCGACAATCCTGCACTAGCATTTGCCACGCCTTCACGAATTTCGGATCCGTGAAGCTCCAGATAAGAAAGTGCGTCGAGGAGAGGATCATTGTCGGGATTCTCCAGATCAAACTCTTGGTTTGTTTGGCCTGCCACAGGAAATAAACGTCGATCAAAAAACAAGAAACAGCAAGTCCACTAAAAAAATAGAAGGGATCGATAATATTACTTTGAGTGCGTCGACTTTGTGATTTCAGGCGCTTGAGGATCCCCTGCTCACGAGTAGCCTGTGCGGCTTTATGCTCGTTTAAAGCAGTTTCAGCATCCTCAAGTCTTTTCTGCAGTTCCTCGACACTAGCAGCTTTTGCTTTGGCTTCATCGGCCTCGGCTTCGCTAGCAACAAGTTCGGCTTTCTGCGGCCGCTTCACTTTGCTCTAGTTTCGAGCAAGTGCGTCGGCACGCTTGTTGGCCTCTGCAAGTTTCTCTGTCGAAATAAAAGAAAAACAAGAAAGGTCAAAAAAGTTGCGACAAATGACAGGAGCAAGATGTCAAAAACAACGACAGCAAAAAAGTTATTACCTTTCTGTTGGCATACTCACGGTACCCAATGAATTGGGATCCGATGCGGATAAGCTCTTTGATCATGGGCTGTCAAAGAAGAACAAAGAAATATTAGTATGAAAACAGAGTGAAGGTGTAAAAAAGCAAAATAGAGGAAATATAGACAGCGGCAAGAAAATGAAAAAACTTACATCATCCAAGAGCAGGGTCGAAGAGCTGCCCAATTGAGGGGCAGGTTCAAGAATTGTTTCAATCCTTGTCCTTTTTGGTGAAGGAACAAGGGGGCTTGATGGCGGAGTAGTGGTGACGACGTTTCGTTGAGGAGGCGAGGATTCTTCTCCTTCAACTAGCGTGTCTGAGGCAAGTAAAGTATGTGACGTGCTCGTCCGAGGAGCCACGTCAACAGTTGGTACTTCTTCCTCGTCATCACTGTTGATTAAAAATTGACAGCATAAAAAGCAAGACAAGATAAACATTTCAAGTACAGAAATAAGGAGAAATAAAAATGACTTACGAGCTGACGAGGGATTCAATATAAGGATCATAAGCTGCCTTCGGATGAGAAGGAACAACTTCTTCGGCTTTAGAAGTGCCAGAATCCCGTCATTCCTTTTCCTTTTGTTCCTTGGGGAAACAGCAGGACGAAGGGATTGCGTCGACTCGCTGGCTCAGATTCAACTTCTTTTTCATGGGAAGCCGCAGATTTGTGAGAACCTGCGACTTCACTTTCAGGAAGAGAAGAACCCTGGTTGTCTTCGGCGACGATAGCTCGTTCTTCGACTTCTCCATCCTCGGGAAGAGGAGGAAGGGAAGCCACAGTAGGATGGTTGCAGGAAAATAGCGACACAGGAAAATTAGAGAGATATCAATACAATGAGATGCAGGGAAAGTTCGGAACAAGACAAAAATTCGAGAAGACAAAATACCTCAGGGAGAGGATTGGCGGAGCTGTATGGTTCCACGCGGCAAGAGGAGGGAATAGGATCCTTCTTGTTAAGCGAGGAAATTCTTCGAATCAGCTTCTCCAAGTCCTTTACAGAAAGATCATTGGAGAGCCTATTGGCGTCATTTTCACCAACATACGTCCAAAGGGGATTTTTGCGAGCTGAAGAGGCTGCACTCTAATCCTAAGGAAGTAGGCGGTGATTTGAACACCAGACAGCTCCTTGCCTCGAGTATTTTGAAGCTGATGAATACGAGACATAAGTGCTTCTGTCGCGTTTTCTCTTCTTCGGAAGCTTCAGCATCCCAGGAGCGGCGGCGCAGAATTTTGGCACTTCCGTCGAAAGGGACTATGTTGTGCTCAACAGAATTGGCACTTTCTTCGTGTATGTAGAGCCACCTTTGCGCCACCCTTGGACAGAATCAGAAATTTGACGTCGAAGTAATCAACGTCGGATCGGACACAGATAACAACGCCGCCTATGTTATAGGTGGCGTTGTGGGAGCCATTGCGGCGGAGGCAGAAAATGCGAGCCCAGTTAGGAGGGACTCCAAGGAAGCACTCGCACGAGTGATAAAAATGGAGACATGGAGGATGGAATTGGGGGTCAACTGCAGTCCCATAAACAAAAGAAGGCCGCGGAGGAAATCGTGAATTGGGGCAGAAAGGCCGCGGATGAGGTGATCAACGAAACTAACCCGGTACTCCATTGGAGGGGTTGGGTAGCTTTCGGGAAGCGGATGGCGTCCTCTTTCTTCATCAGGCCTAGCCTCTTCAGCATGTTGACGTCTTGGTTGGAGATTTTAGATCTCTCCCACTCAAGATCTTCAGTGGCCATCTTGGACTGGAGTACTGTGGCGAGTGAGTCGCGTGCGCGGTGGCATCAACGGCACTGGAAAAGCAAAGTTCGTGCGTGTATAAGATCAAAGAGAGTTGGGCGCAGTGGAAGTTTTTGCAAAGAGGAACAGATGTGCGGCGCAAACGAAGGTACGAACGGAGGTTGAAGAAAGGTTTATATAGGAATTGGGCGAAGCAATGCACCGTTGGATGAAGAAATCGTGTGGTGAAAAAAGATCTTGTAGATAAAGGGTAAAAAGGTATTTTTACTGAGATGGAATAGAACAGGCGTTACGACGTGCGCCAGGAAAGCGGAGGACGTGTGTCCCCCACTTGCACGACGTGTCAACGTGGTGGAAACAATGGACCCACAAGGCAGAAAAATCACGACTATTAACAGAGATGAAGTAAATTTGACTAAGGAAAGCATGCCGACAAGAAAAATAAAAGAAGATTGGCGACAGGAGAAGTTATTAAATACTTCGGGAGCCTTTGATCAAATACAAGTTTTTGCCCAAATGCTCGGGGCTACTTCGACAAAAGTAAAATTTCGAGTATGGCAATATAGAAATTGTGGGAGCCTACAACCAAGCACAAGTCCTTGGCTGTAGCCTCGGGGGCTACTCCCATCGGGAGCGCTGTTCGCGCACCCGAGAGATGAAAAGAAGATCATATCGAGAAATAATAACAATATAGCGACAAGGTGGATTAAAATGTTGAGCCTACAACCAAGCACAAGCCCTTGGCTGTAGCCTCGGGGCTACTCCCATCGGGAACGCTGTTCGCGTACCGATGAAATTAAAAGAAAAAAGCAAAAAGTATATTTCGAGTTATAATTAACTCTACATATACTCCCATCGGGAAGCAATATAAGTCATCTTTGACTCGATAAAATGTGCCATTCCAACAGCCGAAAAAGCACTCGACAATATATTCTCAGAACGCCAAAGTTGCGATCAATTTCGAATGCCGCAAATTTGCGAAGGTAAGACCCAGATCCGTTCTGGCGTGGCATCGCCGAAGACTGCGCTGCTACTTTTATCCGTATCAACAGATACGAAGAAAAATCCTAACGGACGCGTTAGGTACCCGATAAATTTCTGGGACTCGACAGAATGGTAAGACCTTAAGCGCACCTGTCGAAGTTACAGTATCCCGAGGTCATGTCCGGGGACGTGATCTTGAAGTAGTTTTTGCGGATTGCCACGAGAGCAGTTAACTAGTACCTGATCCGTCAGATGAACTAGCCCCAACTACCATTATCCCTGTACAATATAGAATTTTATGTGAAGAAATATAAAAAAGTTAAAGCTCTCGAATAAAAATAAACAGTGGAGATTTTCCTGACTCTACGATTCAAGCAAAATATCGGGGGCTCTGACATAGGCATCCCAAATGGGCCTGCCGAAGATAGTACCGGGGTTTACTGAAGGCCCATTACCCGAAGAATAAGAAGATTCGGGAGCCCAAGACATATTAAGGAAAATTAGAGTTGTAATAGGAAGTGTTATTTGTAATCGCGGGATGAGTTAGAAACCGTCCCGGACTCTGTAACAAACGAAACCCTCGGCTCCGCCTCCTATATAAAGGGGAGTCGAGGGACGAAGAGATCATCGAATCATTGTTTACAAACCCTAGTTTTCATAATCGTCGAGTACTTTTCGGCTGAAACCTTCGAGATCTACTTGCCCTCTACTTCCAACTAAACCCTAGCCTACAATCCATAGGCATTGACAAGTTGATACCTTGTCACCACCATTGACGTCGGGAAGGAGATCTCGTCGTCGAACGAAAGACCGAAGATCACTTATTGCAGATGATGCCATCTCCATTGCGGGGAAACCAACAAGAAAACAGCGACCAAAAATCTAACATAGACTACTGAAAAGACTATTTTTATGGAAAACTCCACTCATAGATCGGGTTCCCCACTCCTCCCGACGCCGGCGAAGCCGGCCGGAGGAGGGGGAACCGATCTATGGAGGAGACTGAGTCGGGGCGGCTAGGGCTTTTCTCAAGAGGTGGCGGCTACTTGAGGGTGGCGTTGTTTTGTACTACAAGAGAATTCTATTGTGGTACATAACTGCATATTAGTTAACAGTAAAATGCATCCAGCTACAACCCCTCATAGCGCTTTGGAGACATGTACCGTCCGATTCGCGTATCTAATGGTCTAAATCAGTTCAGTAATCCCGAACCGTTGTTGCGCACGTTTTTACTTCGTTTTCCTCACGTTAGATAGGCCAGCATCATCCTGCTACTCCAGAAACCGTCTTAGGCCGCTCCTCGTCATTTGGGCCTCATTACCCCACAACAGCCCATTAAAGTACATGATCCATCACAGTCAATTTTGACTGACGAGAAAAAAAAAACTCATCTTCTTCGTGTTTCTCCCCCATCGCCTCCTACCCTCCTCGACCGCTGGTGCTCACGATCTCGAACGACGGCGCGTCCTCCAGGCCACTACATCGACGTCCAACCCCGAAGTCCTTGATGCTCGCCTAAGTCGCGCGGCATAAAACGAACCTAGGTGACGCCGCCATGCCGAACTGTGTCGGAAACAACTCCAGCCAACCGCCCAGCCCTCTCTGTGACAGGCAACAAGTCAGGGAATCAGGGCAACGGCCGCCCCTTAGGCAAGCCCGCGATCACTTCGCCCACTAGGTACCTCCGTACCTCTCCCTTCCCGGTTGCGCAACTGCTATCTGCTATGTGGAGGTGTGACATCGCATTTTTGTGATGGTTAGGCGGGCGACTCTCTGTGCACAACACACGGTGTTGGGCACTCAAGATCCCCGCAAGAGCCACGGAGGGGTCATGGAGGATGACGCGTGGGCGTATCGGGTTGCCGTCATGGTCTTACTCTGTACCAACAAAACCAGACTGACCAGTCGCAGGCGCACAGTATCATTTGCAGCTCGAGGTATATCGGGACAACCTCCATGTGATTTGCGACTACTTCAAAGTCCATGCCTGATGCCTCCCTTACAATTTGGATTCACTTCTCTTCCTTCAAGGGTAATTTTGGAATTTTTCATACTTATTCTTATTCATTGGGAAGCTACTTAATTTTGGTTTCTGAAAAGGTAAATACTTATTCACTTCATCTCTTACTGCTTCGATGGTGTACAAAGTTCAGTTATGCAGTACTTGATTGATTGGAACTAGATTATTTCATGTTCTTTGTAGTATCAGCAGACTGTCTTCCCTGCTATATTTTTAAATTTGGACCGAAAAGCATATTTGTGTATGTACTCTGTACATGCGGTTCATGCTAACATTTTTCTTGATCTTTTCGATTGGAGACATTCGAAGTCTCTGAATTCATGTTACTAGCTTTCGGCATTATATGTTGGGTGTTCATACCGGCTCCTTTGATGGTTTAGGTGTTTTGCGTCTGAAATTGGATGACTTAGTCAACGGGAAGAAAAGGTCACGGAAGAGGTGCATAGATAGCTGCTGGGTAGGCTGACCTTTGCCCGTAGCTGTATTTCTGTCGATCCCTTGTAATGTGCTTAAATCCTGTGTGTTTCACTTCTGTGTTTGTATGTTAATTTAACATCATTTGGTGCCTTTATATGGTCTGGCCAATACTCTCAGTGAGTATTGTTGCATCTCTATGACTTTGTGGTTCGCCCACATATTTTGTTTATCTCATGCACTTCCCTTTTTTGTTTGTCCATGTCTTGTTGCAGGTTATTATTTGTAAGATAATACATTATATGATCTCGCATAGAAGATAAAACAATCAAAACATTGTTATAATGGACGGGTGCGGCAGTGCGGTCCATCGTGGTCTCCTTATTTTGCGCCATAAGAATATTGATGCCTCCATGATGTTCATAGGTGATTTTATTCTTCGACTTATTCTACAAGATCTTTTGGTCTATTTCCCATTGTTCTGTTTCCTTTGGAATTATAACTCCATGATGTTCATAGGAGAATTTGTGGCTTTGCTTCTGTTATATTTCTTTTTGTTGTGCTATCCTCCATGTTCATTGCTGATGTCTGTAACCGGTTATTCTACATTCGTTGTTAATGTGTGCAGCGGGGCATGCAAATTACTGTATTTGGCTTCTTTTCAAATCTTTAGTATCACATGTTGTTGACTTCATTGGATTTATAGCATGTGGTGTGGAAAGGCAGAATCATGCGGCATCAAGGATGATCATTGAGCAAGTATCGCATCAATGTGTTCACCCATTCTCTGAATTGTAGGTTCGTTCTTCTTGTTAGAGAGTTGTTTCTTGTTGTTACTTAGTTCATTCGCTATTCATATTCCATACTGAGAGCTGTACACGATTCACATAGACATAGTTGAGGGAATTTGGGATCTTTACAAGGATTACGGAGGAACCCAAGTTCAAGTATCATTGCTTGAATAATTTTGTGCACTCCCTTTATTTCTACTCTCAGATTTACTGGTAGCTTGGTTCTTGTGATGTGTGTAGTTACTTGCTACCATAAATCTTCAGACAGTTCTGAAATTACATTTGAAGCGAAGCACGAAGGTTACGAAGAAACCTTCAGTTCAAGATTTTCCTGAAGTACCTGCCATGATAGTTGGAAGCACTCTGAATCCTTCTACTACTTGAAACGTCTTATGGTACTGGCGTACCTCTAAAGTTGTGCCCCGAGGCCAGTTCATCATCTTGATCTTTTGGTTAGTACGAACGATAAAGCAGCAGATACTGGGGTTCTTGCTTGCCTGGTATCCACCTTAGGCGCCCCTCTCTTGTTTCACTCACAATTCCGTAGTTGACTGAGCAATTTTGTCATTTCCAAAAGTGCACTTCGTTACTTTTGATACTAACATCTCGCTAATTAAACTGTCCGTTGGTTCTATTTCAGGACCTTAGCACCTTGGTCTCTCAATCCTATCCTAAAGTATTAATGACTTCATACAAATAAATAATTCTGTCAACTCATCTCTGCAAATCTTTATCACAATTTCTGCACTCCTGTGCTTTAAAAGTTATGCAATCATATATCTAAAACTATGACCGAGAAATGTATTATGAACCATGTATTGTCTTAGATATTTGTTTCACTCATATGTTTTCAAACATTTACATTCTTCTTTCAACAAGACGGACGGGCGTGGCAACCGCGCGCTTTCATGTTCTAGTTGATAAATATAACTTACCATGCACTAAAACGAGCCATTGCATAATTCGTCCAAGCAGCTTTACATACAAAACAAAGAGCTTCATAAGAGAACAGTTTATTAATTTTATTTCTCAAGAAATCTTGTGTTTTCTTGTTTTCTTCAACGTACATGTTTTCACAAGTTGAATTGTGAACGTGTTGTGCACGTACCGGCGTACTAGTGGTACCGTAGTCCCAAAACTTTGTATTAGAGGAAAAAAAATGTTCAAAACCAATCTGGAGCTAACATGTGGCATCATACGTTTTGCACACAAGCCCCTCCATATTTTTCATAGGGCACGTATGTCCTTTATCTAGGTGCGGAACCACCTGTCAGAGAAGGAAGAAATAATTAAAAGTAACATATGGCTTGCTCGTTGTGGGCTCGAACTTGGGAACCAAAGGGGCTGCCAACGAATGAAACCACTACAGCACGTTTTGCCTTATGATTTAACATTGCACATTACTCCCTCCATACCGGTTTACAGAGTAATTGTGCCTACATATCCTTTTTTGATTTTTTCAAAAATGAATAACGCAGTTGGAATTTTGGAAATAACAATGGGTATCTTTATTACATTAACTAAAGCTTATTTATTTCTCTCTATTTCTATCACAATAAGATGGACTTTACCCAGGATGAGAATGGATCAGTTATTAAATCTTGGATGGAAATTTCTTTTACCTATTTCTTTGGGCAATCTCTTATTAACAACTTCTTCCCAACTTTTGAGAAATAAGTTTAACTATAAATTTGGTCAACAAAAAGTAAGATATATGACATAAAAATTATATCATTGAAAACTCCTTTTGAATATGAATTCAATGGTATAATTTTTGTGGCATATATCTTATTTTCTGTTGATCAAAATTATAATCAAACTTCTTTCTCGAAATACATAATTACCCTGTAAACCGGTATGGAGGGAGTACCTTAAGTAACCCAGTGAGATAAAAGAGGACACACGAATTGACGAGGGGCAGGTACACAAACTCCTGGCGTTGTCCTCTTCATCTGGCAAACCATGGTGGCGCTTGCGGCTGGCAGTATGACACTATCTTAGGGCGGGTTTGGTAGTCTGTATGCTCTTTGGCTCGCATCGGTCCAGCATTTTTCGGCCCGTTTGTTTACCTAACCGAGCCCGCATCGGGCTAGGTCCCGGAGGAACGCCCGGTTCTGTCGTTTCTATTGAGCTACCCCCGTTTCCGCAGAACTGGAGAACGTCGCGTCCTCGCAGAGCCACCGCGGGAGATGGCGGGAGCTCGCACGGGACGGCGAAATCTCAGCGGGACGAATTCGGTCACCGTGCTTGAATTTTCGCCACCGTATATAGGGGCGGCTCTCTCACCAGCAAATTCAAATCCCCCATTCCCCCCATTTCGAGCTTATCCACCCTTCCCGATCTAGCGACATGGCCGACTCTTCCTCACCCGCACGGTCAGCGAGGCTTGCGGCGGAGACGGCGGTTGTGGCAGCGGCGACTGGCCGCGGATGGTCGTCTTCTTCCTCTGCGTCGATGACTTCGGTTGTGGTAAGCTTCTGCAAACCCTAGCCTTAGATTTACATCTTTTGGGTACACAAGGGGGGTCTGAACGAATCCATTGTAGAACATCCTTCGTCGCGGGTCGAGGTTGTGGAGGTTGTCCAGGTTGCATCTGACTCTACCACGGGGACCGTCGGTGTTGTTGACTCTTCCACTGGGACGATGGTGCTGTCTACATCTTCGCCAGGGTCCCCTACTTCCTCGACCTCAGTACTTAAACATCTTTAGTTAACAAGTTAAATATTTTAAAACTTTATAACACTTATTAAACCCTGATTTCTAAATTAAATCTAATAGGAGTTACCCTAATTATTAAGTCTTGTGAAAATTAATAAAATATCAAACCATTACTAATTTTGTTTCAAAGTAATTAGTAACCACACCTCTATTGCCAATTATCATTTTAAGAGTTGTACCACAATTTAGAAACCCTAGTTTTAATTTAAGTAAGACCTTGATCCCATTATTTATGTGTTCATCCTTAATAGTTGCAATCCTAAAACCCTAGGGGTTTACCCCATGTGATCATATAAGCTTCATCTATACCTATAAAACCCTAGTAAGAAACAAATTAATGCATGCTTATGATCCACTAGCATAAACCAAGTCACATGAGATTATCATTTCATGTCCATATTCTTAATTAAAACCTATATGATTCCCTAGTTTCACTTAGGAGCAAACCCTAACTTGTTAATTGGATTAGTACCATTGATCACTACTCCTATATACCATACCATTAGGGCCAACCTCAACCATCAAACCCTAGTAGAATCCTAGTGATGAACCCTAACACCAATTTTGTGTAGTAATGCACATAACATGCTCCTATCCCACTAAACCCTACTTAGAAAGTAATAAACCACTTAGCTTAGAAACCATTAGTGATTCCTTAGTAAAACAAATAGGAAGTTATAGTACACCTAACTCATAGCATTACCTTGAACCATCCTTTGATATAATGTCTAGGAGAAACCATAGTTATAAATCTACCAATACTTGTTACTTGTAGACCCATTTTACTTAAGAACCAACTAGTCCCTAATGATGAATCCAATAGTAAACCCTAGAAGCCAGAGCTCCTATTTATAGTAGTTCCTGTTCTTATTTAACCTGTTCTTCAAAAGTTATTCTTTTGAAGTATAATATAAGTAATCATCACCCATGTCATGTTAAACTTAAAACTGACAACTACTCTTGATTTGTTATGCAATCACCATTCCTTTGTGTGCATGATTCTTATGATGCGTTATATCACTTGTTTATGCTATTCAACTTACCAAACCCTAATAAGAACTTTGTTTGAGAACCCTCCTAAAAGTGCAACACACCCTAAAGAAATCTTTACAACTTATACATCTTAAATCATCGAGATTAGGTTACGCTCGGGACGGTTGCATCTCATACTATGCATTATAGCATTTTTGCCAGTTCTTTAAACATTGTCCTTACCGAACAATGATGGTATTTCAGAATTTGGAGTTCTCACGTATCGAAGCTTTTGCCTGCATAATCTTGCAGTCAAGAAAGGCAAGTTCATCGCTTGCTCATGTCATTTGATTATTTTTATCAAACTATATGCAAAGTACTATATTTATCACTCATGCATTGAAAATCAAAGTATTATTTTACAATTATGAATATGACTATGTGGTGGGCAATGGAACCATGGTATGTGTTGATATGGTGGAGGTTCCATTGCACGGGTTTTATTAATCTAGGATTTAGTACCAATGTCGTCCAGTGATTCTAGCGCCGTACATATCGCGTTGACCATAAGATCTATAATGGCTCTGGGGAAGCCAGTTGTATCTTTTCCCTCCACAACGAACTTGATAGTGCACGGCGGGGTGTTGGGAGAACTGCCGTAGGTTGGGAAATCCTTTAAATCCCCATCCGTGTGGATGAGAGGCTCTACCGTCTATGAAGGATTGTCCGTAGTACACCGGGGGTAAAGCCGTATGATCGGGAGATGTCTACCGGGGGTGTACGGATGGACAAAGGGTGGGTTTGCAGGGGACGCGGAGAAGGCGGTGGGCTTGGATCTTACGGCCTCACACCAAAGGAAGTGTGGACGGGAAGCTACCCGGTTGGCAACAAGGATAAGGTCTCTTATGGGAAAAGTAACGCACCTCTGCAGAGGGTATCAAATTGTGGCGTCCTCCTTATTCGGGAAGGGAACTACGAACGCGGGAAAGGAACTCCATGAAGTTCTGTTCAACCTGTGAAGACTGACGGACATAGTTTTCAGAATAAAATAAACCTTTTGAAGAAATGTTTATGAAAACTTGCATTGCCCTATGACTTTCTGGTCTATGGATGTAGCTAGTGCATGATACACCTATTTCCTAATATGAACTTGCTGAGTATGCTCGTACTCATTCCCTCCCATTTGAACCCCTTCTTAGATCAAGGCACCGAAGGAGAAACTACCGTGGAACTCGAAGACAAAGGAGTCAACTGCAACAAGATGAAGAATCCAGTCAAAGAAGTCAATGGAGTCAACTTCTACATTAGCTATAATAGGGAACATTTCCCTAATCCTAGCACCTAAGTAGCTAGATTTCTATAGCAAGCCAAGTAGCTCTTAAGCTTGAGTTAGCAATAAGTTAGACTACAAGTCGTTCTTCTGGAGCTTTATTTGAAGTTCTACCTGTAATATCCCAGGTAATGGGGTTACAAAAATAGAGGAAACAGATGTGTGCATTGCATTCATGCATAGAAAATCTGGGAAATTTTCGCGCTTTAAAGTAAAACAGTCACAGTAACTGAAGTTTCACTTGACCTTGGTGGAATTGAAGTAGCTCATCAAGTCAAGCGCTATAAACATCAATGTGACTTTGTTTAAAACCTTGTTTTGGGTAGAGATGATTTGATCTAAGGGGTTAGATCAAATGGAACTAATAATCAACACAACAACACTTTACTCAATGATCAACTACTTGATCTTATAACAGATCATAATATGGTAATCATTGCCATAACACAAGAACATCTGTTCAATTACAAACCAAGTAACAATAAAATGGAGAAACCATTCTTGACTTATCTTTTCCATGTCCTAAACTAATCCTTGATCCTACCATGAACCTCATGGTATTCATTCTACTTTATTCTTGGAAACATAACAAGGAGATCAACTCTAGAAATATATACCTTTCTCTATTCCATATTATTATATATCAAACCTAGAAAGGTGAGAGTCCTATTTCATTTAGGGAAGCAATGACAAACCTAGAGGCAAACCTTGGATATAAATATCCATATGATCACAACATCATCTTCAATAGGAACCCTAGGATATTATTCAAGACCTTCCCTAGAGAGAGAACCCATTTATGTTAACCATAGATATTGGTGACTACATCATTATCTTTGGAGAATAACCTTAGGTTAGAATTGAAGTCCTTCCCAAATGAGAGAGAGCATTCATATCAATCCTAGCTTTACCTAATTAAGAATCAAGGACAATTATTGAACTAAAGTATTAGGTTGTAAACCATTTCACCTTGGAGGGGTGAGATAACCTAATATCAAATGGAACAAGACTATATCCATGAATAGGTGAAGTAAAGTAGAGACTAATTCAACTAAGCCATCTAGGTAGAGACTTAACCCTTTACTATCTAATGAGATCTTGTGAGTACACCATAAACTCCAGAATAACTATTCCTATGAAAGAGAGCTCAAGCTTTGGTGCTACACTCAAGTTAGTTGAGGCAACACTTGAAATTGGAGGGAGAGAACTAGTCATATACCCAGATGATTAAATCATCATTCATTGAGAAGAACTCTAAGTGAATATCTCAGGAATTCTCCTGGGATATAAACTTTTGAGGCAACCATAGTAAGCCCATCCTAGAAAGTAAAATAGAAGTACTATACCCTAGTTGATCAAGACAATGCTTGATCATTGAAGTAAGAACCCATTTCATAAGAGATAACTTAGGAAGCCAAACCTTGACCATTATAAATTGAGTAATGATCATAAACCTAAGAACTTGGGATAGAACATACTAAGAACAAGTTGATCATGTCTAATCCATGATCATACCTTGGAGATAAATATTTATCAGTTAAACCCTAGGGGTTAAACAGATTTTATCCTACACATACAAACATAGGGGAACTAGTAACCCTAAAACCATTTCTCATCTGATAATTAGAGAGACAACTGAATAGTAACAAACCTTTGTCTAGTCCAGCCCTAACTCAATCCAAATGATCTTGGATTGCATCATCCTATGTGTGGTGAGGAAGAGCAATCCTAGCCAAGGTAAGGTGGTGTTGAACCCCACATAGAACCTATCTCCATGTCTCAAATTAACTTGTGAATTACTTGGTGATCACAAGTAAAAACCCTAATCTATATCCCAACATTAGTTGTGTGTCACTTGGGTGATCACCACTATAAACCTAATTCACATTTGAGTTCCAAACCATTTGCCAGTAGGTGAATATAATTAGAACCCTAGAATTTCTCACTAGCTAAACCATATGATTAAACCCATGGTGGTGATCAACCACTTAGCTTTATAATTAAATACCAACCCATAATGAGAGTAGTATCTACCTTAGGTATTTCATGGTGTTATTAAAATATAACACTAGTTCTAACTTTGAAATAAGATTATAATAATGCTTACAAGGCCTTAACAAAAAGATGCTCACATAAAATATTATGCAAGGGATCAAATTCTCAGATAAGAGATTAAGTACTTAGAAAGACTTATGCACATGAGATCATGTCATTAAGTCCCTTGTTTAATAGAACTCCATAAACAAACAATACTTGGTAACTTGTTTCTTGCAAAGCAATACCAAATAAAACAAGATATATCACTAAGTAAGAAAACTACCAATTGGAAAACAATTTGAATATTCCCAAAGATAATATTCAAATTCATGTCCATAGGGGTATTGAAATTCAAATACCAATAATAATAATTAAACCCATGTTATGGTGCCATATTAAATTTGCAAATACACCACTCAAGACCTTGCAGTATCTTGAACTAATCCTTATATGAAATAAATGAACAATGCCTGTAAGATAGAAAATAATTAAAATCTGTATTCAAAACAGAATTTAAAACAAGAAAGAAAAAGAAAAACAGAAAAGGGGAGAGAAAAACCTTACTAGACCTTACCTGTTCGGCCGAGCCCACCAGCAGCCCAACAAATCCCAGCCCAACACCAGCCCAACATTTTCACCATACAGCAGCCCAGCCCCAAACCAACTTACCTCTTCGTACAAAAAAATCGGAGAGGAGGTCGTCGTCATCCTCTCCGTGTGCTGGAGGCCACCGCGACGCCGTGCTTCCTTTCTCCCTCTCGCTGGCAGCCTCTCCTTGCTCCAATTCGTGACGAGGATCGTGTTCCAGCGCAGTATAAAAGCCCTACGACGAACCCTAGTCGCATTCTTCTTCCTCTGCTCCATTTTCTTGCCCTGCCGAAACCCTGGCCGTACCACTCCACCTTACCGCCGACGACCGAGGCCTCCCCTAGCAAAACCGAGCGCACCACCATGACCGCCGTCCTCGACAAGCTACGCCCGCGGGAGGAATCGAGTTGGGGTGCCCGAAATCGACGCCGATGACATCATCTTCTCCGGCGTCGGCATCAAGCAATTCCGGCGAACCAGGCCGTCTCCGGCCATGCCGTGAAGCCCTAGAGCTCCGCCTCGTCTCCAGCTACCTCCTCGCCGACGCGCGCTTGACGGGAAGCTCTGAGCCCGACGAATTGACCCACTATTCCCCCACCGGCCACCACCAGACACCGACGATCGCCGGCGATGTAGGCCACCGCAAGCCTCGTGGACAAGCCCATCTTACTCGCGGTGAGCTCCTCTACCGCGTGGCATGCTCGCTTTGCTTCTTAGGCCACCGTAGCGCCGTCGTGTCGTTCACCGCCGTGCCCTGCCGTAGACTTAGCTCGCCGGAGCAACTCCGGCGACCTTTCCGTGGGGGCGCCGCCACCTTCTGGCTCAGCTCAGCGCCGCGAGTCTACCCCGCTTCTTAGAATGGGCGCGGGAGCCCGAATCGCCGTCGACGGCAGCAGTTGGCCGTCGGCCAGAAGCTCCCCTGGCCTCGTAACCAATTTTGACCACCGTCAACGCCACCGTGGCAGCTGACATGGCCTAAGGCCCACTGGTCAGTGACTATACGGGTAGAACTAACCGGGTAACTTTAGCCATTTAGTTTAAATTCAAAATTCCAGAAATTGTCTGAAACTTTGCAAAAATATAGAAAATTCTTTGTAACTCAGAAAAAATATAAATAAGACATCAAAATTCTTAGAAAAGTAAACTCGATCCAATAAAAATATAATATGGAATTTTTATTTTTAATAAAAATTTAATTATTTAATACTTGTTAATTAAGCCTTTTCTTTTAGATACTAAATTCAATTAAAATTCAATAATTATGAAAACTTCCTAAAATAAATAAAAACCAGTAAGTAAATAAGGAAAACATTAAAATTAATTTTCCTTTACTATTAACTTATTAAATCCTTATTAGGAGGATTTAAAACCCTAATTAATAAGTACCTTAATTATTAATTGTTTAAAAAGAATAAAATGCCAAATTCAATATTGTTTAATTTACAAGTTACTAATAATTTCAACTTTAAATTGAAGTTACTAATCATAGAACTATATGGTAAATAGCAAACCCTAGTTCCATATTGATTGATATTACAACCCCATCATTCCATGTGGAACCCTAAAACCCTAATTCAATTATGCACCATACCCTAGCTCCATTAGTCAATAGTAACCCTAAATGGTTCTAACCTAAACCCTAGGTTAGAACATGTGATCGTGATACTTTCCTTCCAAACATAGAACCATAATAGTAACTAAATAATTGCCATGACCACATAAAATATAAGAATCCTATCACTAGTTAATTGCTATGCTATGTTCTCATCTCAATAAAACTTGTTGATCTACTAGGATCAACCAAGTGTAAAACCCTAGCTCCTAGTTCCAAGACCACCATCCTTAACTATCCTTACTTAGCATCACACCATTGTGATGAACCCTAATAGCAACCATACCTACTAATTTACATTACATAACCCTGTTCCACTAAACCCTACTAGTGTGAGATACTTATGAACCATCCTATTTAGGAACCAACCATTCTCTACTTAGAGATCCAATGGCTAATACAAGACAACCCCAACCTTAATTGTAATACTTCTTATTATTTAAGAAGTATGTTCTTCAAAAGTTATTCTTTTGAAGAAAATAAGGAATCATCATCAACCCTACCTAATAGAACCTATAGCCAATAGCCAGCTATCATCAACAAGGTAAACCAACCTTGATAACAACTATTTATAATAAATTAATCAAGATGCCTAGGATTAACTCAACCTTACAAGCCCTTGGTGTTGATGAATCCAACTGGGTTGTGATCCCTTTTAATACTTACTCCAGAAACTAGATGAAACCATAGTCAACCATAGAACCCCACCAACCTAATTATCATACTTGTTCTTTATTAAAGAACATGTTCTTCAAAAGTTATTCTTTTGAAGTATATGATAATTAATCATTAACCATGCCATATAGTGCTAAAACCAACCACTATTCATTACATGTTAGGATTATACCAAATGTTATTGTTGTGTGCTATTAGTGTTATTATTATGATATATTACAGCACCTGTTTATGATACCAATCAACCAATCCTTAATAAGAACCTTGATTGTGAATCACTCTAAAAGTGCAACACACCCTGAACCAATCTTTACAACTCACTGATCCTAAATCATCGGGGTTAGGTCACGCTTAGAGCGATTGCATCTCATACTTATGCATTATTGCATCCTTGCCAATCTTTTAAACATCGTCCTTACCGGACGATGATGCTATTTTAGAATTTGGAGTTATTGCGTATCGAAGACCTTGCCTACATAATCTTGCAGTCAAGAAAGGTAAGTTCATCACTTGCTCATACCATTTGAGTATTTTTATCAAATTACTTGCAAAGTACTATGTTTATCACTATTGCATAAAAACCAAAATCACTATTTTCATAACTATGAATATGACTATGTGGTGGGCAATGGAACCATGGATTGTGTTGATATGGTGGAGGTTCCATTGCAAGGGTTTATATCCATCTAGGATTAAACAACAAATGTCGTCCAGTGATTCTTGTGCCGTAATAACCGTGTTAACCATAAGATCTGGAGTGGGACGGAGTAGTCAAAAGTGTTTCCACCTCTCGTTCATCAACGGATACGCATTACCGGGTGCACTTGATCTCGAGAGACAAGATGCAGGGGTGGGAACCCGTAGAAGTCCCAACGGTAATGTGGTCTATGATGGGTTGCAACTGCCGGTGTAGGAATGTATGGTAGAGCCCTGCATTGTCGTCGTGGTCGGGGTCCACCCTGAAATATATGGGAATAATGGGACCGGCGTGGACCCAGGGTCGGAGATTGCAGCAACGGGTGGGTGTTCGAGGTAGCGGAGGAACATGATTGGCTAGACCTTATACCGGGCCTCACACCATAGGAAGTGTGGACAGGAATGTACACCTGGTTGGCACCAAGGATAAGATCTCTTATGGGTAAAGCAACACACCTCTGAGTGTAAAGAACCGTGACCTCACTCCCTGTCGGGATATGGAACTGCGAACGCGGCCGGAAAGGAGCTCCATGAAGTTCTAGTAAACCGGTGAAGGCTGACGGACATAGTTCTTCTGAATAAAAGCAACCTTTTGAACAAATGGTTATGAAAACCTGCATTGGTATTAGACTTTCTGGTCTAATGTTGTAGCTAGTGCATTAAACACCTCTTTCCTATAATGAACTTGTTGAGTACGCTCGTACTCATCCCACTCTTAAATCCCCTGCTTAGATATGGAGGCCACAAAGGAGGATTTACAGTGCAACTCGAAGGCCGAGGAGTCAACAACTACTTCAAGAGACAGGACCCTGTCAGAGGAGTCAGATACCACATCCAACAAGGAGAAAACCTAGTTTAGCCATAGAAGGGAACTAGCTTCCTAAACCTAGCTCATATTTAGCTAGAATCTATTCATAGCCTCTATAGCTAGTTAAATACTCTACAAATAGAGTTCGTGATAAGACTAGACAACGAGTCGCTCTTCTGGAGTTTATTTGCAGTGTTACCTCATTGTAAAGTAGGAGGCTGTGATGATCTTATGTAACAACGTCAATGTTGTAATTCTATAGACATGCCTTGGACCCGCATATGTTTCTGTTGTACCACTCTGAGCGATATAATACTAGTGGAACGGTGTTTCATTGGTGTTATATCAGACTTGCATACTACACCATGCAGTGGTATGCCGGGTCACCACAGTTGGTATCAGAGCAAATGCTTTGACCCTAGGATTAAAACCCTTTAAAGGAGACCTATAGGATTGGTAGTGTCTATAGGAAGTGTCCTAGGTAAACCAAATACTTCATATGACTTGAGATGGATATTCACTTGAGAATAATCCTGACACACTTGAGTCAACAATTTTTACCTAACTTACCAAGATAAATAAAGTTAGTCAGCTAATCCCAAACATGTAGTACACAATTAAGTTCTTAAACAATAGATGGGTAGATCACAGTTGGTATACAATACATGGTAGTCCAAAGAGAGGATACAACCATAAGGAAGATATCCTATTGGAAGATGTGTACCAACATAGGTTATGGTCAAGTAAGAGATATTCAGACCTGTAGTAGGAATGATATCAAGTGATGAGATAAGTAAGATATCCTAGTAGAATAGGTATACCAAGACAAGTAATGGGAAGGTAAATTTCACCCAACTTGTGAAAACAACTGATAGCAAGTGATAAATATAAGTTATATAAAATAGTATAGACCATGATGAGTCAATCATGGGAAATAAGGAAGAGAGATATGAATAATATATGTCTACTTACATGGTAGAGATAGTAATCACATATGATTCACCTGAGAATCATTAGATGATGGACTAGAACATCATAAATAATTAGGAGGAGTACAATAAGAAACCAGTTGTTCAACAATAGTGCAAGAATTGTGTTCCAAAACCATGGGAAGTGTGCCAAGCACATCATGACCATATGTTTATGGGAGAAACACTTGGAAGTATCGGATCTATATTCCAATAGTTATGTATTTAGATTAGCTATGTTAGAATCTAGATATACCATATGAAGTAGTCCTCAACAAAATGAAAGTTAAGCTAGAATTTCCAAAGGAAATTAGGTTAACTTTAACTATCCTAGGCCACTTTGTTTCAAGTTTATCTCATTGCAAATGTGCAATTACGGTAAATGTTGAGATAAATAATAGAAATCCACATATTCGTGCTAAGTATCACGCTATAAACCTATATTATGTGGTGTTGTATACTACACATCTCAGCCTGATGTTTAGAGATGTCTTACTCAACAATCATATTCAGGCTTATGATGGTGTGTACTTGATGCGTGTAGTTGACACGTCCGTTGGGAACCCCAAGAGGAAGGTGTGATGCGCACAGCGGCAGGTTTCCCTCAGTAAGAAACCAAGGTTTAATCGAACCAGTAGGAGTCAAGAAGCACGTTGAAGGTTGATGGCGGCGGGATGTAGTGCGGCGCAACACCAGAGATTCCGCGCCAACGTGGAACCTGCACAACACAACCAAAGTACTTTGCCCCAACGAAACAGCGAGGTTGTCAATCTCACCGGCTTGCTGTAACAAAGGATTAACCGTATTGTGTGGAAGATGATTGTTTGCAGAAAAACAGTAGAACAGTATTGCAGTTGTATTTCAGTAGAGAATTGGACCGGGGTCCACAGTTCACTAGAGGTGTCTCTCCCATAAGATAAACAGCATGTTGGGTGAACAAATTACAGTTGGGCAATTGACAAATAAAGAGGGCATGACCATGCACATACATATTATGATGAGTATTGTGAGATTTAATTGGGCATTACGACAAAGTACATAGACCGCTATCCAGCATGCATCTATGCCTAAAAAGTCCACCTTCGAGGTTATCATCCGAACCCCTCCAGTATTAAGTTGCTAACAAAGACAATTGCATTAAGTATTGCGCGTAATGTAATCAATAACTACATCCTCGGACATAGCACCAATGTTTTATCCCTAGTGGCAACAGCACATCCATAACCTTAGAGGTTCTTGTCACTCCTCCAGATTCACGGAGGCATGAACCCACTATCGAGCATAAATACTCCCACTAATAACGGAGAGCATGCAAGATCATAAACAACACATAGACATGAATTGATAATCAACATAACATAGTATTCTCTATTCATCGGATCCCAACAAACGCAACATATAGAATTAGATAGATGATCTTGATCATGTTCGGCAGCTCACAAGACCCGACAATTAAGCACAATGGGGAGAAGACAACCATCTAGCTACTGCTATGGACCCATAGTCCAGGGGTAGACTACTCACTCATCACTCCGGAGGCGACCATGGCGGCGTAGAGTCCTCCGGGAGATGAATCCCCTCTCCGGCAGGTGCCGAGGCGATCTCCTGAATCCCGAGATGGGATTGGCGGCGGCGGCGTCTCGGAAGGTTTTCCGTATCGTGGCTCTCGTGCTGGGGGTTTCGCGACGGAGGCTATTTGTAGGCGGAAGGGGTCAAGGGGCGTCACGAGGGCCCACACTACAGGTCGGCGCGGCCAGGGCTTGGGCCGCGCCGCTGGTCGCCACCTCGTGGCCCCACTTCGTCTCCTCTTCGGTCTTAAAGCTTCGTGGCAAAATAGGACCCTGGGCGTTGATTTCGTCCAATTCCGAGAATATTTCGTTACTAGGATTTCGAAACCAAAAACAGCAGAAAACAACAACGGCTCTTCGGCATCTTGTTAATAGGTTAGTTCCAAAATGCATGAATATGACATAAAGTGTGCATAAAACATGTAGATATCATCAATAATGTGGCATGGAACATAAGAAATTATCGATACGTTGGAGACGTATCAGCATCCCCAAGTTCTGCTCGTCCCGAGCAGGTAAAACGATAACAAAGATAATTTCTGGAGTGACATGCCATCATAACCTTGATCATACTATTTGTAAACATATGTAATGAATGCAGCGATCAAAACAATGGTAATGACATGAGTAAACAAACGAATCATAAAGCAAAGACTTTTCATGAATAGTACTTCAAGACAAGCATCAATAAGTCTTGCATAAGAGTTAACTCATAAAGCAATAAATCAAAGTAAAGGTATTGAAGCAACACAAAGGAAGATTAAGTTTCAGCGGTTGCTTTCAACTTATAACATGTATATCTCATGGATAATCGTCAACATAGAGTAATATAATAAGTGCAATATGCAAGTATGTAGGAATCAATGCACAGTTCACACAAGTGTTTGCTTCTTGGGGTGGAGAGAAATAGGTGAACTGACTCAACATAAAAGTAAAAAGAATGGTCCTTCAAAAGGAAAGCATCGATTGCTATATTTGTGCTAGAGCTTTTATTTTGAAAACATGAAACAATTTTGTCAACGGTAGTAATAAAGCATATGAGTTATGTAAATTATATCTTACAAGTTGCAAGCCTCATGCATAGTATACTAATAGTGCCCGCACCTTGTCCTAATTAGCTTGGACTACCGGATCATCGCAATACACATGTTTTAACCAAGTGACACAATGGGGTACCTCCATGCCGCCTGTACAAAGGTCTAAGGAGAAAGCTCGCATTTTGGATTTCTCGCTTTTGATTATTCTCAACTTAGACATCCATACCGGGACAACATGGACAACAGATAATGGACTCCTCTTTAATGTATAAGCATGTGGCAACAATTATTATTCTCATACGAGATTGAGGATATATGTCCAAAACTGAAACTTCCACCATGAATCATGGCTTTAGTTAGCGGCCCAATGTTCTTCTCTAACAATATGCATGCTTAACCATAAGGTGGTAGATCTCTCTTACTTCAGACAAGACGGACATGCATAGCAACTCACATGATATTCAACAAAGAATAGTTGATGGCGTCCCCAGAAACATGGTTATCGCACAACAAGCAACTTAATAAGAGATAAAGTGCATAAGTACATATTCAATACCACAATAGTTTTTAAGCTATTTGTCCCATGAGCTATATATTGCAAAGGTGAATGATGGAATTTTAAAGGTAGCACTCAAGCAATTTACTTTGGAATGGCGGAGAAATACCATGTAGTAGGTAGGTATGGTGGACACAAATGGCATAGTGGTTGGCTCAAGGATTTTGGATGCATGAGAAGTATTCCCTCTCGATACAAGGTTTAGGCTAGCAAGGTTATTTGAAACAAACACAAGGATGAACCGGTGCAGCAAAACTCACATAAAAGACATATTGTAAACATTATAAGACTCTACACCGTCTTCCTTGTTGTTCAAACTCAATACTAGAAATTATCTAGACTTTAGAGAGACCAAATATGCAAACCAAATTTTAGCATGCCCTATGTATTTCTTCATTAATGGGTGCAAAGCATATGATGCAAGAGCTTAAACATGAGCACAACAATTACCAAGTATCACATTATCCAAGACATTTTAGAATTACTACATGTAGCATTTTCCAATTCCAACCATATAACAATTTAACGAAGAAGAAACTTCGCCATGAATACTATGAGTAAAGCCTAAGGACATACTTGTCCATATGCAACAGCGGAGCGTGTCTCTCTCCCATACAATGAATGCTAGGATCCATTTTATTCAAACAAAACAAAAACAAAAACAAACCGACGCTCCAAGCAAAGCGCATAAGATGTGATGGAATAAAAATATAGTTTCGGGGAGGAACCTGATAATGTTGTCGATGAAGAAGGGATGCCTTGGGCATCCCAAGCTTAGACGCTTGAGTCTTCTTAGAATATGCAGGGGTGAACCACCGGGGCATCCCCAAGCTTAGAGCTTTCACTCTCCTTGATCATATTGCATCATACTCCTCTCTTGATCCTTGAAAACTTCCTCCACACCAAACTTAGAACAACTCATTAGAGGGTTAGTGCACAATCAAAATATACATGTTCAGAGGTGACATAATCATTCTTAACACTTCTGTACATTGCACAAAGCTACTGAAAGTCAATGGAATCGAAATATCCATTGAACATAACAAAACTGGCAATGCGAAATAAAAGGCAGAATCTGTCAAAACAGAACAATTCGTATTGACGAATTTTATCGAGGCACCAGACTTGCTCAAATGAAAATGCTCAAATTGAATGAAAGTTGCGTACATATCTGAGGATCACTCACGTAAATTGGCATAATTTTCTGAGTTACCTACAGAGAAAACAGCCCAGATTCGTGACAGCAAAGAAATCTGTTTCTGTGCAGTAATCCAAATCTAGTATGAACTTTACTATCAACGACTTTACTTGGCACAACAAAACACTAAACTAAGATAAGGAGAGGTTGCTACAGTAGTAAACAACTCCAAGACTCAAATATAAAACAAAAATACTGTAGTAAAAACCATGGGTTGTCTCCCATAAGCGCTTTTCTTTAACGCCTTTCAGCCAGGCGCAGAAAGTGTATATCAAGTATTATCGGAGGGTGGTGCATCGTTATCATGAGCTCCCCCATCCGTAGTGGTACTAAGGGCTTTGTCAATTTTAGGCCTATAATAATACTTCTTTGGTCTAGGCACTTTAGAGACATACATAAACTTTTGCTCCTTACCCACATAAGCTTTCTCCTTATATTTAAGAGAAGAAAATGTTGAACCCAAGGTTCTCATAGCTTTTTCAAGTTCGTCAATCCTATTGATTTGATCATCATGGACAGCACAAGTTCCTAGGACACTAATTCTTTCATCAATTCCTCCTAAGGATTTATCAAGTTCATCAGTTTTATCAAGTAACATTTCCAATTTAGTTTCAATGCTTGGAAATTTTTTCTCTATGGTTTCCAATTTTTTCATAACATCTTCAAGAGAGATTTCAGTTTTAACTTCATCACAGGGGGTACCCCAAATAGACTCTCAATAATGCAACTAGCTTCTAATGCAGGAGTACTTAGAAAGTTACCTTTCGCGAGACTATCAAGAACATACCTATTCCAGCTAGAGATACCAACATAAAAATTCCTGAGTAGGATAGTGGTGGAGTGTTTCTTAGTGCACCTATTATGGGCATCACTAATTCTATACCAAGCATCTCTTAAACATTCTCCCCCTCGTTGCTTAAACGTACGAACTTCAACTTCATGATTACTCATTTTAGCAGTAATAAATAAATCAAACTAGATAAAGTAAATGCAAGTAACTAATTTTTTTGTGTTTTTGATATAGCAAACAAGATAGCAAATAAAGTAAAACTAGCAACTAATTTTTTTGTATTTTGATTTAGTGCAGCAAACAAAGTAGTAAATAAAACTAAGCAAGACAAAAACAAAGTAAAGAGATTGGGATGTGGAGACTCCCCTTGCAGCGTGTCTTGATCTCCCGGCAACGGCGCCGAAATTTGCTTGATGCGTGTAGTTGAAACGTCCGTTGGGAACCCCAAGAGGAAGGTGTGATGCGCACAGCGGCAAGTTTCCCGGTAAGAAACCAAGGTTTAATTGAACCAGTAGGAGTCAAGAAGCACGTTGAAGGTTGATGGCGGCGGGATGTAGTGCGGCGCAACACCGAGATTCCGGCGCCAACGTGGAACCTGCACAACACAACCAAAGTACTTTGCCCCAACGAAACAGTGAGGTTGTCAATCTCACCGGCTTGCTGTAACAAAGGATTAACCGTATTGTGTGGAAGATGATTGTTTGCAGAAAACAGTAGAACAGTATTGCAGTAGATTGTATTTCAGTATAGAGAATTGGACCGGGGTCCACAGTTCACTAGAGGTGTCTCTCCCATAAGATAAACAACATGTTGGGTGAACAAATTACAGTTGGGCAATTGACAAATAAAGAGGGCATGACCATGCACATACATATTATGATGAGTATTGTGAGATTTAATTGGGCATTACAACAAAGTACATAGACCGCTATCCAGCATGCATCTATGCCTAAAAAGTCCACCTTCGGGTTATCATCCGAACCCCTCCAGTATTAAGTTGCTAACAACAGACAATTGCATTAAGTATTGCGCGTAATGTAATCAATAACTACATTCTCGGACATAGCACCAATGTTTTATCCCTAGTGGCAACAGCACATCCATAACCTTAGAGGTTCTTGTCACTCCTCCAGATTCACGGAGGCATGAACCCACTATCGAGCATAAATACTCCCTCTTGGAGTTACTAGCATCAACTTGGCCAGAGCATCTACTAATAACGGAGAGCATGCAAGATCATAAACAACACATAGACATGAATTGATAATCAACATAACATAGTATTCTCTATTCATCGGATCCCAACAAACGCAACATATAGAATTACAGATAGATGATCTTGATCATGTTCGGCAGCTCACAAGACCCGACAATTAAGCACAATGGGGAGAAGACAACCATCTAGCTACTGCTATGGACCCATAGTCCAGGGGTAGACTACTCACTCATCACTCCGGAGGCGACCATGGCGGCGTAGAGTCCTCCGGAGATGAATCCCCTCTCCGGCAGGGTGCCGGAGGCGATCTCCTGAATCCCCCGAGATGGGATTGGCGGCGGTGGCGTCTCTGGAAGGTTTTCCGTATCGTGGCTCTCGGTACTGGGGGTTTCGCGACGGAGGCTATTTGTAGGCGGAAGGGCAGGTCAAGGGGCGTCACGAGGGGCCACAGGCCGGCGCGGCCAGGGCTTGGGCCGCGCCGCCTGTCCGCCACCCTCCTCGTCTCCTCTTCGGTCTTCGGAAGCTTCGTGGCAAAATAGGACCCGGCGTTGATTTCGTCCAATTCGAGAATATTTCGTTACTAGGATTTCTGAAACCAAAAACAAAAAACAACCGGCTCTTCGGCATCTTGTTAATAGGTTAGTTCAGAAAATGCATGAATATGACATAAAGTGTGCATAAAACATGTAGATATCATCAATAATGTGGCATGGAACATAAGAAATTATCGATACGTTGGAGACGTATCAGCATCCCCAAGCTTAGTTCTCGTCCCGAGCAGGTAAAACGATAACAAAGATAATTTCTGGAGTGACATGCCATCATAACCTTGATCATACTATTTGTAAACATATGTAATGAATGCAGCGATCAAAACAATGGTAATGACATGAGTAAACAAACGAATCATAAAGCAAAGACTTTTCATGAATAGTACTTCAAGACAAGCATCAATAAGTCTTGCATAAGAGTTAACTCATAAAGCAATAAATCAAAGTAAAGGTATTGAAGCAACACAAAGGAAGATTAAGTTTCAGCGGTTGCTTTCAACTTATAACATGTATATCTCATGGATAATCGTCAACATAGAGTAATATAATAAGTGCAATATGCAAGTATGTAGGAATCAATGCACAGTTCACACAAGTGTTTGCTTCTTGGGGTGGAGAGAAATAGGTGAACTGACTCAACATAAAAGTAAAAGAATGGTCCTTCAAAAAGAAAGCATCGATTGCTATATTTGTGCTAGAGCTTTTATTTTGAAAACATGAAACAATTTTGTCAACGGTAGTAATAAAGCATATGAGTTATGTAAATTATATCTTACAAGTTGCAAGCCTCATGCATAGTATACTAATAGTGCCCGCACCTTGTCCTAATTAGCTTGGACTACCGGATCATCGCAATACACATGTTTTAACCAAGTGTCACAATGGGGTACCTCCATGCCGCCTGTACAAAGGTCTAAGGAGAAAGCTCGCATTTTGGATTTCTCGCTTTTGATTATTCTCAACTTAGACATCCATACCGGGACAACATGGACAATAGATAATGGACTCCTCTTTAATGTATAAGCATGTGGCAACAATTATTATTCTCATACGAGATTGAGGATATATGTCCAAATGAAACTTCCACCATGAATCATGGCTTTAGTTAGCGGCCCAATGTTCTTCTCTAACAATATGCATGCTTAACCATAAGGTGGTAGATCTCTCTTACTTCAGACAAGACGGACATGCATAGCAACTCACATGATATTCAACAAAGAATAGTTGATGGCGTCCCAGAAACATGGTTATCGCACAACAAGCAACTTAATAAGAGATAAAGTGCATAAGTACATATTCAATACCACAATAGTTTTTAAGCTATTTGTCCCATGAGCTATATATTGCAAAGGTGAATGATGGAATTTTAAAGGTAGCACTCAAGCAATTTACTTTGGAATGGTGGAGAAATACCATGTAGTAGGTAGGTATGGTGGACACAAATGGCATAGTGGTTGGCTCAAGGATTTTGGATGCATGAGAAGTATTCCCTCTCGATACAAGGTTTAGGCTAGCAAGGTTATTTGAAACAAACACAAGGATGAACCGGTGCAGCAAAACTCACATAAAAGATATATTGTAAACATTATAAGACTCTACACCGTCTTCCTTGTTGTTCAAACTCAATACTAGAAATTATCTAGACTTTAGAGAGACCAAATATGCAAACCAAATTTTAGCATGCCCTATGTATTTCTTCATTAATGGGTGCAAAGCATATGATGCAAGAGCTTAAACATGAGCACAACAATTACCAAGTATCACATTATCCAAGACATTTTAGAATTACTACATGTAGCATTTTCCAATTCCAACCATATAACAATTTAACGAAGAAGAAACTTCGCCATGAATACTATGAGTAAAGCCTAAGGACATACTTGTCCATATGCAACAGCGGAGCGTGTCTCTCTCCCATACAATGAATGCTAGGATCCATTTTATTCAAACAAAACAAAAACAAAAACAAACCGACGCTCCAAGCAAAGCGCATAAGATGTGATGGAATAAAAATATAGTTTCAGGGGAGGAACCTGATAATGTTGTCGATGAAGAAGGGGTGCCTTGGGCATCCCCAAGCTTAGACGCTTGAGTCTTCTTAGAATATGCAGGGGTGAACCACCGGGGCATCCCCAAGCTTAGAGCTTTCACTCTCCTTGATCATATTGCATCATACTCCTCTCTTGATCCTTGAAAACTTCCTCCACACCAAACTTAGAACAACTCATTAGAGGGTTAGTGCACAATCAAAATATACATGTTCAGAGGTGACATAATCATTCTTAACACTTCTGGACATTGCACAAAGCTACTGAAAGTCAATGGAATCGAAATATCCATCGAACATAACAAAACTGGCAATGCGAAATAAAAGGCAGAATCTGTCAAAACAGAACAGTTCGTATTGACGAATTTTATCGAGGCACCAGACTTGCTCAAATGAAAATGCTCAAATTGAATGAAAGTTGCGTACATAGCTGAGGATCACTCACGTAAATTGGCATAATTTTCTTAGTTACCTACAGAGAAAACAGCCCAGATTCGTTACAGCAAAGAAATCTGTTTCTGTGCAGTAATCCAAATCTAGTATGAACTTTACTATCAACGACTTTACTTGGCACAACAAAACACTAAACTAAGATAAGGAGAGGTTGCTACAGTAGTAAACACCTTCCAAGACTCAAATATAAAACAAAAATACTGTAGTAAAAACCATGGGTTGTCTCCCATAAGCGCTTTTCTTTAACGCCTTTCAGCCAGGCGCAGAAAGTGTATATCAAGTATTATCGGAGGGTGGTGCATCGTTATCATGAGCTCCCCCATCCGTAGTGGTACTAAGGGCTTTGTCAATTTTAGGCCTATAATAATACTTCTTTGGTCTAGGCACTTTAGAGACATACATAAACTTTTGCTCCTTACCCACATAAGCTTTCTCCTTATATTTAAGAGAAGAAAATGTTGAACCCAAGGTTCTCATAGCTTTTTCAAGTTCGCCAATCCTATTGATTTGATCATCATGGACAGCACAAGTTCCTAGGACACTAATTCTTTCATCAATTCCTCCTAAGGATTTATCAAGTTCATCAGTTTTATCAAGTAACATTTCCAATTTAGTTTCAATGCTTGGAAAATTTTTCTCTATGGTTTCCAATTTTTTCATAACATCTTCAAGAGAGATTTCAGTTTTAACTTCATCAGCAGGGGGTACCCCAAATAGACTCTCAATAATGCAACTAGCTTCTAATGCAGGAGTACTTAGAAAGTTACCTTTCGCGAGACTATCAAGAACATACCTATTCCAGCTAGAGATACCAACATAAAAATTCCTGAGTAGGATAGTGGTGGAGTGTTTCTTAGTGCACCTATTATGGGCATCACTAATTCTATACCAAGCATCTCTTAAACATTCTCCCCCTCGTTGCTTAAACGTACGAACTTCAACTTCATGATTACTCATTTTAGCAGTAATAAATAAATCAAACTAGATAAAGTAAATGCAAGTAACTAATTTTTTTGTGTTTTTGATATAGCAAACAAGATAGCAAATAAAGTAAAACTAGCAACTAATTTTTTGTATTTTGATTTAGTGCAGCAAACAAAGTAGTAAATAAAACTAAGCAAGACAAAAACAAAGTAAAGAGATTGGGATGTGGAGACTCCCCTTGCAGCGTGTCTTGATCTCCCCGGCAACGGCGCCAGAAATTTGCTTGATGCGTGTAGTTGACACGTCCGTTGGGAACCCCAAGAGGAAGGTGTGATGCGCACGGCAAGTTTCCCTCAGTAAGAAACCAAGGTTTAATCGAACCAGTAGGAGTCAAGAAGCACGTTGAAGGTTGATGGCGGCGGGATGTAGTGCGGCGCAACACCGGCGCCAACGTGGAACTGCACAACACAACCAAAGTACTTTGCCCCAACGAAACAGTGAGGTTGTCAATCTCACCGGCTTGCTGTAACAAAGGATTAACCGTATTGTGTGGAAGATGATTGTTTGCAGAAAACAGTAGAACAGTATTGCAGTAGATTGTATTTCAGTATAGAGAATTGGACCGGGGTCCACAGTTCACTAGAGGTGTCTCTCCCATAAGATAAACAGCATGTTGGGTGAACAAATTACAGTTGGGCAATTGACAAATAAAGAGGGCATGACCATGCACATACATATTACGATGAGTATTGTGAGATTTAATTGGGCATTACGACAAAGTACATAGACCGCTATCCAGCATGCATCTATGCCTAAAAAGTCCACCTTCAGGTT
Organism: Lolium multiflorum; assembly: GCA_030979885.1. NCBI lineage: Eukaryota > Viridiplantae > Streptophyta > Magnoliopsida > Poales > Poaceae > Lolium > Lolium multiflorum. The sequence continues at coordinate 220,275,047 of CM061750.1, forward strand.
ATCATCCGAACCCCTCCAGTATTAAGTTGCTAACAACAGACAATTGCATTAAGTATTGCGTAATGTAATCAATAACTACATCCTCGGACATAGCACCAATGTTTTATCCCTAGTGGCAACAACACATCCATAACCTTAGAGGTTCTTGTCACTCCTCCAGATTCACGGAGGCATGAACCCACTATCGAGCATAAATACTCCCTCTTGGAGTTACTAGCATCAACTTGGCCAGCATCTACTAATAACGGAGAGCATGCAAGATCATAAACAACACATAGACATGAATTGATAATCAACATAACATAGTATTCTCTATTCATCGGATCCCAACAAACACAACATATAGAATTATAGATAGATGATCTTGATCATGTTCGGCAGCTCACAAGACCCGACAATTAAGCACAATGGGGAGAAGACACCATCTAGCTACTGCTATGGACCCATAGTCCAGGGGTAGACTACTCACTCATCACTCCGGAGGCGACCATGGCGGCGTAGAGTCCTCCGGGAGATGAATCCCCTCTCCGGTAGGGTGCCGGAGGCTCCTGAATCCCGAGATGGGATTGGCGGCGGCGGCGTCTCGGAAGGTTTTCCGTATCGTGGCTCTCGGTCGGGGGTTTCGCGACGGAGGCTATTTGTAGGCGGAAGGGCAGGTCAAGGGGCGTCACGAGGGCCCACTACGCCGGCGCGGCGGGGCTTGGCCGCGCCGCCTGTAGTCTGGCCACCTCGTGGCCCCACCGTCTCCTCTTCGGTCTTGGAAGCTTCGTGGCAAAATAGGACCCAGGCGTTGATTTCGTCCAATTCCGAGAATATTTCGTTACTAGGATTTCGAAACCAAAAACAGCAGAAAACTGGCTCTTTGGCATCTTGTTAATAGGTTAGTTCCAGAAAATGCATGAATATGACATAAAGTGTGTATAAAACATGTAGATATCATCAATAATGTGGCATGGAACATAAGAAATTATCGATACGTTGGAGACGTATCAGTACTATAAACACAAAGCTGAATCTTCTTGGATTTTATTGGATTTTCATTGTTTGACTAGATCCATACATGAAGTTTGACTTTGATATGCAAATGCATGTTGCAATATCAAGTTCCTACTTGATGTTAAAGATCTAGAGGGTAATGGTATTCGTGTGAGGAAGTGACGAATTCGGAAGATTCTGAAGACAAGATGAAGGTTCATCAAATAAAGGAAACAAAGTTGTGGGAAGCAACCACAATATTCAAAAGGAAGTACCAATCAAAACTCATGCTTTACCTCCACAAAGGAGTACTTTAGTACATAAGAAACATGAAGGTGAGAAATCTGGTGATTATGGAGTAGTAGAAGTAGAACCATAGTCATTATGGAAGAGGGAATGCATGGGAAATCACTTAGGATACTATATTCATAGTGTTAGCTAGTGGTTTTCTTGCAAAAATAAACCCTGAAGAAAGGAAGATGATCTATGAAACCATAACAGATATAAGAAGACCATAGTTGATATCAGAAGACCACAATTGGTATAGTATCCATACTACGAGATAAAGTAGAAGATGTCCTGACCAATTGATCAGAACCTATACTAGAATCCATTTTTTAGATAACAAATAGCCACAATTGGTATCAAGTAGTCCACCATTGGATTATTTGTACCAAGAAGTTGTGAACAAATAAAATTTTGTTAACCAAATAACAATGACCTAAAATCATTTAGTCGAAGGATTCACATTGGATGTCCACAATTGAGTGGATACACCACAGATATTCTTCGCAAAACCTAAGAAGAGTATAACCATAAGCTAGACCTAGACCAATATTCTAACCATAAGTCCAATAGTTGGAAAAAAAGGAGTTGAAGAACATAAGAAAACTCTAAGGGGTAGAGTAAAGATTGAGTTGGATGTACAATGACTCAATAATGTAAGCTAGATAGAAGCAGAAGGTCTGAACTGAGAGGAAGTTCGATCTTATTTTCATAAGATTATCGAACATTACTTTCAGAAAGATGTCAGACCAGAAGCCCAGGTTTATACCTCAAGGAAGTAAGAAGTGGACTATAACTTGAGAAAGTGAGTAATATTCACTCAGCAGTACGAAAGCTCAAGTAAGTCATGGATAAAGAAGTTGAATTAAGGTGATATCAGAGACCTAATAAAGCTCAAAAAGGCCAAAGACCGAAGGAGATTGACTATACCCAAAACTAAAGTCTATTGGAATGATTCCTTTCATGAAACCTAAAGGAACCAAAATAGTTGTAGGTACCAACCATAATCCATTCTTTGGGAAATAAATTCTTAGGACCATTTCCATAGTAAATACCTTATCAAGTACCATTACTGCAGTTTTTGCTGGTAATGAGAAATAGAACTTATCTTAAACAAATCTTGTAGAACCAAATTTCTGGATAACCAATTAGGAGTATGTTATCCAATTAGTCCTCAATTAAGTCTATAAAAACAAGAAGAAGTCTCAATCATTGAATCTTCAATGAGAAAGGAAACAAGCTTATAGAGTTGGAAGAAATCAATGAATCAAAGTTAGAAGCCATGGCTCAGAGACAGGTATTATTAGATTCCAGAGAAAAATCATAGAACTGGAGTAAGAAACTAATATTCGGAGACTAACCCTAATGGATTCCAGGAAGAATCTGGGAAATATATTCAATTATATCCTGAGATCACTGACGGAAACTAAGAAAGTTTAAGTCTGTCAGATCCTCGGAAATGTGAGAGAGTTCAAACTTCGAGGACGAAGTTTAGTAGAGTGTAATATCCCAGGTAATGGGGTTACAAAAATAGAGGAAACAGATATGTGCATTGCATTCATGCATAGAAAATCTGGGAAATTTTCGCGCTTTAAAGTAAAACAGTCACAGTAACTGAAGTTTCACTTGACCTTGGTGGAATTGAAGTAGCTCATCAAGTCAAGTGCTATAAACCTCAATGTGAATTTGTTTAAAACCTTGTTTTGGGTAGAGATGATTTGATCTAAGGGGTTAGATCAAATGGAACTAATAATCAACACAACAACACTTTACTCAATGATCAACTACTTGATCTTATAACAGATCATAATATGGTAATCATTGCCATAACACAAGAACATATGTTCAATTAAAACCAAGTAACAATAAAATGGAGAAACCATTCTTGACTTATCTTTTCCATGTCCTAAACTAATCCTTGATCCTACCATGAACCTCATGGTATTCATTCTACTTTATTCTTGGAAACATAACAAGGAGATCAACTCTAGAAATATATACCTTTCTCTATTCCATATTATTATATATCAAACCTAGAAAGGTGAGAGTCCTATTTCATTTAGGGAAGCAATGACAAACCTAGAGGCAAACCTTGGATATAAATATCCATATGATCACAACATCATCTTCAATAGGAACCCTAGGATATTATTCAAGACCTTCCCTAGAGAGAGAACCCATTTATGTTAACCATAGATATTGGTGACTACATCATTATCTTTGGAGAATAACCTTAGGTTAGAATTGAAGTCCTTCCCAAATGAGAGAGAGCATTCATATCAATCCTAGCTTTACCTAATTAAGAATCAAGGACAATTATTGAACTAAAGTATTAGGTTGTAAACCATTTCACCTTGGAGGGGTGAGATAACCTAATATCAAATGGAACAAGACTATATCCATGAATAGGTGAAGTAAAGTAGAGACTAATTCAACTAAGCCATCTAGGTAGAGACTTAACCCTTTACTATCTAATGAGATCTTGTGAGTACACCATAAACTCCAGAATAACTATTCCTATGAAAGAGAGCTCAAGCTTTGGTGCTACACTCAAGTTAGTTGAGGCAACACTTGAAATTGGAGGGAGAGAACTAGTCATATACCCAGATGATTAAATCATCATTCATTGAGAAGAACTCTAAGTGAATATCTCAGGAATTCTCCTGGGATATAAACTTTTGAGGCAACCATAGTAAGCCCATCCTAGAAAGTAAAATAGAAGTACTATACCCTAGTTGATCAAGACAATGCTTGATCATGGAAGTAAGAACCCATTTCATAAGAGATAACTTAGGAAGCCAAACCTTGACCATTATAAATTGAGTAATGATCATAAACCTAAGAACTTGGGATAGAAGATATTAAGAACAAGTTGATCATGTCTAATCCATGATCATACCTTGGAGATAAATATTTATCAGTTAAACCCTAGGGGTTAAACAGATTTTATCCTACACATACAAACATAGGGGAACTAGTAACCCTAAAACCATTTCTCATCTGATAATTAGAGAGACAACTGAATAGTAACAAACCTTTGTCTAGTCCAGCCCTAACTCAATCCAAATGATCTTGGATTGCATCATCCTATGTGTGGTGAGGAAGAGCAATCCTAGCCAAGGTAAGGTGGTGTTGAACCCCACATAGAACCTATCTCCATGTCTCAAATTAACTTGTGAATTACTTGGTGATCACAAGTAAAAACCCTAATCTATATCCCAACATTAGTTGTGCGTCACTTGGGTGATCACCACTATAAACCTAATTCACATTTGAGTTCCAAACCATTTGCCAGTAGGTGAATATAATTAGAACCCTAGAATTTCTCACTAGCTAAACCATATGATTAAACCCATGGTGGTGATCAACCACTTAACTTTATAATTAAATACCAACCCATAATGAGAGTAGTATCTACCTTAGGTATTTCATGGTGTTATTAAAATATAACACTAGTTCTAACTTTGAAATAAGATTATAATAATGCTTACAAGGCCTTAACAAAAAGATGCTCACATAAAATATTATGCAAGGGATCAAATTCTCAGATAAGAGATTAAGTACTTAGAAAGACTTATGCACATGAGATCATGTCATTAAGTCCCTTGTTTAATAGAACTCCATAAACAAACAATACTTGGTAACTTGTTTCTTGCAAAGCAATACCAAATAAAACAAGATATATCACTAAGTAAGAAAACTACCAATTGGAAAACAATTTGAATATTCCCAAAGATAATATTCAAATTCATGTCCATAGGGGTATTGAAATTCAAATACCAATAATAATAATTAAACCCATGTTATGGTGCCATATTAAATTTGCAAATGCACCACTCAAGACCTTGCAGTATCTTGAACTAATCCTTATATGAAATAAATGAAAAATACCTGCAAGATAGAAAATAATTAAAATCTGTATTCAAAACAGAATTTAAAACAAGAAAGAAAAAGAAAAACAGAAAAGGGGAGAGAAAAACCTTACTAGACCTTACCTGTTCGGCCGAGCCCACCAGCAGCCCAACAAATCCCAGCCCAACACCAGCCCAACATTTTCACCATACAGCAGCCCAGCCCCAAACCAACTTACCTCTTCGTACAAAAAAATCGGAGAGGAGGTCGTCCTCATCCTCTCCGTGTGCTGGAGGCCACCGCGACGGCGTGCTTCCTTTCTCCCTCTCGCTGGCAGCCTCTCCTTGCTCCAATTCGTGACGAGGATCGTGTTCCAGCGCAGTATAAAAGCCCTACGACGAACCCTAGTCGCATTCTTCATCCTCTGCTCCGTTTTCTTGCCCTGCCGAAACCCTGGCCGCACCACTCCACCTTACCGCCGACGACCGAGGCCTCCCCTAGCAAAACCGAGCGCACCACCATGACCGCCGTCCTCGACAAGCTACGCCCGCGGGAGGAATCGAGTTGGGGTGCCCGAAATCGACGCCGATGACATCATCTTCTTCGGCGTCGGCATTAAGCAATTCCGGCGAACCAGGCCGTCTTCGGCCATGCCGTGAAGCCCTAGAGCTCCGCCTCGTCTCCAGCTACCTCCTCGCCGACGCGCACTTGCCGGGAAGCTCTGAGCCCGACGAATTGACCCACTATTCCCCCGTCGGCCACCACCAGACGCCGACGATCGCCGGCGATGTAGGCCACCGCAAGCCTCGCCGACAAGCCCATCTTACTCGCGGTGAGCTCCTCTACCGCGTGGCATGCTCGCTTTGCTTCTTAGGCAACCGTAGCGCCGTCGTGTCGTTCACTGCCGTGCCCCGCCGCAGACTTAGCTCGCCGGAGCAACTTCGGCGACCTTTCCGTGGGGGCGCCGCCACCTTCTGGCTCAGCTCAGTGCCGCGAGTCTACCCCGCTTCTTAGAATGGGCGCGGGAGCCCGAATCGCCGTCGACGGCAGCAGTTGGCCGTCGGCCAGAAGCTCCCCTGGCCTCGTAACCAATTTTGACCACCGTCAACGCCACCGTGGCAGCTGACATGGCCTAAGGCCCACTGGTCAGTGACTATACGGGTAGAACTAACCAGGTAACTTTAGCCATTTAGTTTAAATTCAAAATTCCAGAAATTGTCTGAAACTTTGCAAAAATATAGAAAATTCATTGTAACTCAGAAAAATATAAATAAGACATCAAAATTCTTAGAAAAGTAAACTCGATCCAATAAAAATATAATATGGAATTTTTATTTTTAATAAAAATTTAATTATTTAATACTTGTTAATTAAGCCTTTTCTTTTAGATACTAAATTCAATTAAAATTCAATAATTATGAAAACTTCCTAAAATAAATAAAAACCAGTAAGTAAATAAGGAAAACATTAAAATTAATTTTCCTTTACTATTAACTTATTAAATCCTTATTAGGAGGATTTAAAACCCTAATTAATAAGTACCTTAATTATTAATTGTTTAAAAAGAATAAAATGCCAAATTCAATATTGTTTAATTTACAAGTTACTAATAACTTCAACTTTAAATTGAAGTTACTAATCATAGAACTATATGGTAAATAGCAAACCCTAGTTCCATATTGATTGATATTACAACCCCATCATTCCATGTGGAACCCTAAAACCCTAATTCAATTATGCACCATACCCTAGCTCCATTAGTCAATAGTAACCCTAAATGGTTCTAACCTAAACCCTAGGTTAGAACATGTGATCATGATACTTTCCTTTCAAACATAGAACCATAATAGTAACTAAATAATTGCCATGACCACATAAAATATAAGAATCCTATCACTAGTTAATTGCTATGCTATGTTCTCATCTCAATAAAACTTGTTGATCTACTAGGATCAACCAAGTGTAAAACCCTAGCTCCTAGTTCCAAGACCACAATCCTTAACTATCCTTACTTAGCATCACACCATTGTGATGAACCCTAACAGCAACCATACCTACTAATTTACCTTACATAACCCTGTTCCACTAAACCCTACTAGTGTGAGATACTTATGAACCATCCTATTTAGGAACCAACCATTCTCTACTTAGAGATCCAATGGCTAATACAAGACAACCCCAACCTTAATTGTAATACTTCTTATTATTTAAGAAGTATGTTCTTCAAAAGTTATTCTTTTGAAGAAAATAAGGAATCATCATCAACCCTGCCTAATAGAACCTATAGCCAATAGCCAGCTATCATCAACAAGGTAAACAAACCTTGATAACAACTATTTATAATAAATTAATCAAGATGCCTAGGCTTAACTCTACCTTACAAGCCCTTGGTGTTGATGAATCCAACTGGGTTGTGATCCCTTTTAATACTTACTCCAGAAACTAGATGAAACCATAGTCAACCATAGAACCCCACCAACCTAATTATCATACTTTTTCTTTATTAAAGAACATGTTCTTCAAAAGTTATTCTTTTGAAGTATATGATAATTAATCATTAACCATGCCATATAGTGCTAAAACCAACCATTATTCATTACATGTTAGGATTATACCAAATGTTATTGTTGTGTGCTATTAGTGTTATTATTATGATATATTACAGCACCTGTTTATGATACCAATCAACCAATCCTTAATAAGAACCTTGATTGTGAATCCCTCTAAAAGTGCAACACACCCTGAACCAATCTTTACAACTCACTGATCCTAAATCATCGGGGTTAGGTCACGCTTAGAGCGATTGCATCTCATACTTATGCATTATTGCATCCTTGCCAATCTTTTAAACATCGTCCTTACCGGACGATGATGCTATTTCAGAATTTGGAGTTATTGCGTATCGAAGACCTTGCCTGCATAATCTTGCAGTCAAGAAAGGCAAGTTCATCACTTGCTCATACCATTTGAGTATTTTTATCAAATTACTTGCAAAGTACTATGTTTATCACTATTGCATAAAAACCAAAATCACTATTTTCATAACTATGAATATGACTATGTGGTGGGCAATGGAACCATGGATTGTGTTGATATGGTGGAGGTTCCATTGCAAGGGTTTATATCCATCTAGGATTAAACAACAAATGTCGTCCAGTGATTCTTGTGCCGTAATACCCGTGTTAACCATAAGATCTGGAGTGGGACGGAGTAGTCAAAAGTGTTTCCACCTCTCGTTCATCAACGGATGCGCATTACCGGGTGCACTTGATCTCGAGAGACAAGATGCAGGGGTGGGAACCCGTAGAAGTCCCAACGGTAATGTGGTCTATGATGGGTTGCAACTGCCGGCGTAGGAATGTATGGTAGAGCCCTGCATTGTCGTCGTGGTCGGGGTCCACCCTGAAATATATGGGAATAATGGGACCGGCGTGGACCCAGGGTCAGAGATTGCAGCAACGGGTGGGTGCTCGAGGTAGCGGAGGAACATGATTAGCTAGACCTTATACCGGGCCTCACACCATAGGAAGTATGGACAGGAATGTACACCTGGTTGGCACCAAGGATAAGATCTCTTATGGGTAAAGCAACATACCTCTGTAGAGTGTAAAGAACCGTGACCCGTCACTCTCTGTTCCGGGATATGGAACTGCGAACGCGGCCGGAAAGGAGCTCCATGAAGTTCTAGTAAACCGGTGAAGGCTGACGGACATAGTTCTTCTGAATAAAAGCAACCTTTTGAACAAATGGTTATGAAAACCTGCATTGGTATTAGACTTTCTGGTCTAATGTTGTAGCTAGTGCATTAAACACCCCTTTCCTACAATGAACTTGTTGAGTACGCTCGTACTCATCCCGCTCTTAAATCCCCTGCTTAGATATGGAGGCCACAACAAGGAGAAAACCTAGTTTAGCCATAGAAGGGAACTAGCTTCCTAAACCTAGCTCATATTTAGCTAGAATCTATTCATAGCCTCTATAGCTAGTTAAATACTCTACAAATAGAGTTCGTGATAAGACTAGACAACGAGTCGCTCTTCTGGAGTTTATTTGCAGTTTTACCTCATTGTAAAGTAGGAGGCTGTGATGATCTTATGTAACAGCGTCAATGTTGTAATTCTATAGACATGCCTTGGACCGGCATATGTTTCTGTTGTACCACTCTGAGCGATATAATACTAGTGGAACGGTGTTTCATTGGTGTTATATCAGACTTACATACTACACCATGCAGTGGTATGCCGGGTCACCACAGTTGGTATCAGAGCAAATGCTTTGACCCTAGGATTAAAACCCTTTAAAGGAGACCTATAGGATTGGTAGTGTCTATAGGAAGTGTCCTAGGTAAACCAAATACTTCATATGACTTGAGATGGATATTCACTTGAGAATAATCCTGACACACTTGAGTCAGCAATTTTTTACCTAACTTACCAATATAAAGTAAAGTTATTCAGCTAATCCCAAACATGTAGTACACAATTAAGTTCTTAAACAATAGATGGGTAGATCACAGTTGGTATACAATACATGGTAGTCCAAAGAGAGGATACAACCATAAGGAAGATATCCTATTGGAAGATGTGTACCAACATAGGTTATGGTCAAGTAAGAGATATTCAGACCTGTAGTAGGAATGATATCAAGTGATGAGATAAGTAAGATATCCTAGTAGAATAGGTATACCAAGACAAGTAATGGGAAGGTAAATTTCACCCAACTTGTGAAAACAACTGATAGCAAGTGATAAATATAAGTTATATAAAATAGTATAGACCATGATGAGTCAATCATGGGAAATAAGGAAGAGAGATATGAATAATATATGTCTACTTACATGGTAGAGATAGTAATCACATATGATTCACCTGAGAATCATTAGATGATGGACTAGAACATCATAAATAATTAGGAGGAGTACAATAAGAAACCAGTTGTTCAACAATAGTGCAAGAATTGTGTTCCAAAACCATGGGAAGTGTGCCAAGCACATCATGACCATATGTTTATGGGAGAAACACTTGGAAGTATCGGAGCTATATTCCAATAGTTATGTATTTAGATTAGCTATGTTAGAATCTAGATATACCATATGAATTAGTCCTCAACAAAATGAAAGTTAAGATAGAACTTCCAAAGGAAATTAGGTTAACTTTAACTATCCTAGGCCACTTTGTTTCAAGTTTATCTCATTGCAAATGTGCAATTACGGTAAATGTTGAGATAAATAATAGAAATCCACATATTCATGCTAAGTATCACGCTATAAACCTATATTATGTGGTGTTGTATACTACACATCTCAGTCTGATGTTTAGAGATGTCTTACTCAACAATCATATTCAGGCTTATGATGGTGTGTACTATAAACACAAAGCTGAATCTTCTTGGATTTTATTGGATTTTCATTGTTTGACTAGATCCATCATGAAGTTTGACTTTGATATGCAAATGCATGTTGCAATATCAAGTTCCTACTTGATGTTAAAGATCTAGAGGGTAATGGTATTCGTGTGAGGAAGTGATGAATTCGGAAGATTCTGAAGAAAAGATGAAGGTTCATCAAATAAAGGAAACAAAGTTGTGGGAAGCAACCACAATATTCAAAAGGAAGTACCAATCAAAACTCATGCTTTACCTCCACAAAGGAGTACTTTAGTACATAAGAAACATGAAGGTGAGAAATCTGGTGATTATGGAGTAGTAGAAGTAGAACCATAGTCATTATGGAAGAGGGAATGCATGGGAAATCACTTAGGATACTATATTCATAGTGTTAGCTAGTGGTTTTCTTGCAAAAATAAACCCTGAAGAAAGGAAGATGACCTATGAAACCATAACAGATATAAGAAGACCATAGTTGATATCAGAAGACCACAATTGGTATAGTATCCATACTACGAGATAAAGTAGAAGATGTCCTGACCAATTGATCAGAACCTATACTAGAATCCATTTTTTTAGATAACAAATAGCCACAATTGGTATCAAGTAGTCCACCATTAGATTATTTGTACCAAGAAGTTGTGAACAAATAAAATTTTGTTAACCAAATAAAAATGACCTAAAATCATTTAGTCGAAGGATTCACATTGGATGTCCACAATTGAGTGGATACACCACAGATATTCTTCGCAAAACCTAAGAAGAGTATAACCATAAGCTAGACCTAGACCAATATTCTAACCATAAGTCCAATAGTTGGAAAAAAGGAGTTGAAGAACATAAGAAAACTCTAAGGGGTAGAGTAAAGATTGAGTTGGATGTACAATGACTCAATAATGTAAGCTAGATAGAAGCAGAAGGTCTGAACTGAGAGGAAGTTCGATCTTATTTTCATAAGATTATCGAACATTACTTTCAGAAAGATGTCAGACCAGAAGCCCAGGTTTATACCTCAAGGAAGTAAGAAGTGGACTATAACTTGAGAAAGTGAGTAATATTCACTCAGCAGTACGAAAGCTCAAGTAAGTCATGGATAAAGAAGTTGAATTAAGGTGATATCAGAGACCTAATAAAGCTCAAAAAGGCCAAAGACCGAAGGAGAATGACTATACCCAAAACTAAAGTCTATTGGAATGATTCCTTTCATGAAACCTAAAGGAACCAAAATAGTTGTAGGTACCAACCATAATCCATTCTTTGGGAAATAAATTCTTAGGACCATTTCCATAGTAAATACCTTATCAAGTACCATTACTGCAGTTTTTGCTGGTAATGAGAAATAGAACTTATCTTAAACAAATCTTGTAGAACCAAATTTCTGGATAACCAATTAGGAGTATGTTATCCAATTAGTCCTCAATTAAGTCTATAAAAACAAGAAGAAGTCTCAATCATTGAATCTTCAATGAGAAAGGAAACAAGCTTATAGAGTTGGAAGAAATCAATGAATCAAAGTTAGAAGCCATGGCTCAGAGACAGGTATTATTAGATTCCAGAGAAAAATCATAGAACTGGAGTAAGAAACTAATATTCGGAGACTAACCCTAATGGATTCCAGGAAGAATCTGGACAAGGGATATATTCAATTATATCCAGTGAGATCACTACGGAGTTCTAGAAAAGTTTAAGTCTGCATAAGTCAGAACCACACTTCGGAAACGTGAGAGAGTTCAAATTTCGAGGACGAAGTTTAGTTTAAGGGGTAGAGATTGTAATATCCCAGGTAATGGGGTTACAAAAATAGAGGAAACAGATGTGTGCATTGCATTCATGCATAGAAAATCTAGGAAATTTTCGCGCTTTAAAGTAAAACAGTCACAGTAACTGAAGTTTCACTTGACCTTGGTGGAATTGAAGTAGCTCATCAAGTCAAGCGCTATAAACCTCAATGTGAATTTGTTTAAAACCTTGTTTTGGGTAGAGATGATTTGATCTAAGGGGTTAGATCAAATGGAACTAATAATCAACACAACAACACTTTACTCAATGATCAACTACTTGATCTTATAACAGATCATAATATGGTAATCATTGCCATAACACAAGAACATCTGTTCAATTAAAACCAAGTAACAATAAAATGGAGAAACCATTCTTGACTTATCTTTTCCATGTCCTAAACTAATCCTTGATCCTACCATGAACCTCATGGTATTCATTCTACTTTATTCTTGGAAACATAACAAGGAGATCAACTCTAGAAATATATACCTTTCTCTATTCCATATTATTATATATCAAACCTAGAAAGGTGAGAGTCCTATTTCATTTAGGGAAGCAATGACAAACCTAGAGGCAAACCTTGGATATAAATATCCATATGATCACAACATCATCTTCAATAGGAACCCTAGGATATTATTCAAGACCTTCCCTAGAGAGAGAACCCATTTATGTTAACCATAGATATTGGTGACTACATCATTATCTTTGGAGAATAACCTTAGGTTAGAATTGAAGTCCTTCCCAAATGAGAGAGAGCATTCATATCAATCCTAGCTTTACCTAATTAAGAATCAAGGACAATTATTGAACTAAAGTATTAGGTTGTAAACCATTTCACCTTGGAGGGGTGAGATAACCTAATATCAAATGGAACAAGACTATATCCATGAATAGGTGAAGTAAAGTAGAGACTAATTCAACTAAGCCATCTAGGTAGAGACTTAACCCTTTACTATCTAATGAGATCTTGTGAGTACACCATAAACTCCAGAATAACTATTCCTATGAAAGAGATCTCAAGCTTTGGTGCTACACTCAAGTTAGTTGAGGCAACACTTGAAATTGGAGGGAGAGAACTAGTCATATACCCAGATGATTAAATCATCATTCATTGAGAAGAACTCTAAGTGAATATCTCAGGAATTCTCCTGGGATATAAACTTTTGAGGCAACCATAGTAAGCCCATCCTAGAAAGTAAAATAGAAGTACTATACCCTAGTTGATCAAGACAATGCTTGATCATGGAAGTAAGAACCCATTTCATAAGAGATAACTTAGGAAGCCAAACCTTGACCATTATAAATTGAGTAATGATCATAAACCTAAGAACTTGGGATAGAAGATATTAAGAACAAGTTGATCATGTCTAATCCATGATCATACCTTGGAGATAAATATTTATCAGTTAAACCCTAGGGGTTAAACAGATTTTATCCTACACATACAAACATAGGGGAACTAGTAACCCTAAAACCATTTCTCATCTGATAATTAGAGAGACAACTGAATAGTAACAAACCTTTGTCTAGTCCAGCCCTAACTCAATCCAAATAATCTTGGATTGCATCATCCTATGTGTGGTGAGGAAGAGCAATCCTAGCCAAGGTAAGGTGGTGTTGAACCCCACATAGAACCTATCTCCATGTCTCAAATTAACTTGTGAATTACTTGGTGATCACAAGTAAAAACCCTAATCTATATCCCAACATTAGTTGTGCGTCACTTGGGTGATCACCACTATAAACCTAATTCACATTTGAGTTCCAAACCATTTGCCAGTAGGTGAATATAATTAGAACCCTAGAATTTCTCACTAGCTAAACCATATGATTAAACCCATGGTGGTGATCAACCACTTAGCTTTATAATTAAATACCAACCCATAATGAGAGTAGTATCTACCTTAGGTATTTCATGGTGTTATTAAAATATAACACTAGTTCTAACTTTGAAATAAGATTATAATAATGCTTACAAGGCCTTAACAAAAAGATGCTCACATAAAATATTATGCAAGGGATCAAATTCTCAGATAAGAGATTAAGTACTTAGAAAGACTTATGCACATGAGATCATGTCATTAAGTCCCTTGTTTAATAGAACTCCATAAACAAACAATACTTGGTAACTTGTTTCTTGCAAAGCAATACCAAATAAAACAAGATATATCACTAAGTAAGAAAACTACCAATTGGAAAACAATTTGAATATTCCCAAAGATAATATTCAAATTCATGTCCATAGGGGTATTGAAATTCAAATACCAATAATAATAATTAAACCCATGTTATGGTGCCATATTAAATTTGCAAATACACCACTCAAGACCTTGCAGTATCTTGAACTAATCCTTATATGAAATAAATGAACAATACCTGCAAGATAGAAAATAATTAAAATCTGTATTCAAAACAGAATTTAAAACAAGAAAGAAAAAGAAAAACAGAAAAGGGGAGAGAAAAACCTTACTAGACCTTACCTGTTCGGCCGAGCCCACCAGCAGCCCAACAAATCCCAGCCCAACACCAGCCCAACATTTTCACCATACAGCAGCCCAGCCCCAAACCAACTTACCTCTTCGTACAAAAAAAATCGGAGAGGAGGTCGTCCTCATCCTCTCAGTGTGCTGGAGGCCACCGCGATGCCGTGCTTCCTTTCTCCCTCTCGCTGGCAGCCTCTCCTTGCTCCAATTCGTGACGAGGATCGTGTTCCAGCGCAGTATAAAAGCCCTACGATGAACCCTAGTCGCATTCTTCTTCCCCTGCTCCGTTTTCTTGCCCTGCCGAAACCCTGGCCGCACCACTCCACCTTACCGCCGACGACTGAGGCCTCCCCTAGCAAAACCGAGCGCACCACCATGACCGCCGTCCTCGACAAGCTACGCCCGCGGGAGGAATCGAGTTGGGGTGCCCGAAATCGACGCCGATGACATCATCTTCTCCGGCGTTGGCATCAAGCAATTCCGGCGAACCAGGCCGTCTCCGGCCATGCCGTGAAGCCCTAGAGCTCCGCCTCGTCTCCAGCTACCTCCTCGCCGACGCGCGCTTGCCGGGAAGCTCTGAGCCCGACGAATTGACCCACTATTCCCCCGTCGGCCACCACCAGACGCCGACGATCGCCGGTGATGTAGGCCACCGCAAGCCTCGCCGACAAGCCCATCTTACTCGCGGTGAGCTCCTCTACCGCGTGGCATGCTCGCTTTGCTTCTTAGGCCACCGTAGCGCCGTCGTGTCGTTCACTGCCGTGCCCCGCCGCAGACTTAGCTCGCCGGAGCAACTTCGGCGACCTTTCCGTGGGGGCGCCGCCACCTTCTGGCTCAGCTCAGCGCCGCGAGTCTACCCCGCTTCTTAGAATGGGCGCGGGAGCCCGAATCGCCGTCGACGGCAGCAGTTGGCCGTCGGCCAGAAGCTCCCCTGGCCTCGTAACCAATTTTGACCACCGTCAACGCCACCGTGGCAGCTGACATGGCCTAAGGCCCACTGGTCAGTGACTATACGGGTAGAACTAACCGGGTAACTTTAGCCATTTAGTTTAAATTCAAAATTCCAGAAATTGTCTGAAACTTTGCAAAAATATAGAAAATTCATTGTAACTCAGAAAAAATATAAATAAGACATCAAAATTCTTAGAAAAGTAAACTCGATCCAATAAAAATATAATATGGAATTTTTATTTTTAATAAAAATTTAATTATTTAATACTTGTTAATTAAGCCTTTTCTTTTAGATACTAAATTCAATTAAAATTCAATAATTATGAAAACTTCCTAAAATAAATAAAAACCAGTAAGTAAATAAGGAAAACATTAAAATTAATTTTCCTTTACTATTAACTTATTAAATCCTTATTAGGAGGATTTAAAACCCTAATTAATAAGTACCTTAATTATTAATTGTTTAAAAAGAATAAAATGCCAAATTCAATATTGTTTAATTTACAAGTTACTAATAACTTCAACTTTAAATTGAAGTTACTAATCATAGAACTATATGGTAAATAGCAAACCCTAGTTCCATATTGATTGATATTACAACCCCATCATTCCATGTGGAACCCTAAAACCCTAATTCAATTATGCACCATACCCTAGCTCCATTAGTCAATAGTAACCCTAAATGGTTCTAACCTAAACCCTAGGTTAGAACATGTGATCATGATACTTTCCTTTCAAACATAGAACCATAATAGTAACTAAATAATTGCCATGACCACATAAAATATAAGAATCCTATCACTAGTTAATTGCTATGCTATGTTCTCATCTCAATAAAACTTGTTGATCTACTAGGATCAACCAAGTGTAAAACCCTAGCTCCTAGTTCCAAGACCACAATCCTTAACTATCCTTACTTAGCATCACACCATTGTGATGAACCCTAACAGCAACCATACCTACTAATTTACCTTACATAACCCTGTTCCACTGAACCCTACTAGTGTGAGATACTTATGAACCATCCTATTTAGGAACCAACCATTCTCTACTTAGAGATCCAATGGCTAATACAAGACAACCCCAACCTTAATTGTAATACTTCTTATTATTTAAGAAGTATGTTCTTCAAAAGTTATTCTTTTGAAGAAAATAAGGAATCATCATCAACCCTGCCTAATAGAACCTATAGCCAATAGCCAGCTATCATCAACAAGGTAAACCAACCTTGATAACAACTATTTATAACAAATTAATCAAGATGCCTAGGCTTAACTCAACCTTACAAGCCCTTGGTGTTGATGAATCCAACTGGGTTGTGATCCCTTTTAATACTTACTCCAGAAACTAGATGAAACCATAGTAAACCATAGAACCCCACCAACCTAATTATCATACTTGTTCTTTATTAAGGAACATGTTCTTCAAAAGTTATTCTTTTGAAGTATATGATAATTAATCATTAACCATGCCATATAGTGCTAAAACCAACCACTATTCATTACATGTTAGGATTATACCAAATGTTATTGTTGTGTGCTATTAGTGTTATTATTATGATATATTACAGCACCTGTTTATGATACCAATCAACCAATCCTTAATAAGAACCTTGATTGTGAATCACTCTAAAAGTGCAACACACCCTGAACCAATCTTTACAACTCACTGATCCTAAATCATCGGGGTTGGGTCACGCTTAGAGCGATTGCATCTCATACTTATGCATTATTGCATCCTTGCCAATCTTTTAAACATCGTCCTTACCGGACGATGATGCTATTTCAGAATTTGGAGTTATTGCGTATCGAAGACCTTGCCTGCATAATCTTGCAGTCAAGAAAGGCAAGTTCATCACTTGCTCATACCATTTGAGTATTTTTATCAAATTACTTGCAAAGTACTATGTTTATCACTATTGCATAAAAACCAAAATCACTATTTTCATAACTATGAATATGACTATGTGGTGGGCAATGGAACCATGGATTGTGTTGATATGGTGGAGGTTCCATTGCAAGGGTTTATATCCATCTAGGATTAAACAACAAATGTCGTCCAGTGATTCTTGTGCCGTAATACCCGTGTTAACCATAAGATCGGAGTGGGACGGAGTAGTCAAAAGTGTTTCCACCTCTCGTTCATCAACGGATGCGCATTACCGGGTGCACTTGATCTCGAGAGACAAGATGCAGGGGTGGGAACCCGTAGAAGTCCCAACGGTAATGTGGTCTATGATGGGTTGCAACTGCCGGCGTAGGAATGTATGGTAGAGCCCTGCATTGTCGTCGTGGTCGGGGTCCACCCTGAAATATATGGGAATAATGGGACCGGCGTGGACCCAGGGTCGGAGATTGCAGCAACGGGTGGGTGTTCGAGGTAGCGGAGGAACATGATTGGCTAGACCTTATACCGGGCCTCACACCATAGGAAGTGTGGACAGGAATGTACACCTGGTTGGCACCAAGGATAAGATCTCTTATGGGTAAAGCAACATACCTCTGCATAGTGTAAAGAACCGTGACCCGTCACTCCCTGTTCCGGGATATGGAACTGCGAACGCGGCCGGAAAGGAGCTCCATGAAGTTCTAGTAAACCGGTGAAGGCTGATGGACATAGTTCTTCTGAATAAAAGCAACCTTTTGAAGAAATGGTTATGAAAACCTCCATTGGTATTAGACTTTCTGGTCTAATGTTGTAGCTAGTGCATTAAACACCTCTTTCCTATAATGAACTTGTTGAGTACGCTCGTACTCATCCCACTCTTAAATCCCCTGCTTAGATATGGAGGCCACAAAGGAGGATCTACAGTGCAACTCGAAGGCCGAGGAGTCAACAACTACTTCAAGAGACAGGACCCTGTCAGAGGAGTCAGATACCACATCCAACAAGGAGAAAACCTAGTTTAGCCATAGAAGGGAACTAGCTTCCTAAACCTAGCTCATATTTAGCTAGAATCTATTCATAGCCTCTATAGCTAGTTAAATACTCTACAAATAGAGTTCGTGATAAGACTAGACAACGAGTCGCTCTTCTGGAGTTTATTTGCAGTTTTACCTCATTGTAAAGTAGGAGGCTGTGATGATCTTATGTAACAACGTCAATGTTGTAATTCTATAGACATGCCTTGGACCCGCATATGTTTCTGTTGTACCACTCTGAGCGATATAATACTAGTGGAACGGTGTTTCATTGGTGTTATATCAGACTTGCATACTACACCATGCAGTGGTATGCCGGGTCACCACACTACCTCACTGTAAAGTAAGAGGCTGTGTTGATCTTCTGTAAACAGCTTGTGTATCCTTCTATAGACATACCTTGGACTCGCATATGTTTCTGTTGTACCACTCTGAGGGATGTAATATGAGTGGAACGGTGTTTCACTTGTGTTATGTCAACGACTTGTGTACTACACCATGCAGTGGTACGCTGGGTCACCACATAGAAGAACCTATATCTATAAATTCACTCCATATGAGGACCAATGGCCCAAAAATGACTAAGCATGCGAATTTTCCATATATCATAGTTTGTGCCATCGAATATAAAAGTGTGATCATGCACTAAATCTCTAGCCGACATCCTTCCTCTCAAGGCGGTAAAGCCTATAATGAGAGACCGGGATCTGATACCAATTGAAAGGAAACGGATGCCTCCTAGAGGGGGGGGGGGGTGAATACAACAACAACAACAAAGCCTTTATTCCCAAACAAGTTGGGGTAGGCTAGAGGTGATACCCATAAGATCTCGTAACCAACTCATGCTTCTGGCACATGGATAGCAAGCTTCCACGCGGCTCTTTCCATGGCTAGTTCTTTGGTGATACTCCAGTCATTCAGATATCTATTTACGGACTCCTCCCATGTCAAGTGTGGTCTACCCCATCCTCTCTTGACATTATCAGCACGCTTTAGCCGTTCACTATGCACTGGAGCTTCTGGAGGCATGCGTTGAATATGCCCAAACCATCTTAGACGATGTTCGACAAGCTTCTCTGCAACCGGTGACATAGGCATCCCCAATGGGCCTGCCGAAGATGGTACCCGGGGTTTAATGAAGGCCCACGACCCGAAGGATAAGAAGAATCGGAAGCCCAAGTTGCTAGTTAAGGAAAGCTAGAGTTGTATTAGGAGAGGACACTTGTAATATTGCGGGATGAGTTGGAAACCTTCCCGGACTTTGTAACTTGTGTATCACGAATCCCTCGGCTCCACCTCCTATATAAGGGGAGCCGAGAGACAAAGAAAGTATCGATTCATTGTCTCACAAACCCTAGTTTTCATATCGTCGAGTACTTTTCGGCTGAAACCTTCGAGATCTACTTGCCCTCTACTTCTAGCTAAAACCCTAGTCTACAACCCGTAGGCATTGACAAGTTAATCCCTTGTCAACCGGTGCTACCCCAACTCTATCTCCTATATCATCATTCTGGACTTGGTCCTTCCTCGTGTGGTCATACATCCATCTCAACATGCGCATCTCCGCCACACCTAACTGTTGAACATGCCGCCTTTTAGTCGGCCAACACTCAGCGCCATACAACATTGTGGGTCGAACCGCCGTCCTATAGAACTTGCCTTTTAGCTTTTGTGGCACTCTCTTATCACAAAGAATGCCAGAAGCTTGGCGCCACTTCATCCATCCGGCTTTGATCCGGTGGTTCACATCTTCATCAATATCTCCATCCTTGTGCAGGATTGACCCCAAGTATCGAAAGGTGTCCTTCTGAGGCACCACCTGCCCATCCAGGCTAACCTCCTCCTCCTCGTGCCTAGTAGTACTAAAACCGCACATCATGTACTCAGTTTTAGTTCTACTAAGTCTAAAACCTTTCGATTCCAGGGTTCGTCTCCAAAGTTCTAACTTCCTATTGACCCCCGTTCGACTATCATCGATTAGGACCACATCATCCGCAAAGAGTATACACCATGGGATATCTCCTTGTATATCCCTTGTGACCTCATCCATCACCAAATTAAATAGATAAGGGCTCAAAGCTGACCCCTGGTGTAGTCCTATTTTAATCGGGAAGTCATCGGTATCACCATCTCTTGTTCGAACACTTGTCACAACATTATCGTACATGTCCTTGATGAGGGTAATGTACTTTGCTGGGACTTTGTGTTTCTCCAAGGCCCACCACATGACGTGTCGCGGTATCTTATCGTAGGCCTTCTCCAAGTCAATGAACACCATATGCAGGTCCTTCTTTTGCTCCTTGTATCTCTCCATGAGTTGTCGTACCAAGAAGATGGCTTCCATGGTCAACCTCCCAGGCATGAAACCAAACTGATTTTTGGTCACGCTTGTCATTCATCGTAAACGGTGCTCAATGACTCTCTCCCATAGCTTCATTGTATGGCTCATAAGCTTAATTCCACGGTAGTTAGTACAACTCTAAACATCCCCTTTGTTCTTGAAGATTGGTACTAATATACTGCGTCTCCATTCTTCTGGCATCTTGTTTTCCCGAAAAATGGAGTTGAAGAGCTTAGTTAGCCATACCATCGCTATTTCTCCGAGGCCTCTCCACACCTCAATGGGGATACCATCAAGGCCCATTGCCTTGCCTCCCTTCATCCTTCTCAACGCCTCCTTGACCTCAGACTCTTGGATTCGTCGCACAAAACTCCTACTGGTATCATCAAAGGAGTTGTCTAGTTCAATTGTAGAGCTCTTAGTCTCCCCATTGAACAGCTCATTGAAGTACTCCCGCCATCTATGCTTAATCTCCTTGTCCTTCACCAGGAGCTGGTCTGTGATGGCGTGTAACTCACACGTTCGTTGGGAACCCCAAGAGGAAGGTATGATGCGCACAGCAGCAAGTTTTCCCTCAGAAAGAAACCAAGGTTTATCGAACCAGGAGGAGCCAAGAAGCACGTTGAAGGTTGATGGCGGCGGGATGTAGTGCGGCGCAACACCGGGATTCGGCGCCAACGTGGAACCTGCACAACACAACCAAAGTACTTTGCCCCAACGAAACAGTGAGGTTGTCAATCTCACCGGCTTGCTGTAACAAAGGATTAACCATATTGTGTGGAAGATGATTGTTTGCAGAAAATAGTAGAACAGTTATAGATTGTATTTTTTATAGAGAGGACCGGGGTCCACAGTTCACTAGAGGTGTCTCTCCCATAAGATAAACAGCATGTTGGGTGAACAAATTACAGTTGGGCAATTGACAAATAAAGAGGGCATGACCATGCACATACATATTATGATGAGTATAGTGAGATTTAATTGGGCATTACGACAAAGTACATAGACCGCTATCCAGCATGCATCTATGCCTAAAAAGTCCACCTTCAGGTTATCATCCGAACCCCTCTAGTATTAAGTTGCTAACAACAGACAATTGCATTAAGTATTGCGCGTAATGTAACTAGTAACTACATCCTTGAACATAGCACTAATGTTTTATCCCTAGTGGCAACAGCATCCACAACCTTAGAACTTTCTGTCACTGTCCCAGATATCAATGGAGGCATGAACCCACTATCGAGCATAAATACTCCCTCTTGGAGTTACAAGCATCTACTTGGCCAGAGCATCTACTAGTAACGGAGAGCATGCAAGATCATAAACAACACATAGACATAACTTTGATAATCAACATAACAAGTATTCTCTATTCATCGGATCCCAACAAACGCAACATATAGAATTACAGATAGATGATCTTGATCATGTTAGGCAGCTCACAAGATCCGACAATGAAGCATAATGGGGAGAAGACAACCATCTAGCTACTGCTATGGACCCATAGTCCGGGGGTAGACTACTCACTCATCACTCCGGAGGCGACCATGGCGGCGTAGAGTCCTCCGGAGATGATTCCCCTCTCCGGCAGGGTGCCGGGCGATCTGGATCCCCGAGATGGGATCGGCGATGGCTGCGTCTCGGAAGGTTTTCCGTATCGTGGCTCTCGGTGCGGGGGTTTCGCGACGGAGGCTTTAAGTAGGCGGAAGGGCAAGTCAGGAGGGGGCACGAGGGCCCCACACCACAGGGCCGCGCGGCCAAGGGGGCCGCGCCGCCTAGGGTTTGGGCACCCCGTGGCCCCACTTCTCCTCTTCGGACTTCTGGAAGCTTCGTGGCAAAATAGGACCCTGGGCGTTGATTTTGTCCAATTCCGAGAATATTTCGTTACTAGGATTTCTGAAACCAAAAACAGCAGAAAACTGGCACTTCGGCATCTTGTTAATAGGTTAGTTCCAGAAAATGCACGAATATGACATAAAGTGTGCATAAAACATGTAGATAACATCAATAATGTGGCATGGAACATAAGAAATTATCGATACGTCGGAGACGTATCAGCATCCCCAAGCTTAGTTCTGCTCGTCCCGAGCAGGTAAAATGATAACAAAGATAATTTCTGGAGTGACATGCCATCATAACCTTGATCATACTATTTGTAAAGCATATGTAGTGAATGCAGCGATCAAAACAATGTATATGACATGAGTAAACAAGTGAATCATATAGCAAAGACTTTTCATGAATAGCACTTCAAGACAAGCATCAATAAGTCTTGCATAAGAGTTAACTCATAAAGCAATAATTCATAGTAAAAGCATTGAAGCAACACAAAAGAAGATTAAGTTTCAGCGGTTGCTTTCAACTTATAACATGTATATCTCATGGATATTGTCAACATAGAGTAATATAATAAGTGCAATATGCAAGTATGTAGGAATCAATGCACAGTTCACACAAGTGTTTGCTTCTTGAGGTGGAGAGAAATAGGTGAACTGACTCAACAATGAAAGTAAAAGAATAGTCCTCCATAGAGGAAAAGCATCGATTGCTATATTTGTGCTAGAGCTTTGATTTTGAAAACATGAAACAATTTTGTCAACGGTAGTAATAAAGCATATGTATCATGTAAATTATATCTTACAAGTTGCAAGCCTCATGCATAGTATACTAATAGTGCCCGCACCTTGTCCTAATTAGCTTGGACTACCGGATCATCACAATGCACATGTTTTAACCAAGTGTCACAAAGGGGTACCTCTATGCCGCCTGTACAAAGGTCTAAGGAGAAAGCTCGCATTGGATTTCTCGCTATTGATTATTCTCAACTTAGACATCCATACCGGGACAACATAGACAACAGATAATGGACTCCTCTTTTATGCATAAGCATGTAGCAACAATTAATAATTTTCTCATTTGAGATTGAGGATATATGTCCAAAACTGAAACTTCCACCATGGATCATGGCTTTAGTTAGCGGCCCAATGTTCTTCTCTAACAATATGCATGCTTAACCATAAGGTGGTAGACCGCTCTTACTTCAGACAAGACGAACATGCATAGCAACTCACATGAAATTCAACAAAGAATAGTTGATGGCGTCCCCAGTGAACATGGTTATCGCACAACAAGCAACTTAATAAGAGATAAAGTGCATAATTACATATTCAATACCACAATAGTTTTTAAGCTATTTATCCCATGAGCTATGTATTGCAAAGGTGAATGATGGAATTTTAAAGGTAGCACTCAAGCAATTTACTTTGGAATGGCGGAAAATACCATGTAGTAGGTAGGTATGGTGGACACAAATGGCATAGTGGTTGGCTCAAGTATTTTGGATGCATGAGAAGTATTCCCTCTCGATACAAGGTTTAGGCTAGCAAGGCTTATTTGAAACAAACACAAGGATGAACCGGTGCAGAAAAACTCACATAAAAGACATATTGAAAATATTATAAGACTCTACACCGTCTTCCTTGTTGTTCAAACTCAATACTAGAAATTATCTAGACCTTAGAGAAACCAAATATGCAAACCAAATTTTAGCATGCTCTATGTATTTCTTCATTAATGGGTGCAAAGCATATGATGCAAGAGCTTAAACATGAGCACAACAATTGCCAAGTATCACATTATCCAAGACATTATAGCAATTTACTACATGTATCATTTTCCAATTCCAACCATATAACAATTTAACGAAGAAGAAACTTCGCCATGAATACTATGAGTAGAAGCTAAGGACATACTTGTCCATATGCTACAGCGGAGCGTGTCTCTCTCCCATAAAGTGAATGCTAGGATCCATTTTATTCAAACAAAACAAAAACAAAAACAAGCCGACGCTCCAAGCAAAGCACATAAGATGTGATGGAATAAAAATATAGTTTCAGGGAGGAACCGATAATGTTGTCGATGAAGAAGGGGATGCCTTGGGCATCCCCAAGCTTAGACGCTTGAGTCTTCTTAGAATATGCAGGGGTGAACCACCGGGGCATCCCCAAGCTTAGAGCTTTCACTCTCCTTGATCATGTTGCATCATACTCCTCTCTTGATCCTTGAAAACTTCCTCCACACCAAACTTAGAACAACTCATTAGAGGGTTAGCGACAATAAAAATTAACATGTTCAGAGGTGACACAATCATTCTTAACACTTCTGGACATTGCATAAAGCTACTGGACATTAATGGATCAAAGAAATTCATCCAACATAGCAAAAGAGGCAATGCGAAATAAAAGGCAGAATCTGTCAAAACAGAACAGTTCGTATTGACGAATTTTATCAAGGCACCAGACTTGCTCAAATGAAAATGCTCAAATTGAATGAAAGTTGCGTACATATCTGAGGATCACTCACGTAAATTGGCATAATTGTCTGAGTTACCTACAGAGAAAACAGCCCAGATTCGTGACAGTAAAGAAATCTGTTTCTGCGCAGTAATCCAAATCTAGTATGAACTTTTCTATCAACGACTTTACTTGGCACAACAAAACACTAAATTAAGATAAGGAGAGGTTGCTACAGTAGTAAACAACTTCCAAGACACAAAATAAAAACAAAGTACTGTAGGTAAAAACATGGGTTGTCTCCCATAAGCGCTTTTCTTTAACGCCTTTCAGCTAGGCGCAGAAAGTGTGTATCAAGTATTATCGGAGGGTGGTGCATTCTCAGCGGGGTGTGGAGTTTTCTCAACCAGGCATAGTATATTAGATATATAAGTTTTAGCATCTCCCTTTTCATTAGTCTTAGGCGTGCTACTCTCATCAAACAAATTTTCAGGAACAAGCCAAGCATGGTTATTTTCTAGTGCATCATTCATAGCTAGGAGCTTACATGGTATTGGTGCTTTGATCTCCCTTCCATCATTAATATTATTAGTGTATCTTATTCTATCCATGTCCATCTTTTCAAGGAGACTAACAAAATTGGTATAAGAACCAAGCATATTAAATTTAGCAAAGACCTTTCTAGCCTCTCTCGCTATACCACCAAATTCTCTAAGAAGGGTTTCTAAAACAAAATCTTTCTTTTCCCCTTCTTCCATATCACCAAGTGTGAGAAACATGTGTTGGATTATAGGATTGAGATTAACAAATTTAGTTTCCAACATGCGAACTAAAGCAGCAGCAGCAATTTCATAGGTAGGGGCAAGGTCTACCAAGTGTCTATCCTCAAAATCGTCAATGGTACTGACATGGTTGAAAAATTCTTCTATATTATTTCTCCCAATTATAGACCCACGTCCTACCGGTATGTCTTTTGTGGTAAAATTAAAAGGAAACATGATGAATCAAGTAAAGTAAATGCAAGTAACTAATTTTTTTGTGTTTTTGATATAGAGTGCAAGACAGTAAATAAAGTAAAACTAGCAACTAATTTTTTTGTATTTTGATTTAGTGCAGCAAACAAAGTAGTAAATAAAACTAAGCAAGACAAAAACAAAGTAAAGAGATTGGGAAGTGGAGACTCCCCTTGCAGCGTGTCTTGATCTCCCCGGCAACGGCGCTAGAAAAAGAGCTTGATGGCGTGTAACTCACACGTTCGTTGGGAACCCCAAGAGGAAGGTATGATGCGCACGGCAGCAAGTTTTCCCTCGAAAGAAACCAAGGTTTATCGAACCAGGAGGAGCCAAGAAGCACGTTGAAGGTTGATGGCGGCGGGATGTAGTGCGGCGCAACACCGGGGATTCCGGCGCCAACGTGGAACCTGCACAACACAACCAAAGTACTTTGCCCCAACAGTGAGGTTGTCAATCTCACCGGCTTCTGTAACAAAGGATTAACCGTATTGTGTGGAAGATGATTGTTTGCGAAAAAAGTAGAATAGTATTGCATAGATTGTATTTCAGTATAGAGAATTGGACCGGAGTCCACAGTTCACTAGAGGTGTCTCTCCCATAAGATAAACAGCATGTTGGGTGAACAAATTACAGTTGGGCAATTGACAAATAAAGAGGCATGACCATGCACATACATATATGATGAGTATTGTGAGATTTAATTGGGCATTACGACAAAGTACATAGACCGCTATCCAGCATGCATCTATGCCTAAAAAGTCCACCTTCAGTTATCATCCAAACCCCTCCAGTATTAAGTTGCTAACAACAGACAATTGCATTAAGTATTGCGCGTAATGTAACTAGTAACTACATCCTTGAACATAGCACTAATGTTTTATCCCTAGTGGCAACAACACATCCACAACCTTAGAACTTTCTGTCACTGTCCCAGATATCAATGGAGGCATGAACCCACTATCGAGCATAAATACTCCCTCTTGGAGTTACAAGCATCTACTTGGCCAGAGCATCTACTAGTAACGGAGAGCATGCAAGATCATAAACAACACATAGACATAACTTTGATAATCAACATAACAAGTATTCTCTATTCATCGGATCCCAACAAACGCAACATATAGAATTACAGATAGATGATCTTGATCATGTTAGGCAGCTCACAAGATCCGACAATGAAGCATAATGGGGAGAAGACAACCATCTAGCTACTGCTATGGACCCATAGTCCAGGGTAGACTACTCACTCATCACTCCGGAGGCGACCATGGCGGCGTAGAGTCCTCCGGAGATGATTCCCCTCTCCGGCGGGTGCCGAAGGCGATCTCGGATCCCCGAGATGGGATCGGCGATGGCGGCGTCTCGGAAGGTTTTCCGTATCGTGGCTCTCGGGGGGGGTTTCGCGACGGAGGCTTTAAGTAGGCGGAAGGGCAAGTCGAGGAGGCACGGGGCCCCACCCAGCCGCGCGGCCAAGGGGCCGCGCCGCCCTAGGGTTTGGGCACCCCGTGGCCCCACTTCGTCTCCTCTTCGGACTTGGAAGCTTCGTGGCAAAATAGGACCCTGGGCGTTGATTTCATCCAATTCGAGAATATTTCGTTACTAGGATTTCGAAACCAAAAACAGCAGAAAACGGCACTTCGGCATCTTGTTAATAGGTTAGTTCCAGAAAATGCACGAATATGACATAAAGTGTGCATAAAACATGTAGATAACATCAATAATATGGCATGGAACATAAGAAATTATCGATACGTCGGTGACGTATCAGTCTGCTCCGTCCTTGATGCATTTGACTTGGTCAGCATCCCTCTTCTTCCTCTCTCAGATCTTGGCCATCCTATAGATGTCCTTTTTGCCTTCCTTCGTGCCTAATCGCTGGTAGAGGTCCTCATACGCCTGACCCCTTGCTTCACTCACAGCTCGCTTTGCAGCCTTCTTTGCCATCTTGTAATTCTCCATGTTGTCTGCACTCCTATCCAGGTACAGGCATCTGAAACAATCTTTCTTCTCCTTAATAGCCATCTGGACATCAGTGTTCCACTACCAGGTATCCCTAACTTTGCTTCTACTTCCCCTGGACACTCCAAACTCCTCTGAGGCCACCTTACGAATACATGTCGCCATCTTAATCCACATATTGTCCGCATCACCTCCTTCCACACAAGGGCCCTCCTTAATGGCCCTCTCCTTAAACGTCTGAGCTATCTCCCCCTTGAGCTTCCACCACTTCGTTCTAGCGACTTTCGTATGCTTATCCCGCTGGACACGAAGTCGAAAGCGGAAGTCCGTCACCACAAGCTTATGATGATGGACAAACACTCTCTCCATGTATCACCTTACAATCTAGGCACACACTCATGTCTTCTCTCCTTGAGAGGATGAAGTCAATATGGTTGATGTGGTGGCCACTACTAAAAGTCACTTGATGTGATTCTCTATTTTTAAAGAGGGTGTTAGCTATGATCATGTCGTACGCTAAAGCAAAGCTTAGGGCATCTTCCCCTTCTTGATTCATGATGCCATAGCCAAAGCCCCCATGCACCCCTTCAAAACCTATGTTAGATGTACCCACGTGGCCATTAAGGTCTCCTCCTATGAAGAACTATTCGCCACTGGGTATACCCCTGACCAAGTCCTCTAGGACTTTTCAAAATTCCCTCTTGGTGTTCTCATTGTGGCCTATTTGAGGGGCATAAGCGCTAATAACATTGAGAACTAAGTCCCCAACTACAAGCTTGACCAGGATAATCCGGTCCCCACATCTCTTGACGTCCGCCACTCTAGATTTGAGGCTCTTGTTGATCAGGATGCCGCCTAGAGGGGGGTGAATAGGCGGTTTAAAAACTTTTATGAGATGGGCTTAACAAATGTGGAATAAAACTAATGTTTAATTTGTCAAGCACAAAACCTATATAAGTAGGGTTCACCTATGTGTACTAACAACTTATGCTAAGCAAGACAAGCAACTATGTGATAGTAAGATATATAACTTCAAGCACGAAGGCTATCACAAAGTAAAGTCCATAAGTAAGTAGCTCGGGTATAGGATAACCGAGGTGACGCGAAGACGACGATGTGTCCCAAAGTTCACACTCTTGCAAGTGCAAGTCTCCATTGGAGCGGTGTGGATGATAGTGCACTCCAAACGCCACGAAGGCCTCACCATATTCTCCTCGACCCTTCCCACCAAAGGGGAAGACCTCGATGCATTGTGGAACCTTAAGGCTAGTCACCGAACCCGCACAAAGCTTAGGGCTATCTCCACAACTTAACTAGAGGCTAATAAATCGCCACAAAGGCCTTTCCCTTGAAGAATCTCCACAACTTAATTGGAGTCCCCAAGAACACCAGAAAGACCACTAAACCATCTAGGGTCCAAAGGCCCAATTGGAGTCTCGAAGTAATACACTCATGAACTTTCACCTCCATGTATCACCGCAGAGAAGTCAAACCGATGCACCAAATGCAATGGCTAGAACAACACAAAGATGCTCAAGTCATACACTCTCGAATTCTAACAAAGCTACAAAAGCTATTGGGGAAATAAGAGAGGAAGAAAAATAGAATAAGAACCCCAAATTTCTCTCCAAGATATAGATCTAGTGATTCCTTCATAAAGAGGGGGATTTGATTGGTGCAAATATAGATCTAGATCTCCTCTCCCTTTTCCTCAAATATGAGCAAGAATCATGGAGGGATGAGAGAGAGATGAAGCTTGTCAAAGTCAACAATACAGTACGAGGAGAGAGGGAGAAGCAACCAACCCAAGGAGGAAGAAGGGGGATATTATAATCCGGGGGCGGAAATTCCGCACCCCTGAAAACTGGCAGGGACGGCAAAACGAGAATGACCATAATTTGAGTATCACGACTCCGATTTGATGATTTTGGGATTGTTTCGAAGCTAGTAACAAGATCTAAAAGATCATGCAGGGAACCATCATAGTCCAGAAGGGGAGGATAGAAAAAATGATAAAAGGTTTGACCTATCTATAAAAGATAAACCGGTAAAACCTGCAACCTTGAAAACGCAACAAGTTTCCCGTGCAAAATCTGTTTTCAATGAACTAGAGCTTGTTATGAGAATAAGAACAAGCTATAAAACATCAAATGGATAACATCCAAATAACAATCAAGAAATATGATGCAAGGATGCAAAGGTTTGAGCTCTCCGAAGGATACGATCGAGTTAGTCACTCGAGAGCTCTCTTGATAGTATGACAACTAAACTATAAACCGGTATCCAACTACACCATGAGATCGGTAAGAAAGAAATCCTATCAAGATCAAACCTTATCCTTACGCGTTCCTCTTGAGCTCGATGATGACGATCTTGAACACAACAAGATGGAACGCCTTTCTTGAATGTGCTTGCTTGACAAAGTCTTGTGGATTGCTCCCCCATAATCCACCATGGGAGAGCTTCTTCTTCGGCGCATCTTCACATATTCATGATCATCATATGGATGGCAAGCTTCAAGCATATGATCTCTTTGAGTTGGCTCATCTTGAACTTGCACTTCATTTCTTCATTCTTTATCATGTTGATGTTTTGAAGTTAAACTTGAGGGCTCACTTCATCTTCATCTTCAAGACATACTTGACACTTGATATTTTTCATCAATTTCTTCTTATTTCCACCTTGAAGCCAACATATGGTTCAAGCATTGCCTATAGACAACTCCTATAAATATAACTCAATGCAAACATTAGTCCATAGGGATTATCATCAATTACCAAAACCGCACATGGGGGCTCCATGCACTTTCAATAACACATGGGCATCTCAAAGGATTTTTTTTAAAAACTTCTATCATTTTCTTTTATTTTTTTGTAAACTGAAAAGGCGATCCACAGGGGGGGGTGTGGAGTGAAAATTGGCAACATGGTGGTGCGCCGGCGGTAAGTGCTGCTCTAGTTTTCGCCCTGGCCCGAACCTGGTTCACCCTTATCCCCGACGCACCAGATCGGATATGCGCCAGTAGTGGTCTGCTATCACCGGTGACCCTAAAAACACGTGCGTCCAGCGATATTTAGCACCGGTGCATGCCCAGTTTAGAGCGCCAGTAGCAATCCGTAAAGTTATAGGCCTTTTTCTAGTAGTGAGTTCTTGACCCGGCCGAGCATCCACACATACCTTGCAAGTTGCAACATAGCGCGCCATCGGCGTAACATGCACGCTCGACGACAGCCCGAATGATTGAACACCGGGTTCCGTTGCCCGCCATGTTGAATCCACCGACACACCCTCCCTTCTCGTGCATGCACGTCCCTCTTGGCAATGCAACAAGAGTGGCGGGTACCCATGACGCACAGTCATGCAAGGCAGCGCAAGGCACTATACTAAATAGACTGAGCAAAATCACATAGTGTCGTTTGCTCCGGTGGCTTTCGTGTATGGGCATCACTTTTTGGTCACGAGTTCGAATCCCCACCGCCAGCGATATTCTAACTTTTAATTAGTTCTTCTTCTTTTACTAAGAGGTTGGGCCCGCATATTCCTAAGTGAACCGTTTTTTCTGACCTAGACGTCTGGCGATCGGCGATCGCGAGGCGACTAGGGTTTTCATTTCCTCCGCGTCGGCATACGTCGGCGGGAGTTCTTCTTCTCCGCTGTGATCGAAT
Organism: Lolium multiflorum; assembly: GCA_030979885.1. Taxonomy (NCBI): domain Eukaryota; kingdom Viridiplantae; phylum Streptophyta; class Magnoliopsida; order Poales; family Poaceae; genus Lolium; species Lolium multiflorum. The sequence goes on from CM061750.1 coordinate 220,306,954, forward strand.
CTAGGGAGTCCTGTTCCTTCACGGAGTTGGACGATGGTGTCTCCTCAAACAAGCACGACGACGCCAGTGACGGGGTCGGGATCGGGCTCACGGAAGCAAGGAGATCTGGATGACATGCTGATGCGTCTGGGTATTGACGAGGAGGAAATCGACGACCTAGTCTTCGAGGATGAAACCGATGTTCCGAAGGAAGGTATGAAGTGGACAGCCTTAGCTAGGGTTCATACCGCAAATCCGTTTAGTCCGCAGACTTTTGAACAGCACATGCGTGTTGCTTGGAGTCCGGCGAAGGAGATTATCTTCACGCCTCTGGAGGACAAGCTTTTCTCCATACAATGTTCCTGTCTTGGCGATTGGATCAAGGTTGAGCAAGGGGGCCCTTGGTTGTTCCGACAAAATGATGTATCGATTGAAGCTTATGATGGGTTGTCGGCTGTTGACTCTATTGATCTTAATTTCATTACAGTTTGGATACAGATTCATAAACTGCCGATCGGATATAGGAATAAAGGATTGGTTAAAAATCTGGTAGAGAAGAAGGTGGGGAAGTTTGTTTCTGTTGAGCTGAAGGTTCCAGGCATTGGGAATTTTGTTAGAGTCAGAGTTCGTTTGGACGTGCGGAAACCACTTGCAAGGGTTGTGACTATATCACGCGAGGGCCATCGAGAATTTTATGCTGTGAAATACGAGAAGATCCCCAAGTTTTGCGGGTTCTGTGGCCTGTTTGGGCATATTCATACTGAATGCGGTACTGGTGAGCATGAAGAAAGTTCCTTGAAGTGGGGGGATTTCATCAAAGCGGAATTTGATACTTGGTTTGGCCGATCATCAAATGGGAACAGAGGGGGTTTTGGAGGTGGACGAGGTCGAGATCAGTCAGGCAGAGGCCGTGGCATGCTTGGCCGTGGTGCTAACATAAGCTGGCGTTTTAACGCAATGCATAATCCAGATGATACTAGTACTGAGTTGGAGGATACTGGGACAAGCCCGATCAAGACAGGGGATTTAACTAAGGAGGGGGATCAAACTGGTTTGGCAGCTAAGAGGGTTTTAACTTTTGAGGAGGAAGTTCCCAGTGGTGACTTGTTACCTCTAGGGGAGGGTCTGACTGAGGATCCCAATGCAATGGTTCTGGATTCTACTTCACCTATTGAGCCAGGAGGTGGAAAGGGTCTGAACAAGGACAGAACAAAGAGGTCAAAGAAGGACGGGGTGAGCTCAAACAATTCTAAAGGATCGGCGGACTCCAGCAAGGGGTCTGTCCGGTCGCAATGAAACTACTAAGTTGGAACTGCCGAGGAATGCGTAAGTCCTCGGCAGTTCGTGCGCTCCTGGCGATCCAGGCGCGTATTAAACCGGATGTGTTGTTTCTGTCTGAAGCGCATCTGTGTAAAGTTAAGGCAGAATCGTTGCGTCGACGCTTGGGGTTTGATGAGATGCTGGTGGCAGTAAGCGATGGTAGGAGTGGTGGTTTGGTTTTTCTCTGGAATAAGGAGATCACGGTTACTTCTAAAAAGGTGGAGCAGAATTTTATAGACATTCGCATTAACGAGAACGGTGAGTCGGGCTGGCGCCTCACAGGGTTTTATGGCGAACCTAGCAGTGAGAAGAAATATTTGTCTTGGGAGTACATCCGCTCTCTCCATGATGATATTGATCTACCATGGCTTCTAATGGGAGATTTTAACGAAATCTTATACTCTTCTGAGAAGGAGGGGGGGTGACAAGACCCCTCAGGTGCATGAAGGCTTTCCGCGACACGCTCATAGACTGTAACTTAGAGGATATGGGATATGAGGGGGATATTTTCACCTGGAGAAGAGGATTGATCAGAGAGAGATTGGACCGGGCGGTCTGCGACCCGAGGTGGTCGGCCATGTTTCCGTTAGCAGGTGTTGTTCATGAAGATTTTGGGAAGTCTGATCACCGTCCTATTTTAATTGATACTGAGAGACTGGCCGGTATTCAAACACAATATTCTAAAGCCCCTCTGCGTTTTGAAGCCCGGTGGCTCTGTGAGAGCTCGATTGAGTCAATCATCCAAACGGCTTGGGATCGAGCTAAATTGTTACATACAGGAAATTCTTTTCGTGAGCAGACTAAAGAAGTACATGAGGCTTTACATGAGTGGGACAGTACTGTTTTGAAAGGTCCCAGAAAGCGTCTGCGAGAGCTTCAGGTTGAATTGAATCTGGTTATGTCGGGCCCTCTATCTGATGATGCTTTGTCTAAACAGAGGGAGCTTCAGATTCAAATAGAAAATTTATTGGAACAAGAAGAAATTTACTGGGTTCAGAGAGGAAGGGCGAATTGGCTGCGTCATGGAGATCAAAATACTGCGTTTTTCCACCGTTTTGCGTCCGGACGGAGGAAAAGGAATTTTATCAAGCAGCTGACTAATGAATCTGGCAATATTATTGATGATCAGGATCAAATGATGGATATAGCTTCTGGGTATTTTCAGCATTTGTTTACTTCAGAGGTGCAAGATCCGGATCAGGGGGTCATAGATAAAGTTCTGCCTTGTGTTACTAATGAGATGAATGACATTTTAACAGCCCCATATACTAGAGAGGAGGTTAAAAAGGCTATGTTTAATATTGGTGACCTTAAGGCTCCGGGTCCAGATGGGCTCCATGCTATCTTCTATAAGCGTTTTTGGCACATAATTGGAGAGGACCTGACTGATGAGGTTCTGTTGGCAGTGAACTCGAGAGTAATTCCTGAAGGATGGAATCATACCACTATTGTGCTCATACCAAAAGTTGAGAGCCCTGAGTCGATTACCCAATTTCGACCCATCAGCTTATGTAATGTGGTGTACAAGGTAATTGCCAAGCTGTTGGCAAATCGTTTGAAGCATATTCTTACAGATACCATAACTCCTAACCGGAGTGCGTTCGTTCCGGGCCGTCTCATTACGGATAATATTCTCGTAGCTTATGAAAGTTACCACACTATTAAGAGTAAAAAGACGGGGAAGTATGGAATTTGTGCGGTGAAGTTGGATATGCATAAGGCCTACGACAGAGTGGAGTGGACTTTCCTCCAGAAGATCCTGGTGCGGCTGGGTTTTGACCATTCATGGGTTGATCTCATTATGGCGTGCGTATCTTCTGTCAGGTATCAAGTTCGGCTAAACAATGAACTTTCTGATTATATTTACCCTACTAGGGGCCTCCGCCAGGGGGATCCCCTATCACCATACTTATTTCTTCTGTGTGCGGAGGGTCTCTCGAGCTTACTGAAGCATGAAGAAAGGAATGGAAATCTCATTGGGGTTAAAGTGTGTAGAAGTGCCCCGGCAGTTTCTCACCTCCTCTTTGCAGATGATTCTTTGATACTTATGCGAGCTGATGCAAACAATGCTCTCACCCTTCGAAATGTGTTGAATGAATATTGTGCGGCTTCGGGACAGTTGGTGAGTGATGCGAAATCTACTATCTAATTCAGTCCCTGCTCGGGTGTTGAAATTAGAGAGGAGGTGTGCACTATTCTGAATATTATGACTGAAGCAATTACTGATAAATACCTTGGGCTGCCACCTTTGGTGGGCGTTGATAGATCGGATTGTTTTCAACATTTGATTGATAGGATTTGTAAAATTCTTAGTGGTTGGAAAGAGAAGAATATGTCCTTCGGCGGTAAAGAGGCACTCCTGAAAGCCGTCATTCAAGCTTTTCCTGCGTATGCTATGTCTGTGTTCAAGCTACCCAAACAGATTATTAAAGGGATAATATCTGCAATGTCCCAATACTGGTGGGGAGATGATGATCAGAAGAAGCATATGCATTGGTTTGCCTGGTGGAAGATGTGTGTGCCGAAGAAACAAGGAGGAATGGGATTTCGGGACTTGCACTGTTTTAACTTGTCTATGCTCGCTAAACAGGTGTGGCGGCTGATTTCTGAACCGGACTCACTTTGTGCTTCAGTACTGAGGGCTAAATATTTTCCTACAGGTGATATTCTGAACTGTAATCTTAAGAAAGGAAGTTCTTTTACCTGGCAGAGCATATGTGCAGGTATACAAACATTCAAAAGGGGACATATGTGGAGAGTTGGAAATGACTCTGAAATTAATATTTGGACTGACCCATGGGTGCCTGGTAGTCCAAATCGGAAAATTATAACAAGAAGAGGTAATATTGTCCTAACAAAGGTATCCGAGCTTATTGATGTTGAGACAGGACAGTGGGATGAGGAGATTATTAAGGACATTTTCTGGCCGGTTGATGTCCAAAGAATTCTTAATATTCCCCTGGCTACTAGTATGATGCAGGATTTTGTCTCATGGCATTTCACAAAAACAGGAGTTTTCTCTGTTAGATCATCATACTACCTTGAATGGGAGCACCAGCACGGTATCAAACTAAGGAGGACATCCAATTATGGTACTTCTTCGAATTTACCTGTTTGGAAAACTATTTGGTCACTTAATGTCCCTGCAAAGATTAAGATCCATCTATGGAGATCCCTATTAGGTGCTATCCCTTGCAACGGTGTCCTAGCTAACAGACATATGATTAATAGTTCTCAGTGCAAATTATGCCAGTCAGACTGCGAAAGTATATGTCATGCTTTCTTTAAATGTCCAAGAGTTGGCGAAATTTGGGCTAAATTGGGCATGGGCGACCTTATATCGCATGTGTGTAGGCATGAGCCTCATGGAGGGGCGGTTCTCGAAGCACTTCTCAGAGATCGCTCTATAGCCGCACCCTTGCTCCCTGAAGTTGACCGCAATGACCTCCTGGCTGTTGGCATCTGGTATATATGGTGGGAGCGAAGGAAGGCTGCTCATGGGGAACCGGTACAAAATACTGCAAGAACGGCGCAATCAATCTGTGCGTTATCTTTAAGTTATTCAAGAGCAAAGAAGAAGAATGCAGATGGAATCAGGCATAGGTGGTCTAAACCAAAGGAGGACTTTGTTAAACTCAACGTGGATGCAGGGTTTTGTGAAGATTCTGGTACGGGTAGCACTGGTGCTATCCTGAGGGATGATCGAGGAGCCTTTCTGGCGGCGAGCTCTTCTGGTATCCCTTTTATTTCGGATCCTGCGTCGGCGGAGGCGAGAGCTTTGCGTGATGGTCTCCTATTGGCGGCACAAATTGGATGCAACAGGTTGGAAGTGGTCTCTGATTGCTTGGAGGTAGTTGAAACCATGAAACAAGGAGGAAATTCCTTGGGACCTGCTGCAGCTATTTATGAGGAATGTACCATGCTTTGTAGGGGCTTCACGGAGGTTGAGTTTTCTCATAGTCCTAGGGAGGCTAATACTGTAGCGCATGAACTAGCTAGACATTCAGGGGGAGTAGAGTCAATTGTGTGGCTGGATGATCCCCCTGATTTCATTCTTAGTGCGCTTGCGGATGATGTATCTATTCTGTAACTGTGAAAGCCAGCAAGTTCTTTTCGCACTCTTTTCCTTACCAGGGTATTGAAGGGGGCTGGAAGGTTTTTAATGAGGCGGCTTGCTGGCTATATTATAATGAGAAAGGTGTTTTAAGTTCAAAAAAAGAGAGGTTGGGCCCGCATTTAGTTATTTCTTTCTTTACTGGCAGGTGGGGCCCACACCTAAACAGTACTAAGGATGTATGTGTCCAATGCAAAATATGCAGGGGCTTGTGTGCAGAACATATATTGCCACATGTTAGCTCCAGATTGGTTTTGGACCTTTTTACTCCTCGAATACAAGTTTTGAAACCGCGGTACCATCATTTGCAACTTACGGGGCAAATTTGCACGTCATGCGTAAGTTGTGGTACCATGGGTGTTATTAGCTCTACCACAATACTGTCTTATAGAAACAACTTGAATTGATGGTGCTGCTGAAAATAAATAATTGGTGTTCGTTTTAGCATGGAGTTTTTTTTTTTTTTTTTTTTTGAGAAACACAGTACAACCGTAGACGCTCACATACACGCGCATACACTCACCCCTATGAACGCACACACGCACACCCTACCCCTATGAGCACCTCCGAAAGACTGAGCTGGCGGATTGGATCTTGAAATTGACGAAGTCACCACAGGCGCCTCGCTGTCGACGGGAACGTCGCCTCCCACTGAATGAATATTCCGCCTTTATGAGACACACAGATGTCAAATCTGGGATTTTAACTCTGGTGGGCTGGGGGTACAACCACCCTCCTAACAACCCAACCTCAGGTTGGTTCTCTTTAGCATGGAGTTTTCGTCCAGGTGTTATTAGTGTTTCTTAACTAGCAGGTATGATTACAAGCAAAACTATAAAATAGGAAAGACATCATGTAGTTTATAAAAGACTGATACTACCTCGATCCCAAAGCCTAAGATTTTTTTTTTTGAAAAGTCAAACAAGTAAAGTTTAACTAAACTTTTAGAACAATTTATCAACAAATATAATATTTTGTAGATACCATACGGAAATATATTTCATTATCTATTTAATGATATTAATTTTGTATTTTTGCATGTTAATGATTTTTGATAAAAGCTTGGTTGAACTTGACATAGTTAGCTTTCTAAAAATAATATAAGCTTTAAGTTTTGGGATGGAGGTAGTATATACTTAGTGTTGTCACCATTATGACTATTGCGTTGCATTTTTTTTCTAAAATATTGTCACCTGTCAAGCCTTAAATTCAAACTTACTATTACTCAAGTGGTCACCGTAATTTTATGCTTCAATCAAGACATTCAAAGAAAATGAATATGTTACCCATATGCCAAAGAATATTATTGTTATTTAATCATATTTTATTATTTTCTTACCACTTATTTTCTTTTGAATTGCATCTCTTCTCTGCATTTGTTTGTTGAACTGTTGCTCAAAATTCGTATATTTCACTAAATTTTCTTAATTTTTCAGGTTTCCTAGAACTTTTTCGATTATGGGTGTTTTATTAGTTATAAGAAGCATTACATCCGGTCTCTGCATAACTAGGATGCACACAACCGTAAAATTCCAGTTATTGCAAATCAACTAAAGAAGTTTGGGTGCCAGTTGCTCTAATGATTTTTGAAGCTGATGATGGTACTTTGATGCAGTCTCGTTGTGTTCTAAATCTAGAGAAGTTTGGGTGCCTTAACAATTTGGTTTCACTTTGGGGATCAGCCTGAGAAGATTGGCCGCATTGTAGGTTTATCTATACCCCTATATAATGTAACAATTTTGAATTGGACCTAAAGAACATCCCATACATAAATAAATAAATAACGTCATATTTTTACAAAATAGTGTCTTTGGCTCCCCAGTTTTAGTGATCCCTTTATTAAAAAAACAAAAATCATATAACAAGTTTTTTTTTTTTAAATCTTAAAACCTGGACATAGCCTAGATGTATCCTACAAAAATACAAAACTGCAGTGCAAAATTCTTTGTATTGTGAGCTACAAAAAAAATGATAAATTTTGAAGATTTCAAAATATGCACACTTAGTCCACACTTTTTCACATTTTTTTAAGCTCAAATACGTAGTACATGGAAGTTGATATTTACACCCTTCCGGGGTACATTCGTCTGCTTCGTCTGGATTTTTTTCAGATTTTTAAAAACCCGTTCATACTATATTTTCGAAAATTTTAAAATAACGTGATCACTGTCTCCGGACTCGGGAGCCAGAAATCTCCACTCGAGTCCTGCCCCATTCTCCCCGCTAGCCACCTTTTGCCCCTGCCCAAAATCCTCACGAGAGGTTTGAGAGAGAGCGCGGGCGCCGCCTCCGGCTTCCTCCCCAACGCTGCACCTAGCCGGCTGGCATCGGGCACCCCTCCACCCCTCCACCCCACTCGAACACACCACACCGGAGACCACCAAGACCCCTCCGTGCTGTCTCCTGTCTTGGTGTCCGCTCTGCCCCGGAGACACTCCCTCCGCCGTTCAGGAGGCACCGCTGCTCCCCGGCGACCCAATCCCACTCTGGTTCCAGCATCTACCTCGTCGTGGTAAGATTCAACTTCCATGAACAGCCTGGCATCCGGTTTTGCTTATTTTCCTGGCTTCTTGACGAAAGCCAAATTTCGGCTGACACCGTAATCGTACCTCGAATTCTTGTTGGATTGATAAAAGATATAGGAAATTTATCCCCTTTATGGCGTCTTAGAGTTAACAGGACATTCTTTCCTCTGCGATTTAATGGGTCAATGCCTCAAAGGAGCCACCTTTGTGCTGCCCGGCCATGTAGTGGATGCGTTTGCATCGGTCACTCATTTCCAATCTGGTTGCTTACTACTTGGCAATGCCACCTATAACCTGTATATTCTTCGTTCTGCCTGTCGTATATCGTTGTCCCTTTGGTAAATTCAATTTGCAAATAACATTCAACATGCATGATGATTAATTCTCTTTATTTATATCGTGGCCATGGTAGATGGAAGCCTCCCCTCCCACTACGGAGTTCTCCAATGATCTTGCCAAGGAGATTTACAGAAATTGCAGAGAGTCCATAGTATTTGTCATGTTTGAGACTAAAGATACAAAGCTTCTGGAATCAACCTTGGTCAGACTGAATCCTAAAATAAAGGAGGAGGAAAAAAGGAGAAGATGTGAACAGGTGCGTTATGCCACAGGCTTTGTGGTTGAAGAGAAAGAAGAGAGCATTCAGATAGTAACATGTGCCCATCCTTTGGATCATGTCTACACTGCCAGTGCTGTATCTCCAGTCCAATCACTGAATGACATGTTCATGATCACAGTTCTCTGTGATCATCAAGAGCTGACATTCCGGGAGAACAAAAGACTGGGCAGAGACCTTACTACAGCGAAGATCACCCGGATTCAATGCAAGGAAGACATGATACTTCTTACAGTATATAAGAAGCAATTGCTGAATTTCCAAGATGCGACCTGCTTATCCCAGCATCGTCCACTGGCTCCCAGCAGATACAATATTCCTGCTCTTGAAGGTGTTGTTATGGTCTCGTGGCCCCCTTCGATGCACCGGGCAACTGCAGTAGGGCAAATCTCACATGGGCGTAGAGACTATGATGATGTATTTGACAAGAATAAGCATGGGTACAAACTGAAGCTGTTGGAGGTCAATATAACTGGCATTGAAGAAGCTGCAGGAGCTCCTCTTCTCGACAGCCAAGGGGGTTACGTTGGAATGTTCCATGGAAAAGATAAAAAGAAGGAGTTAAGCTATTTTATAGCATATCCTGAAATCCAAAGTTTCATTTCTTCCTCTGCTCCTTCAGTGAGTATTCTGCAGAACAAAGAAATCGCCGAGCCAAAATCTCTCAGTGTTTCACCAGTGAGTATTCCGCAGGACAAAGCAACTGCCGAGCCAAAGTCCAAATATGCCAAGAAAAGAAAAGGTTCAGAGGAAATGTGAAGCCAGTAGTACCCATTACCTTCATTCGGAAAATGCAGCTTCAGTTTTTTACAATTGGAATTTATAATGTGTTATGATGGCAAATTTCTTTTTATGGTGGTACTGACCCTTTTTGGTGTATGTGGTCTTCCATACATTGTTGAACCTGCCTGACTAAATGATGGTTAATGATGCTATTGTTATGTGTGTTATGCTGGTGCCTTTGATATATCATATATGTCTTTTCTTTGATATATGGGTCAAGGAAATTGTTACGTGTAGCTTGCTGACACTAGTAGTTGGATTTAATTTTAGGTTTGCTATACAGAATGTAGGGTGGAATAAGTATATAGCACAGGATATGCTTTGCATAGTTGATGCATTTGCCAGACTGAGAGGTGTATTGAGTTGCATATCCGTAAAGAACTGCCTGTAAAAATCTGTAGCAACGTAGTTTTTCTGAATCTTGATACAGCTCATCACGTTTAAGGAACTTGCTCTTGTTTTTGAGGAATCTGTAAGTTTCCATTGCGTGGAAAAATCTAGTGCTCTCATCTCCTAAAGAGCACCATTTAATTTTAGTCCTTTTCCAGTATTCAGCATTTCTGTTTGAGAGTGTCCGTTGATAATTTCCTGAGTGCAAATTCCAGACGTCATTCCTCAACTGCGTCCAAGTAGGAGATAATATGCTTAATAATTTCAAGCATAGTACTGTGATCTTTGAATTTTTGCCCAACCTCTTGTCGCTGCCCTGATTCTGCGTAGTCGATGGTTCACCTTTGTTGCTATAGTCATAGCTCCCGTACCTCTGCTCAGTCTGTCCTTGGTGATTTGGACCAGCTCCTGATTGTGGCACCAGTGGCTTTCATAGTGGAAAATGGAAGACCGAGGTCTTGAGGAGGTCCTCTCAATCTGGTCAGACGTCACCATCGTCAACTCCTTACAATATATATTAACGAATGACTGACTCCAATCTAACTAGAACCGTGTCTAGACGAGCTAGTGTTTGGGCCTCTTCCCTTGTCTGTGCAAGTGAACTTTGTGTTGCATATGGCAATGTTCATTAGCTTCATCTCATTTATCCACGAGTTGAATTCATCCATCACTTGCCAATTTATGTTGGCATTATTTTTCTGCTCTGCAAATATGTATATGTTGAAATTCCGTGCCAGCAGTCATGGCCCTTGTATCGTCAGTCTTAAATTTTCAGATCATCGAAAAATTCTGATACATCCGCATCACAGGGAGCTTAAATATTTGTTATGTGGCAGGTGGTGTTATTGCAGGAGGTTAAAGTGGCCTTTTATTGGTATGAAATGCTTCGTTTTTTTAGTAATGGTAACCTCATAATCCTTTTATCTCCATGCAAACAAGATTCCAGCAGACGCTCCGTCAGACGGGTTGAAACACAAATCCTGTGCATGTGGATGGTAGTGACCGTCGAGCTTTGAAAATTAGGATTTTCTGTTTCTTGTAAATAGATGAAATCAGGTTTGGCATTTGCGCTTGTTTTATGGACGACATTATATTTTTCGAGTCATCACCTAGTCCCCTGTTATTTCAGGGCATGATCCTCATCGAAGCATAAGCCCCACTGTAGAAATGCAGTGAAAAATTAAGTGCATGATATGTCAATGCAAAAGGAGTAGAGAGTGGATAGAACTGAAGGTGAAAATATATAGAGCATCTTCCGGTGTTACAGGTTTCGAGCTTAAACAAAAGGCGAGCAATGCCAACTTTGAAGATAAAAGTAAACACAGGTGGATTTGAGAGCAAAGATGCGTCCCGTACACCGGTCATGCTCTAAACTACTATGTTCATCACCTTGGCCAGACCATCTTCAGACTCTATCCCGCAGCAGGTGGCATGCTCCTCGAGCCTGCTCATGCTTCACCGGTGCCGGAGGTGAAGTGACTGGCATGGGAGCAACCTTATGGATGTCAGGCAGGCGGCGAGTCCTCCTGTGGCGTGTCGATGTAGGGCCAGCAGATGACTCCTAGCCTGCGAAGGCGCCTTCCTCATGGTGTGTCGTGCAGCTTCTGAATGCGCTGGCTGACCTGGGTAACCGCTTCCTGTTTACGGCGGTTGTTCCTCATGTACTGCATTTAAAGACCTTGTATCTACGCTGCCTTCTTGAGCTTTTCATATAGCTACAGCATTCTCATCTACTTAATGTATCTACGTTTCTCTTCTTTGTGCATTTCTTCTTCTGCGACCTTGTCCTCCTAGTTCCGGAATATGGAGCAATATTTTCTGTGCATTTTGGCTAAACTTGTTTGCCCAGGTGTTCTGTAAACTGCTTTCGTAAAAAAAAAGGCAGGGTCCTTTGTGGGTCAATATATTTTTCAAATCTAGGTGGATCAGCTACATACATACAGAGCGAACAGATAATCATTACAATCTTCAAGAGTTAAACTCGTAAACAACTCATTGAAATACAAAAGAATTTCAACTTGCAATACAGCTCTTATTTTGACCATTACAGTGACAATGGCAGTTTTTTTTCATGAATCTAGCTTAGCGAGGGATGAGGTGGGGTAGTATTCGCAAAATAAAGATGAGGTGGGGTCATGGGGTAGTATCAAAGGTTTTAAATAGCAGGCTATTTGGTTTAGCTGCAGACTTTTTTCAGAAGCTACAAAAGCTATAGCGGGCAATAGCGGAGCCTAAATTGTTTAGCAGTTTAACAAAACATACTAGTATAAAAATCATTAAAATAAGAAGACAAACCTCCCAACATATTCCCACAGGCCAAATATCTTCCACTTGGCCCAAATAAACCTGAGATTGGTTCTAGATTAACCGGTTGCGTTTGGGCGGTTTTTGCTGATGGTCTCTTTTGGTTCAGGTATTACGGGGCTGATTCTCACGAGAGTTTGGTTCAGTTTGGTTTCCTATATGACACCGTTGGGTATGGCTAGGTATGGGCCTGAACTGTCCGGTTCCAAATGGTTCCAAACTGCAGTTTACACCCAGTTGGAGGCATTGGGTTCGGCCGTTGGCAACGTTAAGCCCCGGTAGATGCAATCTTCTCTGCCCGTCGGCCACGCCTGAGACCGCAGTGCCGCTCGCACACAGCTCACCGGCCCACCTCCACGACAGCTGCCGTCACCGCTCGCGCGCGGTTCGCCGGCCCTGCTTCCGCGACAACTGCAGTCACCGCTCGCGCGCGGCACGCCGGCCCTCTCCGCTGGAGTGCCTTTGTACGAGGCGCTGGACCATGCGCTACTCCGCCCTCGCCGGCGAGAAGCTCGTGGGCCATGTCAACGCCACGTACGGAGGAGGGTGCATGCACACGGACGCGTTCGCCAACCGGGGCTCCTCAGCGAGGCCATGCGCTACTTCGCCCTTGCCGGCGGGAAGCTCGTCCGCCCTGTCATCGCCATTTCCGCGTGCGAGCTCGATCGTCGGCGGCTCCGCGGCAGTGGTCACCCCCGTCGCCTGCGCCATGGAGATGGTCCACACCATGTCGCTGATTCACGACGACATGCCCTGCATGGACGAGGACGCCCTTCGCCACGGCCGCCCAATCGAGCAGGTCGCCTTCGGCGAGTACACCGCGCTGCTTTCCGGCAACTTGGCGTTGTCCTCGCGGAGCGCGTGCTGCCATTCGTGGCCGAGCTCGGGAACGCTGTGGGTGCCGGAGGCGTGGCCGCCAGACAGGTCGCCGACCAGGCGTCCGAGGGCGTGCCCGTGAGCCTCGCCATGCTGGAGTACATCCACTTACACAAGGCCGCGCGGTTCCTCGAGGCTGCGGCCGTTTGCAGCGCCATTGTTGGTGGATGTGTTAAACGAGTTGTATCTAGAAGGAGGTTAGTTAGGATCGTGTATATCCGTGGCTTGTACTTCACGGTAAGTTAGAGATAGAATCCTGAAATCTCACGGGCAGGCGCGTGCCGGATGGACGTTTCGAGCACACGCACCAGGCAGTCCAGTTGTCAATGAAATGGTAGTCTAGCTGGTATCGTGTGTCATTTTTAAAAAAGTTATAACTTTTAAACCGTGCGACCAAATTACAATTCGTTTTCACTACTAAAATCCCCATAACGAGAGCTTCGAAACTAGACCATATTTTCATATGTTCTGACGATTTTTTTTAACAAGCAACTTTGATGCGCGACTGAGCAACTTTATTGTGCCGCAAACCAACTTTGATATGCGACAAAGCAACTTTGATGTGCAACGAACATGTACATTTTTTCATACACGAAGACACAACTTTGGTGCCCGACAATAATTTTGGTGTCCATGGGAGCAATTAAATGTGTGACGAAGCAACTTAAGTGCCCTGCAGAGCAACTTTGGTGCCCGACGACGCAGTTTTTGAACCCTGCGGAGCAACTTTGGCCCGACCGAGCAATTTTTAGTGTCCTGCGAGCAACTTTGGTACTCGGCCGAGCAATTTTAGTGTCATGTAGAGTAACACTAGGAGTTGTTGCTGCAGCTGTTGTGAAGCGTACCATCGTTGTGAATCAAGTGTTTTTGTTGCACACCAAAGTTGCTTTGCCGCATACCAAAATTGTTTTCCCGCGCAACAAAGTTGCTCCGTCGTGCATCAAAGTTGTTTGTTAAAAAATTGTGTCGAAACATATGAAAATGTGGTCTAGTTTCGAAGCTCTCGTCGTTCGGATTCTAAAAGTAAAAAGGGATTGTAATTTCGCTGCACGGTTTAAAAGTTACAGCTTTTTTTAAACAACAAAGTGATATCAGCTAGCGTACCTTTTTTGACAGCTGTATATACATCTTTCCGTGTGAGCACTTTTCATTTTGGTACGACCGCTCAGAATAACTAACGGGCATGCGGCCGCTCGCTAGACGTGTCCAGATAGAATTATGTTTAACTAGAGATAGCTAGAGATAGATTTGTTGTATGGTTGTTGAGATGTAATCTGTACCGCCTCCGAGGCTCCTATATAAAGTGAAACCACGGCATCCTGTTGGATAAGCCGAACCAATCTTTCTCTTAAGTTTGATATGGTATCAGAGCACCTTTCTTCCACCATGTCGAGCTCTTCCTCCTTCGTCCCCAGTTCTGCTCCGCAAGCCGGCGTCGTGACCGAGAAGCTGTGCGGGGACAACTTCCCGCTCTGGAGGGCGCAGGTGATGCCGCCCTTGCGGGAGCGCCAGCTGGTCGGCTTCCTGGATGGAAAAGTGCCGCAGCCGGCCGAGACTCATGAGATTGAGTCCACCAACACCAAAGGTGAGAAGGAGAAACAGATCGTCCCTAACCCTGCGTATGCTGCCTGGGTAGCCCAGGACCAGCAGGTCCTTGGCTTCTTATTATCCTCTCTGTCAAGAGGGGTGCTCACACAGGTGTCTGCTCTGGAGACCACGGCGGACGTGTGGGCGGCGCTGACGGCCATGTACTCGTCGCAGTCTCGTGCCCAAGTCATGCTGATCCGTATGCAGCTTGCGAGCACACAAAAGCGCGAGATGCGTGTCGCTGAATATGTGGCACGGATGAGAGGACTCGGCGACGCCATGAGCTCCGCCGGGAAGAAGATGGAAGATGATGACCTGGCGGCATACATCCTGGCTGGCCTGGACTCTGAGTGGAACCTGCTCGTGACGGCCATGACCACCAGGACCGACACGGTCTCCCTCTCCGAGCTCTACGCTCATCTGCTGAACTTCGAGACCCGCCTCGACATCCAGAACGGCGGGCCTCCTGGAGCTGCTGCAGGCTCCTTCAACTATGGTGGCGGCCCTCCAGGAGGAGGCGGTGGTGGTGGCGGCTCCATCTCCACCGTCAACCTGGCCTCCCGTGGTGGAGGCCGCAACGGCTATCGCGGCGGACGTGGAGGCGGCCGAGGACGCGGCGATGGTGGTGGCAACGGGGGCGGCAACTACAACAACTCTGCGCGCCCCAACAGCCAGCAGTCGTTCGACGCCAACGGCAACCCACGCCCGCAGTGCCAAATCTGCGGCAAGTACGGGCACCCTACGCTCAAGTGTTGGAAGCACTTCAACAAGGACTACAACGGCGACGAGAAGTCAGCAGGCTCATCGTCGCACGCCTACGGAGTCGACACCAACTGGTACCTTGATACAGGTGCCTCTGATCATGTCACAGGCGAGTTAGACAAGCTCACCACCCGCGACAGCTACCATGGCCATGAGCAGATCCACACCGCGAGTGGAGCAGGTATGGATATCAGTCATATTGGTCATGCAATTATTTCTACTCCTTGTGAAAAACAACTCCATCTAAACAATGTTCTTCATTCTCCTCATGCCACAAAAAGCCTCGTTTCAGCCCATAAACTAGCATGTGATAACAACACCTTTCTTGAAATTCACCCTCATGTGTTTTTTGTCAAGGAACAGGGCACGAGGTGCACCCTTCTTCACGGTAGATCCAGTGGAGGCCTCTATCCTTTCTCGTCGAGTTCATCTACCTCGACTAAGCAAGTGTTTGGAGTCAATAAACCATCGACCGCTCGGTGGCATAGGCGTTTAGGGCATCCCTCGTTTGATGTTGTTCAACGAGTCCTTAGTCAAAATAAACTTCCTTCTTCAAAGGATGATTCAGCAAACTCTATTTGTGATGCGTGTCAAAAGGGGAAGAGTCATCAAATCCCCTATCCCAAATCTAGTAGTGTTTCTAGTGCTCCTTTAGAGCTCATTTTTTCAGATGTGTGGGGTCCAGCTTGTGCTTCCATTGGGAACAACAAGTATTATGTAAGCTTTGTTGATGATTATAGCAAGTTTACTTGGATCTATCTCCTTAAACAAAAATCTGATGTTTTTGCTCGATTTCATGACTTTCAAAATCATGTTGAACGTCTCTTTGACAAGAAAATCCTTGCCCTTCAATCTGACTGGGGAGGTGAATATCAGAAGCTCAGTTCCTTTTTCCAACGCATAGGCATAGAACATCATGTTTCATGTCCCCACGCACATCAACAAAATGGATCTGCAGAAAGAAAACTTCGCCACATTATAGAAGTTGGTCTCTCTCTTTTAGCCCATGCAAATATGCCTCTCAAGTTTTGGGATGAAGCCTTCACCACATCCACTTTTCTTATTAACCGTGTCCCTAGTAAAGTCATCAATCTTGAAACACCACTTGAACGTCTCTTTCACCGCAAACCTGAATATTCCATGCTTCGCATTTTTGGGTGTGCGTGTTGGCCCAACTTACGTCCATACAATTCTCGCAAGCTCTAGTTTCGCTCCACACGCTGCGCTTTTCTTGGCTACAACAACTTACATAAGGGATATAAGTGTCTAGATATATCTACAGGACGTGTGTATATTTCTCACGATGTTGTTTTCGACGAGAATGTTTTCCCCTTCACTGAATTACATCCTAATGCTGGTGAAAATGCATGGAGCCCCCATGTGTGGTTTTGGTAATTAATGACAATCCCTATGGACTAATGTTTGCATTGAGTTATATTTGTAGGAGTTGTCCATAGGCAATTCTTGAACCATATGTTGGCTTCAAGGTTGCAAGAAGAAGAATTTGATGAAGGATATCAAGTGTCAAGTATGTCTTGAAGATGAAGATGAAGTGAGCCCTCAAGTTACTTCAAGACATCAACATGATGAAGAATGAAGTGCAAGTTCAAGATGAACCATCTCGAAGAGATCCTTTGCTTGAGTCTTGCCATCCATATGATGATCATGGATATGTGAAGATGCGCCGAAGAAGAAGCTCTCCCATGGTGGATTATGGGGGAGCAATCCACATGGTGGTCATGGTTAAGTGAAGATGCGCCGAAGAAGAAGCTCTCCCATGGTGGTTTATGGGGGAGCAATCTACAAGACTTCGTCAAGCAAGCACAAGCAAGAAAGGCGTTCCATCTTGTTGAGGTCAAGATCGTCGTCATCAAGCTCAAGTGGAATGCGCAAGTATAAGGTTTGCTCTTGATAGGGTTTCTTTCTCACCGGTCTCATAGTGTAGTTGGAGACCGGTTTATAGTTTAGTTGCCGTACTATCAAGAGGGCTCTCGAGTGAGTAACTCGATCGTATCGTTCGGAGAGCTCAAACCTTTGCATCCTTGCATCATCTTTCTTGGTTGTTATTTGGACCTTATCTATGTGATGTTTTAGAGCTTGTGCTTATTCTCATGACAAGCTCTAGTTCATCGAAAACGGATTTCGCATAGATCACTTGTTGCGTTTTCGAGTTTGATTCATCATCTTTCTTGGTTGTTATTTGGATCTTATCCATGTGATGATTTAGAGCTTGTGCTTATTCTCATGACAAGCTCTAGTTCATCAAGAATGGTTTTTGCACGGGCAACTTGTTGCATTTTCGAGATTGGAGGTTTTACCGGTATGTCTTTTTTAGATAGGTCAAACCTTTCATCATTTGTTTCTATCCTCCCTTGTTGGACTATGATGGTTTCCTGCATGATCTTGTAGAGCTTCTTGTTCCTAGCTTCAAAACAAGCCCAAGATCATCAAAATCGGAGTCCGGATGCTAAAGTTATGCCCGTTTTAGTTTTGGTGTTTGCAGTTTTGCCAGGCCGGATTTTTCAGAAATATCCGGGGCGGATTATCCGGGCCGGATATTTCGGAAATATCCGCCCGAAATCGGCTAAGGACCAGAAGAAAAGCAGCTCTGGACAGGGGCCGGATTTTTGGCCGGATTTTGTCCAGGTTTTGTCCCTGAGACCGGATAATCCGCCCCCCGGATAATCCGGCCCTTACTTAGGCCGGATTATCCGGCCCTGGTTTTGCCCAACGGCTCGATTTTCTTGGGGGGTATAAATACCCCCTTCTTCCTCCTTGGGCTGGTGCTTCTCTCACTCTCTCTCTCCTCCATTGTTGAACTAGAGAAGCTTGCTCCATCTCTCAATCCCTCCATGATTCTTGCCCCCATTTGAGGGAAAAGAGAGAGAGATCTAGATCTACATTTCTACCAATCAAATCCATCTCTTTGTGAGTGGAACTCTCTAGATCTTGATCTTGGTGTTCTTTGTGAATTCCTTTGTTCTTCCTCTCTTATTCCCCCAACAGATTTTGTAGCTTTGTTGGAATTTGAGAGAGAAGGACTTGAGCATCTTTGTGGTGTTCTTGCCATCGCATTTGGTGCATCGGTTTGAGTTCTCCACGGTGATTCGTGGTGGTGAAAGCAAGAAGGTTGTTACTCTTGGGTTCTTGGAACCCTAGACGGATTCTAGGCCTTTGTGGCGGTTTGTTGGGAGCCTCCAATTAAGTTGTGGATGTGTGCCCCAATCTTTGTGTAAGGCCCGGTTTCCGCCTCGAAGGAAATCCCTTAGTGAAACCGTGACCTAGGCCTTTGTGGCGAGGGTCACCGGAGATTTAGGTGAGGCGCCTTCGTGGCGTTCGGTGTATGGTGTGAGTACCGCATCTTGGGGTGAGGCCTTTGTGGCGTTGGTGTGCATCGAGCAACCACACCTCAAGGTGAGCCTCTTGTGGCGTTCGGGAGCACTAAGCCACCGCACCTCTCCAACGGAGATTAGCACTCGCAAGAGTGTGAACTTCGGGATAAATCTTCGTCTCCCGCGTGCCTCGGTTATCTCTATACCCGAGCTCTTTACTTATGCACTTTACCTTGTGATAGCCATCGTGCTTGAAGTTATATATATCTTGCTATCACATGCTTGCTTGTATTGCTTAGCATAAGTTGTTGGTGCACTTAGGTGAACCTTTGCTTAGAATAAGTTGTTGGTGCACATAGGTGAACCATAGTATATAGGCTTTGGGCTTGACAAAGTAAACGCTAGTTTTATTCCGCATTTGTTAAGCCCATCTCGTAAAAGTTTTAAACCGCCTATTCACCCCCCCTCTAGGCGACATCCGTATCCTTTCAATTGGTACCAGAGCAAGGTCTCTCTTTCTTAGGCTTCACCGCCTTGAGAGTAAAGATGTCGGTTAGGGGATTAGCGCACAATAACTTGTTTATATTTGATGGCACAAATTATGATCTATGGAAAATTTATGTGCTTAAAATCTTACGGGGAATGTCCCCGGACATGGAGTGATATCTTGGCATGGGTTTTTCTTCTCCTAAGGATCCTCAAAATTTATCTCTTGAGGAGGAGAAAAACTCTTGCCTCGATGCTCTTGCTTCTCATGTGTTTTCCATTGTTGTGAGCAATGTAGTTACTTCGTCAATCATGCCTTTTGGGAGCTCTCATGAATTATGGACAAAGCTTCAAGATAAATATGATGTGTCCAATATTATTGAGAATGATTGTATTGCTTCCACTTCATGCCGTGATGAGTTCTCATCTTCATCCACTTCACCAAAGTGTGTCAAGACACAAGGTAATGATATGGTGAGTGGTGATGAAAATTGCAATGTTGATATTGAGCTTACTATTGATGATTCTTCATCTCTATCTCATTGCAATGCTTCATCTACGGACTCAAACACATCTAGCACTAGAAATGATTTACATGCTTGTGTTGATAGTCCTTGCATATCATGTGTAAGTTGCTTGAATAAATCTAATAATGATATGCTTGCATTGTCTTGTGGCCATGATAAAAATGCTTCTATTTCCTCTAGTTGTTGTGTGTCTAACGATGTAGAGGAAACCAAAGATTCTATTGGTCAAGACAAGATCTTGAAAGGAGCCTCAAGTAACTCCTCATCTTTATCTCACGGTCCTCATATATGCCTTATGGCCAAGGGTTCCACGGTACCTCCTACCATGGAACCTAATATGTCTCGTGGTGATAAGGATGAGGATGAATATGAAGAAGAGGATTGGGTTGTCTCTCTACGCGATAAGGGTAAGAGTGTATTCAAGGTTCTTTGCAAAGATAAAATTGCTAGCACTCACTTCTTTGAAATCTTGACTACCGCTATTGAGAGCCAAAAACTTATTTGGATGCATGAGAACACCATTGATAAAATGGGTGCTCTTGAATGTGAGTACGCCAATGATGTGGCATCTCTAAAGGATGAACTTGAAGAAGAACAAACCACCAAGGAAGCTCTTGAGGAAACCTTTGCTCTAGAATTGTCTAGAGAAAAGGAAACCCATGATAAAGCTCTTGAGGTGGCAAATGAACTAAAGCTAAAAAATGATAAGCTTGTGTTTGTTAATGCTAAACTCCTTGAGGATTTTGAGCAACTCAAAAAGGGCTCAAGGGTTATTGAGAGTGCGCTCACCAAACTCACCGATTCGCATGAGCAACTTAAAGCTTCTTATATAAAAGTGCATGACAACTTGCCTTCTCCCATTTCTATTAATAATGATGCTTGTGCTACTAACTCTACTTCTTGTGAAGCATCTATCTTGAAGGAGAATGTTGAGCTAAGGGCTCAACTTAAATTGCTAACTAGCAATTATGGGAAATTGGAAGAAAATCATGGAAAGCTTTCTAGCTCCTATGAGGATCTTCTAGCCTCTCATGATAGGCTAAAGTTAGCTCATGAGGCTATAATATCTAAGGCAACACCTTATGAGCCTCATGTGGGTACTAGCACTACTACTCAAAATGTTATATTGCCATGTGCTAGTCCTAGTAATTCATCCACTCATAATATTGCTAAATCTTGTGATGAATTATCTTCCTTGCCTTGTTGCTCTAACAATGAAGGTTCTACTTCCTCTAGTACTTGTGTTGTTACTAACCATGTAGAGGAAATCAAAGAGCTCAAGGCCCAAGTCTCTTCTTTGAAGAACGACTTGGTAAAGAGTCATGAAGGGAAATGCAAACTTGACAAGATGTTGAGTGTGCAACAATCCCCCAATGACAAGAGTGGACTTGGATTCAACTCCCACAACAAGAACAAGTCCAAGAACAACAATAAGAAGAAGGGACAAGTACAAGTCAAAGACCCGCCAAGATTGTTTGCTTCAAGTGCAAAATTGAAGGGCATCATGTTAGATCTTGCCCTTTGAAGAAGAAGCAAAAAGGGAAGCGGCCTCAAGCTCAAACTCATATTCAACCTCAAGTTGAAGAAATGCCACTTCCCAAGAAGAATCAAGCCAATGCTCACATTGTGGAGAAATCTAGTGAGAAGAAGGAGAAGAAAAGAACTTGCTACATATGCCGTGAGAAGGGCCACATCTCCTCTTCTTGCACTATTGGTACCTCATCCAACTCTATCTCCATTGATGATGTTTATTCTCTTCGTAAGGATGAGGGTGGCAATGTGTTTGCCAAATATGTTGGTGCTCAAAGTGGTGTCAAGAAAAGAACCATTTGGGTTGCCAAGCCTATTGTGACTAACCTCTTAGGACCCAACTTAGTTGGGGACCAACAATCCAAAACTTGATCAATAGGTGCTTGTTGGAGGGCATTGGAGACTTGGCTACATCATGAAGAATTAAGGGATCTTCATCATTTATATTATATCAAGCCAAGTCTTTTGATTATCTTGCTACAATCATATATCCAATGTTCCTCCTTGCGGTAACATGTTCTCAACTCATTTATATTGAAAGTTACTCTCCCCTTTGCATGTGTTAGTTTTGTTCCTAACATGTGTTTGTATATGTTGTGCTTCCTAATTGTTTTGCTTAAGAAATCAAGTCTATGCATGTTGGGTTGCACACCATGTATTTGTGTTTGTGTTGGAGCCTCTTTGCATCTTGTTGTATCTTGTATGGCTCTTATGAGCGATTAATGGACTATCCCACTTTTGGGGGAGTGATATTCCTTTGGGAATTTCATGATCCTAAACAATGTGTGTACATGGGTAATATCACTTAGAATTGATATTGCGAGATTATCTAGTCGCTATGTGGTATGTCATCTTCATGAGAAATTCAAATTCTAATGTCCATTAATATCTCTAGTTGGATCTTATTTGCCTCTTGTGAAAATAAATTTCTTATCACATTACGGGGGAGTAATAAGCTTTGTGCATATTACAAGCCTAGAAAATGTGAACATTTGAGGTTGTGTCACATAGAATTGATACCGTAATTTATCTCTCTCCTATGTGGCATGCTTGCTCAAACAAAGCTCCAATTTGCTTAAATGGCTCCATTGCTAATATCTTTGTGGATCTTTTTGTGAAAGTTTTTATTGGCATGGTTTTTCACAACGTGTCGCTCAATACATTTTTGGAAAACCATGTGCTTCAAGTCATACTATTAATTGCTTTGCATGTTGGTATGAATACTATTAATTGCTTTGCATGTTGGTATGAATACTAATAATTGCCTTGCATGTTGGTATGACTAAATGAAGCTATCAAGAAACTATCTTTGCATGATGGTTAACTCTTATCTTTTACCATATGCTTTGTTCGTTTTAAATATGATCTTATGTATACTTACAAACTACCACCGGAAAATATTTCCTAATACCTCTTGTCCTAGGACAATTGGTAATCAATTATGAGGTAGATATTTATTGATCATATCTACATTGGCTCTTGTGTTTAAAATTGCCTTATTTATTGCCATGAATTTGTTGTGCTTTGACTCCCATGTGTCTTCCTTGCATCTCATGGATCTAATTTGTATATTCAAACTTTCTTAGCACTTTTAGTAGATATAGGTAGCGTGATGATCCTAGTTTTGTGCATTTTGTATCCATATTCTAAATCCTAGATAATGCACTAATCTTGGGGGAGCTCTCCTATATTTGTTATAATGCTTAAACTTCTCTTGATCATTATCAAAAATTTGGTTTTGGGAGACATAAATTTTCTTTTTGGTACTTTGTGCCATCATAAAAAGTGTCGAGGGTTTGGTTTATTTGTTGGAACCTTGCTCTCTTGGGAGTTGGTTATCTCATTCCTTTGTGCCTAGGCTTAATTAGCTTCTTATAATGAGATAAGTCTTTGGAGTCTATCTTGTGTTGATTTGATTCTTTGATATAATTTGGGCAACCATTGTCTCTTGATTTATTTGGTGTTTTGTCCAAATTGTATCTTCCTTTGGTCCTTGAAAGTATTGTGCATGCATATTTAATATATGTATATCTTATGGCATGTGTCACTTTCTTTGATCCAATATATAGGGTAAACTCCATCAAATCCTAATTTGGCTAAGATGTGCATGAAATTCAATTTCATATCTATATGCACATAGAATTGTGGAGTTTGTCCTATATGTTGTAGTGTGTCTAACTACTTCGGACCCAATTAGTTTGGGGACCATTTTGTACTTACCTTTGTGTTAGGTACAATGGATATGCATTGAATGCTTGTCTCACTCTTGGAAAGAAGTGGTGACTCAATGGTAACTTGAGGCAAGCTAGGATGGTCAACGAACACATATCTACTACATCCACATCAATGCTATCTTGGTAACAAGTATATTCTCATGCATACTTTTCTTGTATCCAACCTTATGGTTGCATCTTGGCATGAATCTCTTGATTTGCAAATGTTGTGCTTCTTGCAAAAGTCTTAATGAAACCTCTTTATTGTGAATGTGAGTAATTTGAGATGAGTGCATTTGTTGGGAAGTATTTTAAATCAAGCTCATGATTCATCCATCCCAACTATGCCTATCTAGCAATTTTATTGCATATCAATTCCTCAAGGCTCTCACATGTGCAATATAGATGAAAGTGCAAATTTAGTTACTTCTTTTGGTATCCTCGTTTGTGATACTTGTTGCCTTTCTCAAATGCATCCCAACTATCTTCTATCCCTTGTTGATTTTTGTGATGTATTTTAGTTGTTTGTGGTTGAAGTTCATGAATGTACAATAAGATAAAATTGAGCCTTTGGCCATGCTATTAAGCAAAAATTCTTATTGGCATATTGCATGACTTCGTCTTGGATATCATGCTATATTTGTTGCGTATCTATTTTGTGTGTGCATGTTTCTTTGTGGATAAATATCTTTGTGATACTGCCCACTTAGAGAAACTTATACACATAAGAAATGATACATCTCCTTTTTGATATCTTATTTATTTATTGCATGTTGATTGGTCGTGCTAAGCAATATAATTCATTGAAGACTATGATGATGCTTTTTGCTTATCCTTGTAATAAATCTTATAATATGCTTTATCATGCATTTCACATATCCTCTTGGTTGAGCCTTTTTATTATGGTGCCTCTTACTTGTTGCTCAACTATTTGTTTGTTGCAAGTGTTAAGCTTATTTTTCTATCTATGATCTATTGCAAATGTTTGTGTTTTAAATGGTAATGAGGGAGTGAGGATTCCATGTTATGCATATTGTATTCAACTACAACATTTTAATTTATGCATGTACCTTGGGAAGCTTCCTCATTTGATCTAGAGCACTATCTTTTGGTGACCATTAGAGTTTGATTCACTTGGTATCTTTTGTTTTTGAATGATGGGAGTGATGATTCCATGTTTGTGCACTTTATACTCCAATGCAAATTGTCTAGTTTTGTGCACAAACCTTGGGGAGCTTCCTCATATTATTTAGAGCAATCTTCTTGATCTTATCATAATATCTATCTTTCTTTTGGTATCTTCCTCGCGGTTCATTTGGTTGCTTGCTTCATTTGTTGAAGCTTCTTGACTTTGTTATCTTTTTGCAATCTTTGATCCTATCTATAGTGTGATTCCTTCCGAATATTCGTCATTGGATATGTGCATTTGATTCCACTCAAATTATGAGAAATGCACACGCTATGGATGAACTCTCACTATATTGGCCTTCTAAAATTTTCACCCATTTCGGCAATTGGTGCCAATGGGGGAGAAGTTTGGAGGGTTTAAGGGAATTTGGTTATGTCTTTGCTTTGTGCTTAAGCATGTGCCTTTATTGCATTGCATCTTGTTGCTTTGCATAGTTGAATATTTAGAGGAAACTCCACTAGGCTTTGAATGCCAATATATGCAATGAAAGTCAAGATCATTCACACATGCATATATTATGGGGGAGTTTGCTCTATATATTCAACTTATTTGTTACTTCAATTCCTTATATAAACCCTCTCAAAGAGATTGTCATCAATTACCAAAATGGGGGAGATTGAAAGTGCATGGAGCCCCCATGTGTGGTTTTGGTAATTAATGACAATCCCTATGGACTAATGTTTGCATTGAGTTATATTTGTAGGAGTTGTCCATAGGCAATTCTTGAACCATATGTTGGCTTCAAGGTTGCAAGAAGAAGAATTTGATGAAGGATATCAAGTGTCAAGTATGTCTTGAAGATGAAGATGAAGTGAGCCCTCAAGTTACTTCAAGACATCAACATGATGAAGAATGAAGTGCAAGTTCAAGATGAGCCATCTCGAAGAGATCCTTTGCTTGAGTCTTGCCATCCATATGATGATCATGTATATGTGAAGATGCGCCGAAGAAGAAGCTCTCCCATGGTGGATTATGGGGGAGCAATCCACATGGTGGTCATGGTTAAGTGAAGATGCGCCGAAGAAGAAGCTCTCCCATGGTGGTTTATGGGGGAGCAATCTACAAGACTTCGTCAAGCAAGCACAAGCAAGAAAGGCGTTCCATCTTGTTGAGGTCAAGATCGTCGTCATCAAGCTCAAGTGGAATGCGCAAGTATAAGGTTTGCTCTTGATAGGGTTTCTTTCTCACCGGTCTCATAGTGTAGTTGGAGACCGGTTTATAGTTTAGTTGCCGTACTATCAAGAGGGCTCTCGAGTGAGTAACTCGATCGTATCGTTCGCAGAGAGCTCAAACCTTTGCATCCTTGTATCATCTTTCTTGGTTGTTATTTG
The DNA here is from genome assembly GCA_030979885.1 of Lolium multiflorum. NCBI lineage: Eukaryota > Viridiplantae > Streptophyta > Magnoliopsida > Poales > Poaceae > Lolium > Lolium multiflorum. The sequence goes on from CM061750.1 coordinate 220,332,818, forward strand.
GACCTTATCCATGTGATGTTTTAGAGCTTGTACTTATTCTCATGACAAGCTCTAGTTCATCGAAAACGGATTTCGCATAGATCACTTGTTGCGTTTTCGAGTTTGATTCATCATCTTTCTTGGTTGTTATTTGGATCTTATCCATGTGATGATTTAGAGCTTGTGCTTATTCTCATGACAAGCTCTAGTTCATCAAGAATGGTTTTTGCACGGGCAACTTGTTGCATTTTCGAGATTGGAGGTTTTACCGGTATGTCTTTTTTAGATAGGTCAAACCTTTCATCATTTGGTTCTATCCTCGCTTGTTGGACTATGATGGTTTCCTGCATGATCTTGTAGAGCTTGTTCCTAGCTTCAAAACAAGCCCAAGATCATCAAAATCGGAGTCCGGATGCTAAAGTTATGCCCGTTTTAGTTTTGGTGTTTCTGCAGTTTTAGGCCGGATTATCCGGGCCGGATATTTCGGAAATATCCCCCCCTCGAAATCGGAAGAAAAGCAGCTCTGGACAGGGGCCGGAATTTTGGCCGGATTTTGTCCAGGTTTTGTCCGAGGCCGGATAATCCGCCCCGGATAATCCGGCCCTTACTTAGGCCGGATTATCCGGTCCTGGTTTGCCCAACGGCTCGATTTTTTCTTGGGGGGTATAAATACCCCCTTCTTCCTCCTTGGGCTGGTGCTTCTCTCACTCTATCTCTCCTCCATTGTTGAACTAGAGAAGCTTGCTCTATCTCTCAATCCCTCCATGATTCTTGCCCCCATTTGAGGGAAAAGAGAGAGGAGATCTAGATCTACATTTCTACCAATCAAATCCATCTCTTTGTGAGTGGAACTCTCTAGATCTTGATCTTGGTGTTCTTTGTGAATTCCTTTGTTCTTCCTCTCTTATTCCCCCAATAGATTTTGTAGCTTTGTTGGAATTTGAGAGAGAAGGACTTGAGCATCTTTGTGGTGTTCTTGCCATCGCATTTGGTGCATCGGTTTGAGTTCTCCACGGTGATTCGTGGTGGTGAAAGCAAGAAGGTTGTTACTCTTGGGTTCTTGGAACCCTAGACGGATTCTAGGCCTTTGTGGCGGTTTGTTGGGAGCCTCCAATTAAGTTGTGGATGTGTGCCCCAATCTTTGTGTAAGGCCCGGTTTCGCCTCGAAGGAAATCCCTTAGTGGAACCGTGACCTAGGCCTTTGTGGCGAGGGTCACCGGAGATTTAGGTGAGGCGCCTTCGTGGCGTTCGGTGTGTGGTGTGAGTACCGCATCTTGGGGTGAGGCCTTTGTGGCGTTGGTGTGCATCGAGCAACCACACCTCAAGGTGAGCCTCTTGTGGCGTTCGGGAGCACTAAGCCACCGCACCTCTCCAACGGAGATTAGCACTCGCAAGAGTGTGAACTTCGGGATAAATCTTCGTCTCCCGCGTGCCTCGGTTATCTCTATACCCGAGCTCTTTACTTATGCACTTTACCTTGTGATAGCCATCGTGCTTGAAGTTATATATATCTTGCTATCACATGCTTGCTTGTATTGCTTAGCATAAGTTGTTGGTGCACTTAGGTGAACCTTTGCTTAGAATAAGTTGTTGGTGCACATAGGTGAACCATAGTATATAGGCTTTGGGCTTGACAAAGTAAACGCTAGTTTTATTCCGCATTTGTTAAGCCCATCTCGTAAAAGTTTTAAACCGCCTATTCACCCCCCTCTAGGCGACATCCGTATCCTTTCAGCTGGGGCACGGCTTCGTGCTGAAATTCTGCTTTTACCAACCCATCTTCTTCCTCCTACATGTTTTGATCAAGGGGGAGATTTAATTGATGATCATTTGATTGCTAATCCTACTAATTCTGCTTCTGGAGATGTTTCTGGTACACAGGTTGGGGTGCCCGGAGCAGAAGGGGACGACACAGCCAGCGAGGCTGATTCCCCTGCGAGATCCGCCTCGGGATCGGTGGCCAAATCTCCGACAGCATCCACCGCGGGATCGCTGCCTGGCAGCGCGTCGTCAGTGGCCCGTGGGGTTCGGTCGGCTGACATGGACAGCAGGACCAGCCCTTCCCACATGCACGGGCCTGCGTCGGATCAGGCCGCTGGATCTTCTGCGGCCGAGTCCTCTGGTGCAACCTCGCCACACGCCTCAGCGAGCCACACGGAATCCTCCAGCACGTCAGGGTCTGAACCATCTGCTGCAGCTGACACGGGAGGATCTGCTCCGGATCCAGAGTCACGATCGTCTGTGGCCTCAAGGCCTGTAACCAGGCTGCAAAACAGGATTCGGGAACCAGTTAAATTGTTTGATGGCATGATCAGATATGCGAATTTTTGTGAAACTGGTGAACCTGAGAATATTACTGAGGCGTTTGGGCATGCAGACTGGAAGAAGGCAATGCATGATCCGTGGCATCTTGTACCAGCCAAGGAAGGGAAGAATATCATCGATTGTAAGTGGGTATATAAGGTCAAGAGAAAATCAGATGGCACCATTTATCGCTACAAAGCTCGTGTAGTGGCTAAAGGGTTCAAGCAGCGGTATGGAATTGACTATGAGGACATATTTAGTCCAGTGGTAAAAATTGCAACTATCAGACTTGTGCTGTCTATTGAAGTTTCTCAAGATGGACTCTTCGATAACTCGACGTACAGAATGCGTTTTTACATGGCGTTCTGGAAGAAGAGGTATACATGAGACAACCACCTGGGTTTGAGAAAGATCAAGGTTTGGTTTGCAAGCTTGATAAGGCGTTATATGGCTTGAAACAAGCACCGCGAGCATGGTACTCAAGGTTGAGTACTAAACTTCAGCTTCTTGGATTTATTCCTTCTAGGTCAGATACATCATTGTTTTTCCTGACCAAACCAGATGTCATTATGTTTGTGCTTGTCTACGTTGATGACATCATAGTGGATAGCTCTATTCCCTCTGTCGTGGGGAGACTTCTTCACCAGCTTCGGGATGATTTTGCCTTGAAGGACTTGGGTGATTTGCACTATTTCTTGGACATAGAAGTGAAGAAGACAGCTGAAGGAATTACTCTTTCGCAAGGGTGGTATACGTTGGACTTGCTCAAAAAGGTGGGGATGAGTAATTGCAAGGCTGTTACATCTCCTATGTCCTCCTCTGAAAAAATCTCAGCACATGATGGAGTTCCTTTGCAGATTGAGGATATTACAAGGTACAGAAGTGTGGTTGGAGCCTTACAGTACCTTACAATGACTCGGCCTGGCCATTCTTGTTTAATGTTGTCATTGATAGCTTAGACTTAAGAGAGGTTTTCATGTCCGGTCGATAGTTTACTTGGACCAACAGTTTACCTGAACCCACATACGAGAAACTAGATCGCGTGTTGATGGATACCGAATGGGAACACAAATATCCTATGGTGTCCGTCCGTGCACTAGAACGTATTGAAAAACTGTCCGACCATGCTCCTATCCTGTTAACCACTGGGAATCCTCGATCTGTTTGTAAGCGGCCTTTCAAATTTGAACTTGGCTGGTTACATCGTGAGGATTTTCATGAGATGGTTAAGACGGTTTGGGAAAGACCAGTTCGGGGTGGCTCGCCAATATTGAGATGGAATAATAAGATGCGTGCTATGCGCAAGCATCTCTCTGGTTGGGCTACTCATATGGCTGGTATTCTGAAAAAATAGAAGGCTCGCTTGTCTAAAGAGATTGATGATCTTGAGGCCATAGCGGAAGTGAGACCGCTGTCCACGCAAGAGATTGATCTTAAGAATCAATCCAATGCACAAATGGCGAGTCTTCTTCGCGAAGAGGAACTCAAATGGTATCAAAGATCCAAAGCCCAATTCATTTTGGAAGGTGATTCGAATACGCGATATTTTCATGGATTAGCCAATGGCAGACATCGAAAAAAGCGTATTCACTCTCTTATCCAAGATGAAGGGGTGATTGAAGGTCACGAGCAACTCAAATCTTACATTACTAATTATTATACAGATCTGTTTGGTCCTCCGGAGGAAAGCTCTTTTTCTCTTAACGAGGACTTAACGGAAGACATACCCCAAGTTTCTATGGAAGAAAATGGCCTACTAACCGCACCTTATTCTGAGGATGAGGTTAAGAAGGCGATTTTCCAAATGGAATGTAATAAAGCACCGGGTCCAGATGGTTTTCCAGCGGAGTTTTATCAAACCTTTTGGGATACTATTAAATCGGACCTTCTAGATTTGTTCAGTGATCTCCACACAGGACAACTAGAATTATTTCGTCTAAATTTTGGGGAAGTAATTTGTTACCGAAGGTTAATGAGGCAGAAAGGATTCAACAATATAGACCTATCTGCCTATTAAACGTCAGTTTCAAGATTTTCACGAAAGTGGCCACCATTAGACTGAATACGGTTGCGGATCATGTCGTTCAACCATCACAGACCGCTTTTATGCAAGGAAGGAATATCCTTGATGGGGTGGCAGTGTTGCACGAGACGGTACATGAGATGCATTCTAAGAAATTAAATGGGGTTATTTTAAAATTAGATTTCGAAAAGGCGTATGACAAGGTCAAGTGGTCTTTTCTGCAGCACACTTAGGATGAAAGGTTTTTCTCCTGAGTGGCGCGCTCTAATATACGATTTTGTGTATGGAGGTAGTGTGGCTATCCGGGTTAATGATGACACCGGCCGCTATTTCCAAACACGAAAAGGGTTACGCCAAGGGGATCCGTTATCACCGATGTTGTTTAACATCGTAGCGGATATGTTGGCAATACTCATAGAGCGAGCTAAGTCTGATGGCCAGATTGAAGGTGTGATCCCACATTTGGTTGATGGGGGTTTATCTATCCTTCAATATGCCGACGATACAATTCTTTTTATGGATCATGATCTCGAAAAAGCTCGCAATCTCAAATTAATTTTGGCGGCGTTTGAGCAGTTGTCGGGATTGAAAATCAATTTCCATAAAAGTGAAATGTTCTGTTTCGGTGATGCCCAAAACGATATGACTCTATATACAGAGTTGTTTGGTTGTGGGCAAGGCCAATTTCCTATTCGCTATTTGGGTATTCCGATTCATTATCGGAGACTTACAATTGCTGAATGGAAAATTGTGGAAGAAAGATTACAAAAACGCCTTAGTAGTTGGAAGCGTAAATTGCTGTCCCTCGGAGGGAGATTGGTTCTCATTAATTCAGTACTGACAAATATGGTATTGTATATGTTATCATTCTTCCTGCTGTCAAAAGGAATTCTACATAAACTCGATTATTATCGATCCAGATTCTTTTGGCAAGGGGACAGCGAGAAAAAGAAATATCGACTGGTTAAATGGAGTGTAGTCTGTAGTCCCAAAGATCAAGGCAGACTTGGAGTTCATGACCTAGAGGTCAAGAACTCAGCTCTGCTAGGTAAATGGCTTTTTAAGCTTCTTACTGAGGATGGGATTTGGCAAACTATTCTTCGTAGAAAGTATATTGGCTCGAAGGCGTTATCCCAAGTGGTTTGGAAACCGGGGGATTCCCACTTCTGGGTTGGTCTCATGGCGTCTAAGAATGTTTTCTTTCGTCATGGTACTTTCTCTATTAAGAATGGAGAACAGATACGCTTCTGAGAAGATGTTTGGTTAGACAATGCTTCCTTGAGTGAGCAGTATCCTGCCTTGTATAGTATTGTTCGTCGCAAAGGTGATACCATTGCCACAGTAATGGCTACCTCACCTCCAGATGTGACGTTCAGACGGGTTTTACTTGGACAAAGGCTTGTGGCATGGAATGATTTAATTCAACGGTTGGGAGATATTCAATTATCAACTGAACCGGATGAATTTAGATGGAATCTTCATGTAGATGGCACTTTCTCAGTCAAATCTTTATACAATGCGATTCTTCATTCTGATATACCGGTTGATAATAATAAGAAAATCTGGAAGATGAAAATACCGTTAAAAATAAAAAATTTCGGATGGTATCTTCGTCGCGGAGTTATTCTTACCAAAGATAATCTTGTCAAGCGGAATTGGCATGGAAGTGCTAGGTGTGTTTTTTGTCAACAAGACGAAACTAGTAAACACCTTTTTTTCCAGTGCCATTTTGCGAGATCTATTTGGTCAGTCATCCAAGTTGCATCTACCCTGTATCCCCCGACTAGTGTAGCCAATGTCTTTGGCAATTGGCTCCACGGTATCGATTCAAGGTTTAAGTTGCTTCTTAGGGTGGGGGCGCTAGCAGTTATCTGGGCACTCTGGCTAAGTAGAAATGACAAGATTTTTAACGATAAAAATTGTTCTTTGTTGCAGGTCATCTACAGATGTACAGGTATTCTCCGTTTGTGGTTACCTCTTCAGCGGATGGAGAACCGAGACCTATTTACGGAGGTATGTACACGGTTGGAGGCTACGGCGAGGGATACTTTTTCCCTACATGGGTGGCAGCATAGTCTACGGATTGCAGCACCACCCACACCATAGACGATTTATGATTCATCGTTCCGATATGTATTTCGCCTAGTTTTCTATATCTTTTTATATTTTTGGTTACAGACTCTTTGAACAGCTGTGTGCATCCTGGTTATGCAGAGGCTGGATGTAATTGCTTTCCCAAAAGTAATAAAGCATCCTTTATCGAAAAAAAGATATTTCTTATTCAGTGAACAAAGTGTGTCAGTTTTTACATGCACCAACTAGTGTTCACTGGATGGCTGTTAAGAGAATTATTAGATATCTGAAGCATACTGCACATCTTGGTATGCATATTCGGAGATCATCTTCTTTGCTTGTGAGTGCACTTTTAGATGCTGATTGGGCCGGGTGTTCAGATGATCGCCGTTCTACGGGAGGGTTTGCAGTCTTCTTTGGACCAAATCTGATATCATGGAGTGCTAGGAAACAAGCGACAGTTTCACGTTCTACCACAGAGGCGGAATACAAATCGTTGGCGAATGCTCCGGCTGAGATTATTTGGGTACAGTCCATTCTTACTGAAATTGGAGTACCTCAACCCAAGGTAGCATGTTTGTGGCGTGATAACCTTGGAGCAACATATTTGTCTGCCAATCTAGTGTTTCATGCAAGAACTAAACACATCGAGATAGACTTTCATTTTGTTCGGGAGCGTGTTGCGAACAAGTTATTAGATGTGCGGTTCATTCCCTCCAGAGATTAGGTGGCAGACGGATTTACTAAACCTCTTCCAGTGAAACAACTCGAGAACTTCAAACATCATCTGAATTTGGTGAGCTGTGTTTGAGGGGGAGTGTTAAACGAGTTGTATCTAGAAGGAGGTTAGTTAGGATTGTGTACTTCACGGTAAGTTAGAGATAGAATTATGTTTAAGTAGAGATAGCTAGAGATAGATTTGTTGTATGGTTGTTGAGATGTAATCTGTACCGCCTCCGAGGCTCCTATATAAAGTGAAACCACGGCATCCTGTTGGATACGCCGAACCAATCTTTCTCTTAAGTTTGATAGGATGTACGTACAGCGAGATTGATAGTGTCCGACGATACGCGCGCTCCGTCGGCCTCCTCTTCCAGCCTCGCATCTTGCGGCTCACTGACGCAGCACAAGGGCGCATCGTTGTATTAACAACCGGAAAAAGAACGGATAGACAAACCACACAAGAAAACACGGATGTGTCTTCTTCGACGGGATATGCTTTGTTATGGTGGGTAACGACAATTGACATTGAACGGTTTCAGCCCACAGGTGCTCTCAGTTTCAGTTCCATTTGGGTGAACAGTAAAACAGGGGTTTTGCTTGGGCTGAGGCAAATATAAAGTGGGTTTGGTTCAGTCTGGAGGCTTCCAATCCCCTCCACCTAGCTTGTGCCCACATTAGAGCAGCTCCAGATGGTGAATCATTCTAAGGCAAAGCGTTTGGACAGAGCAGAAGGTCTCTGTTGGCTCCTCGCGTCTCTCACAAGGCTGCAAAATGGGCAAGGCACAATGAATAGCGGTGCTATAGCCCCTCTCGCGGGTATGCAGTTTAGCGGCCATTAGCGGCTTTAGCGTCCGTAGCGCCAACAGCGGGGGGCTAGCCAGTACTTGGCATATGCGCAACATGTTTATTTTCTAATTTCTACCCATGTCTTGACTGAAGCAGAAATTTACATCGTGATCACTTGTTAAGATGTGAAGCTTCAAGTCTAGACCTGAGGGCATCTACAATGCAAGACGCTAAGTGAGAGCGCCCCAGGATTTGGTTCCCGGTCGATCGGAAGTTAGGATTTAGAATCCCGGTCGATGGGCGCTAATTTGCAGGCTTCGGCGCAAAGGTTTGCGCCAGACGCTTAGCTCTTTTTTTTTTTTTTTTTTGCCTTGCCGCATGAATATCTGGCTGAAGTTAGATAGAGTACCAAGCGCCTCAAAAATAGACGCGTGTTGGAGCTTGGAAATTTGCATAGACGCTAGGACTAGTTGACCGGTCCTTTTTCAGCTTAAGCGCCCTGTCAAGCGTCCTGCACTGTACATGCCCTGACAGGTGACCATATCAAGAAAAAGGACACAGTAGAGTACTGTTGGCAAATGCTAAGCACACGGTCAGGTACACGATGTATTTCCTTCGTTGTAAGATGTAAGTTTGCAATTATTCCTGCTAGTTTTGCAATACACCTGGATGAAAAGTCCATGCTTAAAACAAACACCGACCAATAATTTTTAGTAGTGCCGTCAATGCAAATTGTTGATATAAGACAGTACTAGCGTGAACTGAATATTTTCTCTAACAAATGTCAGCATCTATCATCGAATGTCAAATGTAGTTCTGTAACTTGAGACCCAATAATAATTAGTCATTCCACTAAAACACCAACTAGACCGCTAGCAATAACAAGCTAATAGGATGCCGAAATATTGGATAATGCATAGTACTATAGTAGTTATTACCAAAATAAACAAAACAGTTTCTGTCAAGGTATAAATCACATGGATTGAGTAAGAGATATACGGACTATGTAAAAAGAATACACCATCACAAATATGTGAATAAATGGCATATAGTAAGAATGGATCAATTTAGAAATATTAGACAAGATATTCATTGCCTGGTATTCTGGTAACTACGTACCTTCAATTCTTGTGTTGTCTGTTTGGGCGAACCAGAACATCCGTTGGAGTATTCTTTTCTGTTACATCCTTCTTGCCTGAAAGGAAGTTCCTCTGATAAACAGCCACCATAATACCACATTAACAATTTATAGCTGTACACAACTACACACGTACATATACAGGTGCACTCTTTTTTTGTTGCGAATATACAGGTGCACTCTGTAAAATAATTGAGCTGCGATGTGCTGGTCTATTTGGTGATACTGAAATGAAAATGGCACTGGTGAGCATAGGATATTTAATCCTTTGCAGGTTATTGATAAGTCCGTTAATTGGTTGCAATCCTTGTCCCAAATGGAGCAAAGCAATATGGTTTTACGGGAAGCTACATCTTTGGAGGTCGTGGTCCAGGAGTTATTTACTAGGAACGGGTGACGTCATCATCTAAGAATAAGTGCTGCTTGAGAGCATCAGCTTAATGTAGTAACTTTGATTATGGAGACTATTAACCAAAATAGTGTAATATCCATAATGATCAAAGGCTGGGCGATGTAAGCTTTTCTACTCCCTCTGTTCTCTTTTATAAGATGTTTTAGCTCTTTTGTAGATTCACGAGAGATGTTTTGGCACATGGGAACCCTTTATTTTGAAATGAATCTTAGACATATTTTGAAATGTCAAAAAAATTGAAACAACAATTTTGCACGTACATCTTCACATACTACACGCTTACAAAGTGGTTTCATGAAAAATCGACTTGTCGTGTGGCGTGTGTATAAATGACAAAACTCGATGTTAAAAACAACACTTTACACAAGATAAATTTTCACTTTTTTACATAGGCCACAAAAAAGTATCGTTTTTTCGTGAAACTTGACAAACACACATATATTGTGGAGATTTTTTTCAAAAAAATTCGATAATTCAAAATATGGTTAATAACATGAACTACATTTTCGTATAAGTTGTCGTCAGAAAGTATCTGCAATTTCATAATTAACTAAGCGCATGCACCAGTGCGGTGCAGACAATATTTATTTATTCAGGCCAAAGCCATTTGCATGTACAGAAATAAAAGATTGATACCTTGAACTCCAGTTTAATAATATACTGTTGTCGTCAGAAAATATCTGAACTCTTATAAATGAGCATAGGCACCGGTTCTGACCATATATGAAAGGGTTGTTCTAAGTTCTAACTCGTTGTAAGCTAAAATATGCCATCACAGCAAACCAAAATCCGAAAAATATGTAGAAAAAGCTAAATCACCCTCACCAGTATACTACCACATATTTGTTTTTAAAAAGTTTATTTATGACCCAAGCAAAACCCAATATTGATTAGAAAGCCAACGGGTCCAACGGTCCAGGTGCTTCAAGAAACATTTGGATTTAAACTAACCCAGGATCGAGGGATCCAACAATTACATGATTCAAGTAACATTTAGTGGGCATAGTAATTAATACTATATATATGTGTGTGTGTGTGCTAGATGTCAAATGGAAAATGTTTGACTATATGCGCACTGAATAAAGAAATAAGTTTTCTTTCTAATGAACTCTACAAACACCGGCTTATAATGTCAAAAATTATAATAAAAGCAATCAAATGTGTCATATTGAGAACCTCTCGTTTCTTATGGTGAGCCGGTGACCAATACTAATTGCAACAAGCCAACAAACTAGTATTTCATCGAGAATTTGACCCATCAAAATATGTGACGTCTTAAAACTGTGTACATTTCAACATATCAGATGCAAATTTAGTACGCACCTACTCAGAAGCTCCTAAAAAATTCTAAGTCGATCACAGATCAGCACAAATGCAAATGAACGGTGACTAGCTTACAATCTCTCACAAAAGGAACAAAAGAAACTTGAAGTACACACGTGTGATGCCTTAATTCAAGTTAACGAGACGTGAGAAGCTAGATTATTCTCCAGAAACCTACATACTTACCATGTGATAGGCCAAGGATAAGATGCTGCTCCCAGAGAGAGAGAGTAACAAACAGTAAAGCCAGCAGTGAGTATCAGGAGTGGCTTGGCCTTCATGACGTGGACCCAAGGGCGTGGCACAATAGGAGGACGGTGAAGGAATGGTGGACAAAAAGTATCCTACAAAGAGGTCAATCAAGGAAAGCGATGGCCTCCTTAGCTATGTTGGTTTCTTGGGAGATTTGGAAAGAGAGGAACGCTCGTGTCTTTCAAAATAGTGCAACAACATCTTTCATGTTGATCGCGAAAATTAAGGACGAGATGGCAATGTGGTGCCACGCCGGGGCTAAGGCCTTGTGTATTTTAATGCCACGAGAGTAGGCTTTGGTTCTCGGGCTTGGCTTATGCCGAGTTGGTTTGTAAGACCTTTCTAAACTTCTCCTTAATCAATGGAAAATGGCAAATCTTTTGCCTTGTTTCAAAAAAAAGTATCAGGGTATACTGAAACCCTGCATATATAAGTTTGCAGCAGCCTAACAGATAAATCATTCCAACAACGAGAAAGCAAGTTGTAAGAAATAGTATCATCTCCAGCGTAGTATGGATAAGGCATAAACTAAATAGAATAGGCACGGTCAATCAAGATCCGAAACAGTTGAAGGGCACTCCATGTCTTCAGATTACATAAGCCATGCTAAATGTGCAACGAGTATCAAATTCTCCCTTGAAGATCCGTGAACATCCAACAATTCTTACTCCTACCAGGCTACATATTCTGCCAAAACCATGGAATTCCATCTCAAGTCCCAGTTTCCTTTACCCTGACTGAGCTGCACCATGTATGATATTGCAAGAAGTCCTTGTCTGGGAGATGCTCTAGAAGCAGACAGGAAGTTTATCTTGACAGTTGTAATAGCAGTCGATCTTCACAGAAGAATACATATTCCTCACAAAGCACCCAACAATGAGTTGTTTTTCTGTCTTTTTTCCACACATCATTCATCAGCTATGCAGCTATAACACCCCAAGCAGACAGGTAACTACGGATTTCAGAAAGTGCAACAAAAACAGAGTAAGTTCCCACTCCTCCTCTACCATGCACAATACCAATACAATCACCCGCACTGTCAAACAAAGGCCCCCCTGAACATCCAAAGTAGCAAACAATGTCTACTTCAGTTAGCTTCATTGTATATCCGTGTTCATTGGACTGAGTCACATCTCCAAAATTCCTGCAGCAATGTGATATATGTCCTAATGCCGTTGTCCGGTTCATCTTGGGAGGCCAAGATACCATAAGGACTTTTTCCAATTGAGGAGGAAAGTTGGTGCTAAATTTCACAATCGGGTGGATCGATGCACAAGTCTGGTCAAGTAAATTGTGAACAAGCTTTTTTTCCACACTAAGAAGTACCAGGTCCTTCTTGCAGTTAATTTGAACAATTCTTGCTATTGCAAATTTTCTGCCATCTCTCGCTTTTCTGAGAAATGACTGCTCCTGGTGATCACACATAACGGAAACCTCTAGCATACTGTTTAAGTATTCTGGTGAAAAGGACTGTTCAGCCGTGTATAGATGATTAATAGAATGTGCACAGCTTAGTATCAGCAACATGTCATTCTTCTCCCCAACAACAAATCCAGTGGCCTCTCTGATTTTCTTGCAGGCTTCTTTTCTTGCTTTAACAGATGCGTAACTTCCCAATGTCTGCAGAGCTTGGAGCATTACCTTGGAATCTTTTGTTGTGAATTTGATAGCAAATACAGAATCTTTTCTGCGACCATAAATCTCCTTGGCAAGAGCATTAGAAAACGCTGTAGGAGGGGGGTCTTCCATCTACCATGATGACGATATAAGCAGAATTAGTTAAACATGGTAAGTGTTTTGCAAATTAAATTTACGTACAAAAGGACAGGGACATATGTAGAACTAAGAATATACAGGCTGTGGCATTTCCATGTAACAAGCAAAGAGTTTGGGAATGAGCTTCCGATGATCCAGCACATGGCCTGGCAGCACAAAGGTTGCTCCTTTGACGCCTTGACCCATTAAATCACGCAGGAAATCATGCACTATTAACTGTAAGACAACACAAAGGGGACAACTTTCCTATCTTGTTGTACCAATCAAACAAGAATTTTGTGCGTGTGTGCGTGGAGTCGGGATGTACGATCAGGTGTCAGACGAAATTTAGCTTTCATCCATAGGCCAGGAAAATAAGCTAAAATCCGATGCCAGACTGTTCACAGCAGTTGAATCTTACCATGACGGACTAGATGCCGGAATCGGAGAAGGGGTTGGGTGCCCGGAGGGCGATGGTGCCTCCTCAACGGCGGAGGGAATATCTCCGGAGCAGAGGGGACAGCACGGAGGGGACTTGGTGGCCTCCGTTGGGGTTACCTCCGATGGTCTTTGTGGGGATTGGAGGGGTGCGCGACACCAGCCGGCTAGGTGAGGCCGCGTTGGAGGAAGCCGGAGGCGGCGCTCGCGCTCCGTCTCGCTGGAGCTTTCGTGTTCTCTCTCCGTGGGGTTTTCGGGCAAGGGCAAGGCAATGTCCAGGTTTCTTTTTTTTTTTTTTTTTTTTTAAATGGGGCATCCCAGCCTCTCCGCGAGTACAAGATCAGGTTGCCTTATAACAGTTCATAGATCCCAAAGTGTCTCAACAAAATTAACCATCTAAAAATAGTAACATGCAACACCTTTCCATTAATATGTCAATCAACCGCACCGGCTGTAAAAATTCCGTGCAACCGTTGCTAGTCGGTTGTACCCAGTATCCAACGCCTCTTAACGGCTTCTCCTGCGGTTGGATATAGGACTACATATGGATTCATTGAGTAGCCAAGGAGATAACCTGCAAAAATGATGGCAAGTTTTTTTTTGTTAAAGATACAGTTATTGCGCAACTCCGCCTATGTTGTCTCAACATAGCCGGTCCCAAGCCCGGGTAAAGGAGGAGGGTTGTGATAGGCGTGACGAGCCAATGTGAAAAACCCAGCCACTCTTATGGAGATGAAACCCAAAGGAACCTCGTTAGGGCGTAACCCTCTTAGCGACGCGCCACATCGGAACCCGGGTGTGGTGTCAAATGGGCAAGGGCCAGGCCGTCACCCCCTTTGTGGCACGCCGTATCTTGATCTGGATACGGTGATAAGTGAGCAAGGGTCGGGTCGCCGCATCCTTAGTGGCGCGCTGCACCGACGCTCCGGTGTAGTGAACAATGAGCAAGGATCTCCGCATTTGACTCGACGAGTGCGGAGGGTAAGGAAGTTGGCCGAGCCTAGGAGGATACGCTTAGGTAGCTGGAGCGTAGGGTCCCTGGCGTGTAAGTTACGGGAGTTAGTTGATACGGCGGTGAGGAGGCGTGTTGATGTCCTATGTGTCCAAGAGACCAAATGGAAGGGATAGAAGGAAGGAGGTGGAGGATACCGGTTTCAAGTTGTGGTACACGGGGACAACTTCAAACAAAAATAGAGTAGGCATCTTGGTCAATAAGAGCCTCAGGGATGGAGTTGTGGACGTCAAGAGGCAAGGGGACCGAATGGTCCTTGTCAAGACGACTTAGTCATCAATGTTATCAGCGCGTATGCCCCACAAGTAGGCCACAATGAGAGCACCAAGAGGGAGTTCTGGGAAGGCCTGGAAGACTTGGTTAGGAGGGTACCTATTGGTGAGAAGATCTTCATAGGAGGAGACCTCAATGGCCATGTGGGTACATCTAACACAGGTTTTGAAATGGTGCATGGGGGCTTTGGCTATGGCATCAGGAACCAAGAAGGAGAAGACCTCCTAAGCTTCGCTCTAGCCTATGACATGGTCGTAGCTAACACCCTCTTTAGAAAGGAAGAATACCATCTAGTGACATTCAGTAGTGGTCTACACTCTAGCCAGATTGATTTTGTCCTCTCTAGAAGAGAAGACAGATGCGCCTGCATTGATTGTAAGGCGATGCCTGGATAGAGTGTTGTCCCTCAACATAAGCTGGTGGTTGCTGACTTTCGCTTTAGGATCCGTGTCCAACGGGGTAAGCGCGCCAAATTCACTAGAACGAAGTGGTGGAAGCTCAAGGGTGAGGCATCCCAGGCTTTCAGGGAGAGGGTTATTAAGGAGGGCCCTTGGGAGGAAGGAGGCGATGCAAATATGATGTGGACGAGTATGGTGACCTGCTTGCGGAAGGTCGTTGTAGAGGAGTTTGGGGTGACTAAGGGAAGTAGAAGGGAAGATAAAGATACCCGGTGGTGGAACGATGAGGTCCAGAAGGTTATTAGGGAGAAGAAGGACTGTTTTAGATGCCTATATCTGGACAGGAGCGCAGCTAACATGGAGAAGTACAAAGTGGCGAAGAAGGTTGCAAAGCAGGCGGTGAGTGAAGCAAGGGGTCGAGCGTATGAGGACCTCTACCAACGTTTAAACACGAAGGAAGGCAAAAGGGGCATCTATAAGATGGCCAAGTTTAGGGAGAGGAAGATGAGGGATGTCAACGAAGTCAAATGCATCAAGGACAGAGAGGATCAACTTCTTGTGAAGGATGAGGCAATCAAGCGTAGATGGAGGGAGTACTTTGACAACCTAGGTTGAGACATCATTGAGCTAGATGACTCCTTTGATGATACTAGCATGTGCTTTGTGCGACGTATCCAGGAGTCTGAGGTTAAGGAGGATGAAAGGAGGCAAGGCGATGGGTCCTGATGGTATCCCCACCGAGGCGTGGAGAGGCCTTGGATACATAGTGATAGTATGGCTAACTAAGCTTTTCAACCTCATTTTTCGGTCAAACAAGATGCCCAAAGAATGGATGCGGAGTATTTTAGTACCAATCTTCAAGAACAAGGGGGATGTTCAAAGTTGTACTAATTACCGTGGAATCAAGCTGATGAGCCATACTATGAAGTTATGGGAGAGAGTCATTGAGCACCACTTAAGAAGGTTGAAAAGCGTGACCAAAAACCAATTTGGTTTCATGCCTGGGAGGTTTACCATGGAAGCCATCTTCTTGGTACGACAGCTGATAGAGAGATACAGGGAGCAAAAGAAGGACCTTCATATGGTGTTCATTGGTTTGGAGAAGGCCTATGATAAGATACCTCGAAATGTCATGTGGTGGGCCTTGGAGAAACACAAAGTCCCAATAAAGTACATTACCCTCATCAAGGATATGTATGATAATGTTGTGACAAGTGTTCGAACAAGTGATGGCGACACTGATGACTTTCCAACTAGAATAGGGCTACACCAAGGGTCAACTTTGAGCCCTTATCTTTTTAATTTGGTGATGGATGAGGCCACAAGGGATATACAAGGAGATATCCCATGGTGTATGCTCTTTGTGGATGATGTGATGCTAGTCGATGATAGCCGAAATGGAGGTTAATAGAAAGTTAGAGTTGTGGAGGCAAACTCTAGAATCGAAAGGTTTTAGTCTTAGTAGAACTAAAACTGAATACATGAGGTGCAGTTTCGGTTCTACTAGGCACGAGGAGGGAAAGGTTAGCCTTGATGGGCAGGTGGTACCGGAGAGAGACACTTTTCGATATTTGGGGTCCATGTTGCAGAAGGATGGAGATATCAATGAAGATGTGGGCCACCGAATCAAGGTTGGTTGGATGAAGTGGCGCCAAGCTTCTGGCGTACTCTGTGACAAGAGAGTGCCAGCTAAAAGGCAGGTTTTATAGGACAGCTATCCGACCTGCGATGTTGTATGGCGCGGAGTGTTGGCCAACGGAGAGACGACATATCCAACATTTAAGTGTAGAAGAGATGCGCATGTTGAGATGGATATGTGGCCACACAAGAAAGGATCGGGTACGGAATGACGTTATACGGGAGAGAGTTGGGGTAGCACCGATTGAAGAGAAGCTGGTCCAACATCGTCTCAGATGGTTTGGACATATCCAACGGAGGCCTCCGAAAGCGCCAGTTCATAGTGGACGAATAAAGAGTGCTGAGAATGTTAAGAGGGGTCATGGTAGACCAAACTTGACATGGGAGGAGTCCGTTAAGAGAGACCTGAAGGTTTGGAATATCGACAAAGATTTAGCCATGGACAGGGGTGCGTGGAAGTTAGCTATCCACGTTCCGGAACCATGATTTGGCTTCGAGATCTTATGGGTTTCAACTCTAGCCTACCCCAACATGTTTGGGACTGAAAGGCTTGGTTGTTGTTGTACAGTTATTGCGCACATTCCAGACCGACCATGTGGACTTTGTCATTTCTTGCAACACCATTTAATCAATTGCCAAACATATTCGCAATATTCAAAGGTGACGGTAAATTAAAAGCTAAATAAACAATCATCCATAACTTCTTAGTAAATGGACAAGCTATAAACACAAAGTTGAATTGTCCCATCTTGATCACAAAAACAACATTTAGTACAACCTTGCCAATTGCATCCAATGATCCAATGCCCTCGGGGATACAAGGAGTTGCAACCTCCAGCTCCATGGCCGTCGGATGGCCATCATCGCGTGCACGTCCTAGCGTCCAGCACGTCGCGTCATGGGTGGGCCCCCCTTATCTCCTCCCTTATCTCTCTCTCTCGCAACTCCTGTCCACCCATGAAGGGAGGAATCCACCACGCCAACGTGCCCCTGCCACACCATCGCGCCCTGGCCGCATGGTCACAGTCGTTCGCCGCTCGGAGCTCACAGACCTCGCTGCCTAAAGGTCGCCGCGTGGTCCCCAACTCCCTCCGACACCGGCGACAACCGAGCTTCGCCGCCTCTCTGCATCCGCCTCATTTCGCCGCCAGGAACCACGCTGAGCTTTGCGCCCCGACCTCGTTTAGTCCTCAATGCCGGCGACCTCTGCCCCAAGCCATCTCCACCTCGAGCTCCTCTACTTCGTCTGGCCCACCCTTGCCATGGAGCCCGCAGGCGTGCCTCTCCCTGCTTGTGCAAGAGCTCTTCACCGCCTCCCCTGGTCTCCAACTTCTGCATCTGCGCCGCCGCATCCTCGTTGGCGACCTTATCTCCCAACAGATTGCACACTTTTGTCGCCCCCATGCCGAGTTCCGCCTCCCTACGCGTGGCCCCAGCCTCCCCGACCTACTCCTTCTGTAGCAGGGCGACCGCGTCCTCGTCGGCGCTCACGCGGAGCTCGGCTTCCACCATAGCTTGTCCACCTTTGTCACCCCCATGTTTAATTGGGAACCGTCATGCACTTTGGGAGCCCTCGCGCGCCACCGAGAGGTGCAGCCATGCCCTACGAGGTCCACCTCTCCCCGTCATCAACTGTCGAAGCGCAGAGGTGCTCCAAGAGGAGCGGCTACTGGTGCTACAAGCGCACCTCAATGTGTCGCGCACCATCTTCAGGGGGTTTGATGATGGTGGTTTAGGGTTCTGCTATCTTGGGCACCTATCGTTGCTACCGGTGGAGGCCGGTATTGCTACCTTTGGTGTCTGGCGTTGCTACTTGGGGAGGGTTGATTTTGCTACCTTAGGTGTCTGACGATGCTACCGATGGTCTGAGGCGTTGCTGTCTAAGGTGGATTGAAAGGACGAGATGTCGCCTATCAGGGGTGAATAGGCGTTTTAAAAACTCTTACGGATTTGGCTTGTAAGGATGCGGAATTAAACTAGCGTTTATTTTACAAGCACAAAACTTAAATATGCTAGGCTCAACTAAGTGCAACAACAACAACTAGAGCTAAGCAAGATTGGCACAATATATATATATATATATGAACAACAAGTGATAGCAAGATATAATAAGTACTTCAAACTCGATGGCTATCGCAAAGGAAAGTAAGTTCGGGTATAGAATAACAGAGGCACACGGAGACGAAGATGTATTCCCGTGTTCCCTTCCTTTGCAAGAAGGTACGCCACGTTTGGAGAGGTGGGGGTCCACGAAGGATTTTCCAACGCCACGAAGGCTCACCTTCTTCTCCGAGCCTATCCCACGAAGGAATAGCACTTTCGTTATGGCTAGCTTTTCCTCCACTCCGGAGATGGCAAGCTCCAAAACCACTTCACAAGCTTGATGACCCACACGTATAGGGGATCGTAACAGTCTTCTAGGGAAGTAAAACCCAAATTTATTGATTCGACACAAGGGAAGCCAAAGAATATTTATAAGCTTTAACAGATGAATTGTCAATTCAGCTGCACCTGGAAATAGACTTGCTCGCAACAGTTTATCAGTAGTAACAGTTTTATAGCAGTAGCAGTAGTGAAGTAACAACAGTAATGAAATAAAAACAGCAGTAGCGATAATTGCAGTAGACAACAGGATTAAAATACAGTGGGCACACGGATGGATGATCGGGCGCTGCATGGATAAGATAATTCATGTAATAAGAAAGACGTGGGCATTGCAAGTAATAATGATAAAAGCATCCTAGTATAAAATAACCATAGGCGTGTGTTCCTATTTAGTCGTGCGTGCTCGCAATGAGAAACTTGCACGACATCTTTTGTCGTACCAGCCTGTTGCAGCGAGGCCTCAAGGGAAACTACTAGTAATTAAGGTACTCTTTTAGTAGAGTACCGGAGCAAAGCATTAACACTCAGTGAACACACGTGATCCTCACATCATAGCCATCCTCTCTGGTTATCCCAACTATTGCCACTTTGGGGTCTCGGGTTCCGGACAACGATATGTGTATACATCTTGCAGATATGATAAAAAACAATAATTATCCTCATGAATCAATAAAATGTTCAGATCTGAGATCATGGCACCCAGGCCCAAAGTGACAAGCATTAAGCATAACATGTTGCAACAATGTCAAAAATACTAACAACGGATACTAGAAGTGAGGTGCACGTACCACCACCAGCAGCAGCAATCACCAACGGGAACCAGCAAATCAGCTGCAGATCGCGTGTCCTCCAAACACTAACAACGGATATACGCAGCCAAAGGGATCGGTAGTTGTTGGGGGGGATGACCCCCGGTATGCCAAAGGCATGCCAAACCGGATGGTTTGAGCCATCAAGATACCGGTTTAATGTTTATTCCGGAGCCTCAAGTTAAGCTTTGGGCTAAGTAAGTCTATACCGGTATCCCAAAGAGGGGTATACCGGTATAAGCTAAGAAGACACCGGAAGCCCGGTAAGAAGTGCACTGTAGCACATCGGCAAGACTGGTCAAAGATTCTCTCCAGAGCTAGATGACAAAGATGAGCTAAGCAAAGTAGCTTTAAACGAAGCCCTGGCGCCAAAGAGGAAGGTGACGCCAAAAGCAACCGGAGGACGTCAGCCTCCCTGATTAAAGAAGATACCGGCGTCACCTATGATTAAAGTTACTTTGTAAAGTAGTTTGTCTAGTCAAAGATGCCATTAGGGTTTCCTAGGGTTTCTTCCCCTGTAAGCCACCCTCTCCCCTATATAAGGAGAGGGGACACCCCCCATCACGGGCATAGGTTATGTTGCGAGCTATGTTGTATGCAGAAACTTGTAATCTCAAGAGATCAATGAATAGAAGGATCTAGAGCAGAGTTCTTCATTGTGTCTTTCTTCTTCTACCTCTAGTTCTTAAGGAAAGCACCCAGAAGTTCATCCAATCTAATCCAAAACCCTCACCCGAATCCTCTAGCGTCCATCCGGCCCCAACTTAAGCCATCCCATGATATCTGCTCGTTCGCCACGATGACAGTTGGCGCCCACTGTGGGGCAAGAAGCGGCGCTTGACGGAGTTCACATTCGGGCGGGCATCCTCGACGTCGCAAGCCAGCGTACGGTGTCCGCGCTGGTGCAGCGCATCTACTCCATGGACTTCATCAACGACAACGCGGGATGCTTCGCCAACGGCGGCATCTTCCCCAAGAATGGCCGCATCATCGAGTTCGGCAGCCACCGCGTCTACTTCGACACCGTCCCTGTGCGCCAGCGCCTTTCGCCGGTGTTGGTGGCGCCGGATCCGCCAAGGTGGCTATGTGCTGGCCGCGCTGCCGGTAGCGTGGAGGTGTTGATGGCCGGCGCGGTTGGTGCTGGCAAGGAAGCTGTGGAAGAAGGAGCTGGGCGTACGACATCGACTCGTACGGCCAAGCCACCCGTGGAGCGCGAGGCATGCGCTGCGGGAACATCTTCCGCGCTGCCGGAGACACCACTTCAAGCGGCGATGAGCGTCCTCGCCACGCCCATCGCGCAGAACATCGACCTGGCAGCGGCTCAGGCAGAGCTGGAGGCGCAACGCCAGAAGCTGCTCGAGAACGGCAAGGACATCGTCAGGGCGCAGCGCGAGCTGATCCTAACCCTACGTGAGTATAACGCTGCCCATGGCTTTGCTTCTGTTAGCGCTCAGGCTGCTAGGATACCGGAAAACCGGCTTAAGGCTCGCAACCTAGATCAGGATTTGCGTAAGGAAATTCTTACCGGAAAGAGCATTTCTGCATCGTTGAGCATGGTAGAGAAACCTAAGTACAGTAGCCCGGATAAAACGATAAAAGCTGCTAAGGCTGCAGTAGAGCTGTGTGAATCGCTTTCCGGCGACGCTCTGGCAAAACAGCAAGAGCGTGTCCGGGAGCTGCTTGATACCATCGAGCAGCAAAACGCTGAGCAGCTTGCTAAGCTGAACAAGGCTGCGGCTTCAAAATTCGCGCGTTCAACAAAGAATGCCGGTAGCAAGTCCCATGGGCAGGCATCGTCCCCCGATCCGAACAGAAGGAAAGAAAGACAAATGAATGAGCAGCAAATGACTGTGTATGATCCGGTCCTTGCCGGAAAACAACAAGCCGGGCAACACGATGCCGGTAGAAAAAGCCAAGGGGCAGATCGAGGCTATGCCAGAAGAGGCTATGCCGGAAACAATCATGCCGGTAGACTTGAAACCGGGCAAAATTATCGAGCTGCAAGGGCAGCGTATGAAGAGGAGGAAATGCTTCCCCCAAGATACCGGCAGGCAAGGGCCACGGTACCGGAAAATTACGATGAAGCTGATTCAACAGCTGAAAGGCTCACAGCATACCGGAACCCGTTGGGAGAACGCGTGGGAGAAAGACACCTGCCAGAACGGGATGCGAGGCACCGTCTGGATAGAGTGTATCTATCTGAAATGATCGAGGCAGAAGGTCCTCCGGGCCCAAAATGTTTTGGTCCAAGGATCATGAAAGAACCAACCACTTTTGCCTCGTGACACAAAAACTTATGATTGCACCACTAAGCCGGAAGACTGGGTTGCGGATTATGTAACCGCGGTATACGTCGCTGGTGGCGGAGGAACCGTAACTGGAGGAGGAAACTGCCGTTGGGCCGTGAGAATCATACCATCATTCTTGGTGGGACCAGCACGAATCTGGCTGAACAACTTGCCGTCAGGAAGCATAAACGGTTGGTTGGACTTTGAGGAGGCTTTTGTGAGTAACTTCAGTAGCACATACCGCAGGCCCAATAGGCCGCAGCAGCTCGCCTTGTGTGTGCAGCGCCCAAATGAAACAAACCGGGATTACCTGACCCGGTGGAACTCCACAAAAAACTCCTGTGAAGGAGTGATAGAGGCGCAAGCCATTGCTTGGTTTAGCAATGGGTGCAGAAGAGGTTCGCCGTTGTGGCAAAAGCTGCAGCGGAACATGCCGGCAACCCTGGCGGAAATGATATGTGTGGCAGATAGCTACGCATTGGGAGACTCAATGCAACCGGCAGTGCAAGCGGATCCGGCGCAAACAAGCCAACCGCGCCAAGATCAATACCGGGACAACCGGCACAACAAGAGAAGGGAAGACTTTCCGGATCGAAGGTATGGTCCACAACAAGTAGCTGCGGTGCAGGATAACTCCGGTCCCAGCGGGAGCCAAAGGCAAAAAACCGGATCGCAGCCATGCGCGGGTCCTAAAAAACAGTGGGTTAAAAAGGAACCCTAGGGCCAGAAAAAAGATTGGCAGGAACATATCAGATACACAATGGAGGCAGCGATGGAACAACCATGCCGGTTTCACACTCCAAATCCATCGAAGCCGGCGAACCATTTGACAAAAGATTGTTCTTGGATCAAGCACTTGATGCTGAGAGGTGCGACAAAAGATGCGCAAGCACAAGGGTGCTCCACAATACTGCAACCCTCGCATGACATGTTACATCAACACCCGTTACCACCACCACCACCGCTTACTGGAGCAAATGCTATACCGATGCAGCATCAGCAGCACCAGCAAGTTCACCAGGTGGCTGATGGCAATGGCCAACCGCCGCCACCGGCACCTGTGGGCCGGAATGTATACCACGACCCGGATATGTGCTGTGTTGTGTTCGTCACTGAGCCAACCGACAAACAAAGCCTGCGCCGCCGTTCCATGGAAGTGAACGTGGTGATGCCGACAATACCGAAATACATGCTGTGGTCGGATTAGGAAATTTCCTGGTCGTTCAAGGATCACCCCAAGATAATGCCTAATCTAGGTGGCTACGCACTTGTGGTAGACCCAATCATGCATGGGCCATCGAATCGGGTCAAGTTCAGCAAAGTGCTGATAGACAATGGAAGTAGCATAAACATCATGTACCGGCACACCATGCATATGCTGGGCATAAAAGAAAACATGCTGCAACCGACTCGCACGACGTTTCACGGAATAGTTTCGGGCTTGTCCTGTGCGCCGGTAGGAGAAGTCCGGTGGATGTATCGTTTGGAGGGCGTGATAATTGCCGGGTTGAAAACCTTGAGTTTGAGGTGGTGGATCTAGATAGTCCCTACCATGCATTGCTGGGGAGACCGGCATTGGCAACTTTCATAGCCTCAACTCACACGGCCTATCTCAAGATGAAGATGCCGGCACCTCAAGGACCTTTAACTGTGGTGGGAAACTACAAAGTCTCACTGAAAACCGCTTCAGCCGGATCAAATCTGGCAGAATCGCTGGTGATTGCAGAGGAAAAGAAGATGATACAAATTGCGGTTGCGCTGGCTCAGTCCTCACAGCTGTGCTTGGCGGCAATGAGCGCAAACTTGGGCACACCGGCATTCAAGCTGACAAAAGAAACAAAGGACATCGTGCTGGACCCGGCTTACCCTGAGCGCACCGTTCGCATTGGTGCCGGCATGAATGAGGCATAGGAAAGCGCGCTCGTCAGCTTCCTCCGTGAGAATCGGAATATCTTTGCCTGGTCTACTGATGACTTGGTAGGTGTTCCGAGGGAGCTGGCTGAGCACTCTTTAAATGTCCGGAAGGATGCTAAGCCGGTAAGGCAGCCGCTGCGCCGGTTTGCTGAAGACAGGAGAAAGATCATTGGAGAAGAGGTGACAAAGTTGTTAGTTGCCGGTTTCATTGTGGAAGTGCTGCATACTGAGTGGCTAGAAAATCCGGTGCTGGTCGAAAAGAAGAAAGAGGAGAACCTAGAGGCAAAAGCTCCAAAGGTGTGGCGCATGTGCATCGACTACACCAACCTGAACAAAGCATGTCCGAAGGATCCTTTCCCTTTACCCCAGATCGATCAAGTGATTAATTCCACTGCTGGGTGTGAACTGTTGTCGTTCCTGGATGCTTATTCTGGTTTCCACCAATTACCCTTGAAAAAGGAAGATCAAATAAAAACTGCATTTATCACCCCGCACGGGGCTTATTGCTATGTCACTATGCCTTTTGGTTTGCGCAACGCTGGTACCAGCGCTGTATGCAAAAATGTTTGTTTGATCAAATTGGAAAAAATGTGCAAGTTTATGTGGACGATGTCGTAGTAAAAACTAAGGTAAAAGAAACCTTAATCGATGATCTCCGGCAAACATTTGATAACTTGAGAAGATTCCGGATGAAACTTAATCCGGCAAAATGCACCTTCGGCATTCCCGTCGGTAAACTGCTTGGCTTTCTCGTATCAAGCCGGGACATTGAGGTTAATCCGGTAAAAATCCGGGCAATCGAAAGAATGACCATACCGCGCGATCTCAAGGACGTGCAAAAGTTTACCGGAAGCTTGGCATCGCTAAGCCGGTTCATAAGCAGGTTAGGAGAAAAGGCTCTTCCGCTCTATGCTTTGATGAAAAAATCCGATACGTTCGTCTGGAGCCCTCAGGCTGATGCAGCGTTCAAAGAGCTAAAAACAATGCTAGCTACAGCGCCTATACTGGCTTTGCCTCTAGAAAGAGAGCCTATGCTACCGTACATAGCAGCAACAAACCGGGTTGTGAGTGTGGTGGTCGTAGTTGAAAGAGAAGAGGAAGGAAAAACCGTGCAGAGGCCGGTATACTACCTAAGCGAGGTGCTCTCCCTCTCAAAGCAACACTACCCTCACTTCCAGAAAATGACTTATGGCGTGTTCATGGCCGCCACAAAGCTTAAGCATTATTTTGAGGAGCACCCAATGAAAGTGGTAAGTGAAGCACCCATTTCTGATATCATGTGCAACAAAGATGCTAGCGGTAGGATTGCAAAATGGGAAATCCAGATATCACCTTACGTACCGGTGTATGAAAGAAGGGATGCCATAAAATCGCAAGCTTTGGCTGATTTCCTAGTTGATTGGGCGAAAATGCAATACAAGCCGCCAGACCAGAAAATAGAGTACAAGAAGATGCACTTTGACGGATCAAAACTCAAAGAGGGTCTGGGGGCCGGTGTGGTACTTACCTCACCTAAAGGAGATCACCTCCGGTATGTTTTGCAAGTGCATTTTAGGGCATCCAACAATGTCGCTGAATACGAGGTTTTGATCCATGGGCTCAAGGTCGCAAAAGAAATCGGTGCGCACCGGATCATTTGCTACGGTGATTCAGATCTTGTGGTGCAGCAGTGTTCCGGAGATTGGGACGCAAAAGATGCCAACATGGCTCCGTACCGGTTTCACGTGCAAAAGATTGTCGGCTTCTTTGAGGGCTGTGAGTTTCACCATGTGCCACGAGCGAAAAATGAAGCCGCGGATGCTTTGTCCAAGCTGGGCTCATCTAGGCAAGAAATTCCTCCCGGAATAGTCTTGGCACACTTAAGAGTACCATCAATCAAACCAAGCCCGGAATCGGAATCAATTTTCGTACCGGAATCACATGTTGTACCAATGGATATCGATGAAGGAAACCCGGGGACTGTTCCGGCAAGCTCGGGACTGTTCCAGTAAACTCGGGGACTGATGCGTCCATACCGGAGGAAGCGATGCTGGTGGATAACATGGAGATAGACGCACAGGTGTTTCTGGTTCGAGAAGCACCATCTTGGGTTAAACCTATTAAGGAATTCCTGATCAACGGCACCTTGCCGGTTGACGAAACTAAGTCCAGAAGAATCCAGAGAAGGTCTAAAGCATACACCATAATCAATGGCGAGGTGTACAAGAGAAGTGTTACCGGTGTCCTTCAAAGATGTGTGGAACCGGAAGAAGGAAAAGAAATGCTTGTGGAGATCCACCAAGGGGAATGTGGGCACCACGCTTCATCAAAGGCGTTGGTAGCAAAAGTATTCCGGCATGGGTTCTATTGGCCCACGGCTTTGGAAAATGCAGAGGATCTGGTACGAAAATGCAATGGGTGCCAGAGGTACGCAAAGCAAAATCATACCCCAGCATCCGGTTTAAAAACCATACCGCTAACTTGGCCATTTGCTGTTTGGTGCCTTGACATGGTTGGCCCACTCAAAACTGCAAGAAGCAGCATGACCCACATCTTGGTTATGGTGGATAAATTCACCAAATGGCTAGAAGTAAAACCTATTGCAAAATGCGATGGGCGCACAGCGGTGAAATTCTTAAAGGATGTCATTCTGCGGTACGGGTACCCACACAGTATCATAACTGACAACGGCACAAATTTTGCCCAGGGTGAGTTCAAGCGATTCTGTGAGGATAACAATATCCGGTTGGATTTGTGCTCAGTGGCACACCCGCAAGGCAATGGCCAAGTGGAAAGAACAAATGCGCTGGTGCTTTCCGGTATAAAACCAAGGCTCATTGAGTCAATCGAAAAGGCACCGGGGTGTTGGCTTGATGAGCTACCATCAGTGCTGTGGAGCATAAGAACGACTCCAAACCGGTCTACCGGATACACTCCATTTTTTATGGTTTACAGAGCAGAAGCGGTCATACCAACTGACATTTTCCATGACTCACCAAGGGTACAACTCTATACCGAACAAGAGGTAAAAGAGGCCCGAGAAAACGATGTGGACTTGCTAGAAGAAGCAAGAGAATTGGCATTGGCAAGAACAGCCATTTACCAGCAAAACCTCAGACGCTATCACAGCCGGAAGGTTAACCCGAGAGTATTCCGAGAAGGAGATCTGGTGTTGCGCCTAGTGCAGCGCACTGGAGGCCGGCATAAGCTCTCACCCCCATGGGAGGGACCTTTCATTGTGAGCAAAGCTCTTCACAATGATGCCTATTACCTGATTGATGCACAGGAATGGAAAGAGGGCAAGGCGGACAGATCCGGAGATGAAACCAAGCGTCCGTGGAACGTAGCTTTGTTGCGTCCTTTCTACTCATGAAGTTGTGGTGTAAGAAATTCCTTTTGTACCTTATTTGCTATGAATAAAAAGATGTCGGAACCTCGAATGAATCTCGGGGACTCTACCTAAATTGCATGCAATATGTTTATTTTTTCAGTTTACCAGTTGCTTGTTGAACATTTTTTCTTTCCGGTTTAGTAGCGTGCTAAAGCCTACCAGAGTCTTCGACTCTGCTGCTGTTCGCAACCCGGCTTCATGGCAAGCAAGATAAACCGGTAGGATTTAAGCACGTGAACTGCGAAAAGAGAGAGTGGGAACGAACAATCCGGAAAAATTTAACTAACCCCGGTTAAACCGGTTTTTTGTGAAAATTTCGAGTTGTTTCTAAGTTCAAGAAAATGCTTGCTTGGCAAAAGAACTTTGTGCCTCATACGCCAAAACACCCAAAAGAGGTAGGCAGAGCCAAAGTAAAAGAGCCAAGTGTGCATCGGATTGGATGCGAAAACGATTCCGGAATCTTTGCAGTACATGATCAAAGCAAACGATAAGCAAAATGCTAAGTTAATAGACAAACACAACTTAATAGCCTACCGGTAAAACACACCGGCAGGCAACATGGTAGCATAGCCAAAAGATCGGCCAAGTGTTATATTACATCATAACCCCCGGCATACCGGGGTCGAATTTAATGAACATTGTTTTGAGTCAAACAGGACACAACCAAGCAGGACACAGCAAACACATTCAAGCAGCATGAGCTTCGGGAGGAACATTACCGGCATCAGGGCCTTCCGGAGGCACATCTTCTCCGGCATCCTCATCCTCGTCTTCCTCTTCTTCGTAGTCACTGAGATAATCAGTGATGCCAGGAGGAGGAGGAATGAAGGTGCGGACTGCCGCATATTCAGCTATCTGGTAGGCGCGATCCTTCCGCTTGGCGGTGAGGGTCGGATCAGTGTCGGTAGGAGCGTCTTGGCGCGCGGCGACGAAGGCGTCCAGGTCCAAGTCCTCGTACCAAGAACAGGCGGTGCGTAGTGCCTCATCTGCTCCGGCACGGGCCGCTGACCACTGCCACTCCCGGATCCTCCGGCCGGCACCTTTCAGGCGGTCGGAGTTGAGCGACAAGTTAGCCGGCACCTCCTCCTTAGGCCAGAGCACCTTGAAGAGCTGGATCGCCACCTCGGGGATGTCGGCAAGGTTCCGGTCCACCGCGCGCATGTGGGAGACCCGGGCAGACAGCGCGACCAGGTGGTCATAAGGGTCCCAGGGCGCATCCATATTCTTGTACGCTTGCGCGATCCGGCGCTCTGCTACCTTCTTCACCGCGAATGCCTGCGAATCCGGAAAGAGCCCTGCGAGACAAAGGAAAAAGGTAAGCACATGCTACCGGAAGAGATAAGTTTATAAGCAGAAGCCAGAAAAGAGATAAGAAAAACTTACGGAGGGCGAGGGCGTCGGTTTGCATGACCAATAGGTCATACTCCTTCTACTCCGCCTCCAGGAGGGCAGCCCGATCTTCGGCTGCTTTCCACGCCTTGCCCCCTCCTCGAGCTCTGCCCGCAGCACCGCGGTGGAGTTAACAGAGTCGTCCAGGGCCTCCTTCAGCTGTGCCTCAGCCGCAGCTTTGGCGTCCTTCAGCTCCTGCTCGTGCCGGAGCCCGATTTGGATGAGCTCGTTCTTCAGCTCTCTTGTGGTGGCCTTCTGGGCGTCCAGAGCCTTGCGGTGCTCCTGGATGAGCTGCTCCTTTTCATCTGGAGTCCGGAAAGAAAATGTTAACAAAGTTGCAATGGGCAGAACGTAGAAAAACAAGTCAGCCAGAAAAGAAGCAATACCTTGGAGGGTGCGGAGCTGAGCCTTGAGGGCCTCAATGGAGGCTTCCGGAATAGCTGTTATGCAAAATTTTGTAAGAAACAAAAAGGGAAAACCAACCGGTGAAAAGAAGCCGGAGGCAAAGGAGCTTACCTTGGCAGTGGCTGTGGGCCTCAGAAAGGTCCCGGTGCTCCCACAGAAGCTCCTCAAAGAGGCTTTTCCGGGCGTCCGCCGTGCTCTATTCAAGTAAAAATGGCTATGAGAAAAAGCCGGTTTCTTTATGTTTTTGACTAAGTTTCGCGCTAAGAGCTACGCTCTCAACACGAAACTCGGGGACTGAGGAGATATACATAATCCGGTAAAAGAGAGAAACCGGCAAGAATTGAAGAAATTGCAAAAAGTTTGGTGCAACTTACCACAACGTTGTTGGTGGCATTGTGCCACGCGTTGTCGAGCTCCTTCACCGCGCGCCGCAGCCGGATGAAGTGCTCTTCAGTGCACCGGGGGCCAGCGGGGTCAGGCGCCGGAAGCCGGTCCTTCCCCAAGCCGCGTGTAGACGCGGACACATCTGCTTGATTCCACTTTTCAGCATATGAAAGCAGGTGGCCCAGCTCGCGGCCTTCGCGCTTCAGCTCGGTTATCCGGCCAAGCTGGCCGGTGGCCATCTCTCCAGCTGACATAGGCACCCCCAATGGGCCTGCCGAAGATAGTACCCGGGGTTTAATGAAGGCCCACGACTCGAAGAATAAGAAGAATCGGAAGCCCAAGTTGATATTAAGGAAAGCTAGAGTTGTATTAGGAGATGATGTTTGTAATCTTGCGGGATGAGTTGGAAACCCTCCCGGACTCTGTAACTTGTACAATACGAATCCCTCGACTCCACCTCCTATATAAGGGGGGGTCGAGGGACAAAGAAAGCATCGAATCATTGTCTCTCAAACCCTAGCTTTCACAATCGTCGAGTACTTTTCGGCTGAAACCTTCGAGATCTACTTGCCCTCTACTTCCAACTAAACCCTAGTCTACAACCCGTAGGCATTGACAAGTTAATCCCTTGTCAATTGGCGCTGTCTGTGGGGATTAGAGGCGTCAAGGATCTGGTCTCGATGGCACGTTCTAGATCGTCGACTTCATCAACAGCAAGCAACGCGATGGATCGAGGTAAACAGATCGCAACTGGTCCTGTCGATTTTGTTCCTCACCCGCCCTCCCGTTTGGATGCATATGCGTATCTGGAGGAGCCTATGGAGATGACGTTCGGAAGATTCCACTTTCGCGTCGAGAAACAGGGAACGTATCGTCTCGAAATTCCGATCTCGTCGGGATTGTCGACGGTCGATTCCGATTTTTTGAGCTCAACATCGTCAATCGAGTCAGGCGAAGAGGAGACTTCATCGCCATGCTTCATCAGTACCAGGGCAAGCAAAAAGCTCGCCAAGATCTTCAGCGACATGTCCTTCGAGTCATCTGCGGACTCCTATATAAGCGATAACTCGAGCAGTGTCGACAGTTTCAACTTCATCGACAAATCCACTACAGTGGGCAAGGTCTTCACCAATCTTTATGATGGTGTCACCAAACCCAGAACAGAGCAGAATACAAAATACCATCAGATTTATGCCATCGGAGAGCCAAGCCACGATCAGGAGGAAACGTCTGAGGCTTTCGACGATTTGGGAAATCCATACGTCGATCCCTCTGATCTACGACGAGGTATAGGCAACAAATATATCGGATCTGAGCCTCGTGATAGAGTTCAACTCCCGCAAGCAGCATGGGATAGAGCCGCAAGAGCTATGGATGGCTCAGAACCAATGGCCACAACAGCCACGCCAGAAGAGTTGCAAGCATATCAATATAGGCTCGCACGGGCTGCGAGGGAATTGGAAAAACAGACAGCTGCCCTGAACAGAAGAAAGGAGGCAGCCTCTGCGTCAAGCAGGCGAAGGGCAGAGCTGAGTCGACAATCTGGAACCTCGGGAGATAGCCACAGGGAAGCTCGAAACAGAGCAAGATCAAGGTTGCAACATATACCCGAAGGAGAAAGAGAGCACTTGGTTCAAAACCTCGACATTTCTTTTATGTCGATAGACACGAGAGGGAATATTATCCCCAAGACACCGAAGCTGGGTATATGGCGACACAAGCCTTTATCCTTGCATCCAGGCCACCTCCAGAGATCCAAGGGAGGCACTGTACAACATGGCAATGGCAGGAGTCGGAGCCATGGGAACGGCGTTTGCATCAACACCTCCCGAAGGAACAACAAGGCAAAATAGTCCACCTGCGGCAGCAGCAGCAGCTCCCGAAGGAACAAGTGGAGCAAGAGACACAACAGCGCAAGCAAGGGTGGACAGAGCACGGCAAAGTAGAAGGGAACATCGGCACTCCCCAGAAATAAACGACGAGGATATGTGCGGTCTACCATGCTTCACGAGGAGAGTCCGAAAAACTCGAGTCCCTTCGGAATTTAAGTTGCCTGATAACTTCAAGAAATTTGACGGCCTGCAAAATCCAGAGGATTGGCTAGTTGATTACCTCGAGACAGTGAAGCTCACATGAGGGACCAGAGCAACAACTATGCAAAGCATCCAGGTGCATTTAAGTGGAGCCGCGCGATCGTGGATTAAGAAGCTTCCTCCAGGATCTATCGACAGCTGGGATAGCTTCGAGGACATATTCGTCAAGAATTTCTGGTCCACCTGCAAAAAACCCGCATCGCTAGAGGAATTGAGGGCGTGTCGACAGAAGCCGGACGAGTCAATGAGAAAATACATCCAAAGGTGGAATATCATCAAAAACTCGGCAGAGAATATATCCGACGAGAGCGATAGATGCGTTTGTCACAGGAATCAGGCGAGGAGATTTTGTCGAGGATTTGGGGAGAACCAATCCAAAGACAGTATCAACATTGATGGAGATAGCAAACAGATGGGCAGAGAGATGCTGTTCACAACAAACGGCATAGGTCACCAGAGGAGGACCGCGGCCGAAATTATCAAAATAGGCGACGATTTCCTCGGTAGTACTCGGGCTATGATGCACCTGGGCAAATTTCGGCTGGCTTCCGAGCAAGCGCCGGAGGAAACAATAGAGATGATTACTAGAGGAGCAACAAGCAGCGAGGCGACAATAGAGATGACTCTCGAAACAACAGGCAAAATACCGGGTCGAGGTTTCAGAGGCCTTTCGTGTCTCCCGAGGAGATGATGAACGGGCCGTGTCAAATGCATTTTTATCTTGACAACAACGGAAAAAGACAGTCGGGACACTTGCAGAAGGATTGCCGAAATTTTCAGGCAATGTTAAGGTGGGCAGCATGCCAATGCTCGTAGCACCAAATCCTCAAGGACCCAGGAGTGAGATTCACCTGCCACCTCCCGCAATTACGGACGATAATCGACATCAGCTCAGAATTGCGGCAGCACCTGCACCACCGCCTTATGTTGATCCCAATTCCAATGGAGCGGTCTCGATGATTCAGAAAGGCAGGCCATCCAATAGAGCTCGAAAGTAATCTCGCGACAGTGTTCATGGCAGAGAAGATGCCTCCACCAACAGTCGAGTATCTTAACTGGTCAGGGCAAGATATCGGCTTCACAATAGCGGATCATCCACAGCAAGTTCCTCGACCAGGGCAATCAGCACTTATCTTACCAGCAATAATTGCAGGGTTCGACGTGTCTCGAGTGTTCATAGATGGCGGCAGCAGTTTAAACCTTATGTATGCAGATACACTAAGGAAGATGAACATATCCCTAGCAAACCTAAAACCAACCGACACGCGATTCCACGGTATCACACCGGAGAAGCCAAGTTATCCGCTGGGGAAGATTAATCTCGACGTTCAGTTTGGAACCCGAGAAAATTACAGAATAGGGAGGCTGGAATTCGAAGTCGTGGATTTCCCATCACAACACCACGCTTTGTTGGGACGCCCAACATATGCTAGGTTTATGGCGGTACCACATTACACGTACCTGCTATGGAGGATGCCTGGGCCTAAGGGACCAATCACAGTCAAAGGAATCTTTGCGCTAGCCGATAAGTGCGATAAGGATTTTCATCGACTGTCGAAACTTTCGGGATGCAAGCAATACATGGCGTCAAGACTCACGACTGACTATGATGTGCTGCGATGTAGGAAGGCCAAACAAAGAATCAACTTTCAACACTGAGAAAAATTCTAAGGAGGTGCAGATTCACCCGACAGACCCAAAAAAGATGACGTCCATTGCAAAGGACATGGACCTTGCATAGGAAAGCGCGCTCATCGAGTTCCTCCGTGAGCACTGGAAAATCTTCGCATGGTGTCCAGCTGACATGCCAGGAGTACCCAGGGAACTTGCCGAGCACCACCTAAACTTGGATACATTAGCAAGACCAATAAAACAACCTTTGCGGCGTTTTTCGGAGCCAAACCGCAAAGCTATGCTATCAGAAATCGATCGACTAAGAGAAGCTGGTTTTATCAAAGAGCTGCATACAGAGGCCACATGGGTAGCAAATCCGGTGTTGGTGCCGAAGAAAACACTAAAGTCCTTCGCATGTGCGTCGATTTTACGTGTCTCAGTAAACATTGTCCAAAGGATCACTTTCCCCTCCCGAGGATCGATCAAATCATCGAGTCCACGGCAGGATGTGAACGTCTTTCCTTGTTGGATGCATACTCTGGTTATAACCAGATCAGATTGAAAGAAGAAGATGAGGTCAAAACAGCGTTCATCACACCTTACGGCGTGTTTTGCTACAGAACAATGCCTTTTGGTCTGAAAAACGCGGGAGCAACATACCAGAGGATGATGCAAAAGTGCTTGGCGACACAAATTGGGAAAAACGTACAAGTGTACATCGACGATGTCGTCATAACATCAAAGAAGGGGACAACGCTAATTGAGGACCTGAAGGAAACTTTCGACAACCTTGACAAATTCTGCCTCAAGTTGAACCCGACGAAGTGTTCCTTTGGCGTCCTGCAGGAGAACTTCTTGGTTTTCTAGTTTCAGCAAGAGGGATTGAAGCAAATCCCGAAAATATCCAAGCTATCGTAACCATGAGGAAGCCAACAAAGTTGAAGGAAATACAACAGCTAACTGGGCGAGTCGCAGCTTTAAGCAGATTTGTCGCCAGGTTAGGAGAAAAAGTGTTACCGTTCTATGCTTTAATCAAGCAAGGAGAGAAATTTCAGTGGAACGAAGAGGCCGATAGAGCCTTCGAGGATCTGAAGCTTACAATTTCGACACCACCAATCTTGGTGGCGCCGAAAGAAAAGGAACCACTCCTGTTATACATCGCAGCCACGCCTCAGGTGGTTAGCACGGCACTAGTCGTAGAAAGAGAAGAAGAAGGAAAACTCCATGGAGTGCAAAGGCCGGTATATTTTATCAGTGAAGTTTTATCGCCTTCCAAATAGCGGTACCCGCAGTACCAGAAGTTAGCATATGGAGTATTCACGACAACAAGAAAATTGCGCCACTATTTTTCGGCACACCCGATCATAGTGGTCAATGAATCACCTCTATCACATATACTGAACAATCCAGAAGCTACAGGGCGTGTCTCCCTTTGGGGAATAGAACTTTCCCCTCGGGACATCACGTATGAAAAAGAAAAGCAATCAAGTCGCAAATTCTGCCAGATTTCATTGCAGAGTGGATGGAGCTACAAAATACAGGACCCCCAGATTTGTCGAGAACTTGGACCATGAACTTCGATGGATTCAAGAGAGTAGAAGGAGCTGGTGCAGGGGTGATACTCATATCACCTGAAAGCGATAAATTGAAGTATGTCCTACGGATGACGTTCCCGAACGCATCTAACAATGAAGCAGAATATGAAGCCCTTATACACGGGATGAAGATGGCGAAAGCTTGCGGCGCAACTCGACTAAAAATATTTGGCGACTCACAATTGGTAGCTCAGCAGGTTATGAACCAATGTGATGCAGTCAACGACAGTATGGTGGCACACAAGGAGGTGTACAACGAGCTCGAGAAGCTGTTTGATGGATGTGAAGTAAACCACATCAGTAGGCTGAGCAACGATGAAGCCGATGTTCTTGCAAACATCGGGTCGCAGTGCCTTGCAATACCGCCAGGAGTGTTTTGGGAAGAAATAGCTGAGAGATCCACAAAGCCAAAGAAGGCGCAGAAGAAGATGAAGGAGGAGAAAACTTCGACGCCTCTCAAAGAAGCTCCAGACGAAGAAGAGGACCAGGAGCTGGTGATGATGGTAGAAGTCCCATGGATGCAAGCGTACATATCGTATATCCTAAGGAAAGAAATACCCGACGATCCAGTTGAAGCAAGGGGAGTTATTTGATGATCCAAAGCCTTCACAGTGGTCAAAGGGGAGTTATACAAGAGAAGTATTTCGGGCGTGCTGCAAAGGTGCGTGACACCCGAAGAAGGAAGGAAAATCTTAAAGGACGTACACGAGGGAATATGTGGTCACCACGCGAGCAGTCGAGCTATTGCAGCCAAGGTTTTTCGGGCTGGATTTTACTGGTTGACAACGATCGAGGATGCAAAAGAGATAGTACGAACCTGCGACGCGTGCCAAAGATTTGCCGCACAACCCCACTCTCCGGCGGCAGAGCTGATGCCAATACCATTGTCTTGGCCTTTTGCCCAATGGGGACTCGATATGGTGGGAAAATTGCACAAGGCTTCGCCAGGAGGATACGAGTACATGTTGGTTGCCGTCGATAAATTCACCAAGTGGATAGAGGCGAAGCCGATAAATTCACTAGATGCAGCGTCAGTAATAAAATTCGGGAAGGGCATCGTTTTTCGATTTGGAGTACCCCACAACATCGTCACAGACAATGGTAGTAACTTTACGTCCAAGGAGTTCAAGGCATACTGCACAGAAGTAGGAATCAAATTGCACTTCGCGTCAGTTGGGCACCCGCAAACCAACGGCCAAGTCGAGAAAGCCAATGGTATCATCTGCAACGGTATTAAAAAGCGCCTGCTAGGACCGCTTGAAAGAGCTCGACATACCTGGCCAGAAGAATTGCCAAGTGTCCTGTGGAGTATTCGAACAACACCAAATACGGCGACGCAAGAAACTCCGTTCTTTTTAGTCCATGGAGCTGAGGCAGTACTACCAATCGAAATAGAGCACGACTCCCCAAGAGTCACAGAGTATGACGAAGAAACTTCAAGAAGAGCTTTGGAAGACGACGTAGATGCACTTGACGAAGCTCGAGATGAAGTACTCTCACGAGTCACCAAGTACCAGCAAGACCTAAAAAACTACCACAGTCGACGATTGCGGCCAAGATCTTTCCAGGTCGGAGATTTGGTTCTACGGCTCAATCAACAAAGTACTGAAAAGCTCGAGTCACCATGGCTGGGCCCTTACGTCGTCACAGAAGTAATCGAAGGAGGACAAGGACAAGAGAGGGGTCCACGAGAAAAACGCAGCTCAGGCGGTTCTACGCTTAGAGCCGAAATATAGTCCTCCCTTGTAAAAATACAATGTACTGAAACGCCCGCGAGTTTTCAGACACACTCTTTTCCTTTTCAGGGCACCGAGTGGGGCTGCAAAGGTTTTTAATGAGGCGGGCTCGTGGTGCTGCAATACAATAAAAGATAGTGATGAGATACATCTTTTTTCTTCGACACGCTCGGGGGCTCATAACCCACGACAGCAAAATACATATATTCTCGCAAAACAGTAAATTCTTCGAGAAGACAAAATATTATAGGCCCCAGCCAAAGGCTCGGGGGCTTCGCAATATAGATTACATTTCGCAATATAGACAACTTCATCAATACAAAAAGTCCTACAAAAAATATAGACATAACTTTTTGCAATATAGTACAACTCAGTCAAGGCATAATATACTATCTATGGATAAACCTTTGTTATTTGCAGCAGTTGTCTTGTGCTCAGCATAGCTCCCCTTGATGAAGAATTCAGAATCCATGCGAAGAAGTTCATCCATCATCGCTTCGGCCACAGGAGTCACCATTTCATTGATATCGTCGACGTTATTCTTCCGTCGCGATTTCTTGGCCAGGCAGTCAGGGACAATCTTCGTCAGATCTAGTTTTGGATGGCAAATATGTATCATGATCATGGCGAATCTTGCTCCAACAGTCAATTGAGCTCGTACAAAGTTATGAATCCGAGGAGCATCTCGAAACTTTTCCATCAATCCAAGAAGAGTATCGGGAGCTTCATCTCGCGGAAACATAGTCTTGTAAACAAGGGTCAAGGTTCTCGTGCAGAAGTTAAGGAATTCACGAACCTGACACGCGTAATCTTGGAACCTGACAATCTGTTGGGTCCGCTCGGGAGTGGCCCAGAATAGACAACCATGGTTAAGAGAGAGATTAACGAGGAGGTTCATCCTTACGTTTACCCTCTCATCTTCAGCAGCAGTGTCGAGAACAGAACCTATCAGGCGAAAGAACAAGAAATTTAACAAAAAGAGGGATACAGCAAAAGACAGAGGAAGCTCTAAGTTGGAAAAAGCATACCAAACATATCCACACTAGCTTCAATCATTAGCTCGAGCATGCTATTTTCTCGAGTAGTTGCTTTTTCAGCTTCCGAAATAGCAGTTCCTTGGCAGTTATGGCTTCTTTAGCTTGTTGAAGGGCAGTCCTCTCCCTTTCAGATGCTTTGCGAGATTGCTCCATCATTGCAAGAGTTTGCTTTTTCATGGATTGAAGTTTTTGGCGAAGTTCTTGCAAATCTTGCGAGGAGTGTTTACTTGAAGAACCGTCGACAAGGTCATCATCGACAAGTGTTTTCTTCGAGAAGGAGGAAGTAGGAAAAGCGTCGGCAGGATGAGGATTTGCAGAGTAGTTATCAAATATTAACTGGAAAAGAAAATTTCAGTATCAATGGTCACGCAAAATAGAATTCCATTGATCTTCGGGACATTTACACAGATATTACAGAAGGAGTCTTCAAAAGAATTACTACGACAGTTGTCGCCAAAGATACTATGGCGACAACTTCAGAAGGAACAGGAAAATGAAAAACAGAAAAAGATAAGGGCATTCTACTAGACCTCCGGCTTCGACGAGCTAGGAGCAGGAGTGGGCTTGAATCCAAGATAGGCAAGGATCTTCTTTGTGTTGGGCTTCGCAGCCTTGATCAGCGATCGCCACTTCGTAGTCTCCATCTCCTGCGTGTCGCCAACCTTGGTCCAGTCGATGTTTTGTTGACTATCAGCAACCAGGGCGACAGTGCTTTCAACGGCAACCTTCATATTTTCTTGGCGCAGCTTCAGTCCAAGATCTTCCGGCGGATTAAAGTCCTTGGCAAGAGCAAGGAAAGTCGCGGGCTCCTTTTTCTTCGGGAAGAAGTAAGGGTAGAGTCGCGACAATCCTTCTTGGGCCTGCTCAATGCCGTCACGGGCTTCTGTTCCGTGAAACTCAAGGAAAGCAAGTGCGTCGAGGAGGGGATCATTGTCAGGATCTTCAAGTTCAAATTCTTGGTTTGTTTTCCCTGTCGAGGAAAAAATATGTTAATCAAAAAACAAGTAAATAAAAGCAAGTCCAAGGAATGCAAAATAGATCGAGTACTTAATGACAAAGCGACGGCTTTGTGAATCCAAGCGCTTGAGAATCGCCTCTTCACGAGCAGCTTGTGCGGTTTTATGCTCGCTCAAGGCAGTCTCGGCGTCATGAAGCCTCTTCTGAAGCTCTTCGACACCAACAGCTTCTGCTTTGGCCTTGTCAGCCTCTGCCTTAGCCGTACTAGCATCAGATTCGGCCTTTTTACGAGCCTCCTCACTTTGCTCTAATTTCTGAGCAAGCGTGTCGGCACGTTTGTTGGCCTCCGCAAGTTTTTCTGCTGAAACAGTCAAAAATAGTTAAAATCATCGATAAGAAAGGAGTGAGAAGGCAAGGGTAAAGGAAAGCAGGGAGTCATTACCTTCAGCTTTGCTAGCATACTCACGGTACCCAACGAATTGGGCACCGAAGCGGATGAATTCCTTAATCAAAGGCTGTTAAAAAGAAAGATAGAGAAAGAAAGCGTCGGTAGGGGAAAAAGTGTGATAGCACAAAATCAAAAGAAGCAAACATAGAAAACATCGACAGCATCAGAAAGCATTTAAGGACTTACATCATCCAAAAGAGGAGTTGAGGAGCTACCCAATTGTAAGGTAGGCTCCATGATTGTTTCAACCCTCGCCCTTTTTGGTGAAGGGACAAGGGGGCTTGCAGGAGGAGCAGGTTCGTCGGTGTTTTGTTGAGGAGGCGAAGATTCTTCTCCTTCAACTTGCACCTCAGAAACAACTAGAGTATGGGACGTACTCGTTCGAGCAGTCGCATCAAAAGCTGGCATTTCTTCCTCGTCACCACTACGATTAAATGGCGGCAGTATAAGAAGCAAGATAGACAAAAATCTTCAAATAGAAAAACAGTAAGAAACAAAAGGTGACTTACGAATTGACGAGGGCCTCAAGGTATGGATCGAAAGCTGCCTTCCGACGTGAAGGAGCAGCTTCTTCGGCTTTGGAGGTGCCGGAATCTTCGACATCCGTCCTTTTCCTTTTGTTCTTTGGGGAAACAGCAGGAGGAGGAGACTGTGCCGATGTGGTAGCCTCAGAGGCAGCTTCCTTTTCAGAAGATCCCGCAGATTTTCGGGAACCTGCAGGTTCATTCTCAAAAGAAGGAGCATCTTGGTTATCTTCAATGACAACAGCTCGTTCTTCGACTTCTCCACCTTCAGGAAGGGGAGGAAGCGAGACAAGATCTGGATGGTTCTATACGAAAACAAGGGGAGGCGTCAACAAAAGAGTTATGTGAAGGATGGCAAATAAAAGTGAGTCAGTCGATAAAGGTTACCTTGGGAAGCGCATTGGTGGCGCTATATGGCTTTACGCGACAGGAAGAAGGATTAGGATCTTTCGAAGTTAGGGAGGAGATCTTCCGGACAAGTTTTTCTAAATCCTTGACCGACAAATCCACCAACAACCGATCCACATCATTGTCGCCAGCATATTTCCAGAGGGGATTTTTGCGAGCCTACAGAGGCTGCACTCTGATTCTAAGGAAGTACGCCGTGATCTGGATACCCGACAGCTCTTTGCCGCGGGTATTTTGCAGCTCGTGGATGCGAGTCATCAATGCCCCTGTTGCCGTTTTTTCTTCCTCGGTAGCCTCTGCATCCCACGAGCGGCGGCGATAGATTTTCTTGGCACCATCAAAAGGAGGGATGTTGTCTTCAGCACATCCATGATTTTCCTCATGGATGTACAGCCACTTCTTGCGCCACCCTTGAACTGAGTCAGGGAATTTGACATCGAAGTAATCGACATCAGGGCGAACGCAGATAACAACGCCACCTATGTTATAGGCGACATTGGGAGAGCCATTGCGGCGACAGAAGAAAATGCGCTTCCACAACGCCCAGTTAGGCTGGACGCCGAGGAAGGACTCGCATAGGGTGATGAAGATGGAAATGTGGAGGATAGAATTGGGTGTGAGGTGATGAAGTTGCAGTCCATAAACAAACAGCAACCCCCGAAGAAATGGGTGAATGGGGGCAGAAAGGCCGCGGATGAGATGATCGACAAAATTAACCCGATACTCCATTGGAGGGGTTGGGTAGCTCTCTTCGCTGGGGAAGCACAGCGCCTTGGGCTTCTTGCTGATCCCCAGTTTCTTCAGGAGATTGATGTCTTGGGTTGAGATTTTGGATCTCTCCCATTCAGCGCTCCCCAGATCCGCGGAAGCCATTGTTGATTCTGGCGTGCTGTGCCTTGTTAGTCTGCGTGGTGGCATCAACAATGGCGCAGGAGTACAGCTCGAGGGAAGTTGAGCTCAGGGAACTATGGGGCGCAAGAGGAGATTTTTGCAGAGGAGAGCAGGAGAGTGGCGCGAGCGAAAGTGCTGGAGGAAGAAGAAGGGGACCTTATATACAGGTGCGGCGAAGCGCCGTATCGTTGGATGGAAAAAGTGTGCGGCAGATGATGTACACGTGGAACAGGGGGTAAAAAAGTAATTTCACCCTGGAGGAGTTACAGTGCGTGCGCCCGAAAAAGCGGAGGACGTGTGTCCCCCACTTGCACGACGTGTTAACACGATGCGGAAATTGGGCCCGCAAGGCAGCGAGAGAGAACATCTCGCGATTTCCAGGAACTGCGGTCGTGGCTATCGTCAGCAATGATGTCACTTTAGCAAGAGAAAAATTCGACTCAACAGCTTCATAGAAAAGGCGATAGCAAAAAAATGTTGGAGAGTTTTTGATCAAATACAAGTTTTTGATCAAATGCTCGGGGGCTACTTTGGAAAAAATGAAAAGTTCGAGAAAGACAAAATAGAAATGGTGTGAGCCTATGATCAAATACAAATATTTGCTCATAGCCTCGGGCTACTCCCATCGGGAGCGCTGTTCGCGCACCCGAGAGATTTGAAAATATCGGGAGAGAAAGAAAATATAGCGGCATAAGGCGTGGAGCCTACACCCAAGCACAAGTCCTTGGCTGTAGCCTCGGGGGCTACTCCCATAGGGAACGCTGTTCGCGTGCCCGATGAAGTTATAAAAAAAAGAGTAAGACGAAAGAGAAAAGAAGAAAGGTAGAAGAACAAGAGAGTATATTTTGAGTTATAAGTAACTCTACATATACTCCCATCGGGAGGTCAATATAAGTCATCCGTTGACTCAATAAAATGTGCCATTCCAACAGCCGAATAAGCACTCGACAATATATTCTCAGAACGCCAAAGTGCGAACAATTTCTGAATGCCGCAAAACTTTGCGAAGGTAAGACCCCAGATCCGTTCTGGGCGTGGCGCCGTCTCCGACGTCGGTTTGCTACTTTTATCCGTATCAACAGATACGAAGAAAAATCCTAACGGACGCGTTAGGTACCCGATAAATATGACTGGGACTCGACAGAATGGTAAGACCTTAAGCGGCACTGTCGAAGTTTACACCAGTATCCCGAGATCATGTCCAGGGACATGATCTTGAAGTAGGTTTTTGCGGATTGCCACTAGAGCAGTTAACTAGTACCTGATCCGTCAGATGAACTAGCCCCAACTACCATTATCCCTGTACAATATAGAAATTTACATGAAGAAATATAGAGAAGTTTAAAGTTGTCGAGTAAATATAAACAGTGGAGATTTTTCCTGACTCTACGATTCAAGCAAAATCTCGGGGGCTACTGACATAGGCACCCCCAATGGGCCTACCGAAGATAGTACCCGGGGTTTAATGAAGGCCCACGACTCGAAGAATAAGAAGAATCGGAAGCCCAAGTTGATATTAAGGAAAGCTAGAGTTGTATTAGGAGATGATGTTTGTAATCTTGCGGGATGAGTTGGAAACCCTCCCGGACTCTGTAACTTGTACAATACGAATCCCTCGACTCCACCTCCTATATAAGAGGGGGTCGAGGGACAAAGAAAGCATCGAATCATTGTCTCTCAAACCCTAGCTTTCACAATCATCGAGTACTTTTCGGCTGAAACCTTCGAGATCTACTTGCCCTCTACTTCCAACTAAACCCTTGTCTACAACCCGTAGGCATTGACAAGTTAATCCCTTGTCACCAGCTGCGACAGCGGCGCGGCCGGCGTGGAGCGTCAGCTGC
This sequence comes from Lolium multiflorum, assembly GCA_030979885.1. Lineage (NCBI taxonomy): Eukaryota > Viridiplantae > Streptophyta > Magnoliopsida > Poales > Poaceae > Lolium > Lolium multiflorum. The sequence continues at coordinate 220,375,436 of CM061750.1, forward strand.
TGCGAGCCAGGTGCAGCAGTGCCGGAAGCTGTCGCCTTCCCCTTGAAAGGTTCCGGCTTGAGAAGCTTGAGGCTCTCTGGCGGCGGCGTCGGCTTGGCTGCAGCGGGCCCTTGGCTAGCAGATGGCGCGGGCTCGGACGCTGAAGGTCCTTGGCTTGGCGGCGGCGTTGGCGTGGCCCCGGTTGGCTCAGCGCTGGGAGCTTCCGGCGGAGGCGCAGGCGTAGTCTTGGGCGACGAAGGGGCGTCAGGTGCGTCCTGGCCCAGGTTAGAACTTGCCGGCGCGGAAGAGTTCGGCACCGGCTTGGAGGGGGAAGACCCCGTGGTCTTCTTCTTTTTCTTTTTGGGGACGGGAGGAACCAGAGGTTCCGCCCTCCCGGCAGCTTCTGAATCGGCGCCGATGTTGCTGGCGCCGGTGTCTTCTGTATCAGGAGGGGAGACATGCTCCTCCTCCGCGCGGTGATCTGGAGGTGTAGGGGCCGCGCGCCCCGCACTTGGAGTGCCTCCCAGAGGGGAGGCAGAAGCGTTGCCGGTACCAGAAGGTACCGGGCTTGAGTAAAGAGGAGATGAGGTCCTTGCGGTTCCCTCAGAGCTCTCAGGCCTTGGGCCGCTGGCGCTCTTGGAAAGCTTGAGCGCAGGGCTGAGCAAGAAAAAGAAAAAATAAAGGGTTGAAAAAAGAAACCGGAAGAAAAGGTTGATGAAAACCAAACAAGCAAAGAAACGAAGACTTACCCGGTAGCGACCGGCATCTGTTTGCCTTGGTAGCGCTTCTTGCCTACCGCTTTCCCTCCGATAACTTCGGTCCGGGAGCGTTTGGCGGGAGGGCCTTGGCTTGAACCGGCTTCAGTTGCCGGGGCCTTGTGCTTCTTGCCCTGGGAGGTGAGCCTCTCCATGTACTCGCGGCCAACTTCGGCCTGCAGAGGAGCCACGTGCTCATGAACCTGTGGTTGGGTGCTAGCTGAGGGAGCATCTACAGAAGGGAAAATAACAATAAAGCATGAGAAACCGGAAGAGAAAACTACCTCGAGGATAACCACCTCATCGTCGGAACCAGAAGCTTCGGTTGAGAAGTTACCGGGACGCGGGGTGTGGGTGCGGCCCATCTTGAGGTCGGTCCAGTGGATGTAAGGATCGGGGTCGACCTCGTCAAGATCCCGCTTCCGCTTCGGGCCTCGTTTCTCCGCGGCGATGCGAGGACGCTCCTTGGCCTGAAACAGAGTGGAAAATAGTTAGCCACAATATAAAAGTTACCGGTACAACAACCCGGATTGCATAATCCCTTACTTCAGCAGTTGGAGGATTGGTGGAGCTGAGAGGCGTGAAGCCCCACTCCCAGTCCATTGGCATATCAGTTTGACAGATCTGCTTAGCTTTAAGCACTATGTCCTCCTTGGTCAGAGCGAGGCCGGTGATCTTGGTGGGATCACGAGGACCATACATCTTACTTATCTTATGCGCCCGACGCTGGAGGGGAAGCACCCGGCGTGAGATGAAGGTGCGGACGATGTCGTCAGAACAAATATCCGTATCCTTCTTCAGGTCCGCCATGAAGCGGATAATCCGGTTGGTTCCAATATGGGTGGTCTTCGGATTAAAGGTCCAGTTGACCTTCCTGGGCACCGCCGGATTGAAAGCCGGCAGGTTGATGAGATCAGCCTCGCCGGTGTTCTTCACGTAGAAAAAGGTCTCTTGCCATGCCCGGCATGACTCGAGACCGGAAAACTTAAAGAAGGGGCTCCCTTGGCGGGAGCCGATGATACAAGACCCGCATTGAACGGGGGGTTTGGGCTTAGGAATCTCTTTGCCTTGGACCGAGTTGATCCGAAGGCTAAAGAAACGAGCAAAAGTCTCCTTCGTGGGACGGAGGCCAATGTAGCCCTCCATGAAGGAGACATAGCAAGAAAGATAAAAAACGGCGTTGCCGGGAAGGTGATGAGGCTGGAGTCCATAGAAATCTAAGAACTCACGGAAGAAATCGGAAGCAGGAAGGCCGAAGCCACGCTCGAAGTGAGCAAGGAAAACGACGAACTCACCGGGTTCTAGTACCGGTTCGATCTCGCCGCGCGGAAGCCTGCAGGAGACGCCTGCCGGTATCCTTCGGGAGCGATAGAGCCAATCTATCTCGTGCTGCGTGACGTCGGAACCTTTCCAGGCTCCACGAGTGACGCCAAAAAGATCTACCCCGGAACCCTGGCCGGAGCCACCGGCTTCTTGGCCCCTTCCGGTATCGGAATCCATCCGGGAGATTTCAGCAGAAAGGCTATCGGAAGAGTCGCTTTGGCGGCTGCTCGAAGAGGACTCGGAAGAATACCCCTCGCTAGACATGAGGGCAAAAAGATGCCGGATTCTACCGAAAAACAGGTTTCCCAAGATCTACTCTTGCGCGAAGATCTACGAATAAGAGAAAAAGCAACAAAAGGAAGAAATAAATACCCTACCGACCCAAGATCTAAAGAGCAACGAAAAAGGAGGCAAATGTGTATTGGGCCTAACCTGGAGCAGCGGAGGCGCTGAGGAAGAAGATCACCAGAGCAGCGGTGAGCGCCTGGACCTCGGCGAGGGCTGGCGACGAAGAGGGGTGAAAGCCGCCGTAGAAAGCTCGAGGCCGCGGCGGCGAAGAAGCACCGGTGGATCTCTCCGCGGCGAGGAGCTTCAGCGCAGCAAGAGCAATGGCGCAAGTTCGTCGGGAGCAGGGCTCTGACAGCGACCGGCGGCAATGAGTGCGTAAGGGGCGAAGAGCTCGAAGCGCAGAGGAAGTAAGGGAATGCGGGGAAAGAGACAAAGTGGAACCGCACTCCCTCTTTATAGGAGAAGGAGTTAGTGGACTGGTAACCGTTGGGCCACGACGGTTCAGTTCGTGGGCTGCCACGTGGCGCGATGATACACGCGCTGAAAATAGAGGGCCACAGGGAAGCCGCACGGATCCGGAACGGCAGCCCGGATCCGGTGTGGCGCAATGAATGCGGGCGCAAAAGCCGAAGGGAAGTGACCCCTGGCACAGGCGCGTCAGACACAGTGCGCATGTCTCTGACATGCACTGTTCCCGAGAAATTCTCGACTTAACCGAGGAAGAGTTTAATGACAAAGACACCGGAACATAAGATACCGGGAGTACTTTGCAAAGAGAGCGTAAGATGTAAGTCCAGCAAAGATGCCGGAAGATCAAAACTGAACACCGGAAAGGATTAAACCGGTACCTTGAGATATAAGAACCTGGCATGGTCCGTCGGATAAAATCCACCGGACTATACCAGCTTCGGGGACTAATGTTGGGGGGATGACCCCCGGTATGCCAAAGGAATGCCAAACCAGATGGTTTGGGCCATCAAGATACCGGTTTAATGTTTATTCCGGAGCCTCAAGTTAAGTTTTGGGCTAAGTAAGTCTATACCGGTATCCCAAAGAGGGGTATACCGGTATAAGCTAAGAAGACACCGGAAGCCCGGTAAGAAGTGCACTGTAGCACGTCGGCAAGACTGGTCAAAGATTCTCTCCAGAGCTAGAGGACAAAGATGAGCTAAGCAAAGTAGCTTTAAACGAAGCCTGGCGCCAAAGAGGAAGGTGACGCTAAAAGCAACCGGAGGACGTCAGCCTCCCTGATTAAAGAAGATACCGGCGTCACCTATGATTAAAGTTACTTTGTAAAGTAGTTTGTCTAGTCAAAGATGCCATTAGGGTTTCCTAGGGTTTCTTCCCCTGTAAGCCACCCTCTCCCCTATATAAGGAGAGGGGACCCCCCCCATCACGGGCAGAGGTTATGTTGCGAGCTATGTTGTATGCAGAAACTTGTAACCTCAAGAGATCAATGAATAGAAGGATCTAGAGCAGGGTTCTTCCTTGTGTCTTTCTTCTTCTACCTCTAGTTCTTGAGGAAAGCACCCGGAAGTTCATCCAATCTAATCCAAAACCCTCACCCGAATCCTCTAGCGTCCATCCGGCCCCAACTTAAGCCATCCCATGGCATCTGCTCGTTCGCCACGACGACAGTAGTGATGATCCAGAAGGGTAGGCCAACGAACCGACCGCAAAAGATGATTACTCGACAGGTAAACATGGTAGTACTATCACCACCACCAACTGTCGAGTACCTTAATTGGTCAGATCAGCCAATAGGATTCAGCACAGAAGATCACCCACCCCAGATGCCGTGTCCAGGACATTCAGCGATGGTGTTACTAGCAGTCATCGAAGAGTACGAGATCCCTCGAGTATTCATAGATAGGGGAAGCAGCATAAATTTAATCTACACAGATACATTGAGAAAAATACATATTTCGCTGGCCAATCTGATGCCAACGGACACACGTATTCATGCAATAACACCCGAGAAGCCAAACTACCCTTTGGGAAAAATAGCACTTGACGTACAATTTGGGACAATGGAGCACTTCGGGAAGGAAAAGCTCGAGTTTGAGGTCATGGATTGGCCATCACAGTACTACGCCCTAGGGCGACCCGCATATGCCAGGTTCATGGCAGTGCCGCATTACACATACCTATTGTGGAGGATTCCTGGACCCAATGGCCCAATAACGGTCAGTGGATGTTTCGCCTTGTTAGATAAGTGCGACAGGGACTTCAACAAAATTTCTGAGTTGTTGGAATGCAAGCGGAGTACGAGGCGACAAAGCTCACCACCAACCATGATGTGTTGCCATACGCGGGTAGCTAGATCCTTGCAAGAGCAAGCTTTCAACATCTCCAAGGACTCGAAGGAAGTACAGGTCCACCCAACAGATCCCAAGAAGACGACATCCATCGCGGCCAACCTGGACCGTGCATAGGAAAGCGCGCTCATCGAGTTCCTCCTTGAGCGCTGGGAAATCTTCGCATGCTATCCAGCTAACATGCCAAGAGTACCCAAGAAACTTGCCGAGCACGCACTTAATTTGGTTCCAAGAGCCAGACCAATACGACAACATTTGCACTGTTTTTCTGAGCCAAACCGCAAAGCCATGCTGTCAGAAATCCATCGCCTTGAAGACGCCGGAGTCATCAAAGAAATAAAGGAGGCCACTTGGGTCGCTAATCCAGTTCTGGTCCCGAAGAAAAACACTGATGTCCTTCGCATGTGCGTCGACTTCACATGTCTCAATATACATTGTCCAAAGGATCACTTCCCCCTCCCTCGGATCGATCAAATTATCGACTCCACCGTAGGCTGCGAACGTGTTTCCTTCCTGGACGCATACTCTGGTTACAATCAGATCCAATTAAAAAAGTGGACGAAGTCAAAACAGCTTTTATAACTCCTTATGGCATGTTCTGCTACAAAACAATGCCGTTCGGGTTGAAGAACGCGGGAGCCACATTTAAGCACATGATGCGACTTGCAACTCAGATTGGCAAGAACATCCAAGTATACATCAACGACATGGTCATCAGGATGAAAAGTGGGTCATCTCTAATCGATGATCTTCGAGAAACATTCGACAACCTCGATAAGTTCCGTATCAAATTGAACCCGACAAAATATTCCTTTGGTGTTCCTGGGGGAGAACTCCTCGGATACTTAGTGTCGGCTAGAGGAATTGAAGCAAATCCTGAGAAAATACAAGCCGTCCTGACGATGAAGAAACCAGCTAAGCTTAGGGAAATACAACAGTTAACGGGCCGTGTCGCAGCTTTAAGCAGATTTGTCGCTAGGTTGGGAGAAAAAGCGTAACCATTCTATAAGCTTATAAAATAGGGAGAAAAGTTCGAGTGGAACGAGGAAGCAGATAAAGTGTTCGAGCACTTGAAGCGCACTATTTCGACACCACCAGTTCTAGTGGCACCACGAGAAAAAGAACCTTTACTGCTATACATCGCAGCCACCCCGCAGGTGGTTAGCACCATCCTTGTCATGGAACGGGGAGAAGAAGGGAAGATCCATGGGGTTCAATGACCTGTATTTCCTCGGTGAAGTTTTATCTCCATCCAAGCAGCGGTACCCGCATTATCAGAAGCTAACATATGAGTCTTTATGTCCGCAAGAAAATTGAGACACGACTTTTCGGCACACCCGATCGTGGTAGTCAATGAAGCACCCCTCTCAAACATCTTCAACAACCCTGAAGCTACAGGACGTGTCTTCCTTTGGGGAATAGAAATTTCCCCTCGGGACATCACATATGAAAAAGAAAATGCAATCAAGTCGCAGATCTTGCCAGATTTTGTAGCAGAATAGATAGAGCTTCAAAATACAGGACCACCAGACTTATCGAGTACCTGGCACATGAATTTCGACGGGTCCAAGAGAACAGAAGGAGCAGGAGACAGGGTGATACTTACCTCTCCGCAAGGCGAAAAAATGAAGTACATATTGCAGACGACCTTCTCAAATGCATCAAACAACGAAGCAGAATATGAGGCTTTGCTCCATGGGATGAGAATGGCAAAAGCATGCGGCACAACACGCTTGAAAATCTTCAGAGACTCACAGTTAGTAGCGCAGCAGGTGATGAACAAGTGTGATGCGTTCAATGATAACATGATCGTATCGGAATGCATACAATGACCTTGAAATAACTTTTGATGGATGCGAAGTAAATCATGTGAGTAGATTCAGTAACGATGAAGCCGATATTCTGGCAAATATTAGGTCACAGTGCCTACCCATACCCCAGGAGTATTTTGGGAGGAAATCAGTGAGAGGTCAATCAACCCGATAAAGCACGTAGCACGAGAGAAGCGAGCGAAAAAGAAGGACAAGCATAAAAAAAGACTCGGGGGCTGCAGCAGCCCCAGAATCATCGACTTCGGACGAGGAAGAGGAACAAGAGGAGGTGTTGATGGTACAGATTCCATGGATGCAAGCATATTTGGCGTACATCGTAAGGAAAGAAATACCGGAAGACCCAGTCGAGGCTCGCAGAGTCATTAGGCGATCTAAAGCATTCACATTTGTTGTGTCACACCCAAAGAGGGATAGCTCATACTTAAGGACATACATGAAGGAATATGCGACCATCATGCAAGCAGTCGAGTAATTGCGACCATAGCATTCCGGGCGGGGTTTTATTGGCAGTCAACCATAGAGGACGCGAAGAACATTGTGCGTACATATGAAGCCTGTCAAAGATTCGCGTCCAAGCCGCACGCTCCATCAGCCGAGCTGACACCAATACCTCCAGCATGGCCTTTCGCCTAGTGGGGGCTCGACATGGTAGGAAAATTGCATAAGTCTTGGACAGGAGGCCATGTTTACCTACTTGTGGTAGTCGATAGGTTCACTAAATGGGTTGAGGTGAAACCGATAACGATAGCAGTTTCAACGGCAGCCGTAAATTTCATCAAGGGCATAATTTTTCAATTCGGTGTTCCGAGACAATGGCTCTAACTTCACCTCCCGAGAGTTCAAGGAGTACTGCAAAGGACTGAGTATCAAGCTACATTTCACATCAGTGGCGCATCCAAAAACCAATGGTCAAGTCGAAAAAGCAAAAGGTATCATCTGCAATGGCATCAAGAAACGCTTGTTAGCGCCACTCGTAAAAGCAAGGCATGCCTGGGTTGACGAGTTACCCTCCGTGTTATGGAGTCTGCGAACAACACCAAATGCAGTAACTCGAGAGACGCCTTTCTTTCTGGTCCACGGCACCGAAGCCATGCTTCCGGTGTTTCTGGCTCATGATTCTCCACGAGTCGCAAAATACAACGAAGAAGCTTCGCAAAGAGCACCAGAAGATGACGTTGATGCAGTCTATGAGGCAAGGGATGTTGTCTTATCTCGAGTAAGCGCATACCAATAGAACTTTAAAAATTATCACAGTCGTCGACTCCGTCCCCTATCTTTCGAGGTCGGTGATCTAGTCCTTCGATTCAAGCAAGATGGCCATGAAAAGATGGAATCTCCATGGGTAGGACCATACATCGTCATAGAGGTCATTCCATGCGGAGGTTATCGCCTCTAGGATAAGAAGACGGGCAAAGTCGAAGGGAACCCATGGAACGCCGCACAATTATGGTGTTTCTACGCGTAGAAAAAGGCCATCGGAGTTTTATGCGCAAGACCATGTAAACATACAATGTTCCTGAACAGCTCGCAAGTTTTCAGACGCACTCTTTTCTTTTCAGGGTACCGAGTGGGACTGAAAGATTTCTAATGAGGTGGGCTTGCTTTGCTGAAATATAAGCATGGTTTAAATAAATATAGTGGTGTCGGATATTACATTTTTCTTCGCAATCAATGCTTGGGGGCTCGACCCGCAAATTAAATATAACTTAACTCGACAAACATCATAATATACTCACTTTGGCTTTGTACAAGTCTCGTGGGTAAATCAATCGTGACCAAGAACTACTGCCACCTGATACTCGGGGGCTTAGTTGGGAAACAAATATTGAAACAACATGGTCACTTCAAAATATATTCTCCTTGAACGCACAAGAGTCTCGCGGACATATAAAAATAGTTTGATCATATGGTGCACATGGCAAATGGCTCTTGCTACCCGATGATCGGGTCCTCAGCCGAAAAATATACAACAAATACAATATACTTACAGACATGCGTCTTGGTTTGAAGTTAACCTCACGCAAAAATCAATATAGCTATACAAGATTACATAAAAGTATTTACATCCAGCTGTCTATATTTTCATTCGAGGCATGCATTTGTTGTGTTGACTCACCATATCGGAAATTCTTGAAGAAACCAGAGTCTACTTCGAGCAGCTTGTCAATTATCTTTTCAGCAGGACCAGATACAACTTCAATATGACGATCAAGCTTTATTTTATTGTCCGAGCTCTTCAAAAGAACTCCCTTTGCAACATCTTCGAGATCAATCTTCGGGTGATGAATCCTAAGCCAGATTAGAGCAAATTTTGCCCTAGCAACCATTGCCTTCACAAAGCTGTGAATGTCCCGTATGTTCTTGAACTTTTCCATCAGATCAGTGAAATTTTTGGGCTGCGGATTGTGACGAAACATGGCATTGTATACCATACCCATCGAACTTCGACAAAAATCGATAAAACCACGTGCTTGAGTAGCGCGGTCTTGAAATTGGACAATCGCGCGACAGTGTGCTTCGTCCGCCCAGAAATTAACATTAGCTTCAGCCGCAAGCCGCATGAGACCTCCAACCCGTAGTTTCACTCTTCTTTCTTTGGCAGCAGCATCCAAAGAAGAACCTATGAGGAAAGGAAAGCAATATAGTAAGTAATTGTCAGACAAGATTTTTTCTAGTCAGAAAATTTGGAAAATGAAGTGTATCAGCCATATCTTGACTTGCAATAGTCATAAGCTCAATCATATAATGTTCACGTTCAGCAGCAGCACGTGTCACCTTCAAAGTAGCAGCTTTTTCCAGATTGAAAGATTCTCGCGCTTGAAGAAGAGCAGTTTGTTCACATTCAGAAGATTTCCTTGCCTGATCCAGATCATAGCTTGTTTCTTAACTGCAGTTGTTGCCACAGATCTTCCATTTCTCTTTTTATCGAGTCAGGCACAACCGGTGTGGTTGGGCTAGCAGTCTCAGAGATCTCTGTGGGCCTCGGGACATCGCAAAAGTATCGAGACATCCAGTTTCAACATAGTCATCAAACAGTAACTGGAAAAAGTGTAAAACGTTCGACATCAATTTCTCGGCAAGCTGATTTTTCATTCATCATCAAAATATATTACAGGGGAATATCCAAAAGGCCGCAGCCGATAAAGTTACTTACAAAATAGTTAAAAGACCAAAATGACAAATTTCTACGAAAGCGAAGGAACAAAGTTATCTACTTGACCTCAGCCTGAGTAGTATTGGTGGAGGAAGCCGCCGGGTCAATGATGGCGATCAGTTTCTTTAAGAAGGCCTTCGCGTTCTTCAGCAGACCAGTCCATTTTTCTTTGGTCAGGCCTCAAACAGTCGCCACCTTTGCCCAATCAACCTTTTCGCCACTGGCTATTGACAGCGCAATGGTGCCGTCAACACCAATTCTCAAAACAGTTTGGCGATGCGCCAAAACAGGGCCATCCTTGCCCGTGAAGCACTTGGCGAGAGGTTCAAATTTTCCCAACATAGGATCCTTCAGGAAGAAGTGCGGGAACAAACGTTCGAAAGCAACCCGACCTTCTTTCAAGCAGTCTCGCGCAAGGAGGCAGTTCATCTCTAGCAACCTAAGAGAATCCAGGAGCTCATCTTCTTCTTGCTCTTGGTTCTTGGTGTACATCTCACCAATATGCTCTGCTGAAAAAAGGGTAATTTTTCAGTTTAGGCATGGCATCAACAAAATCAAAAAAATTTAGAGGAAAGGTCAAGATAACGGTACTCAAGAATCTGTCGGATTGCTTGTCGAGCCGCTTAATTATGTCGACTTCTCGTTGGGCAGTATGCTCAGTTTTTTCTTTCAAGGCCAGTTCTGCGGCATCAAGTCTAGTTTGCAGATCATTAGCACTCGTAGCTTTTGCTTCGGCATCTTTGCGAGCATCTTCGCTAGCCACGAGCTTCTTTTCGAGCTCCTTGGTGTGCTCCTGCGCGGCGCACAGAGAATCTGAAAAAAGATAGATAGTTACATTACAGCAATCAATAAGAGGTTATCAAGACAAAATATACAAAAATCACCTCTCAAGGTATCAGCTTCATCCTACCCGATAAAGAGAGTAGCCATGTCGAGCATCTCCTTTGTTATAGGCTACAAACAGTCGAGATGCACAAGAGAGAAGAAGGATAATAAGATGATCATTGTTGACCAGGAACGAAGCAAAGAGCAAGAAAAACGAAATTACATCATCCAGATGGGGAGTCGATAGATTTCCGGCGGTAACAACCCCTTTGCCAGCATTGCCCGTTCTTAGTTTATTCTTTAACGGCCGGGGGCTCTTCGTCGGATCCGTGACTTCAGGGAGGATTTTCGGGTCCTCGGAGACAACCAATGTTTTGTGATGTACTTGTGCTTGCTGGTCCAGAAGCATTATGTTCCGAGTGCATCTCGTCGTCCCTGACATAAGGAAGGGAAGTGTTTAGATAAAAGGATGAAGAAGTCGAGTATAAATGGTGTGGCAAAGGAGAAGCAAACTTACGAGCTCAAGTCAACAGTTGTCTCGAACAGATCAAAAGCTAGAGGCTGCTCATGGGGAAGATTCTTCTATCGCAGGTTCAGCTAGCTTTGAAGTACCCGAGTCATCAGTTTGCCTTTTTCTTTTTCTGCCATCTGGGGAAGTCGCAGAAGGAGAAGCAGAGTGCGTTCAGGACGAGTCGGAGATGTGAGGTGATGAACCCGCACTTTTTTTCAGATTCCGCGGGTTCACTATCGCGAACCGAAGCTTCCTGGGAATCATCAGCAACAATTCTCCACTCGGGCACTTCCCTATTTTCGGGAACAGGTGGAAGGGAAGAGATTGACTGGTGTTTCTACACAAATAGGTTGCGAGTTAAATTGTGAAAGATAAGATAGGCAGGAAAAAACAAGTAAAAATTCGAGAAGGGAACTTACAGCTGAAAGGGCGAGTGCGCCACTGACTGGCTTCACGCGGCAAGATGATGGCACGTTAAATTTCTTACTAAGTGAGGTAAAGCGGCGGACCAATTTCTCCAAGTCTTTGACAGGAAGATCCTCAGATATCCTGCAGCATCACCAGCTCCAAAATAAAGCCAGAGAGGACCCGAACGATCTTGGATAGGCTGTACACGAATCCGCGGGAAATGTGCTAGTATCTGCACACCCGACAACTCTTTTCCTCGAGTATGCTGCAACTTCTTAATCTGCTAGAGCAAATGTTCTATAGGTGCAATTTCTTCTGGAGTAGCTACGGCATCCCAAGATTGACGCCTCAGGATTTCCTGCGACATGTCAAAAGGAGCGAGGCCGTATTGATGGTCGCCAGTTGTTTCATCCTTCACATAGAGCCATTTCTTGCGCCAGCCTTGGACCGAGTCGGCGAATTTCAGATCGAAATAGTCGACTTCAGGCCGAACGCAGATGCAGACACCACCTATGTCGTAGATGGCATTCCTCTAGTTGTTGCGACGAAGATAGAAGATGTGTTTCCACAAGCCCCACTGGGGGTGGATACCGAGGAAGCATTCACAAAGTGTGATGAAAATGGAGATATGGAGGATGGAATTGGGAGTCAGATGGTACATCTGAATCTCGTCAACAAAAAGGATTCCCCGAAGGAACTCATGAACAGGCAAGGAGAGACCGCGAAGGAGGAATTCAGCAATAATTACCCGATATCCTTCGGGCGGATTGGGGGTCGCTTCGTCCCCGGGAATCCTCATCTTCCCATCATTAGTGAGCGGCCCCAACTTCTTCACCTTCAGGTGCTCCATTGGAGTGAACTTAGATCTGTCCCATTGATTTCTACGCAAGCTTCTATTCTTGTAGACAGTGTTGGGACTCCAAGTGCAGAGGTTTGTAGAACAGAAGCAAGTTTCCCTTAAGTGCATGTCCCAAGATTTATCGAACTCAGGGAGGTAGAGGTCAAAGATATCCCTCTCAATTAACCCTTCAATTACAATACAAGCAATCTTCTGTGTCCCCAACACACCCAATACACTTGTCAGGTGTATAGGTGCACTAGTTTGGCGAAGATATAGTGAAATACAAGCAATATGGATGATTATGAGTGGTAATTGCAATCTGAAATAAAAATGGCAGCAAGCAAACATGTAGCAGAACTGATTGTAAGCGGTGTTTTAATGCTTAGAAACAAGGCCTAGGGATCATACTTTCACTAGTGGACACTCTCAACATGATATCATAATTGAATACATAAATATCATCTCTTCACTATGCTACTCTGAACCACTCTCCGGTTGGATAACGAACACCAATTCACCGCGTAGGGCTACAAAAGCACTCCTTAAAGTCGCGTTCCAAATCTAGGGATACCCCGCTCTATCACTTTGAGCATCCAAAGATAGTACTAACAAACACCACAATTTATAAGTATTTCTGCAAAGTTTAGTCTAAGAGACACACACGGGGTGCACACTGTCACCATCACACAGTGGGACAAGGTCTCTCCAGAGATCACATAATAAAACCACTTGAGTAGCACAATAGATGAAGAATAACATCTATTTATTCAACTAGATTACAAAGCCCATGATCACATAAAGATCATACCATGGGAAAAAGAGATAGACCACATAGCTACCGGTAAAGCCCTTAGCCTCAGGGGAGAACTACTCCCTCCTCATCATGCGGGTTAGCAACATCGATGAAGATGGTGGTGGAGTCGATGGAGATGGCTCCGGGAGCAACTCCCCGCCCGGTAGGGTGCTAGAATAGAGCCTTCTGTCCCCCGAAACTTGTCTTCGATGGTGGTGGAGCTACAGAACTTTTCGTGGACCGAGGCTGGTTGATTTACGGTTTTCGCGTCGGGAGGCAATTTATAGGCGAAAGGACGATGTCGATGGGCGCCCGAGGGGCCCACACCACCCCTAGGCGCGGCCAGGGAGGGGGCGCACCCAGGTATGGTGTGGCCGCCTCGGCACCCACTTCCATCTCTAGTTTGGACTCCGTCTTGGGGTCGGCAAAATAGGAACTTTGGCTTTCGTTTCGTCCAATTCTGAGAATATTTCCTGTACAACTTTTGTGAAATACAAAAATAGCAGAAAACAGGAACGTATCACCCATCCGGACACATTCTTCTTCCCGCCCATTCACCGGTGGCGGTGCCAGCTGCGGTGTTCTTGGCGCGCTTTGATGTAACCATGGCAGCGAAGGGAGAGCTAAAGCATGAAGCGGGAGCAAGGAGTAGATTGCACTGGCAATGGAAAAGAGACGGTTTTGTGCGACGGAGTAGAAGGGGAAAAGTGAGGACCAGGGATTACATTTTAACCTGGAAGGCGAAGCAGATCGGCCGTTCAATGGACAGAAGATAATCCTAACCATACATGTGGTAGAAAAGCAAAAATATTCTTTAAGTTTAACATTGAAGTAAAGGAATTACCGCGCGTGTGCCGGACGCTTCGGAAGACGTGAGAACCCCACTAAGTGCAATGTGGGGGAAGGGCAGGTATACTGGATCCACAAACTGTGGTCCACAACCAGTCACAGTCTAACGAGTCGACAGCACACTACCTTCGTTAGCGTTGACGGCTGGGGCAAGAAAACTTCGAGTCAACGAGACAATATAGAATGCGCGGCACGAATTTTGGAGCCTACGTCCAGTTGCAAGCACCCGATCATAGGCTCGGGGGCTACTCTTATCGGGAGCATTGTTCATGCTCCTGATAAGATGTGAAATAGTGGGAAAATATGGAGTTGATTAAAAGCAAGTTGAGCCTACACTCAAGTGCAAACACTCGGTTGTAGCCTCGGGGGTTACTCCCATCGAGAGCGCTGGTCGCGTACCTGAAGAAATTTATCAATATAGAAAGAGAAATACAACAATTCAACATAGATGAACCCGAAGAATTTCGGCAGTGGGTAGACATCATCGAGTTTCATAAACTCGTCATGTAATCCCATCGGAAGCGTCAAGATTTGATTCAATAAAATATAGTAACCCGAAGAAATACAACATTCCATTAGCCAAAGATAGTACTAACAAACACCACAGTTTATAAGTATTTCTGTAAAGTTTAGTCTAAGAGACACACACGGGGTGCACACTGTCACCTTCACACCGTGGGACAAGGTCTCTATGGAGATCACATAATAAAACCACTTGAGTAGAATAATAGATGAAGAATAAAATCTACTTATTCAACTAGAGTACAAAGCTCATGATCACGTAAAGATCATACCATGGGAGAAAGAGATAGACCACATAGCTAGCGGTAAAGCCCTCAGTCTTGGGGGAGAACTACTCCCTCCTCATCATGGGGGTTAGCAACAACGATGAAAATGGCGGTGGAGTCGATGGAGATGGCTCCGGGGGCAACTCCCCATCCCGACAGGGTGCCGGAACAGAGACTTCTGTCCCCCGAAGTTGTCCTCGATGGCGGTGGAGCTACAAAACCTTTTGTGGACCGAGGCTAGTTGATTTAGGGTTTTCGCATTGGGAGTCAATTTATAGGCGAAAGGACGAGGTCGGTGGGTGCCCGAGGGGCCCACACCACCCCTAGGCGCAGCCAGGGAGGGGCCGCGCTCAGGTATGGTGTGGCCGCCTCGGCGCCCTCTTCCGTCTCTGCTTTGGACTCCGTCTTCGGGTCGGGAAAAATAGGAACTTTGGCTTTCATTTCGTCCAATTCCAAGAATATTTCCTGTACAACTTTTCTGAAATACAAAAATAGCAAAAAACAGGAACTAGCAATGTGGCATCTTGTCAATAGGTTTGTTCCATAAAATGCATAAAAATGCCGAAGTGTAAACAAACATATAGAAATTTGTGTAAGACCAGCATGGAGCATCAAAAATTATAGATACGTTTGCAACGTATCAGCGTTCCCAAGCTTAACTCCTGCTCGTCCTCGAGTAGGTAAGTGATAACAAAAATATTTTTTGAGGTGACATGCGGCCAAAACAATCTTAATCAATTTATTGTAAAAGCATTATGAGCTAGGATCAAAGTACTCTAAACATAGGCATGATAGATATAATTCTAACAATAGAACTTAGCAACTATGTTACAAGATGAGAAGTAACTCAAACAAAACATCCAAAACATCATGAATAATAATGCACTGAAAGCAACTGTTTGTTTTTGAGCATAGAGAAAACATAGCAAAGTGGTATTCACCTTGTCCTTTATGAAATAGCAAAACATAAATGCTAGGACACCTTTAGAGTTCAAAGGGTGACTAGATATAAATAATTTGAGAACAAGTAATAACATAATCATGAATCAATCAATAATAAATTTTAGGAATATGCACATTATACTCAGAATGACAACTGTGCTCTCTTAATTGGTGCATGAAGCAACAAGGTGAAGACTCGACATAAAAGTAAAATAAAGGCCCTGCGCAGAGGGAAGCAAGATTACTCATGTGCTAGAGCTTTTTTTTTGAATACAATAGAGGTGTTAAAAATATATTTTGAGAGGTATGTATGTCTATGTCAACAAATAGCATCAAATGATCAATCATCCTTTCATGTTTAATGGCTTCAAGAGCCGCTCCCATAGAGAGAACAATAAAGTTCCTCTTCTCCTTTGTTTAAACAAGCTAAGTTCATGATTTCTCAAGTACATAGTGTTAGGCGATTTTGATTATGCGTTCATTTTATATTTTAGTGGGCTGGGCACCCGCGCCTGCTCTTTTTGCAATAGCACATTATGCATTCTAGTCAAGGTGTGAAGCCAAAATAAACATGAAAGACATAATAAAGCATTCAACACTTCCTCATGAGCTAAAACAGGAACACAAAACAGGTAGTAATTTTTTAAGGTTTAAAGGTAGCACACAACCAAATCACTTTGGAGTGGCAGTGAAATAGCACATATAGGTAGGTATGGTGGATACAATTGGAAAACTTTGGTTTTGGGGAGTTGTATGCACGAGTAGAGCTCATACTCAGTACCCAGGTGAGGGCTAGCAAAATACTGGGAGCGGCCAACTAAGAGAGCAATAATGTCCATAATCATGCATAGCGACAAAAAATTATTAATCAAAACATAAAGTGATATTACAAGTCAAAGACCAAATTATCATAGAGGATTTAGGTGACTTTTTTGTAGTCATAACATGATGTAAGCATGTGCCAAGTCAACCCAATAAAGCATCAAAGGAGAATACCACAATATTATGCTTTTGTATGATGGAAACAACACATGATTCTTTCAATGGCACATTAAGCACTCTCAGATATTTGAGACAAGTCATGCTACAACAATAACTACTAAGCATATGATTAAAATAACATCCAACATGACATGCCAAATTCTATGCCACAGTCTAAACAAGCTTCCTTTTGCATCACTATAAGCATGAAACATTTTACTCGTCTCTAACACAAATAATTTTATTTGAAACAACTCTCATAGATAATAATCAATAAATACCAAAGAGCTAACCATACCTAACTAAAAAAACTAACAGCTCTGAACAAAATACAAGTGGAAAACCAGAGCTAAACGCACTACTAGCAAAAGAGAACACTCGCAGAACAACAAGAGTGAAAACTAGAGTGTTCTATGCAAGGAAAACAGAGTGTCTTTCCCATACAAGAATGCTAGGATCCAACCAAGTTAATTACAGAAAATAAAACAAAATAAAACTAAAAACAAAATAAAGATGCTCCAAGAACAACACATCATATGAAGCAATAAAAATATAGCATCTTGAAAGATGACCTGATATCTTTGTTGATGAAGAAGGGGATGCCATGGGCATCCCCAAGCTTTGACGCTTGTACCTCTTGGATATTTCTTAGGGTGACATAGGCATCCCCAAGCTTGAGTTTTTGTCCATTCTTCATTACATTAGATCATTCTTCTCTCCCTACACTTCAAAACTTCCTTCATACAAAACTTCACACAATTTTCATTAGCAGCATTAGTGTAATCAAAATAACAAATCCACTTGGTTCAGTTCTAACATATGTCAAACATCCATTAAAACATTACCTAATTTAGAAACATCTTCAAAAATCTCTTTCTCTCAAAAGAACTCAAATAAAAGAGATTAAGAGGCAAATGCAAATAGTGGCTGAAATCTGTCAAAATAGAACAACAGGTAAAGATCGATTTTTTCGGAAATCCTCTATTGCTCAAATCGAAAAGTGCAAAACTAACGAAAGTTAGATAATAAACTGGGGCATATGCTCAAAAATTATCAAATCAATATGACGTTCTGTCTGGGAATACGAATTGTTTTGGTAACAACACAGAATCTGTTTCAGGATAGCAACTTCCCCAAATCTTACTTTCTTCCTATTAGAGGCTATTCTTGGCACAAAAACGAAATAAAAAGGATAAGGAGAGGTTATTACAGAGGTAAACATTTCCGAGACTCAACAAAATAATATTTATAGAAATAAAACATGGTTTATCTCCCAAGAGTGTTTTTCTTTAACGCCTTTCAGCTAGGCTCAGTAGTTTGAGAATATGCTCATATAAGAAATATGGATTGATGTAAAAGAGAGCATCAAGAAGCAAATATAAAACAAATTTAATTCTACCCCACTTCCTATGAAAAATAATCTTGTAAAGAAACAAGTCATGGAAGCACAAAGCAACAAGCATAGGAAAGCAAAACAAGTGCAACTTCAAAAATTTCAACATAAAGAGGTGAAACTTAATATTGTTGAGATACATAAAACCATGTTTCCCTTTCTCATAGTAACTTTCAGTAACATCATGAATAAAATTAACAATATAACTATCACATAAAACATTCTTATCATGAGCCGCATGCATAAAATAATTATTACTCCCCAAATAAGCAGTCATTCTTATTAATTGTAGTGGGAGCAAATTCAACAAAATAGCTATCATTATTATTCTCAACACCATAATCATCAAATATAGGAGGCATATTGTAATCATAATTAATTTTCTCCTCAATAGTAGATGGACTGAAAATATCATCTTCATCATTGTAATCATCATATATTGGAGGTATAGTATCATCATAAGCAATAGAATAGTTATCTTCCAAAGTGTGTTCATCTGTAAACATATCACCATTGGAAGGAACATGGATAGTACTAATAGTACAACAATTATTAACATCATCATTTTCAGAAATGGTACCCAAGATATTTTCAATATCAAAAATAGTGTACTTTTCCCAATCATGATCACTACGTACTATAGGTAACAGGCATAGGCTCATCATCGAGTTCAGACTCATCAACAAAAACTATAATAGGAGCAACATGTTTAGGGGAAGATACTGTTTCCTCTCTCCTTTTACTCCTCCTCCTCCTCTTCTTCTTCTTCTTCTTCATCTTCTTCTCTTTAAGAGGGAGAGGCTTGAAAGGAAGATTCTCCACATACCCTGGTTTATTGTCAGAATAGAAGAAACTTTGGAGGATTCCTCCTTTTCATTAATAAGAACAAAACACAGATTAGTCCAGTCATATTTTGGTAAATTGTCATCTTTTATAATATTTTGTATGTAAGTATTTGCGTGGCAATTATCAACACAATAAAGATGACATCCATGTAGGATGCTATTCATATCAAAGGCACCAAAGAAGTTTTCCTTGATAACTCTTCATACCCCAAAAATAATGTAAGTTCATCATGCTAATTAGGAGTGATTATATCATCACAATATAAACTTGTAGTACTCATTTGATTTGGAAGGCTATTATCATAGCCTGAGCATTGAAAATTGAAATGTCCTACTTCATAGTAAAGTTCGCAAAGAAAAGGGTAGAGGGCACAACTTTTTCACCAAGATCATTTAAAGCCCTGTCCCACATTCTAGTTTTTTCATTCATGTGATGGATACAATATTCTTATTCGATTTTATTCATTTCACAAGGTCTAAGTGCTCCACAAAAATTAACATGCTTATAAGAAATAGTACTTTCAGAAGTTTGAGCATGTTTATTGCAATCATCAACAATAGTTTCATTTTTCATGCAAGTGTCTTTATAAGGTTCATGATACATGTCCCAATTTCCTTTAGGAACATTAATATGAGAAGCAAAGGCTCTACACAAATCACCAATAATTTGAGGATCAAGACCATATTTAGCACTAAGCTCTTGAAAATCAGCAGTTTCAGCGAAATACTTAATGCAATCATACTCATAGTTTATACCTAATTCTTTACCTTTGTCGTTATCCCAATCTTCGGTATTGCTTTGAATTCTTTCAAGAAGATCCCACTTAGCTTCAACCTCCGCGCTTGTGAAAGATCCCTCTAAACAAACATCTAGATAGTCCTTGTACTGTCCTGAAAGCCTTGCATAAAAATTATTAATAACAATATTACTAGGGAGCTCATGAATGGTACATTTGAGCATTAGTGACTTCAATCTCCCCCACGCTTGGGCAATACTTTCTCCATCACGAGGACAAAAATTATAAATATAACTAGATGATTCCCCGCGCGTTGCGGCGGAATTTTTTCTCAAAATTAGGTGTTATATAGTGGTGACCATACAAATGAAAAAACATTGAAAATGAGAGAAACATTAGTTATTTAGTGTCAATGTGAGGCTATAAAAAAAGACTTGCTGAAGTTTGTACTAACCAAAGGGTGGACCAGTTAATTGGTTATAAGAAAATTATAAAAATGACAAACTATCAGTTCTAAAATGGACATTTACTATTTGGTCAAGAATAACATTGTTTATAGTAATTATTATCTACTTTTCCTAACATCAAAGTGCAACTTTATGATCAACGTCTCTTACTTGTGAACAATTATGCAATTACTTGGAGCCTAAATTGGAAAAACTTATAAATAGTTCATATATCCATATGAAAAATAGTTTTGCTATTGCATAGTTGAATAATCAAAATGTTTGATAGTGACGTATCAAGAGCAGTTTGTATAAATTATACATGGCCATGTCAATAGTCTCCTCATGCTGCTCAATGTATCCTCTCTAACGAATGGTTGAAAGGTTCAGGAGTTGGAGAAGCTTACTAAAAGAATAGTAGAAAAAAAGTGGAAGGTCAAACAGTAAGCTTTCATGGAGAAGAAAAACTGCAAGGCAATGGGTCTCTTAAGCCCTAGAGAAAAAGGTGTGATACCAAACATAATTAGCATTTACCCATAAAGCGCTGAAGTACAAATAATTGAAGCAATTCAATAATATTTAGGTATTACAATAGTTATATCCCATAGCGTACAACAGTTGTAAACCAAAATCTGAGCGAAATATCACATAATCCATAGAAAGCAGTAATTCAGGTACTCACCTGACTCCTTATATTTTCTTTGCCAATGTTGCAAGTTGAAAAATGGTTGCAAGCTTCAGTACATAGTCCCAGCTGATTGGTTGCCACGAGCACATTTCAGGATACAAAGAGCTGCTACCAAATCAGGAATATATATCCATTGTTGGTCTCCTATATACTCTGACGTGAACAATTGTTTTATGGATGAGACGATCAATAATACCAAGAAGATTCAGTGAATGCATCTTTGGTGCTCTTTTGGTGGTATCAGGTGCATAAGAGATCCATAACCCATTGTAGTCCTCTGAATTTTATTATTGAATGCAATACTTTACGCAGAAGAATAAAGCAGAGCACTAAGAAGCCAAATGCTTACTGCAAAATCTCCAAATTCAGGAAACTGAAGCCGTTGCATGATGATGACCGATGTGAGATGAGAGAAGAGGAGATTGGCGTCGAGATTAGAAGATCAGGTGGAGCAGCTATACCTCAGTTCTCATGGTAGACTTTCTTCGGATCATGAGATGATTTTCCAATAAAGGCCGTGGGATTATTCCATAGGGTTCCCATTGGGGAGATTAGAAGATCAGACACATACACCAAATAGCAGTCCCTCGGTTGCCCAGAGATCATTGGGCAGTGGTTGATTCTGTATATGTGTCCGTTGCATCTGGGAGTCAACACCTCACGAATCCAAGACTGATTGGAAGACCCCCTAGCTCTTCTTTGCCTTCCAACTGCAAGTAAAGACGATGGCAAGGCACGATTTGCAGGCTGGAGGAGGCACAAACGCGGATTGCAAGTACGGGAGGGGAAGGGTCGAGAAAGGGAAGGTGAACATTGTGGGGTTATAACTAATTAAAGCTGAGAAAAAATGGTGGAGAAGGGGAAAACACATGAGAGAAGATTCGTTGAATCTCTGGTGATTATAATGCGGCGGCGGCTGAGAGCATGATCAAGAACACTAACGTCAGCCAAAACTTTTTTTTTACAGAAGAGCAAACGACCGAAACGACTTGTCATTGTCCATTCCATGTACGGGCTTTTCTCCTCTAGCCCAAGTAGGCGGCACGCCCAGACCATGTAGGAAGAAGCGATGCCAGCCCCGTGGAGAAAATCGAGGAGGGCTAGAGACCACACATTTGAAATCCGATGGATGGAAACAATTGAGGTGATGTGGCTGCACCAAATTTCAGCTTGCAAACATTAAATGCATTTTAGTGGGGATGAACTTTATAGATATTATAGATTCCTATCTAAGTGCACTTCATGAGGAGGATAAAATTTAGAGTAAAAGAGAGATTCAAGCTCCTTCCACTCCGAATGATGAGGATCATCTAGTAGCTGATACCATTCCCTTGCTTTGTCCTTAAGTGACAATGGAAATATTTCTTCATGCCATTTTCTCTTGATAAACCTGCAACCTTAAACAACTCACAGAGTTCGTTAAGTTTCAACAAGTGATCATTTGGATGGACTGTTCCATCCCCTGCATAACGTTCATCCATGATCCTTTCAACAATTTTCATAGGTATTTTAGAAGGAATAATTTCAGTAGGTTGATTTAAAATATCACAAACATCATTAGAATTATCACATTTGGGAGATAAAATATCATCAGAGCAAATTTTCTCCTCTGAAGCTGGGGGACTAAAAACATCATAAAAACTAGCTTCCCTAAGCTTGGACTTTTCCATAGTATTAGCAATAATGGTGTCCAAAGAATTCATACTAATAACATTGCTATTAGCATGCAATTAAAATTCCATATGTTTTTAGTTTTCTCTTCAAACACCTCATGTCCTAACTCAAGATAAATACTATAAAGCTCTATATTTTTTTTCCATTAAGCCTAACTAGTGAAAATAAAAACAAGAAACAAAAAGATATAATTGCAAAATCTAAAGGAAATAACTTCGAGCACTCACACACAAGCAACAACACTAGAAAATAGCTTAGTAGCCAGAAGATGTGAGTACCTTTTACCTTACCTCCCCGGCAACGGTGCTAGAAAAGAACTTGATGTCTACGCACGCCAGAATAGGGAGTCGGATGGTACAGTTGAATCATGTAAACAAAAAGGAGTCCCCGAAGGAACTCATGAACAGGTAGGGAGAAACCGCGAAGGAGGAAATCAGAAAAAATTACCCGATATCCTTCGGGCGGATTGGGTGTGGCTTCGTCCCCGAGAATCCTCATCTTCCCATCATCAGTGAAAATCCCCAACTTCTTCAGCTTCCGTTGCTCTATTGGAGTGAACTTAGATATGTCCCATTGATTTCTATGCACACTTCTATTCTTGTAGACAGTGTTGGGCCTCCAAGTGCAGAGGTTTGTAGAACAGAAACAAGTTTCCCTTAAGTGTTTGACCCAAGGTTTATCGAACTCAGGGAGGTAGAGGTCAAAGATATCCCTCTAAAGCAACCCTGCAATTACGATACAAGAAGTCTCTTGTGTCCCCAACACACCCAATACACATGTCAGGTGTATAGGTGCACTAGTTCGGCGAAGATATAGTGAAATGCAAGCAATATGGATGATTATGAGTGGTAATTGCAATCTGAAATAAAAATGGAAGCAAGCAAACATGTAGCAGAACTGATTGTAAACGGTGTTTCAATGCTTAGAAACAAGGCCTAGGGATCATACTTTCACTAGTGGACACTCTCAACAATGATATCATAATTGAATACATAGATATCATCTCTTCACTATGCTACTCTGAACCACTCTTTGGTGGGATAACGAACACCAATTCACCGCGTAGGGCTTACAAAAGCACTCCTTAAAGTTGTGTTCCAAATCTAGGGATACCCCGCTCTATCACTTTGAGCATCCAAAGATAGTACTAACAAACACCACAATTTATAAGTATTTCTATAAAGTTTAGTCTAAGAGACACACACGGTGTGCACACTGTTACCTTCACACCGTGGGACAAGGTCACTCTGGAGATCACATAATAAAACCACTCGAGTAGCATAATAGATGAAGAATAACATCTACTTATTCAACTAGATTACAAATCTCATGATCACATAAAGATCATACCATGGGAGAAAGAGATAGACCACATAGCTACCGGTAAACCCTCAGTCTCGGGGGAGAACTACTCCCTCCTCATCATGGGGGTCAGCAACAGCGATGAAGATGGCGGTGGAGTTGATGGAGATGGCTCCGGGGGCAACTCCCCGCCCCGACAAGGTGCCAGAACAGAGACTTCTATCCCCCGAAACTTGTCTTCGATGGCGGTGGAGCTACAAAACTTTTAGTGGACCGAGGCTGGTTGATTTATGGTTTTCGCATTGGGAGTCAATTTATAGGTGAAAGGACGAGGTCGGTGGGCACCCGAGGGGCCCACACCAGCCCTAGGGGTGGCCAGGGAGGGGGCGCGCCCAGGTATGGTGTGGCTGCCTCGACGCCCTATTTCGTCTCTGCTTTGGACTCCGTCTTCGGGTCGGGAAAAATAGGAACTTTGGCTTTCGTTTCGTCCGATTCCGAGAATATTTCATGGACAACTGATACGCGTACAACACGTGACCGTTGGGAACCCCAAGAGGAAGGTGTGATGCGTACAGCGGCAAGTTTTCCTCAGTAAGAAACCAAGGTTTATCGAACCAGTAGGAGCCAAGAAGCACGTTGAAGGTTGATGGCGGCGAGATGTAGTGCGGCGCAACACCAGGGATTCCGGCGTGGAACCGCACAACACAACCAAAGTACTTTGTCCCAACGTAACAGTGAGGTTGTCAATCTCACCGGCTTGCTGTAACAAAGGATTAGATGTATAGTGTGGATGATGATTGTTTAAGAGAACAGTAGAACAAGTATTGCAGTAGATTGTATTCGATGTTAAGAATGGACCGGGTCCACAGTTCACTAGTGGTGTCTCTCCCATAAGATAAATAGCATGTTGGGTGAACAAATTACAGTTGGGCAATTGACAAATAGAGAGGGCATGACAATGCACATACATGATATGATGAGTATTGTGAGATTTAATTGGGCATTACGACAAAGTACATAGACCGCTATCCAGCATGCATCTATGCCTAAAAAGTCCACCTTCAGGTTATCATCCGAACCCCTTCCAGTATTAAGTTGCAAACAACAGACAATTGCATTAAGTATGGTGCGTAATGTAATCAATAACTACATCCTCGAACATAGCATCGATGTTTTATCCCTAGTGGCAACAACACATCCACAACCTTAGAGGTTTCTGTCACTCCCCCAGATTTAATGGAGACATGAACCCACTATCGAGCATAAATACTGCCTCTTGGAGTTAAGAGTAAAAACTTGGCCAGAGCCTCTACTAATAACGGAGAGCATGCAAGATCATAAACAACACATAGTAGATAGATTGATAATCAACATAGCATAGTATTCTCTATCCATCGGATCCCAACAAACACAACATATAGCATTACAAATAGATGATCTTGATCATGTTAGGCAGCTCACAAGATCCGACAATGAAGCATAATTAGGAGAAGACGATCTAGCTACTGCTATGGCCCCATAGTCCAGGGTGAACTACTCACACATCACTCCGGAGGCGACCATGGCGGTGAAGAGTCCTCGGGAGATGATTCCCCTCTCCAAGGGTGCCGGAGGAGATCTCCTGAATCCCCGAGATGGGATTGGCGGGCGGCGTCTCTGGAAGGTTTTCCGTATCGTGGCTCTAGGTACTGGGGTTTCGCGACGAAGGCTTTAAGTAGGCGGAGGAGATAGGTCAGGGCCACACGAGGGCCCCACGCTAGGCCGGCGCAAGGGCTGGGCCGCGCCGCCCTAGTGTGTCGCCAGCTCGTGGCCCCACTTCATATCATCTTCGGTCTTGTGGAAGCTTCGTGTGAAAATAGGCCCTGGGCGTTGATTTCGTCCAATTGAGAATATTTCCTTACTAGGATTAAACCAAAAACAGAAAACAACAATGGCTCTTCGGCATCTCGTTAATAGGTTAGTGCCGGAAAATGCATAAGTATGACATAAAGTATGCATAAAACATGTAGATATCATCAATAATGTGGCATGGAACATAAGAAATTATCGATACGTCGGAGACGTATCAGCATCCCCTTAGTTTCTGCTCGTCCCGAGCAGGTAAACGATAACAAAGATAATTTCTGGAGTGACATGCCATCATAACCTTGATCATACTATTGTAAGAATATGTAATGAATGCAGCGATCAAAACAATGGTAAATGACATGAGTAAACAAATGAATCATATAGTAAAGACTTTTCATGAATAGTACTTCAAGACAAGCATCAATAAGTCTTGCATAAGAGTTAACTCATAAAGCAATAATTCAAAGTAAAGGTATTGAAGCAACATAAAGGAAGTTAAGTTTCAGCGGTTGCTTTCAACTTGTAACATGTATATCTCATGGATAATTGTCAATGTAAAGTAATATAACAAGTGCAATATGCAAGTATGTAGGAATCAATGCACAGTTCACACAAGTGTTTGCTTCTTGAGGTGGAGAGAAATAGGTGAACTGACTCAACATAAAAGTAGAAGAAAGGGCCCTTCACAGAGGGAAGCATTGATTGCTATATTTGTGCTAGAGCTTTGGTTTTGAAAACAAGAAACAATTTTGTCAACGGTAGTAATAAAGCATATGTGTTATGTAAATTATATCCTACAAGTTGCAAGCCTCATGCATAGTATACTAATAGTGCCCGCACCTTGTCCTAATTAGCTCGGATTACCTGGATTATCATCGCAATGCATATGTTTTAACCAAGTGTCACAAAGGGGTACCTCTATGCCGCCTGTATAAAGGTCTAAGGAGAAAGCTCGCATTGGATTTCTCGCTTTTGATTATTCTCAACTTAGACATCCATACCGTAACAACATAGACAACAGATAATGGACTCCTCTTTAATGCTTAAGCATTCAACAACAGTTAATTTTCTCATATGAGATTGAGGATATTTGTCCAAAACTGAAACTTCCACCATGGATCATGGCTTTAGTTAGTGGCCCAATGTTCTTCTCTAACATTATGCATGCTCTAACCATTCTAGCGGTAAATCTCCCTTACTTCAGACAAGACGGACATGCATAGCAACTCACATGATATTCAACAAAGAGTAGTGATGGCGTCCCCAGGAACATGGTTATCGCACAACAAGCAACTTAATAAGAGATAAAGTGCATAAGTACATATTCAATACCACAATAGTTTTTAGGCTATTTGTCCCATGAGCTATATATTGCAAAGGTGAAGGATAGAAATTTAAAGGTAGCACTCAAGCAATTTACTTTGGAATGGCGGAGAAATACCATGTAGTAGGTAGGTATGGTGGACGCAAATGGCATAGTGGTTGGCTCAAGGATTTTGGATGCATGAGAAGTATTCCCTCTCGATACAAGGCTTAGGCTAGCAAAGTTATTTGAAACAAACACAAGGATGAACCGGTGCAGCAAAACTCACATAAAAGACATATTGTAAACATTATAAGACTCTATACCGTCTTCCTTGTTGTTCAAACTCTTTACTAGAAATTATCTAGACCTTAGAGAGACCAATTATGCAAACCAAATTTTAGCAAGCTCTATGTATTTCTTCATTAATAGGTGCAAAGTATATGATGCAAGAGCTTAAACATGAGCACAACAATTGCCAAGTATCACATTATCCAAGACATTTTACCAATTACTACATGTAGCATTTCCCGTTTCCAACCATATAACAATTTAACGAAGAAGATTCAACCTTCGCCATGAATACTATGAGTAAAGCCTAAGGACATATTTGTCCATATGCAACAGCGGAGCGTGTCTCTCTCCCACACAATGAATGCTAGGATCCATTTTATTCAAAAAAAACAAAACAAAAACAAACAGACGCTCCAAGCAAAGTACATAAGATGTGATGGAATAAAAATATAGTTTCACTAGAGGAACCTGATAATGTTGTCGATGAAGAAGGGATGCCTTGGGCATCCCCAAGCTTACGCTTGAGTCTTCTTGAAATATGCAGGGGTGAACCACCGGGCATCCCCAAGCTTAGAGCTTTCATTCTCCTTGATCATATTGTATCATCTCCCTCTATTGATCCTTGAAAACTTCCTCCACACCAAACTCAAAACAACTCATTAGAGGGTTAGTGCACAATCAAAATTTACATGTTCAGAGGTGACACAATCATTCTTAACACTTCTGAACATTGCACAAAGCTACTGAAAGTTAATGGAATCGAAAAATCCATCAAGCATAGCAAAACAGGCAATGCGAAATAAAAGGCAGAATCTGTCAAAACAGAACAGTTCGTAAAGACGAATTTTATTGAGGCACCAGACTTGCTCAAATGAAAATGCTCAAATTGAATGAAAGTTGCTTACATATCTGAGGATCACTCAAGTAAATTGGCATAATTTTCTGAGTTACCTACAGAGGATTAGACCCAGATTCGTGACAGCAAAGAAATCTGTCTCTGCGTAGTAATCCAAATCTAGTATGAACCTTACTATCAACGACTTTACTTGGCACAACAATGCACAAAACTAAGATAAGGAGAGGTTGCTACAGTAGTAACAACTTCCAAGACTCAAATATAAAACAAAAGTACTGTAGTAAAAACATGGGTTGTCTCCCATAAGCGCTTTTCTTTAACGCCTTTCAGGCGCAGAAAGTGTGTATCAAGTATTATCAAGAGACGAAGCATCAACATCACAATTTGTTCTAATGATAGAATCAAAAGGTAACTTCATTCTATTTCTAGGGAAGTATTCCATACCTTTCTTGAGAGGAAATTGATATTTAATATTACCTTCCTTCATATCAATGATAGCACCAACAGTTCGAAGAAAAGGTCTTCCCAATATAATGGGACAAGATGCATTGCATTCAATATCCAAGACAACAAAATGAACGGGGACAAGGTTATTGTTAACGGTAATGTGAACATTATCAACTCTCCCCAAAGGTCTCTTTGTAGAATTATCAGCAAGATTAACATCCAAATAACAATTTTGCAATGGTGGCAAGTCAAGCATATTATAGATCTTTCTAGGCATAACGGAAATACTTGCACCAAGATCACATAAAGCATTACAATCAAAGTCATTGACCTTCATCTTAATGATGGGCTCCCAACCATCCTCTAGCTTCCTAGGAATAGAAGTTTCGCGATTTAATTTCTCTTCTCTAGCTTTTATGAGAGCATTTGTAATATGTTTCGTGAAAGCCAAATTTATAGCACTAGCATTAGGACTCTTAGCAAGTTTTGTAAGAACTTTATAACTTCAGAGATGTGGCAATCATCAAAATCCAAACCATTATAATCTAAAGCAATGGAATCATT
Source organism: Lolium multiflorum (assembly GCA_030979885.1). Taxonomy (NCBI): domain Eukaryota; kingdom Viridiplantae; phylum Streptophyta; class Magnoliopsida; order Poales; family Poaceae; genus Lolium; species Lolium multiflorum. Next base: position 220,404,420 of record CM061750.1, read on the forward strand.
ATCCCCAATGTTGGAAAAAATTTCAGCAGTTTTATCACAGGCAGCAGTTTTAGCAGTTTCAGGCAGTTTTTCACGCTTTGCATTAGAAGTGGAAACATTGCCAACACCAATTATTTTACCATTAATAGTAGGAGGTGCAGCAACATGTGGAGCATTAGCATTACTAGTGGTGGTAATAGTCCAAACTTTAGCTATATTATCTTCTTTAGCATTTTCTTCTTTCTCTAACCTAGCACGCAATTCGGCCATCAATCTTATATTCTCATTAATTCTAACTTGGATGGAATTTGCTGTAGTAACAATTTTATTATCTATATCCTCAGGTTTAGCAGCCATTTTATTAATTAAAGAAGATTGTGACGTAGACATGTATGAGATTCGGTTTTCAGCATTTGCAAGTTTAGTTTGCAACCCAGAGATCTCCATATTCAGATTTTCAAGTTGATTTCCTATATTCTTCAACAAGGTAGATTGTTCATTCATAGTTTTAGTAAATAATTTATTTTGCTCATATTGTGATTGCATAAAGCTCTTGGTGGATCTTTCAATTTCTAACATCTTTTCCTCATTAGGTGAAGCATATCTACCATAAGAGTTACCATTAGCAGGATATGGCCTAGAATTATTATAATTGTTATTTTTAATGAAATTCACATCAACATGTTCTTTTTGAGCAACCAATGAAGCTAACGGAACATTATTAGGATCAACATTAGTCCTATCATTCACAAGCATAGACATAATAGCATCAATCTTATCACTCAAGGAAGAGGTTTCTTCACAAATTTACCTTCTTACCTTGTGGAGCTCTTTCCATGTGCCATTCAGAGTAATTAATCATCATATTATCAAGAAGCTTTGTTGCGCCAAGAGTGATGGACATAAAGGTACCTCTAGTAGCTGAATCCAATAGGTTCCGCGAAGAAAAATTCAGTCCTGCATAAAAGGTTTGGATGATCATCCAAGTAGTCACCATGGGTTGGGAAATTTTTAACCAAAGATTTCATTCTTTCCCATGCTTGTGCAACTGATGGCGTGTAACTCACACGTTCGTTGGGAACCCCAAGAGGAAGGTATGATGCGCACAGCAGCAAGTTTTCCCTCAGAAAGAAACCAAGGTTTATCGAACCAGGAGGAGCCAAGAAGCACGTTGAAGGTTGATGGCGGCGGGATGTAGTGCGGCGCAACACCAGAGATTCCGGCGCCAACGTGGAACCCGCACAACACAACCAAAGTACTTTGCCCCAACGAAATGTGAGGTTGTCAATCTCACCGGCTTGCTGTAACAAAGGATTAACCGTATTGTGTGGAAGATGATTGTTTGCAGAAAACAGTAGAACAGTATTGCAGTAGATTGTATTTCAGTAAAGAGAATTGGACCGGGGTCCACAGTTCACTAGAGGTGTCTCTCCCATAAGACGAACAGCATGTTGGGTGAACAAATTACAGTTGGGCAATTGACAAATAAAGAGAGCATGACCATGCACATACATATCATGATGAGTATAGTGAGATTTAATTGGGCATTACGACAAAGTACATAGACCGTCATCCAACGCATCTATGCCTAAAAAGTCCACCTTCAGGTTATCATCCGAACCCCTCCAGTATTAAGTTGCTAACAACAGACAATTGCATTAAGTATTGCGCGTAATGTAACTAGTGACTACATCCTTGAACATAGCACTAATGTTTTATCCCTAGTGGCAACAGCACATCCATAACCTTAGTGGTTCTTGTCACCCCTTCAGATTCAGGCATGAACCCACTATCGAGCATAAATACTCCCTCTTGGAGTTACTAGCATCAACTTGGCCAGAGCATCTACTAATAACGGAGAGCATGCAAGATCATAAACAACACATAAGCATAGCTTTGATAATCAACATAACAAGTATTCTCTATTCATCGGATCCCAACAAACGCAACATATAGAATTACGTATAGATGATCTTGATCATGTTAGGCAGCTCACAAGATCCGACAATGATAGCACAATGGGGAGAAGACAACCATCTAGCTACTGCTATGACCCATAGTCCAGGGGTAGACTACTCACACATCACACCGGAGGCGACCATGGCGGCGTAGAGTCCTCCGGGAGATGATTCCCCTCTCCGGGTGCCGGAGGCGATCTCCTGGATCCCCCGAGATGGGATCGGCGGCGGCGGCCTCGGAAGGTTTTCCGTATCGTGGTTCTCGCACTGGGTTTTCGTCACGGAGACTTTTTATAGGCGAAAGGGCAGGTCAAGAGGCACGGGGCCCCACACCATAGGGCCGCGCGGCCAAGGGGGGCCGCGCCGCCCTATAGTGTGGCCCTCCGTGGCCCCTCTTCGTCTCTCCTTCGGACTTCTGGAAGCTTCGTGAGAAAATAGGCCCCTGGGCTTTGATTTCGTCCAATTCCGAGAATATTTCCTTACTAGGATTTCTGAAACCAAAACAGCAGAAAACAGGAACTGGCACTTCGGCATCTTGTTAATAGGTTAGTTCCAAAATGCACGAATATGACATAAAGTGTGCATAAAACATGTAGATAACATCAATAATGTGGCATGGAACATAAGAAATTATCGATACGTCGGAGACGTATCAGCAACATGCTCATTATACAATTGTTTAAAATTCATTATGCTACTCCTTAAAGATATAATTTTAGCAGGAGGATAATATCTACCAATAAAAGCATCCTTGCATTTAGTCCATGAATCAATACTATTCTTAGGCAGAGATAGCAACCAATCTTTAGCTCTTCCTCTTATTGAGAAAGGAAACAATTTTAATTTTATTATGTCACCATCTACATCCTTATACTTTTGCATTTCACATAGTTCAACAAAGTTATTGAGATGGGCAGCAGCATCATCAGAACTAACACCAGAAAATTGCTCTCTCATAACAAGATTCAGTAAAGCAGGTTTAATTTCAAAGAATTCTGCTGTAGTAGCAGGTGGAGCAATAGGTGTGCATAAGAAATCATTATTATTTGTGGTTGTGAAGTCACACAACTTAGTATTTTCAGGAGTACCCATTTTAGCAACAGTAAATAAAACAAACTAGATAAAGTAAATGCAAGTAACTAATTTTTTGTGTGTTTTTAATATAGCAAACAAGATAGCAAATAAAGTAAAACTAGCAACTAATTTTTTTGTATTTTGTTTTAGTGCAGCAAACAAAGTAGTAAGTAAAGTAAAGCAAACAAAAACAAAGTAAAGAGATTGGAATGTGGAGACTCCCCTTGCAGCGTGTCTTGATCTCTCGGCAACGGCGCCGAAACTTGATACGCGTACAGACGCGACCGTTGGGAACCCCAAGAGGAAGGTGTGATGCGTACAGCGGCAAGTTTTCCCTCAATAAGAAACCAAGGTTTATCGAACCAGTAGAAGCCAAGAAGCACGTTGAAGGTTGATGGCGGCGAGATGTAGTGCGGCGCAACACCAGGGATTCCGCGCCAACGGGAACTGCACAACACAACCAAAGTACTTTGTCCCAACGTAACAGTGAGGTTGTAAATCTCACCGGCTTGCTGTAACAAAGGATTAGATGTATACTGTGGATGATGATTGTTTGCAGAGAACAGTAGAACAAGTATTGCAGTAGATTGTATTCGATGTTAAGAATGGATCGGGGTCCACAGTTCACTAGTGGTGTCTCTCCCATAAGATAAATAGCATGTTGGGTGAAAAAATTATAGTTGGGCAATTGACAAATAGAGAGGGCATGACAATGCACATACATGATATGATGAGTATTGTGAGATTTAATTGGGCATTACGACAAAGTACATAGACCGCTATCCAGCATGCATCTATGCCTAAAAAGTCCACCTTCAGGTTATCATCCGAACCCCTTCCAGTATTAAGTTGCAAACAACAGACAATTGCATTAAGTATGGTGCGTAGTGTAATCAATAACTACATCCTCGAACATAGCATCGATGTTTTATCCCTAGTGGCAACAGCACATCCGCAACCTTAGAGGTTTCTGCCACTCCCCCAGATTTAATGGAGACATGAACCCACTATCGAGCATAAATACTCCCTCTTGGAGTTAAGAGTAAAAACTTGGCCAGCGCCTCTACTAATAACGGAGAGCATGCAAGATCATAAACAACATAGTAGATAGATTGATAATCAACATAGCATAGTATTCTCTATCCATCGGATCCCAACAAACACAACATATAGCATTACAAATAGATGATCTTGATCATGTTAGGCAGCTCACAAGATCCGACGATGAAGCATAATTAGGAGAAGACGACCATCTAGCTACTGCTATGGACCCATAGTCCAGGGTGAACTACTCACACATCACTCCGGAGGCGACCATGGCGGTGAAGAGTCCTCCGGAGATGATTCCCCGGCAGGGTGCCGGAGGCGATCTCCTGAATCCCCCGATATGGGATTGGCAGCGGCGGCGTCTCCGGAAGGTTTTCCGTATCGTGGCTCTCGGTACCGGGGGTTTCGCGTGAAGGCTTTAAGTAGGCGGAGGAGATAGGTCAGGCCACACGAGGGCCCCACATGCTAGGCCGGCGCGACCAAGGGCTGGGCCGCGCCGCCCTAGTGTGTCGCCAGCTCGTGGCCCCACTTCGTATCATCTTCGGTCTTGTGGAAGCTTCGTGTGAAAATAGGCCCCTGGGCGTTGATTTCGTCCAATTCCGAGAATATTTCCTTACTAGGATTTCTGAAACCAAAACAGCAGAAAACAGCAACTGGCTCTTCGGCATCTCGTTAATAGGTTAGTGCCGGAAAATGCATAAATATGACATAAAGTATGCATAAAACATGTAGATATCATCAATAATGTGGCACGGAACATAAGAAATTATCGATACGTCGGAGACGTATCAGCAACTTTTGTGAAATACAAAAACAGCAGAAAACTAGAATTGGCACTGTAGCATCTTGTCAAAAGGTTAGTTCCATAAAATGCATAAAAATGCAACGAAGTGTAAAAAAAACATATAGAAATTAGTGTAAAACAAGCATGGAGCATCAAAAAGTATAGATACGTTTGCAACGTATCACCCATCCGGACACCTTCTTCTTTTCTGCCCGTTCACCGATGGTGGTGCTGGTGGCGGTGTTCTTGGCGCGCTTTGACCTAACCATGGCAGCGAAGGGAGAGCTAAAGCGCGAAGCGGGAGCAAGGAGTAGATTGCGCTAGCAATGGCAAAGAGACGGTTTTGTGCGACGGAGTGAGAAGGGTAAAAGTGAGGACCAGGGATTACATTTTAACCTGGAAGGCGAAGCAGATCGGTCGTTCAATGGAGAGAAGATAATCCTAACCGTACACATGGCAGAAAAGTACAAATATTCTTTAAGTTTCACATTGAAGTAAAGGAATTACCGCGCGCGTGCATGTGAGAACCCCACTAAGTGCAATGTGGGGGAAGGGCAGGTATACTGGATCCACAAACTGTGGTCCACCAACAGCCACAGTCTAACGAGTCGACAGCACACTACCGGCGTTAGCATTGACGTCTGGGGCAAGAAAATCTTCGAGTCAACGAGACAATATAGAATGTGTGGCATGAATTTTGGAGCCTACGTCCAGTTGCAAGCACCCGGTCATAGGCTCGGGGGCTACTCTTATCGGGAGCATTGTTCATGCTTCCGATAAGATGCGAAATAGTGGGAAAATATAGAGTTGATTAAAAGAAAGTTGAGCGTACACTCAAGTGCAAACACTCGGCTGTAGCCTCGGGGGCTACTCCCATCGAGAGCGCTGGTCGTGCACCCGAAGAAATTTATCAATATACAAAAGAGAAATACAACAATTCAATATAGATGAACCCGAAGAATTTCAGCAGTGGGTAGACATCTTCGAGTTTCATAAACTCATCATGTACTCCTGATACGTCCAATTTGCATCACTATTTTATATCATAATTTGCTGTTATTCATTGATATATTTCATATTTGGAGATGATACTTATGTTATTTCATCTATTTTGCATGTTTCATGATTATTGGAGGATCGCGCACTGGAGTCAGGATTCTGCTGGAAAAAGCGCCGTCAGAATGCAATATTTCGGAAGATCAACAATTGACGAAATTATATGAAAATTCCTATTTTCCAGAGATGAAGGGAGCTGAGCCGGGAGGCCGCCATGGGCCCACCTCACAGGCCGGCGCGGCCAAGGCCTGGGCCGCGCCGCCTGTGGGGAGGGGCCCACAGCCCCCTCTCGCCTCCTCTCCTTCGCGTATTTCTTCGTCCCGAAAACCTAAGCTCCAGGGGATAGTCGCGAAGAGTCACAACCGCCTCTGCGGGGCGGAGAACACCAGAGAGAAAGAGCTCTCCGGCAGGCTGAGATCCGCCGGGGAAATTCCCTCCCGGAGGGGGAAATCGACGCCATCGTCACCGTCATCGAGCTGGACATCACCTCCATCACCACCGTCATCATCTAGATCATCATCACCGCCGTCTCCACCGCTGCACATCATCACCGCTGTAACAATTTGGGTTGAATCTTGATTGTTTGATAGGGGAAACTCTCCCAGTATTGATTTCTACTTGTTATTGATGCTATTGAGTGAAACCATTGACCCAAGGTTTATGTTCAGATTGTTATTCATCATCATATCACCTCTGATCATGTTCCATATGATGTCTCGTGAGTAGTTCGTTTAGTTCTTGAGGACATGGGTGAAGTCTAAATGTTAGTAGTGAAGTATGGTTGAGTAATATTCAATGTTATGATATTTAAGTTGTGATGTTATTCTTCTAGTGGTGTCATGTGAACGTCGACTACATGATACTTCACCTTTATGGGCCTAGGGAATGCATCTTGTATTCGTTTGCCAATTGCGGGTTTGCCGGAGTGACAGTAACCTAAGCCCCGTTGGTATATCGGTGCAGGAGGGATAGCAGGATCTCAGAGTTTAAGGCTGTGGTTAGATTTATGTTAATTACTTTCTTGTAGTTGCGGATGCTTGCAAGGGGTATAATCACAAGTATGTATTAGTCCTAGGAAGGGCGGTGCATTAGCATAGGTTCACCCACACAACACTTATCAAAACAATGAAGATTAATTAGCCATATGTAGCGAAAGCACTAGACTAAAATCCCGTGTGTCCTCAAGAACGTTTGGTCATTATAAGTAAACAAACCGGCTTTTCCTTTGTGCTAAAAAGGATTGGGCCACTGCAATTGTTACTCTCGCTATTTACTTACTCGTACTTTATTCATCCTACATCAAAACCCCTGAATACTTGTCTGTGAGCATTTACAAAGAATCCTTCATCGAACTGCTCAACACCTTCTGCTCCTCGTTGGGATCAAAGTAGCTTTAAACGGCTCGGCGCCAAAGAGGAAGGTGACGCCAAAAGCAACCGGAGGACGTCAGCCTCCCCGATTAAAGAAGATACCGGCGTCACCTATGATTAAAGTTACTTTGTAAAGTAGTTTGTCTAGTCAAAGATGCCATTAGGGTTTCCTAGGTTTCTTCCCCTGTAAGCCACCCTCTCCCCTATATAAGGAGAGGGGACACCCCCCATCACGGGGAGAGGTTATGTTGCGAGCTATGTTGTATGCAGAAACTTGTAACCTCAAGAGATCAATGAATAGAAGGATCTAGAGCAGAGTTCTTCCTTGTGTCTTTCTTCTTCTACCTCTAGTTCTTGAGGAAAGCACCCGGAAGTTCATCCAATCTAATCCAAAACCCTCACCCGAATCCTCTAGCGTCCATCCGGCCCCAACTTAAGCCATCCAATGGCATCTGCTCGTTCGCCACGACGACAGTAGTGATGATCCAGAAGGGTAGGCCAACGAACCGACGGCAAAAGCTGATTACTCGACAGGTAAACATGGTAGTACTATCACCACCACCAACTGTCGAGTACCTTAATTGGTCAGATCGGCCAATAGGATTCAGCAAAGAAGATCACCCACCCCAGATGTCGTGTCCAGGACATTCAGCGATGGTGTTACTAGCAGTCATCGAAGGGTACGAGATCCCTCGAGTATTCATAGATAGGGGAAGCAGCATACACGTATTCATGCAATAACGCCCGAGAAACCAAACTACCCTTTGGGAAAAATAGCACTTGATGTACAATTTGGGACAGTGGAGCACTTCGGGAAGGAAAAGCTCGAGTTTGAGGTCATGGATTGGCCATGACAGTACTACGCCCTGGGGCGACCCGCATATGCCAGGTTCATGGCAGTGCCGCATTACACATACCTATTGTGGAGGATTCCTGGACCCAATGGCCCAATAACGGTCAGTGGATGTTTCGCCTTGTCAGATAAGTGCGATAGGGACTTCAACAAAATTTCTGAGTTGTTTGGAATGCAAGCGGAGTACGAGGCGACAAAGCTCACCACCAACCATGATGTGTTGCCATACGCGGGTAGCTATATCCTTGCAAGAGCAAGCTTTCGACATCTCCAAGGACTCGAAGGAAGTACAGGTCCACCCAACAGATCCCAAGAAGACAACATCCATCGCGGCCAACCTGGACCGTGCATAGGAAAGCGCGCTCATCGAGTTCCTCCTTGAGCGCTGGGAAATCTTCGCATGCTATCCAGCTAACATGCCAAGAGTACCCAAGAAACTTGCCGAGCACGCACTTAATTTGGTTCCAAGAGCCAGACCAATACGACAACATTTGCACTGTTTTTCTAAGCCAAACCGCAAAGCCATGCTGTCAGAAATCCATCGCCTTGAAGATGCTGGAGTCATCAAAGAAATAAAGGAGGCCACTTGGGTCGCTAATCCAGTTCTGGTCCCGAAGAAAAACACTGATGTCCTTCGCATGTGCGTCGACTTCACATGTCTCAATATACATTGTCCAAAGGATCACTTCCCCCTCCCTCGGATCGATCAAATTATCGACTCCACCGTAGGCTGCGAACGTGTTTCCTTACTGGATGCATACTCTGGTTACAATCAGATCCAATTAAAAAAGTGGACGAAGTCAAAACAGCTTTTATAACTCCTTATGGCATGTTCTGCTACAAAACAATGCCGTTCGGGTTGAAGAACGCGGGAGCCACATAGCAGCACATGATGCAACTTGCAACTCAGATTGGCAAGAACATCCAAGTATACATCAACGACATGGTCATCAGGATGAAAAGTGGGTCATCTCTAATCGATGATCTTCGAGAAACATTCGACAACCTCGATAAGTTCCGTATCAAATTGAACCCGACAAAATATTCCTTTGGTGTTCCTGGGGGAGAACTCCTCGGATACTTAGTGTCGGCTAGAGGAATTGAAGCAAATCCTGAGAAAATACAAGCCGTCCTGACGATGAAGAAACCAGCTAAGCTTAGGGAAATACAACAGTTAACGGGCCGTGTCGCAGCTTTAAGCAGATTTGTCGCTAGGTTGGGAGAAAAAGTGTAACCATTCTATAAGCTTATAAAATAGGGAGAAAAGTTCGAGTGGAACGAGGAAGCAGATAAAGTGTTCGAGCACTTGAAGCGCACTATTTCAACACCACCAGTTCTAGTGGTACCACGAGAAAAAGAACCTTTACTGCTATACATCGCAGCCACCCCGCAGGTGGTTAGCACCATCCTTGTCATGGAACGGGGAGAAGAAGGGAAGATCCATGGGGTTCAACGACCTGTATTTCCTCGGTGAAGTTTTATCTCCATCCAAGCAGCGGTACCCGCATTATCAGAAGCTAACATATGAGTCTTTATGTCCGCAAGAAAATTGAGACACGACTTTTCGGCACACCCGATCGTGGTAGTCAATGAAGCACCCCTCTCAAACATCTTCAACAACCCTGAAGCTACAGGACGTGTCTCCCTTTGGGGAATAGAAATTTCCCCTCGGGACATCACATATGAAAAAGGAAATGCAATCAAGTCGCAGATCTTGCCAGATTTTGTAGCAGAATAGATAGAGCTTCAAAATACAGGACCACCAGACTTATCGAGTACCTGGCACATGAATTTCGACGGGTCCAAGAGAACAGAAGGAGCAGGAGACGGGGTGATACTTACCTCTCCGCAAGGCGATAAAATGAAGTACATATTGCAGACGACCTTCTCAAATGCATCAAACAACGAAGCAGAATATGAGGGTTTGCTCCATGGGATGAGAATGGCAAAAGCATGCGGCACAACGCGCTTGAAAATCTTCAGAGACTCGCAGTTAGTAGCGTAGCAGGTGATGAACAAGTGCGATGCGTTCAATGATAACATGATCGTATCGGAATGCATACAATGACCTTGAAATAACTTTTGATGGATGTGAAGTAAATCATGTGAGTAGATTCAGTAACGATGAAGCCGATATTCTAGCAAATATCAGGTCACAGTGCCTACCCATACCCCAGGAGTATTTTGGGAGGAAATCAGTGAGAGGTCAATCAACCCGATAAAGCATGCAGCACGAGAGAAGCGAGCGAAAAAGAAGGACAAGCATAAAAAAGACTCGGGGGCTGCAGCAGCCCCAGAATCATCGACTTTGGACGAGGAGGAGGAACAAGAGGAGGTGTTGATGGTACAGATTCCATGGATGCAAGCATATTTGGCGTACATCGTAAGGAAAGAAATACCGGAAGACCCAGTCGAGGCTCGCAGAGTCATTAGGCGATCTAAAGCATTCACATTTGTTGTGTCACACCCAAAGAGGGATAGCTCATACTTAAGGACATACATGAAGGAATATGCGACCATCATGCAAGCAGTCGAGTAATTGCGACCATAGCATTCCGGGCGGGGTTTTATTGGCAGTCAACCATAGAGGACGCGAAGAACATTGTGCGTACATATGAAGCCTGTCAAAGATTCGCGTCCAAGCCGCACACTCCATCAGCCGAGCTGACACCAATACCTCCGGCATGGCCTTTCGCCTAGTGGGGGCTCGACATGGTAGGAAAATTTCATAAGTCTTGGACAGGAGGCCATGTTTACCTACTTGTGGTAGTCGATAGGTTCACTAAATGGGTTGAGGTAAAACCGATAACGATAGCAGTTTCAACGGCAGCCGTAAATTTCATCAAGGGCATCATTTTTCAATTCGGTGTTCCGAACAACATAATAACAGACAATGGCTCTAACTTCACCTCTCGAGAGTTCAAGGAGTACTGCAAAGGACTGGGTATCAAGCTACATTTCACATCAGTGGCGCATCCAAAAACCAATGGTCAAGTCGAAAAAGCAAATGGTATCATCTGCAATGGCATCAAGAAACGCTTGTTAGCGCCACTCGTAAAAGCAAGGCATGCCTGGGTTGACGAGTTACCCTCCGTGTTATGGAGTCTGCGAACAACACCAAATGCAGTAACTCGAGAGACGCCTTTCTTTCTGGTCCACGGCACCGAAGCCATGCTTCCGGTGTTTCTGGCTCATGATTCTCCACGAGTCGCAAAATACAACGAAGAAGCTTCGCAAAGAGCACCAGAAGATGACGTTGATGCAGTCTATGAGGCAAGGGATGTTGTCTTATCTCGAGTAAGAGCATACCAATAGAACTTTAAAAATTATCACAGTCGTCGACTCCGTCCCCTATCTTTCGAGGTCGGTGATCTAGTCCTTCGATTCAATCAAGATGGCCATGAAAACTGGAATCTCCATGGGTAGGACCATACATCGTCATAGAGGTCATTCCATGCGGAGGTTATCGCCTCTAGGATAAGAAGACGGGCAAAGTCGAAGGGAACCCGTGGAACGCCGCACAATTATGGTGTTTCTACGCGTAGAAAAAGGCCATCGGAGTTTTATGCGCAAGACCATGTAAACATACAATGTTCCTGAACAGCTCGCAAGTTTTCAGACGCACTCTTTTTTCTTTTCAGGGTACCGAGTGGGACTGAAAGGTTTCTAATGAGGCGGGCTTGCTTTGATGAAATATAAGCATGGTTTGAATAAATATAGTGGTGTCGGATATTACATTTTTCTTCGCAATCAATGCTTGGGGGCTCGACCCGCAAATTAAATATAAGTTAACTCGACAAACATCATAATATACTCACTTTGGCTTCGTACAAGTCTCGCGGGTAAATCAGTCGTGACCAAGAACTATTGCCACCTGATACTCGGGGGCTTAGTTGGGAAACAAATATTGAAACAACATGGTCACTTCAAAATATATTCTCCTTGAACGCACAAGAGTCTCGCGGACATATAAAAATAGTTTGATCATATGGTGCACATGGCAAATGGCTCTTGCTACCCGATGATCGGGTCCTCAGCCGAAAAATATACAACAAATACAATATACTTACAGACATGCGTCTTGGTTTGAAGTTAACCTCACGCAAAAATCAATATAGCTATACAAGATTACATAGAAGTATTTACATCCAGCTGTCTATATTTTCGTTCGAGGCATGCATTTGTTGTGTTGACTCACCATATCGGAAATTCTTGAAGAAACCAGAGTCTACTTCGAGCAGCTTGTCAATTATCTTTTCAGCAGGACCAGATACAACTTCAATATGACGATCAGGCTTCAAAAGAACTCCCTTTGCAACGTCTTCGAGATCAATCTTCGGGTGATGAATCCTAAGCCAGATTAGAGCAAATTTCTCCCTAGCAACCATTGCCTTCACAAAGCTGTGAATGTCCCGTATGTTCTTGAACTTTTCCATCAGATCAGTGAAATTTTTGGGCTGCGGATTGTGACGAAACATGGCATTGTATACCATACCCATCGAACTGCGACAAAAATCGAGAAAACCACGTGCTTGAGTAGCGCGGTCTTGAAATTGGACGATCGCGCGACAGTGTGCTTCGTCCACCCAGAAATTAACATTAGCTTCAGCCGCAAGCCGCATGAGACCTCCAACCCGTAGTTTCACTCTTCTTTCTTTGGCAGCAGCATCCAAAGAAGAACCTATGAGGAAAGGAAAGCAATATAGTAAGTAATTGTCAGACAAGATTTTTTCTAGTCAGAAAATTTGGAAAATGAAGTGTATCAGCCATATCTTGACTTGCAATAGTCATAAGCTCAATCATATAATGTTCACGTTCAGCAGCAGCACGTGTCACCTTCAAAGTAGCAGCTTTTTCCAGATTGAAAGATTCTCGCGCTTGAAGAAGAGCGGTTTGTTCACATTCAGAAGATTTCCTTGCCTGATCCAGGTCATAGCTTGTTTCTTAACTGCAGTTGTTGCCGCAGATCTTCCATTTCTCTTTTTATCGAGTCAGGCACAACCGGTGTGGTTGGGCTAGCAGTCTCAGAGATCTCTGTGGGCCTCGGGACATCGCAAAAGTATCGAGACATCCAGTTTCAACATAGTCATCAAACAGTAACTGGAAAAAGTGTAAAACGTTCGACATCAATTTCTCGGCAAGCTGATTTTTCATTCATCATCAAAATATATTACAGGGGAATGTCCAAAAGGCCGCAGCCGATAAAGTTACTTACAAAATAGTTAAAAAGACCAAAATGACAAATTTCTATGAAAGCGAAGGAACAAAGTTATCTACTTGACCTCGGCCTGAGTAGTATTGGTGGAGGAAGCCGCCGGGTCGATGATGGCGATCAGTTTCTTTAAGAAGGCCTTCGCGTTCTTCATCAGACCAGTCCATTTTTCTTTGGTCAGGCCTCAAACAGTCGCCACCTTTGCCCAATCAACCTTTTCGCCACTGGCTATTGACAGCGCAATGGTGCCGTCAACACCAATTCTCAAAAGCAGTTTGGCGACGCGCCAAAATAGGGCCATCCTTGCCCGTGAAGCACTTGGCGAGAGGTTCAAATTTGTCCAACATAGGATCCTTCAGGAAGAAGTGCGGGAACAAACGTTCGAAAGCAACCCGACCTTCTTTCAAGCAGTCTCGCGCAAGGAGGTAGTTCATCTCTAGCAACCTAAGAGAATCCAGGAGCTCATCTTCTTCTTGCTCTTGGTTCTTAGTGTACATCTCACCAATATGCTCTGCTGAAAAAAGGGTAATTTTCAGTTTAGGCATGGCACCAACAAAATCAAAAATTTGTAGAGGAAAGGTCAAGATAACGGTACTCGAGAATCTGTCGGATTGCTTGTCGAGCCGCTTAATTATGTCGACTTCTCGGTGGGGAGTATGCTCAGTTTTTTCTTTCAAGGCCAGTTCTGCGGCATCAAGTCTAGTTTGCAGATCATTAGCACTCGTAGCTTTTGCTTCGGCATCTTTGCGAGCTTCTTCGCTAGCCACGAGCTTCTTTTTGAGCTCCTTGGTGTGCTCCTGCGCGGCGCACAGAGAATCTGAAAAAAGATAGATAGTTACATTACAGCAATCAATAAGAGGTTATCAAGACAAAATATACAAAAATCACCTCTCAAGGTATCAGCTTCATCGTACCCGATAAAGAGAGTAGCCATGTCGAGCATCTCCTTTGTTATAGGCTACAAACAGTCGAGATGCACAAGAGAGAAGAAGGATAAGAAGATGATCATTGTTGAACAGGAAGGAAGCAAAGAGCAAGAAAAACGAACTTACATCATCCAGATGGGGAGTCGACAGATTTCCGGCGGTAACAACCCCTTTGCCAGCATTGCCCGTTCTTAGTTTATTCTTTAACGGCCGGGGGCTCTTCGTCGGATCCGTGACTTCAGGGAGTATTTTCGGGTCCTCGGAGACAACCAATGTTTTGTGATGTACTTGTGTTTGCTGGTCCAGAAGCATTATGTTCCGAGTGCATCTCGTCGTCCCTGACATAAGAAAGGGAAGTGTTTAGATAAAAGGATGAAGAAGTCGAGTATAAATGGTGTGGCAAAGGAGAAGCAAACTTACGAACTCAAGTCAACAGTTGTCTCGAACAGATCAAAAGCTAGAGGCTGCTCATGGGGAAGATTCTTCTATCGCAGGTTCAGCTAGCTTTGAAGTACCCGAGTCATCAGTTTGCCTTTTTCTTTTTCTGCCATCTGGGGAAGTCGCAGAAGGAGGAGCAGAGTGTGTTCAGGATGAGTCGGAGATGTGAGGTGATGAACCCGCACTTTTTTCAGATTCCGCGGGTTCACTATCGCGAACCGAAGCTTCCTGGGAACCATCAGCAACAATTCTCCGCTCGGGCGCTTCCCTATTTTCGGGAACAGGTGGAAGGGAAGAGATTGACTGGTGTTTCTACACAAATAGGTTGCGAGTTAAATTGTGAAAGATAAGATAGGTAGGAAAAAACAAGTAAAAATTCGAGAAGGGAACTTACAGCTGAAAGGGCGAGTGCGCCACTGACTGGCTTCACGCGGCAAGATGATGGCACGTCAAATTTCTTACTAAGTGAGGTAAAGCGGCGGACCAATTTCTCCAAGTCTTTGACAGGAAGATCCTCAGATATCCTGCAGCATCACCAGCTCCAAAATAAAGCCAGAGAGGACCCGAACGAGCTTGGATAGGCTGTACACGAATCCGCGGGAAATGTGCTAGTATCTGCACACCCGACAACTCTTTTCCTCGAGTATGCTGCAACTTATTAATCTGCTTGAGTAAATGTTCTATAGGTGCAATTTCTTCTGGAGTAGCTACGGCATCCCAAGATTGACGCCTCAGGATTTCCTGCGACATGTCAAAAGGAGCGAGGCCGTATTGATGGTCGCCAGTTGTTTCATCCTTCACATAGAGCCATTTCTTGCGCCAGCCTTGGACCGAGTCGGCGAATTTCAGATCAAAATAGCCGGCTTCAGGCCGAACGCAGATGCAGACACCACCTATGTCGTAGATGGCATTCCTCTAGTTGTTGCGACGAAGATAGAAGATGTGTTTCCACAAGCCCCACTGGGGGTGGATACCGAGGAAGCATTCACAAAGTGTGATGAAAATGGAGATATGAATGATGGAATTGGGAGTCAGATGGTACATCTGAATCTCGTCAACAAAAAGGATTCCCCGAAGGAACTCATGAACAGGCAAGGAGAGACCGCGAAGGAGGAAATCAGCAAAAATTACCCGATATCCTTCGGGCGGATTGGGGGTCGCTTCGTCCCCGGGAATCCTCATCTTCCCATCATTAGTGAGCAGCCCCAACTTCTTCAGCTTCAGGTGCTCCATTGGAGTGAACTTAGATCTGTCCCATTGATTTCTACGCAAGCTTCTATTCTTGTAGACAGTGTTGGGACTCCAAGTGCAGAGGTTTGTAGAACAGAAGCAAGTTTCCCTTAAGTGCATGTCCCAAGATTTATCGAACTCAGGGAGGTAGAGGTCAAAGATATTCCTCTCAATCAACCCTTCAATTACAATACAAGCAGTCTTGTGTCCCCAACACACCCAATACACTTGTCAGGTGTATAGGTGCACTAGTTTGGCGAAGATATAGTGAAATACAAGCAATATGGATGATTATGAGTGGTAATTGCAATCTGAAATAAAAATGGCAGCAAGCAAACATGTAGCAGAATTGATTGTAAACGGTGTTTTAATGCTTAGAAACAAGGCCTAGGGATCATACTTTCACTAGTGGACACTCTCAGCATGATATCATAATTGAATACATAAATATCATCTCTTCACTATGCTACTCTGAACCACTCTCCGGTTGGATAACGAACACCAATTCACCGCGTAGGGCTACAAAAGCACTCCTTAAAGTCGCGTTCCAAATCTAGGGATACCCCGCTCTATCACTTTGAGCATCCAAAGATAGTACTAACAAACACCACAATTTATAAGTATTTCTGCAAAGTTTAGTCTAAGAGACACACACGGGGTGCACACTGTCACCATCACACAGTGGGACAAGGTCTCTCCAGAGATCACATAATAAAACCACTTGAGTAGCATAATAGATGAAGAATAACATCTATTTATTCAACTAGATTACAAAGCCCATGATCACATAAAGATCTTACCATGGGAGAAAGAGATAGACCACATAGCTACCGGTAAAGCCCTTAGCCTCAGGGGAGAACTACTCCCTCCTCATCATGCGGGTTAGCAACAGCGATGAAGATGGTGGTGGAGTCGGTGGAGATTGCTCCGGGAGCAACTCCCTGAAGGAGATATGCCCTAGAGACAATAATAAAGTGGTTATTATTTATATCTTTATGTTTATGATAAATGTTTATATATCATGCTATAATTGTATTAACCGAAACATTAGTACATGTGCGATATGTAGACAAACAAGAAGTCCCTAGTATGCCTCTTAAACTAGCTTGTTGATTAATGGATGATTAGTTTCATAATCATGAACATTGGATGTTATTAATAACAAGGTTATGTCATTGTATGAATGATGTAATGGACACACCCAAATTAAGCGTAGCATAAGATCTCGTCATTAAGTTATTTGCTATAAGCTTTCGATACATAGTTACCTAGTCCTTATGACCATGAGATCATGTAAATCACTTATACCGAAAAGGTACTTTGATTACACCAAACACCACTACGTAAATGGGTGGCTATAAAGGTGGGATTAAGTATCCGGAAAGTATGAGTTGAGGCATATGGATCAACAATGGGATTTGTCCATCCCGATGACGGATAGATATACTCTGGGCCCTCTCGGTGGAATGTCGTCTAATGTCTTGCAAGCATATGAATGAGTTCATAAGAGACCACATACCACGGTACGAGTAAAGAGTACTTGTCAGAGACGAGGTTGAACAAGGTATAGAGTGATACCGAAGATCAAACCTCGGACAAGTAAAATATCGCGAGACAAAGGGAATTGGTATTGTATGTGTTTGGTTCATTCGATCACTAAAGTCATCGTTGAATATGTGGGAGCCATTATGGATCTCCAGATCCCGCTATTGGTTATTGGTCGGAGTGAGTACTCAACCATGTCCGCATAGTTCACGAACCGTAGGGTGACACACTTAAAGTTGGATGTTGAAATGGTAGTACTTGAATATGGAATGGAGTTCGAATATTTGTTCGGAGTCCCGGATGAGATCCCGGACATCACGAGGAGTTCCGGAATGGTCCGGAGAATAAGATTCATATATAGGATGTCATTTTATGTGAATTAAAATGTCGCGGAAGGTTCTATGGAAGGTTCTAGAAGGTTCTAGAAAAGTCCGGAAGAAACCACCAAGGAAGGTGGAGTCCACATGGGACTCCACCTCCATGGCCGGCCAACCCTAGTGGGGGAGGAGTCCCAAGTGGACTCCCCCTTAGGGGCCGGCCACCCCCCCATATGGGAGGTGGAACTCCCACCTTTGGTGGGAGTCCTAGCTTGGCTAGGTTTCCCCTCTTATGGAAGGTTTTTGGTTCGGGTCTTATTCGAAGACTTGGACACCAACACTTGGGGATCCACCTATATAATGAGGGGCCAAGGGAGGGGGCCGGCCACTCAAGACCACAAGCTGGCCGCCCCATTGAAGTGGCCGGCCACCCTCCCAAACCCTAGCCGCCCTCTCTCCATAACTCCCGCGTAGCTTTAGCGAAGCTCCGCCGGACTTCTCCACCACCACCGACACCACGCCGTCGTGCTGTCGGATTCAAGAGGAGCTACTACTTCCGCTGCCCGCTGGAACGGGAGGTGGACGTCGTCTTCATCAACAACCGGACATGTGACCGAGTACGGAGGTGCTGCCCGTTCGTGGCGCCGGAACCGATCGTGATCAAGATCTTCTACGCGCTTTTGCAAGCGGCAAGTGAACGTCTACCGCAGCAACAAGAGCCTCCTCTTGTAGGCTTTGGAATCTCTTCAAGGGTGAGACTCGATACCCCTCGTTGCTACCGTCTTCTAGATTGCATCTTGGCTTGGATTGCGTGTGCGGTAGGAAAATTTTTGTTTTCTATGCAACATTATCCTACAAAGCCGTGTCTATGCATAGATGGTTGCACGAGTAGAACACAATGGTTTGTGGGCGTTGATGCTCTTGTTATCTTTAGTTTGAGTACTTTGCATCTTTGTGGCATAGTGGGATGAAGCGGCTCGGACTAACTTTACATGACCGCGTTCATGAGACTTGTTCCTCGTTCGACATGCAACTTGTATTGCATAAGAGGCTTTGCGGGTGTCTGTCTCTCCTACTATAGTGAAGATTCAATTTACTCTTCTATTGAAAACATTAGTATCAACGTTGTGGTTCATGTTCGTAGGTAGATTAGATCTCTCTCGAAAACCCTAAAACCACGTAAAATATGCAAACCAAATTAGAGACGTCTAACTTGTTTTTGCAGGGTTTGGTGATGTGATATGGCCATAATGTGATGATGAATATGTATGAGATGATCATTATTGTATTGTGGCAACCGGCAGGAGCCTTATGGTTGTCTTTAAATTTCATGTTGAGTAGTATTTCAAAGTAGTTGTAATAGTTGCTACATGGAGGACAATCATGAAGACGGCGCCATTGACCTTGACGCTACGCCGACGATGATGGAGATCATGCCCGAAGATGATGGAGATCATGTCCGTGCTTTGGAGATGAAGATCAAAGGCGCAAAGACAAAAGGGCCATATCATATCACATATGAACTGCATGTGATGTTAATCCTTTTATGCATCTTATTTTGCTTAGATCGCGACGGTAGCATTATAAGATGATCCCTCACTAAAATCTCAAGATAATAAAGTGTTCATCCTTAGTAGCACCGTTACCAAGTCTTGTCGTTTCGAAGCATCTCGTGATGATCGGGTGTGATAGATTCAATAAGTACATACAACGGGTGCAAGACAGTTTTGCACATGCGGATACTAAGGTGGCCTTGACGAGCCTAGCATGTACAGACATGGTCTCGGAACACGTGATACCGAAAGGTAGAGCATGAATCATATGGTTAATATGATGAACACTTTGAGTGTTCGCCATTGAAATCACACCTTTTCTCGTGATGATCGGGTTTAGGTGCGGTGGATTTGGTTCGTGTGATCACTAAGACAATGCGAGGGATATTGTTTTGAGTGGGAGTTCACTTAGATTTTTAATTATGTTGAATTAAAATTTGAACTCAATTTGTCATAAACTTAGTCTAAACTATTGCAAATATATGTTGTAGAGATGGCGTCCCCAATCAATTTTAATCAGTTCCTAGAGAAAGAGAAACTTAAGAGCAACGGTAGCAACTTCACCGACTGGTTCCGTCATGTGAGGATCTTCCTCTCTGGCGGAAATCTGCAATATGTGCTTGATGCACCGCTAGGTGACCCTCCTGCAGAAACTGAAACCGATGAAGTAAAAGCTGTTTACGCGACTCGGAAAACTCGGTACTCTCAAGTACAGCGCCATCCGTGCAGTCTGGAATCCGATCTTCAAAAACGTTTTGAGCACCACGATCCTCATGAGTTGATGAATGAGCTGAAAGCTATATTCGAGACTCATGCGGCCGTGGAATGCTATGAAGCATCGAAACATTTCTTCAGCTGCATGATGGAAGAAGGCAGCTCCGTTAGTGAGCACATGCTCGCCATGACCGGGCATGCGAAGAAACTCAGTGACTTGGGAATAGTGATTCCTAACAGACTGGGGATTAATCGTGTCCTTCAATCACCGCCACCAAGTTACAAGAACTTTGTGATGAACTACAATATGCAGAACATGAACAAGGAGTTACCTGAACTCTTTGGCATGCTAAAAGCTGCTGAGATTGAGATCAAGAAAGAGCACCAAGTGTTGATGGTCAACAAGACCACCAGTTTCAAGAAACAGGGCAAGTCTAAGGGAAAATTCAAGAAGGGTGGCAAGAAAGCTACCACGCCTCCTGTGAAACCTAAGAACGGCCCTAAGCCTGATGCTGAGTGCTATTACTGCAAGGAGAAGGGACACTGGAAGCGTAATTGCTCCAAATATCTGGCTGATCTGAAGAGCGGCCTTGTCAAGAAGAAGAAAGAAGGTATATCTGATATACATATTATAGATGTTCATTTCACTGGTTCTCGTTCTAGTACCTGGGTATTTGATACTGGTTCGGTTGCTCATATTTGTAACTCGAACAGGAACTAAAGAATAAACGACAACTGCTGAAAGATGAAGTGACGATGCGCGTTGGAAACGGATCCAAGGTCAATGTGATCGCAGTCGGCACACTTCCTCTACATCTACCTTCGGGATTAGTTTTAAGCCTAAATAATTGCTATTATGTACCTGCGTTGAGCATGAACATTATATCTGGATCTTGTTTAATGCAAGACGGTTATTCTGTGGGGACCCCGGACTAGCTGTCCGAAATACCCTGTTATGTATACAGTTCACGTTCCCATGATCAGTGTGTGAACACATAACCGAACCGATATCAAATTACATCATCCGTTACAAAACGGAATAAGAAAATTACAATAAAGTCACATGACCCATCTTTACAAGATAGCCTCGAAGGGCCTAATCTAATCATCAAAGTAGCCGAATCACTTCAGTAGCGTAGAGCCCAAGTCATCTGCCTTAACCCTACAGGCAACCGACCGGGAAGACGTTCCTAGCTCGCATAGACGTTGTCAACTCCTTCTTCATCTGTCGAAGTCCTCCAGGTCTGGCCAAGAAAATAGCCAGGGACAAAGCCGTGAGTACATTTGAATTGTACTCGCAAACCATCAAGAAGGTGATAACAATTCTAACTAAAGAAGACAAGAGAGGAAGAATAGTTTCTCTGGTGGATATAGCATGTGAAAGAGAATCAGTTTCTCTTGTGGATATAGCATGTGAAAGAGAATCAGTTTCTTGTGGATATAGCATGTGAAAGAGAATCAGTTTCTCTTGTGGATATAGCATGTGAAAGAGAATCGGTTTCTTGTGGATATAGCATCCCACATCACAGTTGAAGGGGACACTAAGAAAGTCCTATGACATCTCTATATCTTTGTTAAAGCAGAGTTCCTCTACATGAAACACTAGGAAGGGTCACCCTCTTTTGTTTCATTTTCCTCGACCATCTCCACATGGTCGGCACACCATCTTTCCCGTACCCTTCCGGTACTTCCAACACACATTTCCTTTGGAAATCATTTTCAAAACCAAAACTCGACACAGCTCTGTAACGGCCATCCCAACCGTCCATGACCGCGGACGCGGCTATTCGAATAGTTTTGACTCTGCAGAGTTTGCACACTTTCACCACAATTATCCGGATACCTATCGTGTGGGCATCATCCCCGCATAACGACATATGCCACGACGGATACCCGGACATAACCTTTCGCCCATTTGACTTAACACGAGGTCCTACCCTATGGAGTATGTACCTCCCCGGCACCGTGGCAGCTCACCTCCTCTAGAGCGTGGCTCCACCGCCAAGCCAGGAGACCCATAGTGTCTTCCGGACGGGTCAGCCCCAAAGGCCTCCCGTTATACTATTGTCCCAACCATGACAACCCGGACTCGGGGGTAACCGTACCCTTGTATAGTTGTGCGGTGCCTCATGCTAAGAAGAACAAACGTCAAGTTAAGCCCCGTGCCCACGTTGGAGTAGCTATGGTTGCGCTGTTTAGTTGTTCCGGGCGAATACAAAGAACCATGTGTCGTTTTTCTCAAAAACCCAAGTCACACACACCTTCCTCTTTCCAACCATCTTTGTCAAGATCCTTTCCTTTCATAAACCATACGCTTGGGTAAGATTGCCTCACCCAAGGTTTTCATAAACATTTACAACAAGGTAAACCTTGAGGGGTTCCCAATCTAAAGTTTCATGAGTTGAACTAATACAACACTATGGCCGAGATGAGGGTCATCACGCCATTGAGGGTATGAAAAAGAGGTATTGGAGTGGATCATACTTGCTTGAGCTAAGCATGTATTATAACAACACAAGAGGAAATATACTTTCAGATTTGTGGTGCTATCTAACCCAATCAATAGATAGATAGGGATGAGAATTGACCAACACCAACACCATTAAGGGAAAACAGGCATACTCATCACAATTTGAGAATACACCAAAAACATGGTATTGATACATCTACACTAGAAGGGGTGTAGTATGAATCTTGTCCCGAGGTGGAACATATTCAAGCTAAATATAGAAAGCAAGTTGGATAGCAATGGCCATGATACCATACACCCAACCAATTACCAAGACCTTGACAAGATAAAACTACTAGAGGTACCATGCTTGCATCCAAGCATAGATGACAACAATATGGAGATCATCACACATAGAACCAAGATGCTATTGATAGCACAAGATGACATCCAAAGAGACATCATATCAGAGATCAAAAGATGGCTTGCCTTGGCTTATTTGTCCCTGGACTTCTTCAACTTCATCAATATAAGAATCCCGTCAATATAAATAAAATCCTTGTCCGAACCACTTCTTCTTCTTCTCCGGAATTGTTCGCATCTATCGTCGGAAAATATAAAAGGAACACAATCAAACACATTGCACCAACAAAACAACATTCAACAAACAACAATCAATAGCTAACCACTTTACTAAGGGCTAACATACAAAAGACTTATAGTAACTACAAATCCACTTTTAAAAGAAAACAAATTTATTTCACTTAATAAAAACATGAGAGCCTCACAATTAGCAATTGCCCCCTTGGGGTACCATCATGGCATCAATGAGTTACCCCCTGGTAGATAACACCATAAAGAGGACAATTGCATTAGTTTGGCATCACAAACACTCATATTATAGTTTGAAACATTTTTGGAAAAGCGGGAAATCATTCTCCTTACATAACACTACACAAGAATAGGAAATAATTGATATGCCACACCATTTGAAACTTAAGTCAAACAATAGAACTAAGGTTAAGTTGCAGAGGTTTTGTTTTGCAAGAATAAACATTGGTTGTCCAATTTTAATACAAAGAGGTGGTTAAAGTTTTTAGGTAAACCAAAAAGGTTTTACTTCAACAATCCATGTCACACATACACCTTACTAACATTAACCAATATGCATGAACAGAGACAAACAATATTTTTCCCAGATGGCCAGTACTAATACAAGACTAACCCAATTGGATTCTCTCAAAAATATTAATCCTACAATTTTAGGAGTTTGTTAGAGTCTGTAGTACACATAGAACAAGTTTAATTTACCAATCTTTGTACACAAATCCTAAAAATATGGGACCAGTGGCATTGGAAAGATTATTAAATTTATGAACTAATGCAATTTGTTTCATTGGATTTGGGTTGGTAGATCTCGAGTTATTCACATTTGATTGCCTCTGGTTTTAACACAAATTAATCAGCAATTTTTTTAAAGTTCAAATTAATAAAACGGGCGGGAAGTGATTCTGGGCCGTGCGGGTGTGGTGAGTTGGGCCGGCCCAGGAGGTATTCCAGGTGGAGGTGGGGAAATAAAAGAAAAAGAAAAGAAAGGATAGAGGGGCCTGGTGCGGGGCCCATGTGCATGGCCGACGTGGCCCAGGCCATGCACGCGCACGGGGAGACGTCGTTCTCCCGCGAGTCGCGACCAGGCACGCTCACGCGGCGGACGGGAAAGACAGGGCGAGCGCCCAGGGGCTCACCTGCGAGGAGCGGTCGCCGGCGGCGGTTGGGGCGGGAAGGCGGCGACTGGGGCGGTTCTGGCGGCGCTCCTCCTCTTCCGCAGCGTCTTCCCCGGCGGCGTCGTCCTCGCAGCACCTCCCGGCAAGGCGACGGCGGCGGCGGTTCCGGCGAGGTGGTGGCGGAGGGGCTGTTAGGGCGCGTAGGGGCGGCTTCCCTCCCGAGCAGCTTCCCCGGGCCGTTCCCGGGACTCGGCGGCGGCGTCTCCGGCAACCTGGCGGCGAGGGAGGCGTGTTAGGGCGAGCGTGAGCAGAAGGGAACAGAGAGGGAGGATGAGGGAGTCGGGGGCGAGCTCGTCTTGCTCGCCACCTTGACCTCACGGAACGGTTTTCTCAGACGAGCAGCAGCAGGGGAGGAGGGAAGTGTGTGGAGGAGGGATGGGGAGGTGGAGGTGCTAATAGGAAGAGAGAGGTGAGCAGGGCGGCTTTTATAGCCCCGGGGCGGTGTACGGTGGACATGGTGTACGTGGTCGGGGGCGCGTGAGGTTTGAGCGTGAATGGCCAGCTGCATGGTAGCATCTTGCACGGCATCCAGTGGGGAATCTAGTGCAGCTAAAAACCCGGAGATACGCGTGCTGAGCAGGTCACAGCTTGGTGGTTTCCGAGGCTGCCCGCAGGTGTTTGATATGTCACGATGGAAAGACAGAGCACGCGGGAGAAAAGCGATCATTGCATCATGGTACCAACACGGTGCCTTTGCAGTGTGCAGAGGGGCACGACCTCTGATGCTTCAGAAATTCGGGAACGCCACGGCACCCATGGCCGAGGTGACTACGTACATGGCAAGCATGGGCGAGGCCTTTTCGGGACAGAGCTTGCCTCGGGACCATGCCTGCAGGATAGAGGGGAGATAGGGCGCCCTCATGGCGCAGCCTCGAGGGCTGGGGTGGTGGCTGGCGCGCTGGCCAAAATAGAGGTGACCACCGGTTGGCATGCTTGGTGGGAACGATGGGAAGCATTGGGGCTCGGGGGATGAGTACCGCATGACTCCAGGAATCCAGGGAGAGAGGCTAGACAAGGTTAGAGGTGCAGGAGTGCAGGCCTAGGGCGTTTGGGTCAAGGCCTATGCCATTCAATGGCATTGGGAAGGAGGAGAAGAGGAAGAATGGTGGAGGGGTCTAGGGCTCATCTAGGGGAGCCAGGTAGGGGTGCAGGTCGTGGGTTTCCAAGGAGGAGTAAGATAGGAGGGAGAGAGAGGTGGAGAGAGATGGAGAGATACATGTCACTCAAGTGCTCATGCATGGCATGCATGGCCGGCCATTTCCTTGAGCAAACCAAGGTGGTCAAGCAACAAGCCCAAGTGACTTTGTAGATCAGCAAAGAGTTGGTTAATGGTGGTGGTTAGCTCAAGAATTAAAGAAGAGAGTGATTGGGATGGAGGTTAAACTACTTGGAGGATCAAGTAAGCAAATAATCGAACTAGGGTTTTGGTTTTTGAAAAGTTGAACGTGACCAAGTAGGTCTTTAGTTTGGAATGGCCCCAAATACCATTTCACACATTGGATAATTTCCTTAACATTTTAAAAGAGCAACAACATGCAAGATTTTGCATAAGTACCATAAATATGCATTTAAAAGAAAGAATAAAATAAATACTTTTATTGAAAGTATTTTTGGGTTGAAAGAAATGGGGTGATACAAAATACCATCCACAATCCCTTTCATTATTTGAAGAAATCATTTGAAAAGTTTTATTAAAACTAGAAGTGGTTTTGTGGTTAGAAACTAGAGAAGAAATTAAATAAGGTTTTGGAAATGTTCTTAAAAAGAAAGTAAGAATAAATTTTTGGGGAAAGATCTCAAGGGTAG
Source organism: Lolium multiflorum (assembly GCA_030979885.1). NCBI lineage: Eukaryota > Viridiplantae > Streptophyta > Magnoliopsida > Poales > Poaceae > Lolium > Lolium multiflorum. Next base: position 220,430,515 of record CM061750.1, read on the forward strand.
ATGAGTATTACACAATGTAGCAATCATCTCCACACTTGGTTTTGTGAAGATTAAACTAGATAAAAGAAAAACAGAAGGTAAAATAGGGAGAAGTGATCTAGAGCTGAAACTCTGGATAGGGTAGAAGGTCAAGGGAATATAAGAATTGCAAAGGTGGAATGGGACATGCAAGACGTGGAAGTTGTAGAGGGTGTAGAATAGATGAGATCCATGCATTGAGGTTACCAATAACAGTTGAGGGTGATTAGAGATCAACTGCCAAAGTTTGGACATTTTAAGCCTGCCAAATATCTTATTGACTTGGCTTCAAAATCATCCATGATGAGTGGGTATAAGAGAAGGATGTGATGAGGGGTAGATGATCCCAAATTTTGAATTAAGGAAGATTTGAGCTAGATTATCTCAAAGAGGAAGTATCAAGGTGGCACACTTATGTTGCCATCAGGAGAAGAGTTTGATGTATTAAAAAGGAAAACAATTTTTCCTATGTCACACATATGTTTTATTAGGTGAGTTGCTTGTTTAACCACTAGAGGTGTTGTTATTAAGGGTAGCTCAAAACAAAACTCAACAAGCAAATCAAGACAATTTATCTACCAACAGATCAAGGCAATTCATCATAACAAACAGATCAAGGCAATTCATGTTAATTAGTCTATAGAAAAAGTTTTTGTTCCCCCTAATTTTTGCACTTTGGATAATTAAACAAGCTTGCAAAAAGTTGGGGTGTTACAGATCTTCCACCCTTAAAATAATCTCGTCCCGAGATTACTAAGCATAGAACTAGAGGGGTTGTAAAGTTTAACTAAAGTTAGACTCCATTCTTTTGTAGATGTGCCATTTTTGAGAAGGTCGTTGCTTCATCTTCTGGGAGACATGATGGATTCCTGCCGATGGTGAGCTTCATGAAGAGGTTGAATACTCCAAGCAGGTGTTAGAGTCCACGATTCAAGGAGAGTTAGCGCACTCCAGCGGTGCTTTAGCAGGGTTGAAAACTTTTTAGAGTTAACTTTAAATTTTAGTGGAAGACGAAGTCTTCCACCCTTAAAATTGTTCATAGGGGGGTTTAAAAACTCTAAGCTTCGGCCAAGGGTCTTGTCGAAGAAGTGATCTTTCTCTCGTCTTGAGTTGAAGCATCTTCAGGGAGCGAGGTGCAGTCCACAGCTTCAAGGGAAGTTAGTGCATCCCAAATTCCCAACGGTGTTTTAGAAAGGTTTAAATTTTTAGGGTCAGCTCCAATTTTTAGTGGAAGACGAAGTCTTCCACCCTTAGGATTTTTCATCGGGTTTCGGAAAAACTCAGAGCTTCTGCCTTGTAGTCCTGTCTGGGCTTCTGAAGAAGTCGTCGATCTTCCGTATTCAGTTGAAGAATCTTCAGGAGACGATGTGTAGTCCACGACTTCAAGAGGCACTCACGGTGTTTATTAGACCATATAACGCGCGGTAAGTTAGTAAGTCGATGAAATGCCTGGTTGGTCTCCATATGAAGCAGCAACGAAGGCCGTCGAAGACAATCTTCAGCTTGAGGGTCAGTGTTGACTTATACCACTTAAGAAGTGAGCAGGTAAAATACACCTAATCTTGAGTCTTGAGGTATCTTTATGAGCTTCACTTGATGAGGGCACGATGAACCATGTGCTGTAGCTTGACTTTGACGCTATTGTTCAGCTTGTTAGACGGTGTGTTAGAGGGCGGTTTCAAGAAGTTATCCTTGAGGTTAGCGCGATTAAGCTCTAAGGTTAGACCAAGTTAGTATGTCTTCTCGCAGAGGTGCAGTCACTCTTGAAGGTAGAGGCTTCTGCTTTCTTGATGAAGGAAGTTAGCGTAGATAGGGGTCTTGGTTAGGTTTTTCTGATGGTTGAAAAACAACTGCTAACGGGGTTAGAGTTAGAGCCTTCCGTTAACCTATCCATCTAACTAGCAGTTAGCAAAACATCGGCGAGGTAGGTGAGGGTGAAAACATCCTAGGGAGGCTTCCTGCTGGGTTGTCACACTAGGAGTGTTTTTTTTAGACCGAGGGATCAAGACAATCACACACACAACAAACAAATAAAATACACGCAAGGCAGCACACTAGGGAACTACAAGCAATCAGCACACCAGACATGGTACTCTAAGTACCCAGAAATCCTTAATGCGCGGGGTAGCTCAATCAAAGCGATTGAGTTTGTCCTATCCATCCTATAGGTTTGGGGGCTGGTCACATATGTTGGCGCCTTCTTGTTGTTGTCATCGTCTTCAACAAGGATTCTCGAAGCAGAGAGTGGTGATGCGGCCTGGTGTTGAGTCGTTGATGTTGAGGATTAACTGCTGAAGAGCTCCATAGACGACAACTTCTCGTGACGAACCTAAAAATTACTAGTCAAGAAATTGAGGACTTGATCCCTGACGACTGCAAAAGTGCAAGTCCACGGAGGAACAAGGTCAGATCTTTGACATACTTTGGTGAAAACCAAAGACATGATGTTATCATCCCTACATGAGCACGACTAAGTCGGCATCCAACCTTCAATAGCTGTCGTTGGAGATACGTGAGACTTCATAAAAGGTTGATCCATCTTTGACTTCGAGTCTCCGGTCTGAGTCGGGGACATCGTCCAATATGTAGGTTTGAAGTGGATGAGACAATAGAGCAAGAATTTTCAAACCTTTTTATAAAGCGGAGAGATAAGAATTTAGAAGCTTTGAATAAATAAGAGGAATAGAAGTTATACTTCGGATTAAAGAAACAATTTGTTTCATAAATAGTTTTTCCCAAGTAATTGTTTCCTAACTAACGTCCATGCTAACTAAGGTCTCCTACAGTCAGGAATGCTCTATGCTCTGGGGACCCGACAGCTGTCCGAAATACCCTTATGTATACGCCACGTTCCCATGATCGTGTGCCGTGAACACATAACCGAACTGATATCAAATTACATCATCCGTTACAAAACGGAATAAGAAAATTACAATAAAGTCACATGACCCATCTTTACAAGATAGCCTCGAAGGGCCTAATCTAATCATCAGAGTAGCCGAATCACTTTAGCAGCGTAGAGCCCAAGTCATCTGCCTTAACCCTACAGGCACCGACCGGGAAGACATTCCTAGCTCGCATAGACGTTGTCAACTCCTTCTTCATCCGAAGTCCTCCAGGTCTGGCCAAGTAAATAGCCAGGGATAAAGCCGTGAGTACATTTGAATTGTACTCGCAAACCATCAAGAAGGTGATAACAATTCTAACTAAAGAAGACAAGAGAGGAAGAATAGTTTCTCTGGTGGATATAGCATGTGAAAGAGAATCAGTTTCTCTTGTGGATATAGCATGTGAAAGAGAATCAGTTTCTCTTGTGGATATAGCATGTGAAAGAGAATCAGTTTCTCTTGTGGATATAGCATGTGAAAGAGAATCAGTTTCTCTTGTGGATATAGCATCCCACATCACAGTTGAAGGGGACACTAAGAAAGTCCTATGACATCTCTATATCTTTGTTAAAGCAGAGTTCCTCTACATGAAACACTAGGAAGGGTCACCCTCTTTTGTTTCATTTTCCTCGACCATCTCCACATGGTCGGCACACCATCTTTCCCGTACCCTTCCGGTACTTCCAACACACATTTCCTTTGGAAATCATTTTCAAAACCAAAACTCGACACAGCTCGTAACGGCCATCCCAACCGTCCATGACCGCGGACGCGGCTATTCGAATAGTTTTGACTCTGCAGAGTTTGCACACTTTCACCACAACTATCCGGATACCTATCGTGTGGGCATCATCCCCGCATAACGACATATGCCACGACGGATACCCGGACATAACCTTTCGCCCATTCGACTTAACACGAGGTCCTACCCTATGGAGTATGTACCTCCCCAGCACCGTGGCAGCTCACCTCCTCTAGAGCGTGGCTCCACCGCCAAGCCAGGAGACCCATAGTGTCTTCCGGACGGGTCAGCCCCGAAGGCCTCCCGTTATACTATTGTCCCAACCATGACAACCCGGACTCGGGGGTAACCGTACCCTTGTATAGTTGTGCGGTGCCTCATGCTAAGAAGAACAAACGTCAAGTTAGCCCCGTGCCCACGTTGGAGTAGCTATGGTTGCGCTGTTTAGTTGTTCCGGGCGAATACAAAGAACCATGTGTCGTTTTTCTCAAAAACCCAAGTCACACACACCTTCCTCTTTCCAACCATCTTTGTCAAGATCCTTTCCTTTCATAAACCATACGCTTGGGTAAGATTGCCTCACCCAAGGTTTTCATAAACATTTACAACAAGGTAAACCTTGAGGGGTTCCCAATCTAAAGTTTCATGAGTTGAACTAATACAACACTATGGCCGAGATGAGGGTCATCACGCCATTGAGGGTATGAAAAAGAGGTATTGGAGTGGATCATACTTGCTTGAGCTAAGCATGTATTATAACAACACAAGAGGAAATATACTTTCAGATTTGTGGTGCTATCTAACCCAATCAATAGATAGATAGGGATGAGAATTGACCAACACCAACACCATTAAGGGAAAACAGGCATACTCATCACAATTTGAGAATACACCAAAAACATGGTATTGATACATCTACACTAGAAGGGGGTGTAGTATGAATCTTGTCCCGAGGTGGAACATATTCAAGATAAATATAGAAAGCAAGTTGGATAGCAATGGCCATGATACCATACACCCAACCAATTACCAAGACCTTGACAAGATAAAACTACTAGAGGTACCATGCTTGCATCCAAGCATAGATGACAACAATATGGAGATCATCACACATAGAACCAAGATGCTATTGATAGCACAAGATGACATCCAAAGAGACATCATATCAGAGATCAAAAGATGGCTTGCCTTGGCTTATTTGTCCCTGACTTCTTCAACTTCATCAATATAAGAATCCCGTCAATATAAATAAAATCCTTGTCTGAACCACTTCTTCTTCTTCTCCGGAATTGTTCGCATCTATCGTCGGAAAATATAAAAGGAACACAATCAAACACATTGCACCAACAAAAAAAAACATTCAACAAACAACAATCAATAGCTAACCACTTTACTAAGGGCTAACATACAAAAGACTTATAGTAACTACAAATCCACTTTTAAAAGAAAACAAATTTATTTCACTTAATAAAAACATGAGAGCCTCACAATTAGCAATTGCCCCCTTGGGGTACCATCATGGCATCAATGAGTTACCCCCTGGTAGATAACACCATAAAGAGGACAATTGCATTAGTTTGGCATCACAAACACTCATATTATAGTTTGAAACATTTTTGGAAAAGCGGGAAATCATTCTCCTTACATAACACTACACAAGAATAGGAAATAATTGATATGCCACACCATTTGAAACTTAAGTCAAACAATAGAACTAAGGTTAAGTTGCAGAGGTTTTGTTTTGCAAGAATAAACATTGGTTGTCCAATTTTAATACAAAGAGGTGGTTAAAGTTTTTAGGTAAACCAAAAAGGTTTTACTTCAACAATCCATGTCACACATACACCTTACTAACATTAACCAATATGCATGAACAGAGACAAACAATATTTTTCCCAGATGGCCAGTACTAATACAAGACTAACCCAATTGGATTCTCTCAAAAATATTAATCCTACAATTTTAGGAGTTTGTTAGAGTCTGTAGTACACATAGAACAAGTTTAATTTACCAATCTTTGTACACAAATCCTAAAAATATGGGACCAGTGGCATTGGAAAGATTATTAAATTTATGAACTAATGCAATTTGTTTCATTGGATTTGGGTTGGTAGATCTCGAGTTATTCACATTTGATTGCCTCTGGTTTTAACACAAATTAATCAGCAATTTTTTTAAAGTTCAAATTAATAAAACGGGCGGGAAGTGATTCTGGGCCGTGCGGGTGTGGTGAGTTGGGCCGGCCCAGGAGGTATTCCAGGTGGAGGTGGGGAAATAAAAGAAAAAGAAAAGAAAGGATAGAGGGGCCTGGTGCGGGGCCCATGTGCATGGCCGACGTGGCCCATGCCAAGCAGCGCACGGGGAGACGTCGTTCTCTCGCGTCTCGCGCACGCGAGCGGACGGAGAAAGCAGGGCGACGGGGCTCACCGGCGGCGAGCGGGGGCCGGCGGTGGCTGGGCGGGTTGGCGGCGAGGTGGGGCGGTGCTGGCGCGGGCTCGGCGCCTTCCTCTCGCCGCAGCGGCTTCTCCCGGTGGCGGCGTCCTCGCAGCACCTCCCGGCAAGGCGACGGCGGCGGCGGTTCCGGCGAACCTGGTGGCGGCGAGGCTGGTTAGGGTGAGCGAGGAGGGGCGTCTCCTCCGCGGCGCAGCGGCTCCTCCCGGCGGTTTCTCCTTCTCCGCGAACTCCCCGGAGAGCTACGGCGGCGTCAGTTACGGCAACCTGGAAAGCGGAGGGGTTCGTTAGGGCGAGGACAAAATGTAGAGCAGAAGGGAACAGAGAGGGAGTGATGAGGGAGTCGGGGGCGAGCTCGTCTTGCTCGCCACCTTGACGGTGTGCACGGGCAGGGGTGACCACGCCGGCGTTTCCTTCTCCGGCGAGCAGCAGCAGGGAGGAGGTCCAGCGTGTCTAGAGAAGCTCTGAGAGGGGGAGATGCCAAGAGGAAGAGAGAGGTGAGCAGGGCGGCTTTTATAGCCCCGGGGCGGGTGTACGGTGGACATGGTGTACGTGGTCGGGGGCGCGTGAGGTTTGAGCGTGAATGGGCAGCTGCGTGGTAGCATCTTGCACGGCATCCAGTGGGGAATCTAGTGCAGCTAAAAACCCGGAGATACGCGTGCTGAGCAGGTCACAGCTTGGTGGTTTCCGAGGCTGCCCGCAGGTGTTTGATATGTCACGATGGAAAGAGAGAGCACGCGGAGAAAAGCGATCATTGCGTCATGGTACCAACACGGTGCCTTTGCAGTGTGCAGAGGGGCACGACCTCTGATGCTTCAGAAATTCGGGAACGCCACGGCACCCATGGCCGAGGTGACTACGTACATGGCAAGCATGGGGGAGGCCTTTTCGGGACAGAGCTTGCCTCGGGACCATGCCTGCAGGATAGAGGGGAGATAGGGCGCCCTCATGGCGCAGCCTCGAGGGCTGGGGTGGTGGCTGGCGTGCTGGCCAAAATCGAGGTGACCACCGGTTGGCATGCTTGGTGGGAACGATGGGAAGCATTGGGACTCGGGGGATGAGCATCACACGACTCCAGGAATCCAGGGAGAGAGGCTAGACAAGGTTAGAGGTGCAGGAGTGCAGGCCTAGGGCGTTTGGGTCAAGGCCTATGCCATTCAATGGCATTGGGAAGGAGGAGAAGAGGAAGAATGGTGGAGGGGTCTAGGGCTCATCTAGGGGAGCCAGGTAGGGGTGCAGGTCGTGGGTTTCCAAGGAGGAGTAAGATAGGAGGGAGAGAGAGGTGGAGAGAGATGGAGAGATACATGTCACTCAAGTGCTCATGCATGGCATGCATGGCCGGCCATTTCCTTGAGCAAACCAAGGTGGTCAAGCAACAAGCCCAAGTGACTTTGTAGATCAGCAAAGAGTTGGTTAATGGTGGTGGTTAGCTCAAGAATTAAAGAAGAGAGTGATTGGGATGGAGGTTAAACTACTTGGAGGATCAAGTAAGCAAATAATCGAACTAGGGTTTTGGTTTTTGAAAAGTTGAACGTGACCAAGTAGGTCTTTAGTTTGGAATGGCCCCAAATACCATTTCACACATTGGATAATTTCCTTAACATTTTAAAAGAGCAACAACATGCAAGATTTTGCATAAGTACCATAAATATGCATTTAAAAGAAAGAATAAAATAAATACTTTTATTGAAAGTATTTTTGGGTTGAAAGAAATGGGGTGATACAAAATACCATCCACAATCCCTTTCATTATTTGAAGAAATCATTTGAAAAGTTTTATTAAAACTAGAAGTGGTTTTGTGGTTAGAAACTAGAGAAGAAATTAAATAAGGTTTTCGAAATGTTCTTAAAAAGAAAGTAAGAATAAATTTTTGGGGAAAGATCTCAAGGGTAGATGAGTATTACACAATGTAGCAATCATCTCCACACTTGGTTTTGTGAAGATTAAACTAGATAAAAGAAAAACAGAAGGTAAAATAGGGAGAAGTGATCTAGAGCTGAAACTCTGGATAGGGTAGAAGGTCAAGGGAATATAAGAATTGCAAAGGTGGAATGGGACATGCAAGACGTGGAAGTTGTAGAGGGTGTAGAATAGATGAGATCCATGCATTGAGGTTACCAATAACAGTTGAGGGTGATTAGAGATCAACTGCCAAAGTTTGGACATTTTAAGCCTGCCAAATATCTTATTGACTTGGCTTCAAAATCATCCATGATGAGTGGGTATAAGAGAAGGATGTGATGAGGGGTAGATGATCCCAAATTTTGAATTAAGGAAGATTTGAGCTAGATTATCTCAAAGAGGAAGTATCAAGGTGGCACACTTATGTTGCCATCAGGAGAAGAGTTTGATGTATTAAAAAGGAAAACAATTTTTCCTATGTCACACATATGTTTTATTAGGTGAGTTGCTTGTTTAACCACTAGAGGTGTTGTTATTAAGGGTAGCTCAAAACAAAACTCAACAAGCAAATCAAGACAATTTATCTACCAACAGATCAAGGCAATTCATCATAACAAACAGATCAAGGCAATTCATGTTAATTAGTCTATAGAAAAAGTTTTTGTTCCCCCTAATTTTTGCACTTTGGATAATTAAACAAGCTTGCAAAAAGTTGGGGTGTTACATATTCATTCAAGTCTGAGAATAATGGTTGTTCTATTTTTATGAATAATATCTTTTATGGTCGAGCACCACAAAAGAATGGCTTATTTCTGTTAGATCTCGATAGTAGTGATACGCATATACATAACATTGATGCTAAGCGAATTAAATTGAATGATAATTCTACTTATATGTGGCACTGTCGCCTTGGTCATATTGGAGTGAAACGCATGAAGAAACTCCATACCGATGGATTACTTGAATCACTTGACTTTGAGTCACTTGATAGATGCGAAGCATGTCTAATGGGAAAAATGACAAAGACTCCATTTTCTGGTATGATGGAGCGAGCTACCGACTTATTGGAAATCATACATACCGATGTGTGTGGACCAATGAGCGTAGCATCGCGCGGTGGTTATCGTTATGTTCTAACCTTCACGATGATCTGAGTAGATATGGGTATATCTATTTCATGAAACATAAATCCGAAACTTTCGAGAAGTTTAAGGAATTTCAAAGTGAAGTAGAAAATCAACGTAACAAGAAGATTAAATTTCTACGATCTGATCGTGGAGGTGAATATCTGAGTTATGAGTTTGGCATGCATTTAAAGAAATGCGGAATACTTTCACAATTGACACCGCCGGGAACACCACAACGAAACGGTGTGTCCGAACGTCGTAATCGAACTCTCTTAGATATGGTTCATTCTATGATGTCTCTTACTGATTTGCCGTTATCATTTTGGAGTTATGCATTAGAGACAGCCGCATTCACTTTAAATAGAGCACCATCAAAATCCGTAGAAATGACACCGTATGAATTATGGTTTAATAAGAAACCTAAGTTGTTCCTGAAAGTTTGGGGTTGCGAAGCCTATGTAAAGAAGTTACAACCGGACAAGCTAGAACCCAAAGCGGAGAAATGCGTCTTCATAGGATACCCTAAGGAAACTATAGGGTACACTTTCTATCACAGATCCGAAGGCAAAATCTTTTTTGCTAAGAACGGAACCTTTCTTGAGAAAGAATTTCTCACTAAAGAAGTGACTGGAAGAAAAGTAGAACTCGATGAGATTGATGAATCTATACTCGTTGATCGAGTAGCGCAGTACCGGAAGTTGTACTGTACCGCCTACACCGGCAATAGAGGAAGCTAATGATAATGATCATGAAACTTCGAACGAGGAAACTACTGAACCTCGCAGATCGACAAGGGAACGTGCCACTCCCGATTGGTATGATCCTTGTCTAAATGTCATGATTGTGGATAACAATGATGAGGACCCTGCGACGTATGAAGAAGCGATGATGAGCCCAGATTCCAACAAATGGCAAGAAGCCATGAAATCCGAAATGGGATCCATGTATGATAACAAAGTATGGACTTTGGTAGACTTACCTGATAGCCGAAAGGCTGTCGAAAATAAATGGATCTTCAAGAGAAAAACAGATGCTGATGGTAATATTACTGTCTATAAAGCTCGACTTGTCGCAAAGGGTTTCCGACAAATTCAAGGAGTTGACTACGATGAGACTTTCTCACCTGTAGCGAAGCTAAAATCTGTGAGGATTTTGTTAGCAATAGCTGCATTTTTCGATTATGAGATTTGGCAGATGGATGTCAAAACGGCGTTCCTTAATGGAGACAATGAGGAAGAGTTGTATATGGTACAACCCAAAGGTTTTGTCGATCCTAAAAATGCTGACAAAGTATGCAAACTTCAGCGTTCAATCTATGGACCGAAGCAAGCATCAAGAAGTTGGAACCGACGCTTTGATAAGGTGATCAAAGACTTCGGTTTATACAGTGTCATGGAGAGGCCTGTATTTACAAGAAAGTGAGTGGGAGCTCTGTAGCATTCCTGATATTATATGTAGATGACATATTATTGATCGGGAATGATATAGAACTATTAAGCAGTGTTAAAGGTTATTTGAATAATAGTTTTTCAATGAAAGACCTTGGTGAAGCATCGTATATATTAGGCATCAAGATTTATAGAGATAGATCAAGACGCCTAATAGGGCTATCACAGAGTACATATCTGGACAAGATTCTAAAGAAGTTTAGAATGGACGAAAGTAAGAAAGGGTTCTTACCTATGTTACCAGGCAAGGTATTGAGTAAGACTCAAGGACCGGCTACGGCAGAAGAAAGAGAAAGGATGAGTAATATCCCCTATGCCTCGGCAGTAGGATCTATCATGTATGCTATGCTATGTACTAGACCGGATATAGCACATGCTGTTAGTTTGACTAGCAGATATCAAAGTGATCCAGGAATGGAACACTGGACAGCGGTCAAGAATATCCTGAAGTACTTGAAAAGAACTAAGGATATGTTTCTTTGTTATGGAGGTGACCAAGAGCTCGTTGTAAATGGTTACACCGATGCAAGTTGGAACACCGATCCCGATGACTCTAAGTCACAGTCTGGTACGTGTTTATATTGAATGGTGCTGCAGTAAGCAAGCTCGAAGCAGTGCACGGTGGCGAAGTCTTCAACAGAATCGAGTACATAGCGGCTTCCCAGGCTTCATCGTATGGATGAAGAGTTCATTGTAGAGCTCGGTGTGGTTCCTAGTGCAATGGACCCATTAATCATTTACTGTGATAACATGGGTGCCATCGCCAATGCACAAGAGCCAAGGTCACACAAGAGGCTGAAGCATATCATGCTGCGTTACCACTCGATTCGCGAGTACATCGAAGATGGAGAAGTAAAGATTTGCAAAGTACACACTGATCTAAATGTAGCAGATCCGTTGACTAAAGCTCTCCCTAGGGCTAAGCATGACCAACACCAGAATGCCATGGGTGTTAGGTACATTACAATGTAATCTAGATTATTGACTCTAGTGCAAGTGGGAGACTGAAGGAGATATGCCCTAGAGGCAATAATAAAGTGGTTATTATTTATATCTTTATGTTTATGATAAATGTTTATATATCATGCTATAATTGTATTAACCGAAACATTAGTACATGTGTGATATGTAGACAAACAAGAAGTCCCTAGTATGCCTCTTAAACTAGCTTGTTGATTAATGGATGATTAGTTTCATAATCATGAACATTGGATGTTATTAATAACAAGGTTATGTCATTGTATGAATGATGTAATGGACACACCCAAATTAAGCGTAGCATAAGATCTCGTCATTAAGTTATTTGCTATAAGCTTTCGATACATAGTTACCTAGTCCTTATGACCATGAGATCATGTAAATCACTTATACCGGAAAGGTACTTTGATTACACCAAACACCACTTCGTAAATGGGTGGCTATAAAGGTGGGATTAAGTATCCGAAAGTATGAGTTGAGGCATATGGATCAACAAAGGGATTTGTCCATCCCGATGACGGATAGATATACTCTGGGCCCTCTCGGTGGAATGTCGTCTAATGTCTTGCAAGCATATGAATGAGTTCATAAGAGACCACATACCACGGTACGAGTAAAGAGTACTTGTGTTATCACCAGAATTTGACCGAGTCAGAGGTGGGCCGCGATCAAGATGGATTTAAAGAAAGTACATGAAAGAAATACATGAATCGGCCTGTTACGCAAAGTTTGGGCTAGTTGGCCCGTGTATCTGTAATATAGTAGGATACATGTCGTTTAGATAGAGTTTGTCTCGTGCACGGTGGGGATTATTCCCACGTTAGAAAGTCCCCTGGACTATAAATATGTATCTAGGGTTTATGAAATAAACAACAACCAACGTTCAACCAACAAATCAATCTCGGCGCATCGCCAACTCCTTCGCCTCGAGGGTTTCTACCGGTAAGCATCATGCTGCCTAGATCGCATCTTGCGATCTAGGCAGCATAAGCTTCATGTTGTTCATGCGTTGCTCGTACTGAAGCCTTTTTGATGGCGAGCAACGTAGTTATCATAGATGTGTTAGGGTTAGCATAGTTCTTCGTATAACATGCTATCGTAGTGCAACCCTTATATCTAGCCGCCCTTACACCTATCTTAGGTGTAGGGCACCCCGCTTGATCATTATTTAGTAGATCCGATCCGTTATAGTTGCTCCTTGTTCTTCAAGGATTAGTTTAATATCTGCAATAGTTAGGCCTTACAAAGGGTTGGAGGATCCAGCCGGCACGTAGGGTGTCGTTTTGCTAGTCCTAGACAGATGTTCCGGGATCAACCTCGTGTTGGTTTTTAGGCCCTATCTAGGATCGGCTACGATCACCGTGCAGCGTCGCGAGGCCCAATCGTGAGTAGGATGATCCAATTATGCGGTGAAACCCTAAATCGTCGTAGATCGCATTAGCTTTATCTTGATCAGGACCACCATATTCGTGCACCTCGTACGAATCATGTGGATCGGCTCTGAGCCGATTCACAGATAACCCGAGAGCCGATCGAGGCTCGTATTTAATGTTTACGTGTATGCCATGCAGAAACTAAGCGAGGCATCTCCATCACCTTCCCGACTGTATAGGTCAGGTGGCACGCCTGCATCAGATCGGACGTGTACCGAGGCTTTGCGCCGTCGCCCAGGGACCAGGCCAGCCGCAGCCCTAAGTTGTTCCCGGCCCACTGTGTTGCTGCCCGCCGGTGGGTTTTGACCGCAACACATTCTGGCACGCCCGGTGGGACAAGCTTCGACATCAACCACCTCGCCATCTACATCTGAGATGGCGGACGGCACTCCAGTCACGTACGAGGATCTGACCGACGAGCTCAAGAAGAAGTATGACGAGGTCAAAGCCATCCTCGAAGCCGACCTCATCGGCTCTTTTCACACCCGTTCACATGGCATCAGTGGAAGGGGTTCTCGCTGATGGTGCACTCGATGGGATAGACCTCTCCCCCATCGAAGAACGCACCAGGTCCCCGTGCAGAGATCAACTACTTGGTGGCTCACTCACACCGCCACTCCGAGAACCTGGTAAACACGTTGGAGCGTGTCGTCTTCGGTGATCCAGAGATCATGAGGCACCGATCACCGTCAGGACCAGCTCTCGACGCATCAAGGAGAGTTGCCACTCCAGTCCCGTCCACCGCCGCCATTTGCGCTGGCAGCACCAGTGCCGCCAATTCCGGCATTCGTGTCTACAAGATCGGTGGTGACCCTAGTGACTGCCAGTTCTTGCATGAGGCGCCAAGAGATCCCTCACAGTGTACATGTGCACGTATGTGCCGGATTGCAAACTGGGCGCTCACAAACCAGGCCACAACATCAGGGAGTTCTGGGAAAACAGAGGAACGTCGCCACGACATCTTGAGAGCGTACGGGCTAACTAAGTACGCCACCCCGACGAACCTCGTAGCCAGGCTCCTGCAGCTGGCTGAGCTGGAAAAGCAAGCATGGTCAGCAAGTACGCCACCCCGCGAATCTTCGTAGTTCAACTCCGCAAGCAAAGACAATGATCGATCGACCATACCGAGAGACCAGTTTGGCATGGTGCCGAAAAGGAGGGCAATCGGCTATTCCAAGCCGTACCCCGACGAGTACGAGTTGATCCCGCTACCACCCAAATATCGGCTCCCTGATTTCTCCAAATTCAAGTGGATCAGATGGTTCCAGCCCCATCGAGCATGTGAGCCGATATTTGGCACAGCTAGGAACGGCCTCAGTTTCGATCCACTACGCGTGAGGTTCTTCTCACAGTCCCTCACGGATCGGCCGGTGGTACACCTCGTTGCCACTGCACTCGATCCGGACTTGGAAGCAGCTGGAAGAATCTCCATATGCAGACCACTCGAGGCTTCCGAGTCTGGCCTTGCCGATCTAGCACAAATACGTCAGAAGCGTGGAGAAACGTGACGGAATACATCCAGCGCAGAATCTTAGGAACCGATGTTATTCGGTTCGTGTGACTGAAAAGGAAGCAATGAGTTGGCATGGCGGGCCTGCAGCGCGCCCAAGGACATGGCCTCCCAAGCACTACCCTCACCGGCGCACATGGTTCAGAATGCTGCATATAGCAGCGCTGTCCCAGGTACAGACAAATCTGCAGTAGTCCTGGTCGAGGCAGAGGAAGACGAAGTTTCGCGGGAGATCAAGAGGTAGCATGGCTGAATGGACTCGGGGCAACCCCGTGTCCCGCAAATGGGTTAAGCCACCAGGTCCGCCTGTGGATTCGATTTTGACGTGACCAAACTGAGCAAATCTTCGACCTCCTGCTCAAGGAGAAGCAGTTGACGATTCCCGAAGGTCTCAAATTCCCCACGACAGGAGCTGAACGGAAGCCATACCGCAAATGGCATAACTCGTTCTCCCATGCCACCAACGACCGCAGGGTGTGGCGTCAGCAGATCCAAATGGCGATAGAACAAGGACGTCTGATTTTCAACCAGTACGCCATGAAGGTCGACACCCAACCCTTCCCCGCCGTTAACATGGTGGAATGCACTTACCCTGAAGGTTGCCAGCCAGATCCTCGTTCAAGATCAACATGGTAGGACCTGGGCACCACTCTGGCAAGGATGGAGACGAGGGCAGCTGCTCTCGTAGCAAGGACACAGAGGAGGCCGCTCCGCGCGATCGGCTCCGTCATGATGGCAAGCGCTACGTCACAGAGGGAGAAGTGACAAGATATCAACGACCCCTCTCTGATCACCTCCTCAACAAGTATGTGAGTCAGTATGACCAACGCCGACGATTCAGCGATGATGATGAAAGAGATCGTCTGGCTAGAGAAGCCAGAAGACATCGTCGGCACGATCGCGATGAGGAGGAGTACGAGCGCCGTGCCAAAGGAAAATCAAGGGAGCAAGACGACAACGATAGGCACTGGGACTGCCCCTTCTTCAGACACTGCTGGGATTCAGGAATGAGCCGATTGCCCACAATCGGCAATTGCCCGGAATGCAACCAGAAGAAGAAGGAGGCAGCCAACGTATCCGTGTTCAAGCGCCTAGGGCCTCTCCCACCACAAAGCAAACGCGCTGAGTCCCCTCGGCTGGAAGATCTCGAGGATTCAGAAGACGAGGGACAAGAAGAAGAAGAAGACAGTACCACCGGCCAAGGTGGTGCCCTGATGGACTCAGCTGTTCACAAAAGCGCAGGTTCAGCGATTGCACGGCCTGGAGGAAGCCGAAAGGTTATACTTGCATACGCTAAGGAAGGCACGACCTGATCTGGCTGTGAAAGTTCAGCGAACCCTGACGAAGAGGGTCATCCACGGAAATGGAGTGGCGCCAGAAAGGAAAGCCGATGATGAAACATCGGCCGGCACAAACATGGTGTTCATCCTTCCTTCGGAGTTCAGTGCTCCAGGATTAGACGAGGCACCCGTGGCACAACTTGATTGCGGCCCACGGCCGGTTATCTTTGAGAAGCCACGAGAAAGAAGCTATAGACATCTGAAGGCCCTATACTTGCGAGGTTATACCGATGGGAGGCCTGTCAATAAGATGCTGGTGGACACCGGAGCGGCAGTCAACATTATGCCATACTCTATGCTACGTCGGTTGGGACGCTCTAGCTCAGATCTAATCAAGACCAACGTGACATTGAGCGATTTCAACGGCCGCGTCGACGCACAAGGTGTTCTGAACGTGGATCTGACCGTAGGAAGGAAAACTATCCCTACGACGTTCTTCATCATCGATAGCAAGAGCACCTATGCTGTTCTGCTAGGGAGAGATTGGATCCACGCCAACTGTTGCATTCCCTCCACTATGCACCAATGCATAATACAGTGGGATGGAGATGAGGTAGAGGTCGTCCAGGCCGATGACTCAGCCGAATTTCAACGGCTGGCATGAACGCTTGGGAAGCAGCAGGCCAAGAGCCACTCTCAGGTATCAATTTGGACGACTGCGAGCGCATCGACGTGACGAAGGGAAGGGTTAAGCTGGTTTTATCCACTGGCCTAACCATGTAGCAAGAGCAAAACAATGAGCAAACGTGGCAAGGCCGATCCTTGGGATCGGCCCCCCAATGATCTATGAAGGAACATTACAGAGCCTTCATCGAGCACTTCAATCAATATGGAGGCCGATTCCAGCAATCGGCCAAAATTATCCTCACCACATGATCTGCTTGTGTTCGTCATTGATCCTACCGGAGCCGACGTACAAATTACAGAGCCGATATCTGCCATTCCCCACGATCTCGCTCTGGGCACCTAAACACGATGAACATGTGAACATGTGCAGGAGAACATGTGTGCAGTGAAATATTGGGGCCGATAGGAAAAAATCGGCCAGTAAAAAAAAAATTTATGCGCAGCCATCGACTCTAGTGCAATTATACAAGGCTTACCGGATCTCCACCAAATCCAGTTCAGCTGTGGGGCCCTCTGCTTCTTCGCGGGAGTAAAACAATGAGAACTTCTTCAGCTGCCTTGAGCCGATCCGGGTTCCTGAACCTTCTTGTCAAGGATTTTCAACCCTTGGTGCTAGTTCAGCAGTATTGACAGAAGGGGTATATCGGCTTTCTAAGGAAGAAAGGTGATCGGTTTTGGTGCATCCTCTCTGACATTCTCGCCTCGAGTAAGGCTCGGGGGGCAGCAGGCCCGGTGGATGCTCTGTTCAGGAGCCGATTGGGGTACCATCGGCTGATCTTTCGCCGCAACCTTCTTCACAAAATGATGAGTGTTTAAAGAAGACCATTAGGTTTGGTTGGAAGAATTCAAAGGCTTCCCTGAAGATTCTACATTATCCACCAGATCTCAAAATCATCAGTTGAAGAATGGAAGGGTGAATTTTAAAGGACCGATGCATTGCTATCGGCTCATTACGCATTGGCAAAGGGGACAAATCGGCAAGATCAGTATGAGAGGAAATCGGCTAAATTAAGCTCAAAGGAAATCGGCAAAATCAAATTGGGAGAAGTTCTTCATTGATAGGCGAGATTTCTTACATAAAGAGCTGATTGCTCTCAAAAGGAAGTACTAGGGGATACATTGCCCCATCTACTACTATCGGTCCTATATTAAAGGTCCCATTCACGGGCCGTCGATGCCTCGCCGTTGCGTTGCCGCCATCGGCGCTACTCCCGGCGGGCTCGTCGTCGCTGCTCCAATGGCCGCCGACCGGGCCCTCATTGTCCTCGTCCTCCCCGTCGCCGCTCGTCGTCGATGTCGGTCGCCGAGGTTCCGGCCACGGCGAACCGCTTGGTCGGCGGCTCGTCGGAGGAGGTGTCTTCCTCCTCCTCCTCCTCTTCCTTCTCCTCTTCCTCCTCCTCGGAAGAGGTGAAGTCACAGGAGAAGCGATCGTCGTCGCTCTCCTCCTCCGTTTCCCCGTCGGCGAGGAAGCGGAGGTCGCTTCCCCGTCGGTCGACTTGTCGTCCTCTGACCAGACGGAGAAGTCATGGCTGGGCTCCTCCCCGCCCCTCGATGGCGCGGCGGTGTTGGCTGCGTGGACCTCCGCCGGTTCGCTCCGGCGTCGGCTCGCGGGAAGAGGAGGACTGGCTGGAGAGATCCGATGGCGCAGAGGAGGAAGAAGACATGGTGGCGCAGAGGGCTTTTGGGAGTGCTAATGCGAAGGGGATGCGGAAATAAACTGTTCGGAGCGGTTAAATAAAAGGGGATATAGTGGAAATTCAATGCCACAACAGTTTCCGAGGAAGTGGTGCCTAAAAGGAAAAAAACTGCCAGGTCACGTGGAGAAGTTGAGAAGGCAAGGCATCATGATGAAGGATACTGCAACAGTTCTGCCACGACATGACCCAACGAAGGAAAGCAGAGTGATTTTGGAATTATCAATTCCAAAACCAGGGGGCATGTGTTATCACAGAATTTGACCGAGTCCGAGGTGGGCCGCGATCAAGATGGATTTGAAGAAAGTACATGAAAGAAATACATGAATCGGCCTGTTACGCAAAGTTTGGGCTAGTTGGCCCATGTATCTGTAATATAGTAGGATACGTGTCGTTTAAATAGAGTTTGTCTCGTGCACGGTGGGGATTATTCCTATGTTAGAAAGTCCCCTGGACTATAAATATGTATCTAGGGTTTATGAAATAAACAACAACCAACATTCAACCAACAAATCAATCTCGGCGCATCGCCAACTCCTTCGTCTCGAGGGTTTCTACCAGCATCATGCCGCCTAGATCGCATCTGCGATCTAGGCAAAGATAAGCTTCATGTTGTTCATGCGTTGCTCGTACTGAAGCCTTTTTTATGGCGAGCAACGTAGTTATCATAGATGTGTTAGGGTTAGCATAGTTCTTCGTATAACATGCTATCGTAGTGCAACCCTTGCATATCTAGCCGCCCTTACACCTATCTTAGGTGTAGGGCGGCACCCCGCTGATCATTATTTAGTAGATCCGATCTGTTATGGTTGCTCCTTGTTCTTCAAGGATTAGTTTAATATCTGCAATAGTTAGGCCTTACAAAGGGTTGGAGGATCCAGCGGCACGTAGGGTGTCGTTTGCTAGTCCTAGACAGGATGTTCCGGGGATCAACCTCGTGTTGGTTTTTAGGCCCTATCTAGGATCGGCTTACGATCACCATGCGTGGCCGCGAGGCCCAATCGTGAGTAGGATGATCCGATTATGCGGTGAAACCCTAAATCGTCGTAGATCGCATTAGCTTTATCTTGATCAAGCAGACCACCATATATTCGTGCACCTCGTACGAATCATGGGTGGATCGCTCCTTGAGCCGATTCACAGGATAACCCGAGAGCCGATCGAGGCTCGTATTTAATGTTTACGTGTATGCCATGCAGGAAACTAAGCGAGGCATCTCCATCACCTTCCCGACTCGCATATAGGTCAGGGCACGCCCTTCAAGACGGACGTGTGTACCAGCAGGCTTTGCGGGCGCTCTCGAGGACCAGGGCCAGCCGCAGCCCTAAGTTGTTCCCGGCTCTACTGTGTTGCCCGTCGCTGCCCGCCGGTGGGTTTTGACCGCAACAACTTGTCAGGAGACGAGGTTGAACAAGGTATAGAGTGATACCGAAGATCAAACCTCGGACAAGTAAAATATCGCGAGACAAAGGGAATTGGTATTGTATGTGTATGGTTCATTCGATCACTAAAGTCATCGTTGAATATGTGGGAGCCATTATGGATCTCCAGATCCCGCTATTGGTTATTGGTCGGAGTGAGTACTCAACCATGTCCGCATAGTTCACGAACCGTAGGGTGACACACTTAAAGTTGGATGTTGAAATGGTAGTACTTGAATATGGAATGGAGTTCGAATATTTGTTCGGAGTCCCGGATGAGATCCCGGACATCACGAGGAGTTCCGGAATGGTCCGGAGAATAAGATTCATATATAGGATGTCATTTTATGTGAATTAAAATGTCGCGGAAGGTTCTATGGAAGGTTCTAGAAAGTTCTAGAAAAGTCCGGAAGAAACCACCAAGGAAGGTGGAGTCCACATGGGACTCCACCTCCATGGCCGGCCAACCCTAGTGGGGGAGGAGTCCCAAGTGGACTCCCCCTTAGGGGCCGGCCACCCCCCATATGGGAGGTGGAACTCCCACCTTGGTGGGAGTCCTAGCTTGGCTAGGTTTCCCCTCTTATGGAAGGTTTTTGGTTCGGGTCTTATTCGAAGACTTGGACACCAACACTTGGGGATCCACCTATATAATGAGGGGCCAAGGGAGGGGGCCGGCCACCCCAAGACCACAAGCTGGCCGCCCCATTGAAGTGGCCGGCCACCCCCTCCCAAACCCTAGCCGCCCCTCTCCTCCATAACTCCCGCGTAGCTTTAGCGAAGCTCCGCCGGACTTCTCCACCACCACCGACACCACGCTGTCGTGCTGTCGGATTCAAGAGGAGCTACTACTTCCGCTGCCCGCTGGAACGGGAGGTGGACGTCATCTTCATCAACAACCGAACGTGTGACCGAGTACGGAGGTGCTGCCCGTTCGTGGCGCCGGAACCGATCGTGATCAAGATCTTCTACGCGCTTTTGCAAGCGGCAAGTGAACGTCTACCGCAGCAACAAGAGCCTCCTCTTGTAGGCTTTGGAATCTCTTCAAGGGTGAGACTCGATACCCCCTCGTTGCTAGATTGCATCTTGGCTTGGATTGCGTGTTCGCGGTAGGAAAAATTTTGTTTTCTATGCAACGTTATCCTACACTCCCCGCCCGGTAGGGTGCTAGAACAGAGCCTTCTGTCCCCCGAAACTTGTCTTCGATGGTGGTGGAGCTACAGAACTTTTCGTGGACCGAGGCTGGTTGATTTACGGTTTTCGCGTCGGGAGGCAATTTATAGGCGAAAGGACGATGTCGATGGGCGCCCGAGGGGCCCACACCACCCCTAGGCGTGGCCAGGGAGGGGGCGCTCCCAGGTATGGTGTGGCCGCCTCGGCACCCACTTACGTCTCTAGTCTGGACTCCGTCTTGGGGTCGGGAAAATAGGAACTTTGGCTTTCGTTTCTTCCAATTCCGAGAATATTTCCTGTACCACTTTTGCGAAATACAAAAATAGCAGAAAACAGGAACGTATCACCCATCCGGACACATTCTTCTTTCCGCCCATTCACCGGTGGCGGTGCCTGCGGCGGTGTTCTTGGTGCGCTTTGACGTAACCATGGCAGCGAAGGGAGAGCTAAAGCGTGAAGCGGGAGTAAGGAGTAGATTGCACTGGCAATGGAAAAGAGACGGTTTGTGCGACGGAGTAGAAGGGGAAAAGTGAGGACCAGGGATTACATTTTAACCTAGAAGGCGAAGCAGATCGGCCGTTCAATGGACAGAAGATAATCCTAACCATACATGTGGTAGAAAAGTACAAATATTCTTTAAGTTTAACATTGAAGTAAAGGAATTACCGCGCGTGTGCCGGGCGCTTCGGAAGACGTGAGAACCCCACTAAGTGCAATGTGGGGGAAGGGCAGGTATACTAGATCCACAAACTATGGTCCACAACCAGTCACAGTCTAACGAGTCGACAGCACACTACCTTCGTTAGCGTTGACGGCTGGGGCAAGAAAATCTTCGAGTCAACGAGACAATATAGAATGCGCGGCACGAATTTTGGAGCCTACATCCAGTTGCAAGCACCCGGTCATAGGCTCGGGGGCTACTCTTATCGGGAGCATTGTTCATGCTCCTGATAAGATGTGAAATAGTGGGAAAATATGGAGTTGATTAAAAGCAAGTTGAGCCTACACTCAAGTGCAAACACTCGGTTGTAGCCTCGGGGGTTACTCCCATCGAGAGCGCTGGTCGCGTACCCGAAGAAATTTATCAATATAGAAAGAGAAATACAACAATTCAACATAGATGAACCCGAAGAATTTCGGCAGTGGGTAGACATCATCGAGTTTCATAAACTCGTCATGTACTCCCATCGGAAGCGTCAAGATTTGATTCAATAAAATATAGTAACCCGAAGAAATACATCATTCCATCAGCCAAAGATAGTACTAACAGACACCACAGTTTATAAGTATTTATGTAAAGTTTAGTCTAAGAGACACACACGGGGTGCACACTGTCACCTTCACACCGTGGGACAAGGTCTCTATGGAGATCACATAATAAAACCACTTGAGTAGAATAATATATGAAGAATAAAATCTACTTATTCAACTAGAGTACAAAGCTCATGATCACATAAAGATCATACCATGGGAGAAAGAGATAGACCACATAGCTAGCGGTAAAGCCCTCAGCCTTGGGGGAGAACTACTCCCTCCTCATCATGGGGGTTAGCAACAACGATGAAGATGGCGGTGGAGTCGATGGAGATGGCTCTGGGGGCAACTCCCCATCCCGGCAGGGTGCCGGAACAGAGACTTCTGTCCCCCGAAACTTGTCCTCAATGGCGGTGGAGCTACAAAACCTTTTGTGGACCGAGGCTAGTTGATTTAGGGTTTTCGCGTTGGGAGTCAATTTATAGGCGAAAGGACGAGGTCGGTGGGTGCCCAAGGGGCCCACACCACCCCTAGGCGCAGCCAGGGAGGGGCCGCGCTCAGGTATGGTGTTGTCAACACCCGGATTTTTAAGTCCAGATGCCTATTATGCCATACATCGCAATCCCAGGAATAATGTTTTTGCGAGACATAATAGTAAGTAGCATAGAGTCATCATTTATTACAACACATATTATCTTACAACCATAGATCACATGATCCCATATTACACGAATATATTGTTCAACATCACAAATAGTAGCGGAAGCGAAGTAGTAGTGGACTATCTATTCCACAGGCAACGCTTGACGTTAGAAGATGATCCTAGTTATCGTAGACGTCCCGTTGTCCGTCATCCTGATACTGTGCTCCTCTTCATAGTCTGGCATTTGAATACTTTTAAAGTACTCGCAAACTAACTCTATGATAAAAACTCATTAAGTGCAATAAGGGGGTGCTAAGCTCTAGGTTTATTTGCATAAAGCCAAGTTTTAGTTTCATAAATCTTTGGTAAAGCCTTATCATGTGCTAGACTAACTCAAGTGGGAACATTAGTGTCATTCCCACAACTCATTATGGTTCACCATAATGTCACCTTTCAATCCACCATTCATTTCTAGAATCAAAACATTTTAATGATAACGGAGATAGTATGGCCTTTCCAATCGTCCGTAACCGTGGACACGGCTATTCGAATAGGTTTAACACTCTGCAGAGGTTGTACTCTTGTGCCACAACTTTTGATTTCATCCGTCGAGGATAACCCCGAATCATCGTAACACAGTACGCGGATCATCAATCGAAACCTTTCACTTATATATGCTAGTATGAGCACCTCTCCCCATGAGCTTGGCCTCCCGGTGAAAACCGCAGTTAACCCGGGAACTGCACAGGGCTTGGGCCGTACATTCACCTCATTTCAACATCAATCCACACTTAACGGAGGCAGCCGCAGCGTAACCCCTATGATGTTTATTCAGAGGGAACCCATACTAAAATACACAAGTTTCTAGCTAAGCCCTACCCATAATCAGGTATTGTGGGGGTACTTGTATAATTGGAAGGGTATCGCATTCAAACCCAATCATCAATTTTATCAAAAATCACCATCTTCTCTTGTTCAAATCCACCTCCACTTTACTTTCTTTCAAAGTCATTTCACTTCACCATGTTCCCATCTAGAGTAGTCAATTTTAATTGATTAGCACTAGCAACTATATGAGGGGTGCTATCTAGCTTTGAGTGGTGCTAATCTATTCCAAGTATTTTTCTACTCTAGACCAAGTGAATCATAAATCAAAAAGTACTTTGAAATAAATAAGCAAAAGTAAAGGTAAGTAAAAACATGGGATAGGTAATACATAAAAGTAAAGTGTGATGGTGCCTTTGCTCTTGTAGAGCTAAGCACTTGTGTTTAGCAAGGGTTAGCTTGCCTTGAGCTGGGTAGTTATCGAAGTTCTCTTCTTCTTCCTGAGAGTAGCCAAGGTATTCCTCGTTACTAGCGTCTATATACGAATACGAGGTATAAATACTAAACCAAGCTCACATACTAAACTAGAAACACTCAAAAGAGTTCACACACTAGTCCTAGTATCAATCAAACATGGCATGGTGGATTATTTGCTTAGTCTTTATTTGAAAGAAAATACTTTCCTCTCATTATTCCTATTTCTTAAATTTGGTATGTAGGTCTTTAAAAGAATTCATTTCTTTTCATTACCTCTTATTAAGATTTAATCTCTTCATATAATAATAAGGTATGAAATATAGGTTGACCCAAAGTCAACATTTCATATCTATTATATGTGAGTTCAATTTAATTGAAGTGCTACACTTCACATAGTTTTAGTACTTAACATTTAAATGAATTAAAATCTCTAAGTAATAATTCTCAAGGGTTCATTAGCCTAAGTCATTCCCCCTGGTTATTAGTACTTAGGATCAAAATTTAAATGAGAGGTAGCTCTCTTATTAGGGTTGAGTTTGAATTCCACTTTCAAATGCTCTAGAAATGACTACATAGCCATTTTATTTGATCTAGTCCATGATCATACAAACAACATGGCTATGTTATTGCATAATCAATTAGAGGACATCATTTGTGATTTATTAGAATTGGAATCACTTCAAAATCTATTCTGGTTGAATTTTAAATAAAGTTTGAATGTTCAAAAGTCCCTGTCTTGTCTTTTTTATCAAATTAAATCTACTATGAAATTGGAGGTGGGGCCAGTGGCATTGGATAGATAAATTCATGGGCTTTCCAACGGTATAAAGTTTGCTAAATTTGGTTTGGCAGATTTCAAACTATTCAAAATTTGCTAAACACTCAGCAGCACAATTTGAATAAAGATTAAATCCAGATTTGAATTCCTGGGCTAGGCGGGAAAGCTAAACGGGCCGAAACGAGTTTAAATTCCACTTCGCAGCCCAACACGCATCTGGTGTGCTCGGGCCGCACTGACGAGGTGGGGGCCACCTGTCGGCGACTCTTTAAACAGCGAAACGGTATTTTCAATCTCGACCGTAAGATTAGAATGGAGATCGACGGCGTGTGAGCGTCGTCGTCTCCGACGAGCGGCGAGCTCCCTGGCGGCGAGCCTAGGGGGTGGGAGGGAGTACCAGGCCGTTGCAGGAGTCTGGCAGAGTGCGCGGAGAAGGTGTAGTAGATGAGGAAGCCCTGGGAGCAGCGGCGGCGCTCGGGGAGGCGCCAATCGAAGCAGAGCTTCCGCGGGCTCCGGCGGACTTGAGCTTGCGATTCGAGCAGCTCCGGCGAGGTGGTGCTAAATTGAGGTGGGGAGAGTGTTCAGAGAAGAGAGGGGAGCAAGGTGTGTGAAGAACTTGAGGGCTGAGGAGCTCTATTTATAGCAGGCGATGGAGGCCGTGAGGTGCTGCGGAGGAGCGTCGACGGCGTGGCCTCTCCGTCGATCGAAAGGGCAAGGCGAGGACGGCATCTTGTAGGCGTCGTCCTGGCGATGCTCAACGGCTAGCTGGCGCAGAGAAAAGGTGAAGGGATGGCTCGGGAGCTTGCAGGGTTTGCGGCAGGGCGTGCGGCATCATTCGGTCGAGGACGGGCGACGGGGGCAGGCCTGGGCTTGTGTCTAGCGTGTAGAGGGCGGGGTGGCGATGCTCGACGCAGGCGTAGCTTGGCCAGAGGAGGACGGGGGTGCTCGAGCGCGTGTTGTCCTTGCGACGCCAGAGCGCGGTCACCGCGCGTGCTGGCACGTCCTGGCCAACTTTGGGCGGGCGCGTTCTGGCCAATGCCGAGCGTTGGCGTTGCAGGGGCTTGTACCATTCGATTCCTTGAGTGACAGAGAGGCTCCAGGACAAGGAGAAAGGTTGAGAGGAGGGCTGGAGAGATGGTGGCCAAAGTGGCCGGCATGGCCACGGTATGCATTAGTCTAGGGTTTCTTTTCCCTCTCCTCTCACTTTAATCGACCAGGGCATGTACTAGGGTGAAGCAGGGGTTGTAAGAGAGTGCAATGATCAAGGATTAAAGGGGTTTAGTGAAGAAACCGGTGGATAAAAGGGTGTAGCTCAATTCTGGATTTTTGCCTGCAAGGTGTTCGATCATATGGCCGCATGAAGTTTTTCTTTGAATTTTGAAATTCTTTTTGGTGAATCTCATTTATATAATTAATGTGAAGTATTGGTGGTGGTGGCACTCAATTTGGAGTTGTTTTGCAAAATGTCAAAAGTGACATGATCTTCACTTTATTTCAGCATCCCCTCTTGTCACTTTTATTCTGGTCAACCTAGTCAACTCTAGCCATGATGGTCAACATCAAAGTTGCTCACCTTGACATGGTCTTGGATGACATGGCTTTGGTTGACCAAGTTTAGTTCAAGAATTGAGAAAACCAGGGGGTAAAGAGGTGAAGAAAATATTTTGGGGAGAAGTGACCATTATCATATGTAAGATTTTTGATTTCCTTGTATTTGATTCTTGATCCAAGGATGCAATTGTGTTAGTTTATCATATTGAAGTATTTTAGAAGCAAGGGAGCAAGCAATTATGGCCTTGGTTGAGGATTTGCAATTTTGCATAAAGTGTATGTGAGTGAGAAATGGGTTTTCCCATTTTCTCCAATTCCCCTCAAATTAGGGTTTGGTGATCTTGGTTAGGGTTCACATAGCAATGGTTACTCATACTAACACTCATCATGGCAATTGCACAAAAGAATTTCACTCAAATGCATAAATCTATATGTGGCACTATATGCATAGAAAAAGTTTTTGTTAATTGCAAATTTTGGGTTTGGGGAAATTATCTTTCTTGTTTATTATTGTTGAAACTTGGGATGTTACAGGTGTGGCCACCTCGGCGCCCTCTTCCATCTCTGCTTTGGACTCCGTCTTCGGGTCGGGAAAAATAGGAACTTTGGCTTTCATTTCGTCCAATTCCAAGAATATTTCCTGTACAACTTTTCTGAAATACAAAAATAGCAAAAAACAGGAACTAGCAATGTGGCATCTTGTCAATAGTTTTGTTCCATAAAATGCATAAAAATGCCGAAGTGTAAACAAACATATAGAAATTTGTGTAAGACAAGCATGGAGCATCAAAAATTATAGATACGTTTGCAACGTATCAGCGTTCCCAAGCTTAACTCCTGCTCGTCCTCGAGTAGGTAAGTGATAACAAAAATATTTTTTGAGGTGACATGCGGCCAAAACAATCTTAATCAAGTTATTGTAAAAGCATTATGAGCTAGGATCAAAGTACTCTAAACATAGGCATGATAGATATAATTATAACAATAGAACTTAGCAACTATGTTACAAGATGAGAAGTAACTCAAACAAAACATCCAAAACATCATGAATAATAATGCACTGAAAGCAACTGTTTGTTTTTGAGCATAGAGAAAACATAGCAAAGTGGTATTCACCTTGTCCTTTATGAAATAGCAAAACATAAATGCTAGGACACCTTTAGAGTTCAAAGGGTGACTAGATACAAATAATTTGAGAACAAGTAATAACATAATCATGAATCAATCAATAATAAATTTTAGGAATATGCACATTATACTCAGAATGACAACTGTGCTCTCTTAATTGGTGCATGAAGCAACAAGATGAAGACTCGACATAAAAGTAAAATAAAGGCCCTGCGCAGAGGGAAGCAAGATTACTCATGTGCTAGAGCATTTTTTTGAATACAATAGAGGTGTTAAAAATATATTTTGAGAGGTATGTATATCTATGTCAACAAATAGCATCAAATGATCTATCATCCTTTCATGTTTAATGGCTTCAAGAGCCGCTCCCATAGAGAGAACAATAAAGTTCCTCTTCTCCTTTGTTTAAACAAGCTAAGTTCATGATTTCTCAAGTACATAGTGTTAGGCGATTTTGATTATGCGTTCATTTTATATTTTAGTGGGCTGGGCACCCGCGCCTGCTCTTTTTGCAATAGCACATTATGCATTCTAGTCAAGGTGTGAAGCCAAAATAAACATGAAAGACATAATAAAGCATTCAACACTTCCTCATGAGCTAAAACAGGAACACAAAACAAGTAGTCATTTTTTAAGGTTTAAAGGTAGCACACAACCAAATCACTTTGGAGTGGCGGTGAAATAGCACATATAGGTAGGTATGGTGGACACAATTGGAAAACTTTGGTTTTGGGGAGTTGTATGCACGAGTAGAGCTCATACTCAATACCCAGGTGAGGGCTAGCAAAAGACTGGGAGCGGCCAACTAAGAGAGCAATAATGTCCATAATCATGCATAGCGACAAAAAATTATTAATCAAAACATAAAGTGATATTACAAGTCAAAGACCAAATTATCATAGAGGATTTAGGTGACTATTAGTCATAACATGATGTAAGCATGTGCCAAGTCAACCCAATAAAGCATCAAAGGAGAATACCACAATATTATGCTTTTGTATGATGGAAACAACACATGATTCTTTCAATGGCACATTAAGCACTCTCAGATATTTGAGACAAGTCATGCTACAACAATAACTACTAAGCATATGATTAAAATAACATCCAACATGACATGCCAAAGTCTATGCCACAATCTAAACAAGCTTCCTTTTGCATCACTATAAGCATGAAACATTTTACTCGTCTCTAACACCAATAATTTTATTTGAAACAACTCTCATAGATAATAATCAATAAATACCAAAGAGCTAACCATACCTAACTAAATAAAACTAAAAAGCTCTGAACAAAATACGAGTGGAAAACCAGAGCTAAACGCACTACTAGCAAAAGAGAACACTCGCAGAACAACAAGAGTGAAAACTAGAGTGTTCTATGCAAGGAAAACAGAGTGTCTTTCCCATACAAGAATGCTAGGATCCAACCAAGTTAATTACAGAAAACAAAACAAAATAAAACTAAAAACAAAATAAAGATGCTCCAAGAACAACACATCATATGAAGCAATAAAAATATAGCATCTTGAAAGATGACCTGATATCTTTGTTGATGAAGAAGGGGATGCCATGGGCATCCCCAAGCTTTGACGCTTGTACCTCTTGGATATTTCTTAGGGTGACATAGGCATCCCCAAGCTTGAGTTTTGTCCATTCTTCATTACATTAGATCATTCTTCTCTCCCTACACTTCAAAACTTCCTTCATACAAAACTTCACACAATTTTCATTAGCAGCATTAGTGTAATCAAAATAACAAATCCACTTGGTTCAGTTCTAACATATGTCAAACATCCATTAAAACATTACCTAATTTAGAAACATCTTCAAAAATCTCTTTCTCTCAAAAGAACTCAAATAAAAGAGATTAAGAGGCAAATGCAAATAGTGGCTGAAATCTGTCAAAATAGAACAACAGGTAAAGATCGATTTTTTCGGAAATCCTCTATTGCTCAAATCGAAAAGTGCAAAACTAACGAAAGTTAGATAATAAACTGGGGCATATGCTCAAAAATTATCAAATCAATATGACGTTCTGTCTGGGAATACGAATTGTTTTGGTAACAACACAGAATCTGTTTCAGGATAGCAACTTCCCCAAATCTTACTTTCTTCCTATTAGAGGCTATTCTTGGCACAAAAACGAAATAAAAAGGATAAGGATAGGTTATTACAGAGGTAAACATTTCCGAGAGTCAACAAAATAATATTTACAGAAATAAAACATGGTTTATCTCCCAATAGTGGTTTTCTTTAACGCCTTTCAGCTAGGCTCAGTAGTTTGAGAAGATGCTCATATAAGAAATATGGATTGATGTAAAAGAGAGCATCAAGAAGAAAATATAAAACAAATTTAAGTCTACCCCACTTCCTATGAAAAATAATCTTGTAAAGAAACAAGTCATGGAAGCACAAAGCAACAAGCATAGGAAAGCAAAACAAGTGCAACTTCAAAAATTTCAACATAAAGAGGTGAAACTTAATATTGTTGAGATACATAAAACCATGTTTCCCTTTCTCATAGTAACTTTCAGTAACATCATGAATAAAATTAACAATATAACTATCACATAAAACATTCTTATCATGAGCCGCATGCATAAAATAATTATTACTCCCCAAATAAGCAGCCAATCTTATTAATTGTAGTGGGAGCAAATTCAACAAAATAGCTATCATTATTATTCTCATCACCATAATCATCAAATATAGGAGGCATATTGTAATCATAATTAATTTTCTCCTCAATAGTAGATGGACTGAAAATATCATCTTCATCATTGTAATCATCATATATTGGAGGTATAGTATCATCATAAGCAATAGAATAGTTATCTTCCAAAGTGTGTTCATCTGTAAACATATCACCATTGGAAGGAACATGGATAGTACTAACAGTACAACAATTATTAACATCATCATTTTCAGAAATGGTACCCAAGATATTTTCAATATCAAAAATAGTGTACTTTTCCCAATCATGATCACTACTATAGGTAACAGGCATAGGCTCATCATCGAGTTCAGACTCATCAACAAAAACTATAATAGGAGCAACATGTTTAGGGGAAGATACTGTTTCCTCTCTCCATTTACTCCTCCTCCTCCTCTTCTTCTTCTTCTTCTTCGTCTTCATCTTCTTCTCTTTAAGAGGGAGAGGCTTGAAAGGAAGATTCTCCACATACCCTGGTTTATTGTCAGAATAGAAGAAACTTTGGCGGATTCCTCCTTTTCATTAATAAGAACAAAACACAGATTAGTCCAGTCATATTTTGGTAAATTTTCATCTTTTATAATATTTTGTATGTAAGTATTTGCGTGGCAATTATCAACACAATAAAGATGACATCCATGTAGGATGCTATTCATATCAAAGGCACTCATATCTACCAAAGATGTTTTCCTTGATAACTCTTCATACCCCAAAAATAATGTAAGTTCATCATGCTAATTAGGAGTGATTATATCATCACAATATAAACTTGCAGTACTCATTTGATTCGGAAGGCTATTATCATAGCCTGAGCATTGAAAATTGAAATGTCCTACTTCATAGTAAAGTTCGCAAACAAAAGGGTAGAGGGCACAAACTTTTTCACCAAGATCATTTAAAGCCCTGTCCCACATTCTAGTTTTTTCATTCATGTGATGGATACAATATTCTTCTTCGATTTTATTCATTTCACAAGGTCTAAGTGCTCCACAAAAATTAACATGCTTATAAGAAATAGTACTTTCAGAAGTTTGAGCATGTTTATTGCAATCATCAACAATAGTTTCATTTTTCATGCAAGTGTCTTTATAAGGTTCATGATACATGTCCCAATTTCCTTTAGGAACATTAATATGAGAAGCAAAGGCTCTACACATATCACCAATAATTTGAGGATCAAGACCATATTTAGCACTAAGCTCTTGAAAATCAGCAGTTTCAGCGAAATACTTAATGCAATCATACTCATAGTTTATACCTAATTATTTACCTTTGTCGTTATCCCAATCTTCGGTATTGCTTTGAATTCTTTCAAGAAGATCCCACTTCGCTTCAACCTCCGCGCTTGTGAACGATCCCTCTAAACAAACATCTAGATAGTCCTTGTACTGTCCTGAAAGCCTTGCATAAAAATTATTAATAACAATATTACTAGGGAGCTCATGAATGGTACATTTGAGCATTAGTGACTTCAATCTCCCCCACGCTTGGGCAATACTTTCTCCATCACGAGGACAAAAATTATAAATATAATTCCTATCTAAGTGCACTTCATGAGGAGGATAAAATTTAGAGTAAAAGAGAGATTCAAGCTCCTTCCACTCCGAATGATGAGGATCATCTAGTAGCTGATACCATTCCCTTGCTTTGTCCTTAAGTGAAAATGGAAATATTTCTTCATGCCATTTTCTCTTGATAAACCTGCATTCTTAAACAACTCACAGAGTTCGTTAAGTTTCAACAAGTGATCATTTGGATGGACTGTTCCATCCCCTGCATAACGTTCATCCATGGTCCTTTCAACAATTTTCATAGGTATTTTAGAAGGAATAATTTCAGTAGGTTGATTTAAAATATCACAAACATCATTAGAATTATCACATTTGGGAGATAAAATATCATCAGAGCAAATTTTCTCCTCTGAAGCTGGGGGACTAAAAACATCATAAAAACTAGCTTCCCTAAGCTTGGACTTTTCCATAGTATTAGCAATAATGGTGTCCAAAGAATTCATACTAATAACATTGCTGTTAGCATGCAATTAAAATTCCATAGGTTTTTAGTTTTCTCTTCAAACACCTCATGTCCTAACTCAAGATAAATACTATAAAGCTCTATATTTTTTTCCATTAAGCCTAACTAGTGAAAATAAAAACAAGAAACAAAAAGATATAATTGCAAAATCTAAAGGAAATAACTTCGAGCACTCACACACAAGCAAAAACACTAGAAAATAGCTTAGTAGCCAGAAGATGTGAGTACCTTTTACCTTACCTCCCCGGCAACGGTGCTAGAAAAGAACTTGATGTCTACGCACGCCAGAATAGGGAGTCAGATGGTACAGTTGAATCATGTAAACAAAAAGGAGTCCCCGAAGGAACTCATGAACAGGTAGGGAGAGACCGTGAAGGAGGAAATCAGAAAAAATTACCCGATATCCTTCGGGCGGATTGGGTGTGGCTTCGTCCCCGAGAATCCTCATCTTCCCATCATCAGTGAGAAGCCCCAACTTCTTCAGCTTCCGTTGCTCTATTGGAGTGAACTTAGATATGTCCCATTGATTTCTATGCACACTTCTATTCTTGTAGACAGTGTTGGGCCTCCAAGTGCAGAGGTTTGTAGAACAGAAGCAAGTTTCCCTTAAGTGTTTGACCCAAGGTTTATCGAACTGAATTACGATATCCCTCTAAAGCAACCCTGCAATTACGATACAAGAAGTCTCTTGTGTCCCCAACACACCCAATACACATGTCAGGTGTATAGGTGCACTAGTTCGGTGAAGATATAGTGAAATGCAAGCAATATGGATGATTATGAGTGGTAATTGCAATCTGAAATAAAAATGGCAGCAAGCAAACATGTAGCAGAACTGATTGTAAACGGTGTTTCAATGCTTAGAAACAAGGCCTAGGGATCATACTTTCACTAGTGGACACTCAACAATGATATCATAATTGAATACATAGATATCATCTCTTCACTATGCTACTCTGAACCACCCTTTGGTGGGATAACGAACACCAATTCACCGCGTAGGGCTTACAAAAGCACTCCTTAAATTTGTGTTCCAAATCTAGGTATACCCCGCTCTATCACTTTGAGCATCCAAAGATAGTACTAACAAACACCACAATTTATAAGTATTTCTATAAAGTTTAGTCTAAGAGACACACACGGTGTGCACACTGTTACCTTCACACCGTGGGACAAGGTCACTCTGGAGATCACATAATAAAACCACTCGAGTAGCATAATAGATGAAGAATAACATCTACTTATTCAACTAGATTACAAATCTCATGATCACATAAAGATCATACCATGGGAGAAAGAGATAGACCACATAGCTACGGGTAAAACCCTCAGTCTCGGGGGAGAACTACTCCCTCCTCATCATGGGGGTCAGCAACTGCGATGAAGATGGCGGTGGAGTCGATGGAGATGGCTCCGGGGGCAACTCCCCACCCCGACAAGGTGCCAGAACAGAGACTTCTATCCCCCGATACTTGTCTTCGATGGCGGTGGAGATACAGAACTTTTAGTGGACCGAGGCTGGTTGATTTACGGTTTTTGCATTGGGAGTCAATTTATAGGTGAAAGGACGAGGTCGGGGCACCCGAGGGCCCACACCAGCCCTAGGGGTGGCCGGGAGGGGCGCGCCGGTATGGTGTGGCTGCCTCGACGCCCTATTTCGTCTCTGCTTTGGACTCCGTCTTCGGGTCGGAAAAAATAGGAACTTTGGCTTTCGTTTCGTCCAATTCCGAGAATATTTCCATAAACAGCGGAAAACTAGAATTGGCACTGTAGCATCTTGTCAAAAGGTTAGTTCCATAAAATGCATAAAAATGCAACGAAGTGTAAAAAAACATATAGAAATTAGTGTAAAACAAGCATGGAGCATCAAAAAGTATAGATACGTTTGCAACGTATCACCCATCCGGACACCTTCTTCTTTTCTGCCCATTCACCGATGGTGGTGCAGGTGGCGGTGTTCTTGGCGCGCTTTGACCTAACCATGGCAGCGAAGGGAGAGCTAAAGCGTGAAGCGGGAGCAAGGAGTAGATTGCGCTAGCAATGGCAAAGAGACGGTTTTGTGCGGCGGAGTGAGAAGGGTAAAAGTGAGGACCAGGGATTACATTTTAACCTGGAAGGCGAAGCGGATCGGTCGTTCAATGGAGAGAAGATAATCCTAACCGTACACATGGCAGAAAAGTACAAATATTCTTTAAGTTTCACATTGAAGTAAAGGAATTACCGCGCGCGTGCCGGGCGCTTCGGAAGATGTGAGAACCCCACTAAGTGCAATGTGGGGGAAGGGCAGGTATACTGGATCCACAAACTGTGGTCCACCAACAGCCACAGTCTAACGAGTCGACAGCACACTACCGGCATTAGCATTGACGTCTGGGGCAAGAAAATCTTCGAGTCAACGAGACAATATAGAATGCGTGGCATGAATTTTGGAGCCTACGTCCAGTTGCAAGCACCCGGTCATAGGCTCGGGGGCTACTCTTATCGGGAGCATTGTTCATGCTTCCGATAAGATGCGAAATAGTGGGAAAATATGGAGTTGATTAAAAGAAAGTTGAGCGTACACTCAAGTGCAAACACTCGGCTGTAGCCTCGGGGGCTACTCCCATCGAGAGCGCTGGTCGTGCACCCGAAGAAATTTATCAATATACAAAAGAGAAATACAACAATTCAATATAGATGAACCCGAAGAATTTTGGCAGTGGGTAGACATCTTCGAGTTTCATAAACTCATCATGTACTCCTGATACGTCCAATTTGCATCACTATTTTATATCATAATTTGCTGTTATTCAGTGATATATTTCATATTTGGAGATGATACTTATGTTATTTCATCTATTTTGCATGTTTCATGATTATTGGAGGATCGCGCACCGAGTCGGATTCTGCTGGAAAAAGCGCCGTCGAATGCAATATTTCTAAGATCATCAATTGACGAAAATTATATGAAAATTCCTATTTTTCAGAAGACGAAGGGAGCCGAAGGGGAGCCGAGGAAGGCCGCCATGGGCCCACCTCACAGGCCGGCGCGGGCCAAGGCCTAGCCGCGCCGCCAGGTAGGGCCCACAGCCCCCTCTCGCCTCTTCTCCGCGTATTTCTTCGTCCCGAAAACCTAAGCTCCAGGGGGATAGTCGCGAAGAGTCACAGCCGCCTCTGGGGCGGAGAACACCAGAGAGAAAAGAGCTCTCCGGCAGGCTGAGATCCGCCGGGAAAATTCCCTCCCGGAGGGGGAAATCGATGCCATCGTTACCGTCATCGAGCTGGACATCACCTCCATCACCACCGTCATCATCTACATCATCATCACCGCCGTCTCCACCGCTGCACATCATCACCGCTGTAACAATTTGGGTTGAATCTTGATTGTTTGATAGGGGAAACTCTCCCGGTATTGATTTCTACTTGTTATTGATGCTATTGAGTGAAACCATTGAACCAAGGTTTATGTTCAGATTGTTATTCTTCATCATATCACCTCTGATCATGTTCCATATGATGTCTCGTGAGTAGTTCGTTTAGTTCTTGAGGACATGGGTGAAGTCTAAATGTTAGTAGTGAAGTATGGTTGAGTAATATTCAATGTTATGATATTTAAGTTGTGGTGTTATTCTTCTAGTGGTGTCATGTGAACGTCGACTACATGATACTTCACCTTTATGGGCCTAGGGGAATGCATCTTGTATTCGTTTGCTAATTGCGGGGTTGCCGGAGTGACAAACCTAAGCCCCCGTTGGTATATCGGTGCAGGAGGGATAGCAGGATCTCAGAGTTTGTGGTTAGATTTATCTTAATTACTTTCTTGTAGTTGCGGATGCTTGCAAGGGGTATAATCACAAGTTTGTATTAGTCCTAGGAAGGGCGGCATTAGCATAGGTTCACCCACACAACACTTATCAAAACAATGAAGATTAATTAGCCATATGTAGCGAAAGCACTAGACTAAAATCCCGTGTGTCCTCAAGAACGTTTGGTCATTATAAGTAAACAAACCGGCTTGTCCTTTGTGCTAAAAAGGATTGGGCCACTCGCTGCAATTGTTACTCTCGCACTTTACTTACTCGTACTTTATTCATCCGCTACATCAAAACCCCCCTGAATACTTGTCTGTGAGCATTTACAGTGAATCCTTCATCGAAACTGCTTGTCAACACCTTTTGCTCCTCGTTGGGATCGACATTCTTACTTATCAAAAATACTACGATACACCCCCTATACTTGTGGGTCATCAACTCCCATCGAAAGCGTCGAGATTTCATTCAATAAAATATAGTAACCCGAAGAAATACAACATTCCATCAGCCAAACAAAGGCACTTGACAATATATTCTCAGAGCGCGTCTGCCGCGGTAAAAACCATGAATGTCACGACTTGTAAAAGGGTTGCGAAGGTAAGACCCCAGGATCCGTCATGGGTGGCGTGGCATCACAGCGAATGCGCTCTCCCACTTTATCCACATCAACATGTGTGAAGAAAATCCCAGCGGACACGTTGGGTACCCGATAACTTAGCTGGAATTCAGTTTTCGTTAAGTCCTAAAGCGGCACGTCCTAAATTATGCCAGTATCCCAGGTTCGAGTTCGGGGACTCGAACTTGAAGTAGGTTTATGTTAATTTTCTACAAGAGCAATTAACTAGTACCTGATCCGTGAGATGAACTAGCCTCGTTTACCAATATCCCTGTACAATATAGATGTCGAATAAAAATAGCATCTTCATGGATTTGAAGTATTTACGAAGGAGATGATGGAGATTTTACCCGATTCTATGACTCGAATAAAATTGCGGGGGCTATTGACATGGGTATGCCTAATGGGTGTGTCACGTGTTGGAGTTCAAGGCTTGCGGACCCGAAGGTTTGGAGGCCCATGAAGCCGAAGATATGCGGCCCAAGGAAGTAGTCAATATAGGGAAACTTGTAGCAATGTATGGAAAGGCCCAATGCGGCCCGATGTTTGTTTACTTGTATGACACGGAAATTCTTGGCTTTGCCTCCTATATAAGGGCGAAGCTGGGGGCAAAGAAAGCCTTTGTTTGTCCGACCACCTTCGATTTCTACCTGCCCTCTAATTCCACGAAAGCCTAAGTCTACAATATGTAGGCATTGACGAGTCGATAACTCGTCAACAGGAAAACCCTGTTTTGTGTATTTCTACTTTCAGAGACCTATACGGAGTCAAATTGAGCTAGGATTTTGTGAGGGTCATTTTTTCATCGGGGGACATGGGCTTTTGGATCACACCTGGAGTAGCCCGAGGCCCAAAAGAGAGGTGGTGGCGTGCCACCCAACCTCCTTCGGCCGTCGATCGTCCAATTCGCTTGAGTCTTTTGCGAACCGACGTATTTTGACCTAAAAACCACCATATATATGACCCCCTAGGATTCTCTGGAAGAGAGCGTCACAGAAAGACAGAAATACGAAAACGGAGGCTGCAGCAAAGAAAATTTGATGAGGCCTAAGGGCTAGGATGTGCCCAGATCCCACGAGTTTGACCAAGTGAGTGGATGAATGAGGTGGGAGAGGAAGAAGAACACAAGATCTAATACAAACACACACACACACAACCCAACACTAACCAAATTTACTCCCTTGGTAGGTTAGACCAAGCCAATAGAACCACTTCTTAGAGAGACCCTTGGGTAGAATCTAAGAAGTGAGAGATTGGTGATGCAGATCCAACTAGAACTTGGATGAAAGAGGTATAAGCCTTAAATCATCCATGAAGAGCAGAAATCCCTCAAGAGTGCCTTGATACAAAGAACATAGTTCTAGGGAGACAAAGCTGAAAGTAGTTTAAGCCTAAATCTTGTATAAATCCTAATTGAGGTGGGGGAAGAGGTACTTATAGGACTAGATCTGTCCAGGGGTATAAGGGGCATTGCAATAAAGTATTTATGTCCATAGATGATAAATAGATGGTTGAGATGCAGTTGACTTTGGTGGGGCCGGTAGTGCCGGCGTGCTCGGGGTGGCAGTGCCGGTTGGGCCGGCAGTGCTGGAGAAGATTGGCCGGCAGTGCCGGGGTGCGTCCACCGGTAGTGCCAGCCTTGGTGGGGCGGCAGTTCCAGCCAGGGCGGCAGTGCCGGCCAGGGCGGCAAAGCCGGCCTGGTGGCGGCAGCAGTGCCGGCCTGGTGCTGTGGCCGGTGGCTGGAGACCTTCTTCTTCTTTGGTCTTCCCTTCTTCTTCATGAACCATGTGGCTTCCCTCTCCTCGGCTCCTTGACGCTCCCTTCGGGTCCTTGACGAGATTGGTACCTAATGACATATAGACATAGGTATGAGGTAGCAATCCGTCCAAGGTTATGTCGAGTTCAAGTGTAGAAAGGAGTGAATTCACCTTATCATGTATAGCTTGCACTTGGGCTCGAGTCATTGACACTCCCTTCGGGTACTTGACGAGATTGGTACCTAATGACATATAGACATAGGTATGAGGTAGTAATCCGTCCAAGGTTATGTCGAGTTCAAGTGTACAAAGGAGTGAATTCACCTTATCATGCATGGATTTCACTCGGGCTCGGGTCATTGGTTCACTTGGGGGAAAAGTTGGACATGATGTAGTTTCGTCCTTGAGCGGGGGTGCATCATCTCCCCCCCTTGGGGAAGAGTCATCCTCGACTCTTGTTCCTCCTCATCTCCATGATGTGGTGAGAGAACCGAGATGGTGTATGTCATGTTCACCAAGTACTTGGAATTTTTGTTGTCGATGATGTAGGCGTTGATCCTTGTAGCTTGGCGAAGAACTTGTTCGTGTATTGTTGCCCTTGTATCCTTATGGATGTTCGTCGTGGTGCGGGCGTCCTTGTTGAAGTCCATGACGGTTCTCCCATGAAGTGGTGGGGAGAGAAAGTCGCGTCCAAAGGAGAATTCGGGTAAAAGCAAATCTCGAATGGAAAACTTGGGTTTGCAAATTTTGTTGTCGATGAAAAAGAAACTCTCATGCAAATAGGAAGCATCAAGTCCTTTCTCAAAGGGACACTTGGCAAAAATGGGGACATAACGAGTGTCGGTGTAGCCAACATTTGGTAAAGCAAAGGGTGTTCCATGTGCAAAATTTTTCTTAAAGTTGTCAAAAATGTGAGTGTTGTCCCAAATAAATGGAACATTCAAGAGGCAAGTAATGGTGGCCAAAATTTTCTCAAAATTTCTATGTACAATTGAAAAGGTATGGAAACTTCTAGCTTGGGAAATTATGGTTGACGTGAGCCTGGTATGAGTCCTCAAGTTTCAAAGAATCCATTGTCGTTGCCATAGATGAAATGACAAATTCAAAGGAGAGCAACTTTTTGTGTGAAGAGTGGCACAAGATGCATAAGGTGTCTCTCACATGTATAACATGGTCCTTGAGATTCTTGGAGTGTATGATGATATCGTCAAGAGATACAACAACCATTGTGCCAACAAGATGTTTCAAGATATGTTGCATAAGATGCAAAAGGGGTGACGAAGCATTGGAACAAAGCGCAAACATGCCAAGACTTGTCGGAAACACACATGGGTGAAGGCTTTTATGAACATACCCGTTGGCATGAACATCATGAGTTGGATGATGCATCTCATCCTTGCCATCGGGTTTGGTGTGGTGATCGGTTAGTATGAGTACGATGCGGTGTTCGATCTTCTTGTTGAAATCCTTGTTGGGGTAGCTCTCTAGTGCTCGTGTCGTGAGCTCATGCTCCATAGAGGTTGAGATTGCCATTCTTGTACCTATACACACAATAGGCAAAAGAAAGAGTGTGTGTGCATGGTATATGAACACATCATCCATCATGATGTGCCATGTCTTGTGCACATCACCATTAGTGTCAATCAAGGTTTTATGAAATGCATGGCGAGTGTGCATATGGCATGAATGTGCATTTGCGGTATGTGGAAACTTGGAGTCATCAAAAGTTGAGAAGGCTATGGGGGCCATCTCGTGGACAATGAAATAAGCGTTTTTGCATAGCAAGCATAAGAATGAGCAATTTGTGACAATCCTGGATGCAAGGATTATGGAGTATTGCAAACATGTAGGGAAAAGCATGCGAAAGCTAATGTCATCATTGTCAACAACACATTTGAAAGAGCAAGTTGTTCTCATATTGTAATCAAGAGGAAATAATTCATCATGCGTCATGATAGCCTTCTCATGAACAATAAAATAAGCATTCTTGCATACCAAGCATAAGAAAGAGAAATTGTTCACAATCTTGGATGCAAGGATCATGGAATAGTGCAAACATTTTGGGCAAAGCATGCGGAAGCTAATGTCGTCATAGTCAACAACACATGTCAAAGAGCAAGTAGTCCTCATATCGCAAGCAAGAGGAAACAATTCATCATGTTCCATGTCCACTAGTGGGATCATGGTCTCATCAATACCTTTGGTTTTACTTTGGTAGTCTGACTCATTTGATGTAGGTATTGTGGTAGTTGTATGCTCCACATGGTTGACATCATCATCGTCATCGAAGCATGGTGTGATGTGATCTTCTTGCACCATGTACATGTTCTTCTCAATCATCGGCGCTTCAACATCCATGGAACCTAGTGCAACATGAGGAAACACAAAAGAGGGAGAGGTTAAGGTGTTAGCAAATGCGATGGCCTCCATGGACCTATCAACTACCTCTCGCAACTCACTCGGTGTCTCACTCATCTCCTCCAATTGGAAGCACTCAATCTCACATATGAGGTGGAAGTCGCTCAACTCACTATCGGTAGCACTCAAGTGGGCTAAGTGGCTCTCATGCTCACATGGGATTGGTACCAACTCATCAATCAAGCATATAGGAGTATGCTCGATTTTCTCATCTCCATGCGCCTCCATAGGTGAAGGGAGAATCCCATGCTCACCCTTCTCAACTCCATCGCGTCCCAAGTCGTCCTCAAGCGTTAGCTCCATAGTGTCGTTGAGAGCTAGGCTCGGATCAACTTCACCCTTGAGTTGGCCTTGTTGGTCTTCATCTTGAAGTGTGGGCGCCATAGGCTTCTTGGTGGCTTGGGTTTGTAGCTTGTCGAAGTGGAGAATGTCGGCGCTTGGCGTTGTGCATTGCCATGACATGTGACCCTTGGCCTTGCACACACCACATAGGAGATTGGGACATTCCCGTGGAAGGTGGCCTTGTTTCTTACACTTGTAGCATCGGAGTCCATAGGCATATGACTAGGTAGGGGCCATTGTGGTGGTGGCACAAGAGGTAGAACTTGCCTTACTAGGAAGGTCCTCTTGATGTGCCCTCTCCACCCTTGGAGTGGTAGACACCTTAGGATGGTGTTTGTCGCCTTCATGTCGAGACTCTCGTCTTCGTGCCTCATCACCATGTCTTGAAGGGTGTCGTCGAAGATCCTTGGAGGATGTTGGTCGATGGCGATCATGACGTGGCTTGTGTCGGCGATGATCATGTGGTGACGTATGTCGATGGGATCCATGAGGTGGTGGTGGTTGACGATGATCATGAGATGGTGAGTGTCGATGACGATCCTCGGCATGCCTAGGAGATGGATCACGTGCCTTGGCATGTAGTTGGTAGCGCCTTGTTGAGCTCGGAGAGGAGTGTCGATGACGATCGTGTTGGGTACGCTCTTGATGATCCATATGACGAGGTCGATGTAGATGATCATGTGCATAAGCACTCTCGTGGTGGTGCCAACTTGAAGATCCTCTATCTTCATATGTAGCTCCCTTGGCCAAGCGGGGGTACTTGGGAGCACCGGTGTTGTTCATGGTGGAGTCGAGGTGAGGTTCCACCATGGTGTCGATGTCATCCTCGTGGTGGTGCTCCACCATGTTGTCCATGCTTGTTGAGCCATTGTCGATGTAGAGCTCCTCGAAGTTGGTCATGTCCGCGATGCTTGTGGAGCCATAGTTGGTGTCGAGCTCCACATGCTCTTCCACATCCGCGGTGCTTGCAGAGCCATAGTTGGTGTCGAGCTCCACATGCTATTCCACATCCGCGGTGCTTGCAGAGGTATCCTCCTCGAAGTAGTCCATGTAGTCCGCCATATCCTCTTCTTCACTATCCATGTTAGCACGACAAAAGCTATGTGGTGGATGTTAGTGGAAGAAACTACCGTCAAGTCTCACCTTGAAGTGATAGAATTGGGTAAACTAACTAAACCAAGAGATAATTCAATTTGTGTTGGGTACACACACAAAAACACACACAAAGGCTGGAAAATATGGTGGTAGGTGAGGATGGTGGAAAGCCAAAAGTCCAAATCCGAAATCAAGTTTGTTGTTAAGAGTGGGTAAGCTCAAAAAATCAAATGTCCAAATGGTGATCAAGGAAACACGAATGATGTGGAACACACACACGAGATGCTTGGGATTAGTGCGACCAAGGAATGAGCAGAAAAACAAGAAGATCCACAAGTAAGGTGGTGCTCGGTATCACACTAACACAAGGAGAGACAAAGCTTTGGTTGCAATTGGAGAGACAACAAGATTCACATGCAGCCTCTCTTCTCTTTTCTCTCTTTTGCTGAAAAGCTTTTACTCTTTTGTATTTAGTGGCACTTGCACTCTTTTGCTTTTTATGGTGGCACTTGCACTATTTTGTATGTATGGTGGCACTTCTACTCTTTTGTATGTATGGTGCCACTTGCACTCTTTTTTTTGTGTTTTTGCTTGCTTTTTCTCGCACTATGTTAGCATTAGCCTCGCTTTTGCTATTTTGTCACACACGAGTATTTTCTTAGAAGCTTGACTCCATACTACACACACCTCACAATCGGGGCCACGTGCAATGTCTCACAACACTTGATAAGAAATGCTCGATAGGATAGGTCGCAAAAGGAAGAGGGGCCACAAGGCGGGAGGGGGGCAAGTTATACCTAGATGAAAATGTTAGGCGGTGTCGGAACACACAACTTGCAATGATGTCGACGATGGTGTCGAAGTTACGCCGGAATCCGGGGTGCCGAAGGTGTCGCCACGGTGTTGATGTAGATGCGTGTAATATCCCAGGTAATGGGGTTACAAAAATAGAGGAAACAGATGCGTGCATTGCATTCATGCATAGAAAATATGGGGAATTTTCGCGCTTTAAAGTAAAACAGTCACAGTAACTGAAGTTTCACTTGACCTTGGTGGAATTGAAGTAGCTCATCAAGTCAAGCGCCATAAACCTCAATGTGACTTTGTTAAAACCTTGTTTTGGGAAGAGATGATTTGATCTGAAGGGTTAGATCAAATGGAATTTCAACAAACACAATAACATATTAATCAATGATCAACTACTTGATCTTATTAAAGATCACAACATGATATTCCTTGCTATAACATATGAACATACATCTACTTGTAAATCAAGTAACAATGAATGTAGAAACTATTCTTCACTTATCTTTTCCATGTCTTAAACTAATCCTTGATCTTACCATGAACCTCATGGTATCCATTTCACTTCATTCATGGAAACAAGACAAGGAGATAAACTCTATAAATATATATCCTTCTCCATTCCATATTATTATACATCAAACCTAGAGAGGTGAGAGTTCTAATATAATCATTAGAGAAGCATTAACAAACCTTGAGTTAAACCTTGGATATACATCCAAGTATTCAAATCATCATCTTTAAGAGGAACCCTAGGATCTTATTCAAGATATTTCCTAGAGAGAGAAACCATTTATGTTAACCAT
This sequence comes from Lolium multiflorum, assembly GCA_030979885.1. Taxonomy (NCBI): domain Eukaryota; kingdom Viridiplantae; phylum Streptophyta; class Magnoliopsida; order Poales; family Poaceae; genus Lolium; species Lolium multiflorum. The sequence continues at coordinate 220,474,299 of CM061750.1, forward strand.
AGATATTGGTGACCACATCATTATCTTTGGAGAATAACCTTAGGTTAGCATTGAAGTCCTTCCCAAATAAGAGAGACCATTTAGATCAATCCAAGCTTTACCTAATTAAGAATAAAGGACAACCTTTGAACTAGAATATTAGGTTGAAAACTAATTCCCTTGGAGTGGTGAGATAACCCATTATCACATGGTATAATACCCTATCCATGAATTGATAAGGTAAGTAAGAGACCAACCCAACTAAGCTAGACAAATGGAACCTTAGCCTAGATACCTAAGGAGATATTAGGAATACACCATATAATAACTATTCCTATATAAGAGAGCTCAAGCTATGGTGTTACACTCAAGTTAGTTGAGGCAACACTTGAATTTAAGGGAGAGAACTATATATACAACCAGATGATTATATCATCATTAATTAAGTAGAACCCTAACATAATATCTCAGGCATTCTCCTGGGATATAAATTAGGGATTTCTATTTTCGTGCCCCTGGTTCGTTAGTTGTACTCAGTTTTCCCCAGCCTCTTAACTTTTCCTCAGTTTTCCCCTCCCTCTAGTTTGAAACCCCTCGCAGAGGCTCGGACGGGAGGGTTGCCGTCTGGTCAGAGGCCTTCCGTTACCGGTGACGGCTAGGGAGCCGCGGTGGTTTTGACTTGACCGTTGCTTTCGAAATGTGTTGACTATTAACTGGAAGAGTTGACCCAAAGCTTTCCCCTCCGCCCGAGACTGGAGGAGCTCACACACCGCCCCTCCGCCGCCACGCCATCCTGCCCACCTACCTTATGGCGTCGTCCGCCGCCGAGCCGGCCCCGCCCCCCCCACCCCGGCTCCGCCTCCACCAGATCTGGATCTACCCCTGTCCTCTTTGTAATTCCGTCATGTGTGCCGACTATTTTTTTCGAAATGGGGCATAGCCCAGCCTCTGCATCAGATTGATGCACACGGCTTTCATTTATTTAAAGTAGCTGTAGTTCAAAAGTTTTACATCACTGATCAGATAGGGTTGAGACATGTATCAACCAACGGAAGAAATAGAAGCATACAAAGCTATCCATTCTGAATTCTACTAGTGTGTCGCCACCCAGTAGCCAGGAAAAAGAAGTCCTGAGTAACCGCCAGCATACGGTTGCATCCAGTATCCATAATCTCCCGCTGATCTTCCGGGAGGAGGAACGCCCATTGTTGTATCCAGAAGGCCGCCCGTCTTATAACCTGCAAAAAATTTGTTCCCTTTTGTCTGTTAAAAATAAGATCATTTCGACTTGTCCATATAGACCAGCATACAGCAGATATGCCAATCCTGATTCTGTTCTTATCCGGCTTTTTAACTCCATTTAGCCAATTTCCAAACATATTTGTAATATTCGCAGGAGGAGGTATATTAAATGTGCAAAATATAATACGCCAAATGATTCTAGCAAAAGGGCATTTTAAGAACAGGTGGTGAATAGTTTCTGATTCATTACAAAAACAACATTTCTGACAACCCTTCCATTTACGTTTCGCCAAATTATCCTTTGTGAGCAACACTTTACTATTTAGGAACCACATAAAAATTTTAATTTTTAGTGGAATCTTCAACTTCCACAAGTATTTTCTTAGAAACGGAGTGTGGCCATTCATTAGATCAAGATACAATGATTTAACAGAATATATGCCGGACTCATTCAGTTTCCAAACAAATTTATCTGGTGAATTCGTCAACTGTACCGTCATTAGTCGTTGACACAGATTTATCCATCGATTCCATTTATAATCATTAAACACCCTTCTAAACCCGATATTTAGTGGAGTTTGTGCCAACATAGTGGACACTGTAACATTTTTTGTTTGTACGATATTATATAAGGCTGGATACTGCTGCGCTAGTGTCGTATCTCCAAGCCAGACATCTTCCCAAAATCGAATGTCTTCTCCATTTCCCAATTTGAAGGCTCCTCTTTTAAAAAAGTCATCTTTCACATGCATTAGACCTTTCCAAAATGGAGAGTCTGAGGGTTTGGCTTCCACCTGTGCTAAAGTCTGATTCTTTATGTATTTATTAGTAATAAGTTGTTGCCACATTCCTTCCTCAGTAAGGATCTTAAACAACCATTTACTCAACAGGCACTTATTTTTTAGTTCCAAAACTTCAATACCCAACCCTCCTTGGTCTTTAGGTCTACACACCATATTCCACCTTGTGAGTCTATATTTTTTCTTTGTCTCATCGGTTTGCCAAAAGAAGCTGGACCGATAGAAATCTAACCGTTTTCTGACCCCTACAGGAATCTCTAAAAACGACAACATAAACATTGGTAGGCTCGTTAAGACCGAATTAATTAAAGTTAACCTGTCTCCGTATGAAAGTAATTTACTACGCCAAGTTCCTAGTTTTGCTCCAAAGCGGTTCTCAATTGGGTTCCATTCTAAATTTCTGAGTTTTCTAAAGTGTACCAGTATGCCCAGATATTTAATTGGTAAGGTTCCAACCTCACAACCAAAAATTTGTCTGTATTGTATTTCCATGTCTTTAGCCTTTCCAAAGCAAAAGATCTCACTCTTATGAAAGTTAATTTTTAGACCAGATAATTGTTCAAACATAGATAGAATAAGTTTCATATTAATTGCTTTGTGAATGTCATGTTCCAAAAACAATATCGTATCATCAGCATACTGGAGTATCGATACTCCCCCATCAACTAAATGTGGAATGAGGCTCCCGACTTGGCCCTCCTCTCTAGCCCGTGCAATCAGTATCGCAAGTACATCTGCAACAATATTAAAAAGAATCGGAGAGAAAGGATCACCTTTTCTCAATCCTTTTTTTGTTTGAAAATTGTGCCCAATATCATCGTTAACTTTAATTCCCACACTACCCCCTTGAACGAATTTTTCGATCAGATCACACCATTTGGGGTCAAAACCTTTCATCCTTAGCACTTGTTGTAAAAATGGCCATTTGACTTTATCGTATGCCTTTTCAAAATCAATTTTAAAAAGAACCCCATCTAGTTTTTTCCGATGCATTTCGTGGATAGTTTCGTGCAGGACTACCACACCTTCAAGTATGTGGCGCCCTGGCATAAATGCTGTCTGTGTTGGTCGAATTATCTTCTGAACAATCCTAGAAATGCGAATTGTAGCTACCTTTGTAAAAATTTTGAAGCTGACATTTAATAAGCAAATAGGTCTGTATTGTTGAATTTGAGTAGCATTTTCCTCTTGGGTAATAATGTAATGACTCCAAAGTTCAACTTATATAGGGGCAAGTCTCCACTATGCAATTGAGTGAACAAAGCCATTAAGTCGTTTTTAACAATAGTCCAGCAATTCTGATAGAATTCTGCGGGAAAACCATCGGGGCCAGGGGCCTTATTATGTTCCATTTGGGAGATAGCCTCAAAGACTTCCTCCTCCGTAAAAGGGGCCGAAAGAATGGTATTTTCTTCAGGTGTTAATTGGGGGATATCCGACACATGATTCTCCATCATAGAGAAGGAATTATTTTCAGGTTCCCCGAACAATTTTTTATAATATTCAGTAATGTAAACTTTTAAATTATCATTGCCTACTATCGTTCCTTCCTCTTGCTCTAATTGGAAAATCTTTTTCTTTCTATGTTTGCCATTTGCAACAAGATGAAAATATTTCGTGTTAGAGCCACCTTCCTGTATGTGTTTAACTTTGGCCCGTTGTGCCCATTTTTGTTCTTCTTCACGTCTTAGCTTATTAAGGCTAACATGAGCAAGCTTCAAATTATTTTGTTCCGAATTGGACAATTGTTGAGTCTCGGCTTTAATATCCAAATAATCAATAATACTTAAAAGCCGCTCCCTTTCTTTTCTATATTTGCCACTTAAGTTTTTTGCCCAACCTCGTAAAAATCTGCGTAGATGTCTAATTCGTTTTTGCCAAGTTTCAATTGGTGAGCGTCCGGGTGGAGTTGCTGCCCATTCAGAAGCAACCATTGCATGAAACCCTTCAACATCGAACCAAGACAGTTCAAAAGAAAATCTAGCAGAATTCCCTCTATGTGCATGTTGACCCGAATCAATTAGAAGTGGTGTATGGTCTGATCCTTCTCTAGTAAGTGCCCTCACAGTGACAAGGGGAAATTTTTGTTCCCACTCAACAGTAGCCAAAACCCTATCCAATTTTTCATAAGTTGGATTAGTTCTTCTACTGGCCCAAGTATATTGTCTCCCAGAGAGTACAATCTCCCTCAGATTTAAATTCTCAATGATTGCGTTAAACACAAAAGGCCATCGGGGATTAAAATTATCATTGCTTTTATCTTCTCTTCTACGTAAGATGTTAAAGTCGCCCGCTCAGGTTGCAAGCGGTGCGGGACATCCGCTGCGCCGCTAGACCGCCCCGCAAATAAGGCCTGCGCGGCGCCGCTATGCAGGCCGTGTCGTTCCGAGCGGGCCGAAGCGGTTCCGCCGCGTTATCCACTGGCCATCCCGCACAACCGCTTTGTACCGCAAAAGGCAGATCGACCAAATCGATCGTGTGTTTGTGGAAAGGAAGTCTCTTTGTACAGCCATACTTTTCTAGTTACGTAGCGGTGGTAAAGTATACAGGTCGTGTAAGTTCAAAAAAACAAGTATACAGGTTGTGTACCTAGCACGTATTACTTTTAGAAACCTCTATTCGTACGCGCGAGCTTAGGACATCTGACTCGACATAAATAAGCCCCGACGTAGAACGTCAGTCTATCCGTGAAGATGCAAATATGGACTAAGGGCATCTCCAGCGCCGCGACGCAAACGGACGCTAACGACCGTTTTCGTCCGCCGTGACTGGAAATGCGTCTGGTACCACCTTCAGCGGGGCGACGCAAAGTGACCGGACAGTCCGCGGAGACGCAAACCTAGCCCAAATATGCGTCTCTGCGGACGCTGCGTGGACGCGGAAAGTGTCCGCTCCCGTCTGGCGAACGTTTTGTCTGGCTCGCCAGGCAGTGACCCAGCGTCGATGCGTCTTCTCCGCCAGTACTGGCGCCGAGGCGTCGCTTCGGCAGTCTGCGGCCGCGTAAATGACGATGCCTAGCGTGGCGCGCGGCCGTCGCCTACCTCTGCGCACGTAGTAATGACGATGCCACGCGTGGTGCGGCCGTCGCCCTGCCTCCGACCTATATAAATAGGGACACGAGCATCTCATCTCCTCCCCACTAAACCCTAGCAGCCGCTGCCGTAGCGCCGCTTTCGCTCAGCCTCCACCAGATCCACCATGAGCAGCGCCGGACGCGGCTAGGCTGCCGCGCCTCCACCTCCACCTTCACTTCCCACTCCACCTCCCCCGACCTCGAGCTCCGAGGAGGAGTTCGACGACGACGACAGCACCGCCGCCGCGAGGAGGAGAGGCGCCAGGAGGCCAGGTGCGTGGTGGAGCAGGAGAGGCAGCTCCGCCTCAGGGAGGAGGCGGAGCTCCAAGTTGCTGCGGCGGAGCAGCGGGCGGCTCCGGGTCCTCACTCGGCCTGAGAAGAGGCCCTGTGGTCGCCGTGGCCGAAGACCCTGGTGCGGTCGAGCCACAGCAGCGCCTCGCCGCCCGGGGACGTCGTCGACGACGACGGCGACGAGGCACATAGGACTAGGCGATGCACCGGCAGCCACCTCATCCTCCTCAAACCCTAGGATAGGGTTTTTTTTAAAAGTTTAAAGCCTATATAGAGAACTTTCTTTTGTAGTTTAAATTTTCCCAAAATAAGGATATGTATAAATTTGCCCAAAATAAGACATACGTTTAATGAAATATTTTAAACATCAAATATCGTTTAGGTTTAATTGTTTTCGTTTTTTTCTTTTTTTTGTTGTATTTCACTTATGCGATGCGTCCACGCATTAGGGGCAGTGCGGAACCCAAACGAACCGATGGCCAGATCCGCCTGTCTGCGTGTCCGCGTGGCCACCTAAACGGACGCTGGGCCGTCCGTTTAGATAGCCGTGTTGGAGATGGCCTAACTGGACTGCTCTTCTTGATGGATACTCCAGCTGAGCTGAATAGAATGGCTGTCCGTCATGAATTTTTTTAGCTGGTTTGGTTCACCCTTCCTGAGCGTACTCCGATCAGCCGAGCTAGTTAGACTTCCGATCGATCGGCAAGCTAGCTAGGTAGTTGCTACTCTAATAAGCGAGCACGCGGGCAGGTGCGGGATGATGCGGCGTGCCGCAAGGTACCGCGCCAACTCCAGCGGTCGGTGGCAGAAAGCCGCGTGTGTCCCGCAGACCTGGCGTGGTCCCGCGTCGCTCTGTAGCGGGCAGCCGCAACCCGCCCCGCTTGCAACCTGATCGCCCGCTAATAACATTGGTAGATTCTCATCCTCACACGTCCGCACTAACTCAGATAGAAAGGCGGACTTATAGGCATCTTGTGCTGCCCCATACACAGGGATGAGGATCCACTCAAAACCATCTAACTTAGATCGTAAATACAATTTGACACAAAAATCTCCATTATCTACTTTTTTAACCAACAAGGTTTGTGCATTAATACCAACTAGAATTCCTCCCGAACGGCCATGAGGTGGTAAACAGAACCACATAAAATCATTTCCCGCAGCTAACCCCGATAAAAAATTCACAGTAAAGTTTGATCTTCCAGTTTCTAAAAGAGCAATAAAATCTAGTCTGTGTTCTTTAACCGCCTCAGTAACAAAAAGGTGCTTCCCTGGATCTCTAAACCCTTCGCAATTCCAAGTCATTCCCCGTAAACCCTCCATCAAAACTGCTTTTTATTAATTCTTTTAATTCTAAGTCTGTCACTTCTCCTAACAGTTGTCTTATCATAAGACTTTTTCCGTTTTGGCTTAACTACCGAATGTGAAATCAACATGTCTATATGTTCATCTAAATTTTCATCAGAAAAATCATCTAAATCCTCACATAGATCAGAAGCACGACTAACGACAATGCATGACGGTAAAGTAGCCTCTTCCTCTAGTGTCTTATCATTTTTTAAGAAGGTTAAAACTCGTTTCTTTTCAGTTTCCTTGATTAATTGTGCGGCAGCCCGTTCAGATTTTGAGTTACTTCCCATAGAAATGCCAAGTGTCTTAGCTCTACTAATAATATCTTCATCAGAGAAAGCATAAAAGGATGAATGGGTATCCAAAATAGTACCTTGAGTATGCAGGTTATTACGTTGTTGGGCAATCATCATTGCCCTCTCCAATTGAGTTGCATCGGCATTTGGTTGGGCCCTGAGTCTTTCACTTGATCTCAGCCCCACATCCGCATTGGGAAAAATACCACCAAATTTGATTACCTCATCCAAGCTAGGCTGCCTCCTTGGAGACTCATCAACAATCTTGTTCAATTTTGCTATGTTAGAATCAGGGGATGAAACAATATTTTGTGTATTAGAATTTGAACCAAAAACATGAACTTCATGGGTCAATACCTCGGAGACCCCTACAGGAGTCAGAACCGTAGTAGGTGCGATGTGGCCTGCCGTAGTTTCTGTGTCGCCGATCGACGTGCCCTGCATGTCCACATGCATGTTGGGCTGGGCCGCAGGCATAATCTCCTGCGTATTCGACTTGGCTGGGCCGAGCTCAGTCTGCCCGACAGTGGTAATAGCAACATCAAAAGAATCAGCGAACACCTGTGATGGAAGGTTCTGAACTTGTATCTGATTGGTCACTTCATCAGTAAAATCAGGCACCAAGTTTTTGACACACTCAAAATCTTTTAGCCGTTTCTCAATTTCATTGCTGAAAAAAACAGTTGGAGACTTCGGAACAGCAACAAACAACTCCCCATTGACAACAATTTCAGAACCCGCCACACCAAACTGGAAAGGAGAGAGAGCAAGTCTCTGTCCCTGTGCATCAGTTGGTAAACTTGCAGACCCATTTTGTCCATCTTGTTCTTCAACAGAATTGTTCCCAGCAACAGGACCCGGTTGCTCAACATTACCATTTGGGCCATCATGCTCCATATCACCTTCTCCATGGTTTGCTTCATTCATCACCACATCAGCAGCTCGAACAGGTTGAGCACCCTCAACTTCAAATCTCATTCTGTAAAAATCATCTAGCACCCTTATGTCCATCCGAGCAGGAATGAGAGAAGGGTCAAGACAAATAATATACATACGCAGCACATCATTAGCCCTAGTAAAAGTGATATCAATATCTGTTGTCTTGCCAAACAAATTGCCTATAGCCCACATGGCTAAGTAATCGTCCAGAACCGGAGTGGGTAAATCATAGACCCTTACCCAAACCTCATGTGCCCTCCATATAGGTTCAACAGCTCTTTTCCAGAAATCAAAAGTCATATAAATTTCAGAATTAGGTATATTAAAACGCCCAAAGTGCTGCACTCTTACCAAATCCATCTTGCTAGGGAAGTTGACACGATACACATTATCCTCCACCCTTACTACATCCCACTGATAAGCTTCATCTGGTACTATCCATTGTAACTGAACAATTATTTCTGGTATAGTAAGTTCACCACCAGAAATTGTAACTCTTCCCATACGTGTGTTCTCTATCCTTGGTCTGACATTTGTTGACATAGGAACATCCCAAAACATGAGTTCTTCATGAGCCAGACCATACATCACCATATTGGGCTTAGGGGCGTTGAGTAAAGGACAGTTCCTGGTTATATGTTCAGTACTTTGGCAACAGTCACAAATTGTTGCTTTGCAATCATTCAAACAATGTCCGGCCTGCCCACACCTAAAGCATCCAGATCCTTTTTTCTTCTTTGCCATCTGAACCTCAGCTGAATGCTGGTTCATGGCTGCATCATCAACCTGAGTATTGATCCCGGCAACAGCTAATAAGGTAGCTTCAGCTCTTTGCACCCCCTGAGTTTGGCGTTCCGATGCAGCCGGTGGCTGCCCAACCGATGGAGCAACAATCGAATTTTGTGAAGTCCCTTGAGTGCCATTTGATAGCCCTGCCAATTGCTTCACAAAAGCATTCGCAGCCTCTTTCACCAACAGACTTTGTTCGGCCGACAAACCTTGAACATCAGACTCAAAGCTTGCTGACCTGGTATTGCTGTCAAGCCTAGTATCACGGGCACCAGTTCCATTGTTGGTCCGCCGATATGTAAAGTTCCCTTGGCTGTTATACGGGCGACGATCTCCAGCACGATTATATCCCTGCCCATAATTGGATCGTCCTCTATCTCCCTCTGAATTCCCATATCCAGCACGAAAAACCCCATCAAAACCTCCGCCACGATACTCAGAGTCCCTATTCCCATCTCCCTGACCAGCAGTACCGCTAGAACTACCTTCGAAGAAATTATTTCCACGGCCAGGGCCAAAGTTACCTCCACCGCCGTTCCACCGTCCACCGCCATTGCCACGGCCAGCTCCACCAATGTAGCCTCGACCCCGGTTGGAGTTGAAGCCACCACCACGATTGGACATCGTGGTATGAAGATCAGCAGCCGCCGCCCTGGAGGAAACGAGAGGAGCCGGATGGAAAGGATACGATCGAAACCCTACCAGACGCCGACACCCTCCAGTTAATTTGACGATCAAGGATTCGTCTGATCGACCACAGCCTCGCACAGGAGCCCAACGATCCGAATTGTTACAGCCCATATGGCCCATGTTAGAATTAAGGGAAAAGTTTTTTTCAGAAACCTCCCGTTGATCCATCGATGAACACATCGGGATTTGAAAATTGCAAGTGTGACGCACCGATGAACACATCGGTTTATGGTTTGATCCAAGTTGTGCCCTGATTTTCCTTCTTCGTTGTACCAAGATCCAGTCTTTTGCATCAAAATCTTCAAGTAAGAAAGTTGACGGAGACAAAACCGGATCTTTCTTCGTCGGAGGAGAAGATTTAAATGGAGGAAGAACAGCAGAACAAGTAGAATCGGAGAACATACCTAGCAGTTGCGCCGATTCTCTCTGCATCCTTCTCTTCCTTTCGCGTCGCATCACAGAACTCAAAGGTGTCAACGATAGATCACAGTTTACCTTTGGTGAGATGAAGTAATCGGTCAGCTCCGCAACCGATCCCTCCGGTGAAGACCTCGTCGCCGGCGTCTTGGCGATCCCATCTCCATGCTCATCTTCATCTTCGGATTCTGGCGCAATCGCCCAGAATCGCCCTCCCAACGTCTCTCTGCAAAAACCGCTCATGTGTGCCGACTATTGCCGCCAGCCGTGGAGAAGATTGGGAATCGGAGGGATCTAACGCATGGATTCCATCTGGGTAAGCATCATCTGCCTATGTGAATTAACAGTAGGCAGTTTTTGAGCGCCAATCGTTGTTGCTCAACTAACTGCGTTGCTTTTCGAATAGGATGGATCCAGCGCTAGCTTTTCGGCTGGTGGTTAGGCTGGATTCTAGCTTTACGCATGATTCTAAACGCTGTAAGACTGGGTTTAACTTCCCTGCGGTGGTTGCAACCACCATCTCGTTAACGGATTTCAAAGCTAACATCTACGATAACTACACCTGGAGCTCTCTCGATGCAGTTCATTTCGAATATTTCAACAGCTCGGAGGGAAGATTTGTTCCACTAATTTCCGAAGACGATCTGGGATTTCTTTTTGCTTTGAATGCTTCTTGCCGGTTCGGTAAAATTCGTATCCATGTGGACGGGGCCAGGCATCATCTCTCTCTGGTGCTGGGGCATCATCGGTGGTCGGGCATCATTTCTCTCTACTGCTGCGCCTCGTTTAATAGTGTGCGCCGTGGCGCTCCTTGTAGGTCCACAGCAGCACCATCGTCCCAGTGCTAGTGGTAGCCAGACGTTCGTACGGTCGATGTGGAGGACGATGCAGACATTGAGGATCAGCCTCCTCAGATGATGAGGATGAGTTGATGTTTCCTGAATTGGTAGATCGATGCAGTAAGCAGGCAATGGAGGATCAATACATGGAAGATATGGCTTTTGGTGCCAGATTTGATGACACTGATGATGAAGAGAAGAATGAGAATGATGACAGCCTCGTTTTAGCCGATTACGAAGGTGAAGACTTGCCAACAATTGAGTGGAACAGGGAGGATCCTCAGCTTGCAGAAGGCACCGTGTTTACTGCCGTAATGCAATTACTACATATCACATTCTCACTAAGAATAATTTTGAGGTTATTAAAAGTGAGCCAGGTAGGTTCACAATTAAATGCCCATACCCAAGGTGTAGGTTTAGGCTGCATGCATCCACAATGCGCAGAAGCAGCTTGGTTCAGGTACTACGCCAACCAGTTGTGTATTTAGATCACGGTGTAAAATTTGTTATCTATTACTGACATCCCTTATCATTATGTTTCAGATAAAGAAGAATAAGGAGATCCATAGGTGTCCACCTCTAGGGGAGAGCCAGAGCTGAAAACAAAGCTAGCGAAGACTAGGTGGTTGGCAGATATAATCCTAGATTGGCTGAGAGAAGATCCTTCACTTGGTCCAACAGCACTCAAAAAAGGTGGTTGAGAAGTATAAAATGGAAGTACCTTACATGAGGATGTTCTATTCAAAGGAAATGGCTCTTGACAAGATCAATGGTCCATGGAATGAAAGCTTTCAGTTGCTTTACACTTTCAAAGCTGAAGTGGAGATGGCTAGTCCAGGCAGTGTTGTAGCGATAGACAAGCATACAGTTCCCTACAAATTGAAAAGCGGGAAGGTAATGCACAAGGAATGTTTTAGAAGGGCTTTTGTTTGTTTCAAAGCGTGCTGGAAAGGCTTTTTGGACGGTTGCAGGCCTTATTTGGCCGTGGATGCATCAGCTCTTCATGGCAGGTTTAAAGGACAGCTAGTTGCTGCTACCAGTTGATGGACATAATTGGATGTTCCCTGTTGCTTATGGGGTTTTGGAGGTTGAGTCACAGGAAAGTTGGACTTGGTTTCTGCAGAATTTGCGCGACCTTATAGGTCATCCACCAGGACTTGTTATCCACACAGACGCTTGCAAAGGTTTGGAGACTACGGTAGAAGCAGTATTCCCTGGAGTGGAGCATAGGGAATGTATGCGACACTTGGTACAGAATTTTACAAAGAAATTCAAGGGTAAAGTTTTTACTGACAACCTATGGCCAGCTTCATACACATGCAGCTCTAGGAAGCATCTGTTTCATTTGGATGTGTTGTATAAACAAAAACCTGGGGTGAAGGGGTACTTGGATGAACATCATGGTAGGGTGTGGTCAAGAAGCCAATTCAATGAAATTTGCAAGGTAGACTATGTAACAAGTAACCTTGCGGAGAGTTTCAATTCAAAGGTCAAGTCATTGAAAGGGCTTATGCTGTGGCAAATATTTGATAAGATTAGGCAGATGATCATGATAAAGATCGATCTGCGTCAAAGAATTGCATCCACAAATTATGTTGGCCATCTCATGCTCCCATCTTTGATTAAGTCTTTGCATGCCAGGGCAAAACAATTGAGGATGCAATGCGTCAGAAAAGGAATGGAGGCTGAGGTAACCTACACTGACAAAGAAAACAGGCAGTGGAGGTATCCAGTGAGTTTGGTTGATAGGACATGCCATTGTAGGGGATGGCAGATCCGTGGGATACCCTGCATACACGCATTGTTTTTCATGAGTGTTATAGGGGGTGAAGATGGTGAAGTTGATCAGTATGTGTCAGAGTATTTCTCTGTTGCCAAATTTAGGGCTGCATATGCTATGAATGTTCCTACCTTGTTGGGAAAAGACCAATGGATGAAAGTCGATCCAGGCTTCAAACTGTACTCTCCAGTATTGACTAGACCGGCAGGTAGGCCGAGGAAGAATAGGACCAGAGCTAGTGTAGAGGGTGGTGCACCGATTCGAAAACGTAAGTGCAAACGTTGTGGAATCCCTGGACACATTGCTAGGCTTTGTAAAAATGGAGTTGACCCAGCTTTTGGAATGGAAGATCAGGCGGGAGCAGAAAATGCAGAGGAGAATGAAGCAGCAATTCAACTTGAGATTGAAGCAGCAGTTCAACATGAGGTGATTGAATCAGCAAATGCAGAGGAGATTGAAGCAGCAGTTCAACATGAGGAGATTGAAGCAGCAAATGCAGAGGAGATTCAAGCAGCAGTTCAACATGAGGAGATTGAAGCAGCAAAGCGGAGGAGATTGAAGCAGCAGCTCAACATGAGGAGATTGAAGCAGCAAATGCAGAGAGGAGATTGAAGCAACAATTGAACATGAGGAGATTGAACCGATGGATCGAGAGCAGAGGGAACAGATGGATGTAGAATGGCTTCAACCGATGAGTCTAGAGGAGAGGGAACAGTATAGTCGAGAATGCCTCGAAAGTAGTAAGGCCATGATAGAAGCTAACTTCGAAGAGTACATGGCAGAAGAAAAAGCACAAGCTTTGCAGAAGAAGAACAAGAAAGAGGGCAAAAGGAAGGTAGACACCGGTAATATCCCTGGTAGGGTTACCCGGAGTAAGGTGGTGGCCCCAGCGAGTCACACCAGGAGCAAGAGAAAGATTTTATTCTGAACAACTAATTTGAATTTGTATGAACAATTTGTATTGTGGTTCCCTTTGTATTGGGGATCCCTTTGTGTTGAACAATTTGTATTGGGGATGCCTTTGTGTTGAACAATTTGAATTTGTATGAACAATTTGTATTGTGGTTCCCTTTGTATTGGGGATCCCTTTGTGTTGAACAATTTGAATTTGTATGAACAATTTGTATGCCACATTTAAGCCACATTTATCATTTTAGGGTTTTAGGGTTTTAGGGTTTTAGGGTTTTAGGGTTCAATTCAAAATAATTCAAAACATGGTGGAACCTTCCCATGGAGCCTTGTTATGTTACCTACAACCTAGAGAAATAATAATGGAAAAGGAAATATAGAGATATGAAGTTTTTATGCCAAAAGCTTCAAAACCACTTCCTAGTCCATGAGCTACTAGATATGAAGATGCAGGGCTTTCTGCTCAATACACCTCCCAAATACCCACTATGCTTACAAACTTTGTCCAAATGAGTCCAAATTCGTCACACTTGTGTATCTTTGAGTAGCAAACAATATCTAGTCGGCCAAAATGTAATATATTGTTCAAATAACACAATTTTACAATTTTTATGCCAAAAGCTTCAATTTCCCTTAGTCCGTTTATTATTTGGGTGCCCCTGTTTTACTTAGTGTTACTCAGTTTTCCCCCCCACTTGATTTACTCAGTCATACTTAGTTTTGCCCTTCCGATAAACATTTCCTCACTTTTCCCCCTCTTAGTTCTACTCAGTTTTCCTAACTTGTACTCACTGGCTGATCTCTGATTGGTCGAGATGTATGTCACATGGATCTTGGTTAGTTGAAAGCTCAACGAACGCTTGCACCGTTCGATCATTTATGATCGGACGGCCTGTATCTCTCTCTACCACGATGGACGCATACTGAGACAAGAGCGAGCACATACCTACCAACCCTGGCAGTCGCATATTCCAGGCCATCCTCCTCTCGTATTTCCTCTCTTACTACGGCGGTCGCGCGGCGCGGATCTAACCGTGCGTGCGGCGTGCGGCGCGCGGATCTAACCGCGTGCGGCGGCGTGCGGCGCGCGGATCTAACCGTGCGTGCGGCGGCGGCGCGGGATCTAACCGTGCGTGCGCCGTGGATCTAAGAGTGCCGGTGAGGATCTAACCGTCAGAAATAGTTGAAATGTCTCTAACCGGTGAGGATTCTATTCTCAGATCTGTTGAATGATGAAGAACACCAAGACGGCGGCCGTGCCGACAGTGGTCATCGATGCCACGAACATTGAAGCCATCGCCTACAACATCGCTTCGACGGCGCAGACCCAGCCTTCAATGTCGGAGCTGTTGATGTCTCACTTCCGGTGCCGAGAGTGCGAATCGATGCCAAGACGATCCAGTCTCTCGATCCAGATCCGATGAAGTACACCAAGACAGCGGTTCCGACACTGGTCATCGATGCCACGAACATTGAAGCCATCGCCGATAACATCGCTTCAACGTTTGATGGCGCAGATGACCGTGTTCGACGCCGCAAATTGGGATAAATTATGATAAATTTGTATTTTTCAATTTCCAAATGGGATAAAATTGTTCGAACTACTACCTCCGTCTCAAAAAAGCTTCTCCACGTTCTTGATGTGTCCATGTACATCCGTATGTATGATTTGAATTCTATCCCAACTTGATTGGGAAGATATTGATATGTATTTGATCTGGAGGCTGGTACATGCTTTCACTTTTGGGATCCCTTCACTTTTATAAAATGATCATGCATTCTAAAATTATCGTGCGCATTACTTAGCACAAGTAGGAAATTGTACACCAAAATACAGTGCTTAGAGCCACAACAAAATACAGTGGTTAGAGCCATCTACTGAATAACAATTCTATACTAAATCGTCTACCAGAACCACATAACTGCTAGGACAGGGATGACACCTAATAAAACTGCACAGATGAATCTACTTTTCTCCTCTCCCATCACTTTAAGTTCATGTTCTAGATTTTCTACCACTTGATCAAATACGGCAAGATCTGTCTCAACTCTCAACTTCTCCTTGCGAATAAGCTCTGAATTCTTCTTTTCTTCCTCCACAATACGCTTCAGCTCGAATATCATCAGGTTTTTACGGGCCAATTCATCACCTAAATTGGCCACCTTCTCCTCCAAATCCATCCTCTGGCTACACCACTGGGTTGATTCATCTTGGTATGCAATGTACCATGGATCATCGGCTTGCCTGGCTAACTGTAACAATAATGGAAAAAAGAACAACTGAAATCACCCCAACATGCCATGGCGGAACTTCAAATTCAACAGTAGTACAGAGAGCTGAAGCTAGATACCTGCACTTCCGACGAGGTAGGAGAAGTAGAACGTGGCCACAACATGATCGAATCCCCACCCTCACCGGTGTACCCGCTACGACCAGACATTGAGGACTATTTCGTACCTGCAAACTCCAATAAATTACGGAAACGAATCGATTAGGGGGGGGGAGGCAGAAGCGGAGGTCTTACCAAGCTATACCAATTGGTGCGCGGAACAAATCCCGGTCGTCGTGGGCGGCGGATCTGCTTGCGCGGACTTTCCTGCGGTGGGTACAATGCGTGCGGACGAAATAAGTGCTGGAGCCGTGGTTGACGTGCAGCCCGCAGTTCGTCCGACGCCGGGGGGGGAGAGCCGGCGGCGCGACGAGGCGCCGGCGATGGCTGCTCCGTCCGACGGGGGAACGAGCTGCCAGCGGTTCTTCGATCTAGCAAGAATAATTAATTAGCGAACTTGTTGCTTCTCTCTATGATATTTTCTAAAGACATATATCGAGCGGCAATATGTGATTTTCCTGAAAAATAGACGACCCACGGTCATTGCGCAGGCCCCACAGAGCGGCAATATATGATTTTTTCTCTAAATAAGTAGACGATCCCACTGGTCATTGGGCAGCCACACAGAGCGACAATATGTGTCTTTTCCTGAAAAATAGACGACCCACTTGGTCATTGGCTGCGGAGGCCCACGAGCGGCAATATATGATTTTCTCTAAATAAATAGACCCCACTGGTCATTGGCTGCGGCAGCCCTACAGAGCGGCAATATATGTCTTTTCCTAAAAAATAGACGACCCCACCGGTCATTGGCTGCGGGCCCCACGGAGCGGCAATATATGAGTTTCTCTAAATAAATAGACGACCCCACTGGTCATTGGCTGCGGCAGCCCCACAGAGCGGCAATATATGTCTTTTCCTGAAAAATAGACGACCCCACTGGTCATTGGCTGCGGCAGCCCTATAGAGCGGCCCCATTTGTCATTGGCAGCACCGCGTATAAAATCATGAAATAAAACGGCCCACACGTCAGCGATAGATGGATGGCTGCTCCGACGTGTCTCCTGGCCCTACCCGTCAGCACGAGACGGTCGGAGGAGCTGCCCCGTGCGGCCCCACCCGGTCGACTAACGGTCAAGGCCTCTGACCTCGGCCGCCGTTCCTGCACTTGTGCGTGTTTCAAACTAGAGGAGGGGAAAACTGAGGAAAAACTAAGGGACTGGGGAAAACTGAGTACAACTAACGAACCAGGGGCACGAAAATAGAAATCCCTATAAATTATTGTGTCAACCATAACTATGTCTATTCAAGAAACTATAAAGGAAAGTCTATATTTAGTTGATCAAGACAACACTTAATCTTGGAAGTGAGAAACCAAATTCATCAGAGATACCTTAGGAAGTCCAACCTTGATCATTATAAATTGTGTAATGATCATAAACCCTAAAGAACTTGAGGTTAAGATATTAAGAACAAGATGATCATATATAATATATGATCATGCTTTGGAGATATGTAAGGACAAGTTAAACCTTAATAAGATAAGTAGATATCATTCACCACATGAAATTATAGGGAGGTAACTTGTTGTGGGTATACTTCATGGGTGTACCATCGACAGTGCCTAGATCCGGCAAGCCCGGGTGGCCCACAGACGGTGATGAGGCATGTGGCCCATCGGGCCCAGTTGCTGTTGATCATGAAGGAAGAAGTCCAGCCCAGGATCGCGAGCCGGATCCGCACCGACCTAGGAGTGACCGGATCCGGGAGGCCCATGAGTAACCCGGATCCAGACGACGTATATGGAAGGCGGATCCGTGACGTGCACGGCAAGATATTGTACCGTAGCTAGGCTATCTGTAATCCGGCTAGGACTCTCCATGTAAACCCTAGATCCGTGCGCCTTTATAAGCCGATCCCGGAGCCCTAGAGGCACAACCACAACTCATTGTAACAACGCGAAAGCGCCCGGATAATTGGACAAGCAGCGGTAGGCCCTGTCATCGTGCAGGTGTTCAAGCTGGGTAACTCGCGTACCACCGTCCCGAGAGCACTCCGCCCTATGGCCCCTACTTCTTCTCCCCCTCGTGAGGATCCCTCCTCCGAGGTACCGTCGATTAGGCAACGACATAACTAATAAGCAAACCTAGGCTTATATCCCAACCTTAACTGGTGGACCACATGGTGTAATAAGTGGAGTTCTACCACCTCTGCAATCCACTTGTCCTTCACCTAAGAAACATAAGAAAACCTTAGAGTTAAACCCTATACTTCATATGGTGAGAAACCATACATCCATATGATCAAAGTTAACTATAAAAAGAACCATAACCACTTTAGTTACTTTAATGATAAATTGAGGAT
Organism: Lolium multiflorum; assembly: GCA_030979885.1. NCBI lineage: Eukaryota > Viridiplantae > Streptophyta > Magnoliopsida > Poales > Poaceae > Lolium > Lolium multiflorum. The sequence goes on from CM061750.1 coordinate 220,492,387, forward strand.
AGCAATAGAAGTTAATTGGGAGAAGACAAAACTAATTCTTAAGTCCTTAGTAACTAAAGGAGAATCTCAACTATTAAGCAAGTAACCACCTTAAAATGGATAGGGAAACTAAACCCTGGTTGTGTATCACTTGGGTGATCACAACTATAGGCCTAGTTCACATATGAGTTTCAAACTATTTACCATTAGGTGAATATCATTACAACCCTAGAATTGCTCACAAACTAAATCTTAGGCTTCAATTATTGAACCTAAGATTAACCTAGAGCTAAATACTATAATTAAAACCATATGTGTGACCAACCACTTACCCTCATAAACCAAAACCAAACCTTGAGGGAGACAATACCTACCTTAGATACTTTCAAATATAATAATAGTGTTAAACTCAGAAGGGGGTTAAAATAGAAACTATTAAACCTTAATAAGTTGGTGATCACATAAAATCATATGTAAGTCATCCACTTCTCAAATGGGAACCAAGTCTTAATAATAACCTCTGAAATACTTTGAGTTGCAATTATCAACTCTCATAAATCCTAACATAATTAATTCACAAGAAAAAGGAAATTAAAAATGAGACCCATGCCTATTTGCTATTATGAACAAGCCACAACTATGCATTATAATCCAATAAAAGATATTTGTTCAAATAAAGAATGAAGTAATAGTCCTTGCACTACATCTCAATTCAATTAACATAACAAGAACCCTGCAATTCAAATTTGAATTTAAATCGGATTCAAATAGAAAATATAAAACAGAAAATAGAAAATAGAAAAGAGGAGAAGAAGCATACCTGAGCCTACCTGGTCGTGGCAGCCCACCAGTAGCCCAGCACTCTGGCCCAACTGCACTGGCCCAGCACAGCCCAACTCAGCCCAAGATACCCCTTCGTCAAATATCTGAGGGAGGGGGTCGTCCTCATCCTCTCCTCGCGCGTGGGTGACAGCACGAAGCCGTGCTCGGATTCGACTCGCCGGTGGCAGCTCCTCCTCGTCCGACGGTGTGACGAGGCGCGTCCAGGCGCCCTTTAAAAGCTTCTGGATGAACACCAGCATCGAGTTCTTCCTCCTCTCTCTAATTTTCTCCAAACCGAAACCCTCACCGAGCCGGACTCCGACCATCGCCGCCGGTAGGGACCTCCCCGAGCCTCGGCGTGGTCACCATCGTCACCACCACCCTCGACATGCCCAGCATACGGGAGGAATCGATCCAATAAGCCCCAGAGCGTCTCCGACGAGCTTGTCTTCTCCGACGACGGGAGACGTCGATTGCGCCGATTCCGACCTCCCCTTGCGCCACCGTCAAGCCCTTCGTGATCCCGGTGAGCTGCTGATGCTCAAGCACCCCGTAGCCCTCTACTCCTGTGCATCGCCACCACGACGCATCTCTGCGTGAGCCGCCGCTCGGCATCACCGGCGGTGGAGCTCCGATGACCTTTCCGTGGGGGCGCCGCTGCCTTTAGGCTCAGCGCGTTACCCTGGGTCGAGCCAGGACCCGCGCGCGACCGTGGGAGTAGCCCACCGCCGGCGACCATCGCCACTGCCCGCCGGTGAAGGCCATGGTTGCCACGTCGTGCCACCGTGGCTGATGACGTGGACTAACCCCACCAGTCAGTGACTGGTGGGTAAGTTAGCCGGGTGCATTTAGTTGTTTCGTTATTAATTCAAATCTTATTTAACTACTGCAACTTCAAATAATTGTAGAAAACTAATAAAAACTCAGAAAAAAAATATAAGATATCAAAATTCTTATAAAGATAAACCCTATCCAATAAAAATATAAAATGAAATTTTTATTTTTAATAAAAATTTAATTATTTAATACTTGTTATTTAAGCCTTTAATTTTAATTCTAAATTCAATTAAAATTCAATAATTAGGAAGACTTCATAAAATAAATAAAAACCAATAAGTAAATAAGGAAAACATTAAAATTAATTTTCCTTTTCTATTAACTTATTAAATCCTTATTAGGAGGATTTAAAACCCTAAATAATAATTACCTTTATTATTAATTGTTTAAAAATAATAAAATGCCAAATCCCATATTATTTTTATTTCCAAGTTATTAATAACTTCAAATTTAAAATGAAGTTATTAATCCTAGAACTATCCGGTAAATAGCAAACCCTAATTCCATATGGAATGATATTACAACCCAATCATTTCATGGGAAACCCTAAACCCTAAATTCATTTAGAACCAAGTTCCATTATTACATGTGAATCCTAATTTGCTTCTAACCTAAACCCAAGGTTAGAACATGTGATCATGTTACTTCATTAGTAATCATAGATTCATATCTAGCAACTAAATACTAGTTCAAATCCACATAAAATATGGGAACCCTATCACTACTAATTAGCATCCCATGTGTTCATCTTCATCAGATATAGATAATTAAGTAGGGTTAACCAAGTGTAAACCCTAGATCCTTTTACCAAAGCCATCATCCTTGTTCATTCCTATTTAGCATCACACCATTGTGATGAACCCTAACAGCAACCATACCTACTATTTTACTTTACATAACCCTGTTCCACTAAACCCTACTAGTGTGAGATACTTATGAACCATCCTATTTAAGAACCAACCATTCTCTACTTAGAGATCTAATGGCTAATACAAGAAAACCTCAACCTTAATTGTAATAATTCTTATTATTTAAGAAGTATGTTCTTCAAAAGTTATTCTTTTGAAGTAAATAAAGAATCATCATCAACCCTACTTATAAGGACCTATAAACCCTAGCCAGCTATCACTAGCAAGATAAACCAACCTTGATAGCAACTATTTATAATAGATTGCTCAAGATGCTTGGCTTAACTCAACCCTACAAGTTCAAGCTATTAATGAATCCAACCTGGTTGGGACCCATCAAATCCTTACCCTAGAAACTAGTTGGAACCCATAGTAAACTATAGAACTCCACAACCATAATTATCATACTTGTTCTTCATTATAGAACATGTTCTTCAAAAGTTATTCTTTCGAATTATATAATAAGTAATCATCAACCATGCACTATAGGACTTAAAATTGACAACTGTTGTTTACTTATTATACAACTACTATTCCTGGGTGTGTATGATTGTTACTATGTTTTTACCACTGCTTATGATTCTAAAATAAACAACCCTGAATGAACCTTGTTTGTGAATCACTCTAAAAGTGCAACACACCCTGAACTAATCATTACCACTCACTAATCCTAAATCATCGGTTAGTTCACGCTTAGAGCGATTGCATCTCATACTTATGCATTATTGCATCCTTGCCCATCTTTTAAACATCGTCCTTATGGACGATGATGCTATTTCAGAATTGGAGTTATTGCGTATCGAAGACCTTGTATGCATAATCTTGCAGTCAAGAAAGGCAAGTTCATCACTTGCTCATGTCATTTGAAGTATTTCTATCAAATTACTTGCAAAATACTATGGTTATCACTATTGCATAAAAACCAAAACCACTACTTTCATAACTATGAATATGACTATGTGGTGGGTAATGGAACCATGGATTGTGTTGATATGGTGGAGGTTCCATTGCAAGGGTTTATATCCATCTAGGATTAAACAACAAATGTCGCCAGTGATTGTGCCGTAATACCGTGTTAACCATAAGATCTGGAATGGGACGGACTAGTCAATTGTATTTCCACCTCTCGTACATCAACGGATGCGCTTACCGTAAGCGTTGTGTCCGCGGAACAACCGGAGGGTGGGGATCCCACTCTAATTCCCCACGGTAATGCAATGCTTACCGTAGCAGTTGTGTCTTGCGGAACAACCGGAGGGTGGGGATCCCACTCTAATTCCCACGGTAATGCGGTCTATGATGGGTTGCAGCTGCCGGCGAAGGAGTTTATGGTAGAGCCCAGAACTGTTGTCGTGGTCGGGGTCCACCCTGAAATTACGAGAAGGACCCAGGGTCGGGGTTGCAACAAAGGGTGGGTGTGCGAGGTAGCGGAGGAATATGATTGGCTATGACCTTATACCGGGCCTCACACCAAAGGAAGTGTGGACGGGAAGATCACCCGGTTGGCACCAAGGTTAAGATCTCTTATGGGTAAAGCAACACACCTCTGCAGAGTGTAAAGAACCGTGACTGTCACTCCCTGTTCCGGGATAAGGAACTGCGAACGCGGCCGGAAAGGAGCTCCATGAAGTTCTAGTAAACTGGTGAAGGCTGACGGACATAGTTCTTCTGAATAAAGCAACCTTTTGAAGAAATGGTTATGAAAACATGCATTGGTATTAGACTTTCTGGTCTATGCTGTAGCTAGTGCATTAACCACCTCTTTCCTATAATGAACTTGTTGAGTACGCTCGTACTCATTCCACTCTTAAATCCCCTGCTTAGATATGGAGGCATCGAAGGAGGATCTACAGTGCAAGTCAAAGGCCGAGGAGTCAACAACTACATGAAGAAACAAGTCAGAAGAGTCAGACACCACATCCAACAAGGAGAAAACCTAGTTTAGCCATAGAAGGGAACTAGCTTCCTAAACCTAGCTCCTATTTAGCTAGAATCTATTCATAGCCCCTATAGCTAGTCAAATACTCTACAAATAGAGTTCGTGATAGGATTAGACTACGAGTCGTTCTTCTGGAGTTTATTTGCAGATTTACCTCATTGTATAGTAGGAGGCTGTGCTGATCTTATGTAACAGAGTCTGTATGTAATTCTATAGACATGCCTTGGACCCGCATATGTTTCTGTTCTACCACTCTGAGCGATATAATACTAGTGGAACGGTGTTTCATTGGTGTTATATCATACTTGCATACTACACCATGCAGTGGTATGTTGGGTCATCACAATGCGGAAGCTTGATAGACAATCCTTGCACTCCAAAACGGAAACCGGGCAAAATAAGTCAATGCCCGAAAATTTGGTTCACGACGAGCGATCGAGGTTGTCAAAATTTTGGAGTCAGAAAATTTCGGAAACGATGTCAAAATTAGAGTCAATATGAAAAAAGATAACTGTGAAAGTTTGGGGTCAAACGGGCGCCGGGAAGTTGTCAAAATTTGGAGAAAAAGATGAGTCAAAATTGGCTGGCCCTGACCGGCAGTGCCGTGGTGGCTCGAGCGGCAGTGTCGGGGTGGGTCTCACCGCAGTGCCGGTTTGTCTTCGCCGGTAGTGCCGGTCCAAAATTCTTGCGTGGACGGGAAAATTGGAAATCGAGTGCGGGGGCGCCTGGAGGTGGCCTGGGTGTTGCGATTGGTGGCAGTGGAGGCGGGCGCGCGTTGGTGTGGCTCGGTGGCTGGGCTGAAACGATCAAGCGGCCAGGGGCGGATTCGTGCACGCGGGGCGAGGCTGTGGTTTCGGCGGCGCGTGGTGGTGGCTTGGGCGGTCGCGCGCGTGGAGGGAGCCTTGAGGCCGAGCGCTGCAGCTCGAGCGGGAGCAGGGGTGGGGCAAGCTATGGATGCGGGCAGGAGATGGCCGGTGGTTGGAGGCGGGGGCTGATGTGCCAGGGGCTTGCGCGCAGGGGTGGAGGCGAGCTGTAGCTGCGCGTGCTGCAAGGAAGTTGGGAGCTACGGAGCTTGGCTGGTGGACGGCCAGGAGCGCGCGGTGGGATGCAGCGAGGTGGTTGGCGGCTGGTGGCTCGCGCGCACGATTGCTAGCAGTGGCAGTGCCGGTCGACCGGCAGTGCCGCTGTGCACTGCCCGACATTGTCGGTCGAGCATGAGTCTGATGAACACCTCGACGAACTGAGCGGAAATTAGAACAGAAATTTGTTGATTCGCACCGAAATATAAGGAATTTGACAGCAAAATTTCGAGGGGATGTAGATCAACCATAGCAACACGAAATCATTGGACCAAAACCACTCAAAACGCAATCAAATCACAGATCTGACCAAAGGCAAATTAGGGCTATTTTTGGGGGAATTTTTTGGAAAAAAATTGAGTCGAAATTGGGTGGGTGGAGGGTCAAATCCGGGCTAACCAAGAGCTGCTGATACCATTTGATGAGGCCTAAGGGCTAGGATGTGCCCAGATCCCATGAATTTGACCAAGTGAGTGGATGAATGAAGTGGGAGAGGAAGAAGAACACAAGATCCAATACAAACACACACACACACAACCCAACACAAACCAAATTTACTCCCTTGGTAGGTTAGACCAAGCCAATAGAACCACTTCTTAGAGAGACCCTTGGGTAGAATCTAAGAAGTGAGAGATTGGTGATGGAGATCCAACTAGAACTTGGATGAAAGAGGTAGAAGCCTTGAATCATCCATGAAGAGCAGAAATCTCTCAAGAGTGCCTTGCTACAAAGAACATAGTTCTAGGGAGACAAAGGTCAAAGTAGTTTAAGCCTAAATCTTGTCTAAATCCTAATTGAGGTGGGGGAAGAGGTACTTATAGGCCCAGATCCATCCAGGGGTATAAGGGGCATTACAATAAAGTATTTATGTCCATAGATGAGAAATAGACAGCTGAGATGCATTTGACTTTGGTGGGGCCGGCAGTGCCGGTGTGCTCGGGGCGGCAGTGCCGGTTGGGCCGGCAGTGCCGTAGAAGATTGGCCGGCAGTGCCGGGGTGCGTCCATTGGCAGTGCCGGCCTGGTGGCGGCGGCAGTGCCGGCCTGGTGCTGTGGCCGGCGGCTGGAGACCTTCTTCTTCTCTTTGGTCTTCCCTTCTTCCATGAACCATGTGGCTTCCCTCTCCTCGGCTCCTTGACGCTCCCTTTGGGTCCTTGACGAGATTGGTACCTAATGACATATAGACATAGGTATGAGGTAGCAATCCATCCAAGGTTATGTTGACTTCAAGTGTAGAAAGGAGTGAATTCGCCTTATCATGTATAGCTTGCACGGGCTCGAGTCCTCCCTTCGGGTCCTTGACAAGATTGGTACCTAGTGACATATAGACATAGGTATGAGGTAGCAATCCGTCCAAGGTTATGTCGAGTTCAAGTGTAGAAAGGAGTGAATTCACCTTATCATGTATGGATTTCACTCGGGCTCGGGTCATTGGTTCACTTGGGGGAAAATTTGGCCATGATGTAGTTTCGTCCTTGAGTGGGGCTGCATCAAGATTGGAGGGGGAAACTTTGCTGGATCCGCCGCCAAAGGGATCTCCACCTTCTCCAACGTCTTCCTCATCGTCACCATGATCAAGGGGGTATAGTCAACCTCTGGACTATGGGTTGTGGCAGTAGCTTGATCTATTTCTCTCATGTTCTTCATAGTTCTTAATGTCATATGAGCTGCCCAACATGATTATGATCATATATGTAATACCTATGTGGTGGATCTTTATTCTATGATATGATGCTATGATATTTTACTATACTTTGTGGAAGATTTTACTATAGTGAATGCATGTGATATGTTATCACATGACAAAAGTGATGATCTTCTTTGTTCAAGGTAGCATATTTGATATTCAAACATCATGCCAAACTACTTATGGCTATACTCTGTAAATTCTTAATACAAGATTGTTTGAAGTTTTTCCTATCTTGTGTAGTATAAGAGAGATGTGTTGCATCACCTCTATGCTAGGACGTGATGCCATATGAATGCGTATCTTACACATGTGGAAGTTATATTCTTTAGATCTCATTAATGAATTGTTATTGTCCACTACAACTTAAAAGAGAGAATAGTCAAGTGAATTCATGAACCTCGGTCCAATTTTAATCGTAAGAAACACCTTTACATTGCATTTATCTTACTTTTTATTTGCAACACTATTTTAATCCGAAAATACAAAAATACTTATTGATGACCCACAAGTATAGGGGGTGTATCGTAGTACTTTCGATAAATAAGAGTGTTGAACCCAACGAGGAGCAGAAGGTGTTGACAAGCAGTTTCGATGAAGGATTCACGGTAAATGCTCACAGACAAGTATTCAGGGGGTTTTGATATAGCAGATAAATAAAATACAAGTAAGTAAAATGCGGGAATAATAATTGCAGCAAGTGGCCAATCCTTTTTAGCACAAAGGACAAGCCGGTTTGTTTACTTATGATGACCAAACGTTCTTGAGGACACACGGGAATTTAGTCTAGTGCTTTCGCTTCATATAGTTGATTAATCTTCATTGTTTTGATAAGTGTTGTGTGGGTGAACCTATGCTAATGCACCGCCCTTCCTAGGACTAATACATACAAGTGATTAAACCCCTTGCAAGCATCCGCAAATACAAGAAAGTAATTACGATAAATCTAACCACAACCTTAAACTCTGAGATCCTGCTATCCCTCATGCATCGATATATCAACGGGGGTTCAGGTTGCTGTCACTCCGGCAACCCCACAATTAGAAATCGAATACAAGATGCATTCCCCTAGGCCCATAAAGGTGAAGTATCATGTAGTCGACGTTCACATGACACCACTAGAAGAATAACACCACAACTTAAATATCAAACCATTAAATATTACTCAACATAGTTCACTACTAACATTTAGACTTCACCCATGTCCTCAAGAACTAAACGAACTACTCACGAGACATCATATGGAACATGATCGAGGTGATATGATGATGAATAACAATCTGAACATAAACCTTGGTTCAATGGTTTCACTCAATAGCATCAATAACAAGGAGTAATCAACACCGGGAGAGTTTCCCCTATGAAATAATCAAGATTCAACCCTAGATGTTACAGCGGAGACGAGGTGCAGCGGTGGAGATGATGGTGTCGGCGGCGGAGATGATGATGATGATGATCCCAATGAAGTCCAGCTCGATGACGGTGACGATGGCGGCGATTTCCCCCTCCGGGAGGGAATTTCCCCGGCAGATTTCAGCCTGCCGGAGAGCTCTTTTCTCTCTGGTGTTTTCCGCCCGAAGAGGCGGCTGTGACTATCCTCGATGTTCTCGTACACCTTAGGGTTTCTGGGAGATGAAGTACGCGAAAGGGAGATGGCCGAGGGGGTCGTGGGCCCCCTCCCCACAAGGCGGCGCGCTAGGTGGCCGCGCCGCCCATGGCGGCCCTCCTCGGCTTCCCCTTTTGGCTGGCTCCATCATCTGGGAAAATAGGAGCTTCGGTATATTTTCCGTCAATTGTTGATCTTCAGAAATATTGTATCCTGTCAGTGCTTTTTCCAGCAGAATTCTGACTCCGGTGAGTAATTCTGCAATAATCATGAAACATGCAAAATAGGTGAAATAACATAAGTTTCATCTCTAAATATGAAATATATCAATGAATAACAGTAAATTATGATATAAAATAGTGATGCAAAATGGACGTATCAACTCCCCCAAGCTTAGACCTTGCTTGTCCCCAAGCGAAACTGAACTCGGTAAACAAGACCACATGTTTATGGAGTGAAGAGTCGATAAATAAAATACGGACAAGAAGCATCACAATTATTAATTCACACAAGACATTCAAGTAAACAACTTCCTCATATAACTCAACTTGAGACAAGTAAAGGGAAATCACAAATAAAGGTGCATAGGAAATCATAATTGGTGATGGAAAACTTCGTTCTTGGTCAAAGAACAATTAACAGATTGTACTTATCTTTCGAGCAGAGCCTTTATATTAGAGCTTATATGGCAGATCCTACATGCTCAATCATAACAATTTCCTCATAATCATGGATAACCTTCAAAGTCATATTCATTCAGATAAAATTTGTACTAAACACGGAAGAATAAAAGACATGATTACATAGATCACTATATAAATGGTTGGATCACAACAACTCAATTGCTTGCTTGAGATAGAGGGAAATAGGTTTACTGACTCAACATAAAAGTAAAAGATAGGCCCTTCGCAGAGGGAAGCAAGGATTAAATCATGTGCTAGAGCTTTTCAAGTTTTGAAATCATATAGAGAGCATAAAGTAAAGTTTTGAGAGGTGTTTGTTGTTGTCAACGAATGGTAGTGGGCACTCTAACCCCCTTGACAAACAGACTTTCAAAGAGCGGCTCCCATGAAGGACGTTATCTCTACCAGCAAGGTAGATCATCCCTCTTCTCTTTTGTTTACACATGTACTTTAGTTTTATTTATGGATGACACTCCCCCCAACCTTTGCTTTCACAAGCCATGGCTAACCGAATCCTCGGGTGCCTTCCAACATTTCACATACCATGGAGGAGTGTCTATTTGCAAAATTAAGTTGCTTACTGATGAATCAGGCAAAACATGTGAAGAGAATTATTAATGAAAGTTAATTAATTGGGGCTGGGAACCCCGTTGCCAGCTCTTTTTGCAAAATTATTGGATAAGCGGATGAAGCCACTAGTCCATTGGTGAAAGTCTGCCCAACAAGATTGAAAGATAAACACCACATACTTCCTCATGAGCTATAAAACATTGACACAAATAAGAGGTAATAACTTTTGAATTGTTTAAAGGTAGCACATGAGGTATTTACTTGGAATGGCAGAGAAATACCACATAGTAGGTAGTTATGGTGGACACAAATGGCATGGGTTTGGTTTAAGGTTTTGGATGCACGAGAAGTATTCCCTCTCAGTACAGGTCTATGGCTAGCAAGGTTGGTTAGCAAGCATAAAAGTTGAGGGAAACAAACAAATATACATGTGATAGAAACAATCATGCATCTTCCTTTGTAAGCACAAACAATTTTAACTTCAGAATACTAAGCTCATTAGCTAACAAGAAAGAAAGATAATGAAATAATATATCTACATGTATTTCCCTCTTTTCTACTTAAACCTCAAAGTATTATTGCTGTTGACCAATGCTAAGTTTGCCAAACCAAATAGATTTACTTGATGCTCCCAAAGTGATACCAATACTAACAACAAGATCAATCATATAACAGAAATTGCAAACTAAAATAAGGTATGCAAAAAGTAAATGATAAAAACTTCTCATTAATATTCCATAACGATAACTCACACCAAGGGATACATAGATAACCAACTAAAAGAGATATACTTCCACACTGCAAACCATCTTATATGATAACTTCCCTACTCATGATATGACACTACTTGACAGTAAAAAGGTAAAAGATAGTGATGATGTGCTACCGCGGCACTCCCCCCAAGCTTGGAACAAACCAAGGGGGCGCCAATACCAATGATGAATTACTCCTTCAGTGGTGATGGTGAATTCTTGATAAGCTTCTTAACAAGCTCCTTTAGCTCATCAATCTCGTAAGTGAGGTTGCGGATCAGCTCCGAGTTGTGCTCGACGCGGTTAAGAAGTATGTCAGACGGTGAGTCCCAACTCTTAGAGTTGTTTCCCCACTCTTCAGCTTCAGGCTTCATCCTTCCTGCAGTGTTAGAACGATCCATATCCCAATTGCTAGGCAATACTGCCTTGGGAATCCTTTCAATTTGACTATTATGAATTAGAGTGTGGAAGGTGTTGACGATGCCTGGAGGAGATGTCCTTGGAGCTAGGAAGCGACGTGGGACTTTTCCTCCGGTGCTAATTCGTGCGCTTCTCTTGGGGTTGAAAGGATTTGCCACCACCCCGATGCTTGCGACGGTGGCACGCGGGTATACACGCGGGTCTTCCTCCACTTCTCCTTCATCTTCACTCTCGACTTCTTCTTTCAACTCGGGGTCTTGAATATCTTCCTCAAAAGGCCCCTTGCCCTTGTTGTTAGAGACCATGGTGCTTGTAGATCAAAAACAGATCCTAGCAGAAAATAGCTCGAAACAAAACACAACGAGAAAATGATATACGGACCTCGGGGGGTCCGGGATTATATAGAAAAAAAATTCACGACAGAAGGAAAGTACCAGGTCGAACCAGAGTGGGAGAGGGACTCCGAGGAGTCGTCCCCATATGGCGATGCGGACAGGGTGGGGCCCGCGCCACCACGCGGGGACGCGCCCTGATGCGTGTGGTTGGCACGTCCGTTGGGAACCCTAAGAGGAAGGTGTGATGCGCACAGCGTTTCCCTCAGTAAGGAAACCAAGGTTTAATCGACCAGTAGGAGTCAAGAAGCCCGTTGAAGGTTGATGGCGGCGGGATGTAGTGCGGCGCAACACCGGGGATTCCGGCAACGTGGAACCTGCAACACAGCACTTTGCCCCAACGAAACAGTGAGGTTGTCAATCTCACCGCTTGCCAAAAACAAAGGATTAATCGTATTGTGTGGAAGATGATTGTTGGAAAACAGTAGAAACAAGTATAACAAGTATTGTATTTCAAGAGAATTGGATCGGGGTCCACAGGTTCACTAGAGGTGTCTCCCATAAGACAAGCAGCATGTGGGTGAACAAATTACACCCAGCAATGACAAATAAAGAGGGCATGACCATGCACATACATATCATGATGAGTATAGTGAGATTTAATTGGGCATTACGACAAAGTACATAGACCGCCATCCAAGCATGCATCTATGCCTAAAAAGTCCACCTTCAGGTTATCATCCGAACCCCTCCAGGTATTAAGTTGCAAAGCAACAGACAATTGCATTAAGTATGGTGCGTAATGTAATCAACAACTACATCCTTAGACATAGCATCAATGTTTTATCCCTAGTGGCAACGGCACAACACAACCTTAGAACTTTCTGTCACTGTCCCAGATGTCAATGGAGGCATGAACCCACTATCGAGCATAAGTACTCCCTCTTGGAGTTACAAGCATCTACTTGGCCAGAGCATCTACTAGTAACGGAAAGCATGCAAGATCATAAACAACACGTAGATATAACTTTGATAATCAACATAACAAGTATTCTCTATTCATCGGATCCCAACAAACGCAACATATAGAATTACGGATAGATGATCTTGATCATGTTAGGCAGCTCACAAGATCCGACAATGAAGCACAATGGGGAGAAGACAACCATCTAGCTACTGCTATGGACCCATAGTCCAGGGTAGACTACTCACATCACTCGAGGCGACCATGGCGGCGTAGAGTCCTCTCGGGAGATATTCCCTCTCGGGCAGGGTGCCGGAGGCGATCTCCTGGATCCCAGAGATGGGATCGGCGTTGGCGGCGTCTCTGGAAGGTTTTCCGTATCGTGGCTCTCGGTGGGGGGTTTCGTCACGGAGGCTTTAAGTAGGCGGAAGGGCAGGAGGGACACGAGGGCCCCAGATATAGGAGACGCGCGGCCAAACCCTAGGCCGCGCCGCCCTCAGATCCGTGGCGCCTCGTGGCCCCCTTCGTGCGGACTTCCGGAAGCTTCGTGGAAAATAGGCCCCTGGGCTTTGATTTCGTCCAATTCCGAGAATATTTCCTTACTAGGATTTATGAAACCAAAAACAGCAGAAAACAGCAACTGGCACTCGGCATCTTGTTAATAGGTTAGTTCCAAAAATGCACGAATATGACATAAAGTGTGCATAAAACATGTAGATAACATCAATAATGTGGCATGGATCATAAGAAATTATCGATACGTGGAGACGTATCGCATCCCCAAGCTTAGTTCTGCTCGTCCCGAGCAGGTAAAACGAAACAAAGGATAATTTCTGGAGTGACATGCCATCATAATCTTGATCATACTATTTGTAAAGCATATGTAGTGAATGCAGCGATCAAAACAATGTATATGACATGAGTAAACAAGTGAATCATAAAGCAAATACTTTTCATGAATAGTACTTCAAGACAAGCATCAATAAGTCTTGCATAAGAGTTAACTCATAAAGCAATAATTCAAAGTAAAGGTATTGAAGCAACACAAAAGAAGATTAAGTTTCAGCGGTTGCTTTCAACTTGTAACATGTATATCTTATGGATATTGTCAACATAGAGTAATATAATAAGTGCAATAAGCAAGTATGTAGGAATCAATGCACGGTTCACACAAGTGTTTGCTTCTTGAGGTGGAGAGAAATAGGTGAACTGACTCAACATTGAAAGTAAAAGAATGGTCCTCCATAGAGGAAAAGCATCGATTGCTATATTTGTGCTAGGGCTTTGATTTTGAAAACATGAAACAATTTTGTCAACGGTAGTAATAAAGCATATGCATCATGTAAATTATATCTTATAAGTTGCAAGCCTCATGCATAGTGTACCAATAGTGCCCGCACCTTGTCCTAATTAGCTTGGACTACCTGGATTATCACCGCAATACATATGCTTTAACCAAGTATCACAAGGGGTACCTCTATGCCGCCTGTACAAAGGTCTAAGGAGAAAGCTCGCATTTGGATTTCGCTTTTGATTATTCTCAACTTAGACATCCATACCGGGACAACATAGACAACAGATAATGGACTCCTCTTTTAATGCTTAAGCATTCAACAACAATTAATTCTTTTCTCATTAGAGATTTGAGGATGTTTGTCCAAAACTGAAACTTCCACCATGGATCATGGCTTTAGTTAGCGGCCCAATGTTCTTCTCTAACAATATGCATGCTCAAACATTCAAGGTAAATCGCCCTTTACTTCAGACAAGACGAACATGCATAGCAACTCACATGAAATTCAACAATGAAAAGTTGATGGCGTCCCCAGTAAACATGGTTATCGCACAACAAGCAACTTAATAAGAGATAAAGTGCATAATTACATATTCAATACCACAATAGTTTTTAAGCTATTTGTCCCATGAGCTATATATTGCAAAGGTGAATGATGGAATTTTAAAGGTAGCACTCAAGCAATTTACTTTGAATGGCAGAAATACCATGTAGTAGGTAGGTATGGTGGACACAAATGGCATAGTGGTTGGCTCAAGTATTTTGGATGCATGAGAAGTATTCCCTCTCGATACAAGGTTTAGGCTAGCAAGGCTTATTTGAAACAAACACAAGGATGAACCGGTGCAGCAAAACTCACATAAAAGACATATTGTAAACATTATAAGACTCTACACTGTCTTCCTTGTTGTTCAAACTCAATACTAGAAATTATCTAGACCTTAGAGAAACCAAATATGCAAACCAAATTTTAGCATGCTCTATGTATTTCTTCATTAATGGGTGCAAAGCATATGATGCAAGAGCTTAATCATGAGCACAACAATTGCCAAGTATCACATTACCCAAGACATTAATAGTAATTACTACATGTATCATTTTCCAATTCCAACCATATAACAATTTAACGAAGGAGAAACTCGCCATGAATACTATGAGTAGAAACCAAGGACATACTTGTCCATATGCTACAGCGGAGTGTCTCTCTCCCATAAAGTGAATGCTAGGATCCATTTTATTCAAACAAAACAAAAACAAAAACAAACCGACGCTCCAAGAAAAAGCACATAAGATGTGATGGAATAAAAATATAGTTTCAGGGGAGGAACCTGATAATGTTGTCGATGAAGAAGGGGATGCCTTGGGCATCCCCAAGCTTAGACGCTTGAGTCTTCTTAATATATGCAGGGGTGAACCACCGGGGCATCCCCAAGCTTAGAGCTTTCACTCTCCTTGATCATGTTGCATCATACTCCTCTCTTGATCCTTGAAAACTTCCTCCACACCAAACTCGAAACAACTCATTAGAGGGTTAGTGCACAATATAAATTGACATATTCAGAGGTGAGACAATCATTCTTAACACTTCTGGACATTGCATAATGCTACTGGACATTAGTGGATCAAAGAAATTCATCCAACATAGCAAAAGAGGCAATGCGAAATAAAAGGCAGAATCTGTCAAAACAGAACAGTTCGTATTGACGAATTTTAAATGGCACCAGACTTGCTCAGATGAAAATGCTCAAATTGAATGAAAGTTGCGCACATATCTGAGGATTTGCACGTAAATTGGCTTAATTTTCTGAGCTACCTACAGGGAGGTGGACCCAGATTCGTGACAGCAAAGAAATCTGGAACTGCGCAGTAATCCAAATCTAGTACTTACTTTTCTATCAACGGCTTAACTTGGCACAACAAAACACAAAACTAAGATAAGGAGAGGTTTCTACAGTAGTAAACAACTTCCAAGACACAAAATAAAAACAAAGTACTGTAGTAAAAACATGGGTTGTCTCCCATAAGCGCTTTTCTTTAACGCCTTTCAGCTAGGCGCAGAAAGTGTGCATCAAGTATTATCAAGAGACGAAGTGTCAACATCATAATTTGTTCTCATAATAGAATCAAAAGGTAACTTCATTCTCTTTCTAGGGAAGTGTTCCATACCTTTCTTGAAAGGAAATTGATATTTTATATTACCTTCCTTCATATCAATAATAGCACCAAGGTTCGAAGAAAAGGTCTTCCCAATATAATGGGACAAGATGCATTGCATTCAATATCCAAGACAACAAAATCAACGGGAACAAGGTTATTGTTAACGGTAATGCGAACATTATCAACTTTACCCAAAGGTTTCTTTGTAGAATGATCAGCAAGATTAACATCCAAATAACAATTTTTCAGCGGTGGCAAGTCAAGCATATTATAAATTTTCTTAGGCATAACAGAAATACTTGCACCAAGATCACATAAAGCATTACAATCAAAATCTTTAACCTTCATCTTAATGATGGGCTCTGATACGTCTCCGACGTATCGATAATTTCTTATGTTCCATGCCACATTATTGATGTTATCTACATGTTTTATGCACACTTTATGTCATATTCGTGCATTTTCTGGAACTAACCTATTAACAAGATGCCGAAGTGCCAGTTGCTGTTTTCTGCTGTTTTTGGTTTCAGAAATCCTAGTAAGGAAATATTCTCGGAATTGGACGAAATCAAAGCCCGGGGCCTATTTTCTCACGAAGCTTCCGGAAGTCCGAAGGAGAGACGAAGAGGGGCCACGGAGGGGCCACCCTAGGCGGCGCGGCCCCCTTGGCCGCGCGGCCCTGTGGGTGTGGGGCCCCGTGCCGCCTCTTGACCTGCCCTTCGCCTATAAAAAGTCTCCGTGACGAAACCCCCACCGAGAACCACGATCACGGAAAACCTTCCAGAGACGCCGCCGCCGCCGATCCCATCTCGGGGGATCCAGGAGATCGCCTCCGGCACCCTCACCGGAGAGGGGGAATCATCTCCCGGAGGACTCTACGCCGCCATGGTCGCCTCCGGTGTGATGTGTGAGTAGTCTACCCCTGGACTATGGGTCCATAGCGGTAGCTAGATGGTTGTCTTCTCCCCATTGTGCTATCATTGTCGGATCTTGTGAGCTGCCTAACATGATCAAGATCATCTATCTGTAATTCTATATGTTGCGTTTGTTGGGATCCGATGAATAGAGAATACTTGTTATGTTGATTATCAAAGCTATGCTTATGTGTTGTTTATGATCTTGCATGCTCTCCGTTATTAGTAGATGCTCTGGCCAGTTGATGCTAGTAACTCCAAGAGGGAGTATTTATGCTCGATAGTGGGTTCATGCCTCCGTGAATCTGGAGGAGTGACAAGAACCACTAAGGTTATGGATGTGCTGTTGCCACTAGGGATAAAACATTAGTGCTATGTTCAAGGATGTAGTCACTAGTTACATTACGCGCAATACTTAATGCAATTGTCTGTTGTTAGCAACTTAATACTGGAGGGGGTTCGGATGATAACCTGAAGGTGGACTTTTTAGGCATAGATGCAGTTGGATGGCGGTCTATGTACTTTGTCGTATTGCCCAATTAAATCTCACTATACTCATCATGATATGTATGTGCATGGTCATGCTCTCTTTATTTGTCAATTGCCCAACTAATTTGTTCACCCAACATGCTTGTTCGTCTTATGGGAGAGACACCTCTAGTGAACTGTGGACCCCGGTCCAATTCTCTTTCTTTGAAATACAATCTACTGCAATATTGTTCTATTGTTTTCTGCAAACAATCATCTTCCACACAATACGGTAATCCTTTGTTACAGCAAGCCGGTGAGATTGACAACCTCCCGTTTGGGGCAAAGTACTTGGTTGTGTTGTGCGGGTTACGTTGGCGCCGGAATCTCCGGTGTTGCGCCGCACTACATCCCGCCGCCATCAACCTCAACGTGCTTCTTGGCTCCTCCTGGTTCGATAAACCTTGGTTTCTTTCTGAGGGAAAACTTGCTGCTGTGCGCATCATACCTTCCTCTTGGGGTTGCCCAACGAACGTGTGAAATACACGCCATCAAGCATATTTTTCGCGCCGTTGCGGGAGATCAAGACACACTGCAAGGGGAGTCTCCACTTCTCAATCTCTTTACTTTGTTTTTGTCTTGCTTAGTTTTATTTACTACTTTGTTTGCTGCACTAAATCAAAATACAAAAAAATTAGTTGCTAGTTTTACTTTACTTGCTATCTTGTTTGCTATATCAAAAACACAAAAAAATTAGTTTACTTGCATTTACCTTATTATAATGTCTAGTCCCGTAGTTGTTACTCTATCACCTGAGGAATCAATCTTCACCTTTAAACAAGGAGGAGAAGAGAATTTTAAAGAAGCATGGTCTAGAATTTTTGATGCTTATAGTAAAACTGAACCTAAAATGACCTTAAGTTTGCTTCTTAGTAATTTCTATTTCGGGCTTATTCTTCGCTATAGATATGCCCTAGATGCTGTAGTGGGAGGAGATTTCCTTCATTGTGATGGGGATCAAGCTTTTAATGCTATAAGAAAATTGATTACATCATTTAGCTCCGATAATAATTTTGATCCATCTCATGCTAGTATGAATAGTAGATTGGACACTATTGAAACAAATATATCCTGTTTAAAAGAAGTGTATAATCGAATTCGCGAATATTATGATTATGTCCCAATAAGCTTTGAACCTTCAATGTGGGTGCCTACTGTTAAAATTACTATTGGTGGTGAAACTTTTCCTGCTCGTTGTGATATTATGTCCGAGTTTTGCCTCATGCCTGAAAAAATTTATAAATCTTTGACACTTTGGGGACTTACTGAAGGGGGAGAAGAAATAACTCTTGCGGATAACTCTGTTGTAATTCCTAAGGGTATAGCTGAAGGTGTTTTTACAACCTTTCTTGGAAGGACGGTATCCACTGATTATCTTGTTATTGAATGTGTAGGGACAGGACAAATCACACTTGGAAGATCCCTGATGAAACTCATGGGAGCAATCATAGATGTTGGGAAAGGCACTCTAAATTTTACCTCTCTACACCCGGATGCGGTCATGTATTCCCTAGACCAAAGAGTAGGAATAAGAGTAAGAAAGGTAAGAGCAACACCCCGGTAAGAATGCCGATGCACCACCCTCGATAATACTTGATACACACTTTCTGCGCCTAGCTGAAAGGCGTTAAAGAAAAGCGCTTATGGGAGACAACCCATGTTTTTACCTACAGTACTTTGTTTTTATTTTGTGTCTTGGAAGTTGTTTACTACTGTAGCAACCTCTCCTTATCTTAGTTTTGTGTTTTGTTGTGCCAAGTTAAGCCGTTGATAGAAAAGTAAGTACTAGATTTGGATTACTGCACAGTTCCAGATTTCTTTGCTGTCACGAATCTGGGTCCACCTGTAGGTAACTCAGAAAATTAAGCCAATTTACGTGCATGATCCTCAGATATGTACGCAACTTTCATTCAATTTGAGCATTTTCATTTGAGCAAGTCTGGTGCCATTTTAAAATTCGTCAATACGAACTGTTCTGTTTTGACAGATTCTGCCTTTTATTTCGCATTGCCTCTTTCGCTAAGTTGGATGAATTTCTTTGATCCACTAATGTCCAGTAGCATTATGCAATGTCCAGAAGTGTTAAGAATGATTGTGTCACCTCTGAATATGTCAATTTATAATGTGCACTAACCCTCTAATGAGTTGTTTCGAGTTTGGTGTGGAGGAAGTTTTCAAGGATCAAGAGAGGAGTATGATGCAACATGATCAAGGAGAGTGAAAGCTCTAAGCTTGGGGATGCACCCGGTGGTTCACCCCTGCATATATCAAGAAGACTCAAGCGTCTAAGCTTGGGGATGCCCAAGGCATCCCCTTCATCGACAACATTATCAGGTTCCTCCCCTGAAACTATATTTTTATTCCATCACATCTTATGTGCTTTTTCTTGGAGCGTCGTTTTGTTTTTGTTTTGTTTGAATAAAATGGATCCTAGCATTCACTTTATGTGAGAGAGACACGCTCCGTTGTAGCATATGGACAAGTATGTCCTTGGTTTCTACTCATAGTATTCATGGCGAAGTTTCTTCGTTAAATTGTTATATGGTTGGAATTGGAAAATGATACATGTAGTAATTGCTATAAATGTCTTGGGTAATGTGATACTTGGCAATTGTTGTGCTCATGATTAAGCTCTTGCATCATATGCTTTGCACCCATTAATGAAGAAATACATAGAGCATGCTAAAATTTGGTTTGCATATTTGGTTTCTCTAAGGTCTAGATAATTTATAGTATTGAGTTTGAACAACAAGGAAGACGGTGTAGAGTCTTATAATGTTTTCAATATGTCTTTTATGTGAGTTTTGCTGCACCGGTTCATCCTTGTGTTTGTTTCAAATAACCTTGCTAGCCTAAACCTTGTATCGAGAGGGAATACTTCTCATGCATCCAAAATACTTGAGCCAACCACTATGCCATTTGTGTCCACCATACCTACCTATACTACATGGTATTTTCCGCCATTCCAAAGTAAATTGCTTGAGTGCTACCTTTAAAATTCCATCATTCACCTATGCAATATATAGCTCATGGGACAAATAGCTTAAAAACTATTGTGGTATTGAATATGTCATTATGCACTTTATCTCTTATTAAGTTGCTTGTTGTGCGATAACCATGTTCACTGGGGACGCCATCAACTTTTCATTGGTTGAATTTCATGTGAGTTGCTATGCATGTTCGTCTTGTCTGAAGTAAGAGAGATCTACCACCATAGGGTCAAGCATGCATATGTTAGAGAAGAACATTGGGCCGCTAACTAAAGCCATGCTCCATGGTGGAAGTTTCAGTTTTGGACAATAATCCTCAAATCTCAAATGAGAAAATTATTAATTGTTGTTATATGCTTATGCATAAAAGAGGAGTCCATTATCTGTTGTCCATGTTGTCCCGGTATGGATGTCTAAGTTGAAGAATAATCAATAGCGAGAAATCCAATGCGAGCTTTCTCCTTAGACCTTTGTACAGGCGGCATAGAGGTACCCCTTTGTGACACTTGGTAAAAACAATGCATTGTGATGATCCGGTAGTCCGAGCTAATTAGGACAAGGTGCGGGCACTATTAGTACGCTATGCATGAGGCTTGCAACTTATAAGATATAATTTACATGATGCATATGCTTTATTACTACCGTTGACAAAATTGTTTCATGTTTTCAAAATCAAAGCTCTAGCACAAATATAGCAATCGATGCTTTTCCCTCTATGAGGACCATTCTTTTACTTTCAATGTTGAGTCAGTTCACCTATTTCTCTCCACCTCAAGAAACAAACACTTGTGTGAACTATGCATTGATTCCTACATACTTGCTTATTGCACTTATTATATTACTCTATGTTGACAATATCCATGAGATATACATGTTACAAGTTGAAAGCAACCGCTGAAACTTAATCTTCTTTGTGTTGCTTCAATACCTTTACTTTGAATTATTGCTTTATGAGTTAACTCTTATGCAAGACTTATTGATGCTTGTCTTGAAGTGCTATTCATGAAAAGTCTTTGCTATATGATTCACTTGTTTACTCATGTCATATACATTGTTTTGATCGCTGCATTCACTACATATGCTTTACAAATAGTATGATCAAGATTATGATGGCATGTCACTCCAGAAATTATCTGTGTTATCGTTTTACCTGCTCGGGACGAGCAGGAACTAAGCTTGGGGATGCTGATACGTCTCCGACGTATCGATAATTTCTTATGTTCCATGCCACATTATTGATGTTATCTACATGTTTTATGCACACTTTATGTCATATTCGTGCATTTTCTGGAACTAACCTATTAACAAGATGCCGAAGTGCCGATTCCTGTTTTCTGTTTTTGGTTTCAGAAATCCTAGTAAGGAAATATTCTCGGAATTGGACGAAATCAAAGCCCAGGGGCCTATTTTCTCACGAAGCTTCCAGAAGTCCGAAGGAGAGACGAAGAGGGGCCACGGAGGGGCCACACCCTAGGGCGGCGCGGCCCCTTGGCCGCGCGGCCCTGTGGTGTGGGGCCCCCGTGCCGCCTCTTGACCTGCCCTTTCGCCTATAAAAAGTCTCCGTGACGAAACCCCCTACCGAGAACCACGATACGGAAAACCCCCAGAGACGCCGCCGCCGATCCCATCTCGGGGGATCAGGAGATCGCCTCCGGCACCCTGCCAGAGAGGGGAATCATCTCCCGGAGGACTCTACGCCGCCATGGTCGCCTCCGGTGTGATGTGTGAGTAGTCTACCCCTGGACTATGGGTCCATAGCGTAGCTAGCTGGTTGTCTTCTCCCCATTGTGCTATCATTGTCGGATCTTGTGAGCTGCCTAACATGATCAAGATCATCTATCTGTAATTCTATATGTTGCGTTTGTTGGGATCCGATGAATAGAGAATACTTGTTATGTTGATTATCAAAGCTATGCTTATGTGTTGTTTATGATCTTGCATGCTCTCCGTTATTAGTAGATGCTCTGGCCAAGTTGATGCTAGTAACTCCAGAGGGAGTATTTATGCTCGATAGTGGGTTCATGCCTCTGTAATCTGGAGGAGTGACAAGAACCACTAAGGTTATGGATGTGCTGTTGCCACTAGGGATAAAACATTAGTGCTATGTTCAAGGATGTAGTCACTAGTTACATTACGCAATACTTAATGCAATTGTCTGTTGTTAGCAACTTAATACTGGAGGGGGTTCGGATGATAACCTGAAGGTGGACTTTTTAGGCATAGATGCAGTTGGATGGCGGTCTATGTACTTTGTCGTATTGCCCAATTAAATCTCACTATACTCATCATGATATGTATGTGCATGGTCATGCTCTCTTTATTTGTCAATTGCCCAACTGTAATTTGTTCACCCAACATGCTGTTCGTCTTATGGGAGAGACACCTCTAGTGAACTGTGGACCCCGGTCCAATTCTCTTTACTGAAATACAATCTACTGCAATATTGTTCTATTGTTTTCTGCAAACAATCATCTTCCACACAATACGGTTAATCCTTTGTTACAGCAAGCCGTGAGATTGACAACCTCACTGTTTCGTTGGGGCAAAGTACTTTGGTTGTGTTGTGCAGGTTCCACGTTGGCGCCGGAATCCCGGTGTTGCGCCTTTCACATCCCGCCGCCATCAACCTTCAACGTGCTTCTTGGCTCCTCCTGTTCGATAAACCTTGGTTTCTTTATGAGGGAAAATTGCTGCTGTGCATCATACCTTCCTCTTGGGGTTGCCCAACGAACGTGTGAAATACACGCCATGTGCTCCCAACCATCCTCTAGCTTTTTAGGAATAGAGGCTTCACGCTCTAGTTTCTCTTCTCTAGCTTTTATGAGAGCATTTGTAATATGATGCGTGAAAGCCAAATTTATAGCACTAGCATTAGGACTTTTAGCAAGTTTTTGCAAGAACTTTATAACTTCAGAGATGTGGCAATCATCAAAATTCAAACCATTATAATCTAAAGCAATGGGATCATCATCCCCAATGTTGGAAAAAATTTCAGCAGCTTTATCACAGGCAGTTTCAGCAGTTTTAGCAGTTTCAGGCAATTTTTCGCGCTTTGTATTAGAAGTGGAAACATTGCTAACACCAATTCTTTTATTATTATTAGTAGGAGGTGCAGCAACATGTGTAGCATTAGCATTACTTGTGGTGGTAATAGTCCAAACTTTAGCTACATTCTTCTCTTTAGCTAGTTTTTCATTTTCTTCTCTATCCCACCTAGCACGCAGTTCAGCCATTAATCTTATATTCTCATTAATTCTAACTTGAATGGCATTTGCTGTAGTAACAATTTTATTATGATGATTTTCATTAGGCATAACTTTTGATTTCAAAAGATCAACATCAGCAGCAAGACTATCGACTTTAGAAGCAAGTATATCAATTTTTCCCAAGCTTTTCTTCAACAGATTTGTTAAAAGCAGTTTGTGTACTAATAAATTCTTTAAGCATGGCTTCAAGTCCAGGGGGTGAACTCCTATTATTGTTGTAAGAATTCCCATAAGAATTAGCATAGCCGTTGCCATTATTATAAGGATATGGCCTATAGTTGTTACTAGAATTGTTCCGGTAAGCATTGTTGTTGAAATTATTATTTTTAATGAAGTTTACATCAACATGTTCTTCTTGTGCAACCAATGAAGCTAATGGAACATTATTAGGATCAATATTAGTCCTATCATTCACAAGCATAGACATAATAGCATCAATCTTATCACTCAAGGAAGAGGTTTCTTCGACAGAATTTACCTTCTTACCTTGTGGAGCTCTTTCCGTGTGCCATTCAGAGTAGTTGATCATCATATTATCAAGAAGCTTTGTTGCTTCACCAAGAGTGATGGACATAAAGGTACCTCCAGCAGCTGAATCCAATAAATTCCGTGAAGAAAAATTTAGTCCTGCATAGAAGGTTTGGATGATCATCCAAGTAGTCAATCCATGGGTTGGGCAATTTTTAACCAGAGATTTCATTCTTTCCCAAGCTTGAGCAACATGTTCAATATCTAATTGTTTAAAATTCATTATGCTACTCCTCAAAGATATAATTTTAGCAGGGGGATAATATCTACCAATAAAAGCATCCTTGCATTTAGTCCATGAATCAATACTATTCTTAGGCGAGAGATAGCAACCAATCTTTAGCTCTTCCTCTTAATGAGAAAGGGAACAATTTTAGTTTAATAATATCACCATCTACATCTTTATATTTTTGCATTTCACATAGTTCAACAAAATTATTAAGATGGGCAGTAGCATCATCAGAACTAACACCAGAAAATTGCTCTCGCATAACAAGATTCAGTAAAGCAGGTTTAATTTCAAAGAATTCTGCGTAGTAGCAGTGGAGCAATAGGTGTGCATAAGAAATCATTATTATTTGTGGTTGTGAAGTCACACAACTTAGTATTTTCAGGGTTGGCCATTTTAGCAACAGTAAATAAAGCAAACTAGATAAAGTAAATGCAAGTAACTAATTTTTTTGTATTTTTGATATAGCAAACAAGATAGCAAATAAAGTAAAACTAGCAACTAATTTTTTTGTATTTTGATTTAGTGCAGCAAACAAAGTAGTAAATAAAACTAAGCAAGACAAAAACAAAGTAAAGAGATTGAGAAGTGGAGACTCCCCTTGCAGCGTGTCTTGATCTCCCCGGCAACGGCGCCAGAAATTTGCTTGATGCGTGTGGTTGGCACGTCCGTTGGGAACCCCAAGAGGAAGGTGTGATGCGCACAGCGGCAAGTTTCCCTCAGTAAGAAACCAAGGTTTAATCGGACCAGTAGGAGTCAAGAAGCACGTTGAAGGTTGATGGCGGCGGGATGTGGTGCGGCGCAACACCAGGGATTCCGGCGCCAACGTGGAACCTGCACAACACAACCAAAGTACTTTGCCCCAACGAACAGTGAGGTTGTCAATCTCACCGGCTTGCTGTAACAAAGGATTAA
Source organism: Lolium multiflorum (assembly GCA_030979885.1). Taxonomy (NCBI): domain Eukaryota; kingdom Viridiplantae; phylum Streptophyta; class Magnoliopsida; order Poales; family Poaceae; genus Lolium; species Lolium multiflorum. The sequence continues at coordinate 220,517,784 of CM061750.1, forward strand.
TCGTATTGTGTGGAAGATGATTGTTTGCAAGAAAACAAAGAACAAGTATTGCGGTAGATTGTATTTCGGTAAAGAGAATTGGACCGGGGTCCACAGTTCACTAGAGGTGTCTCTCCCATAAGACAAGCAGCATGTTGGGTGAACAAATTACAATTGGGCAATTGACAAATAAAGAGGCATGACCATGCACATACATATCATGATGAGTATAGTGAGATTTAATTGGGCATTACGACAAAGTACATAGACCGCCATCCAACTGCATCTATGCCTAAAAAGTCCACCTTCAGGTTATCATCCGAACCCCCTCCGGTATTAAGTTGCAAAGCAACAGACAATTACATTAAGTATGGTGCGTAATGTAATCAACAACTACATCCTTAGACATAGCATCAATGTTTTATCCCTAGTGGCAACGGCACAACACAACCTTAGAACTTTCTGTCACTGTCCCAGGTGTCAATGCAGGCATGAACCCACTATCGAGCATAAGTACTCCCTCTTGGAGTTACAAGCATCTACTTGGCCAGAGCATCTACTAGTAACGGAAAGCATGCAAGATCATAAAAAACACGTAGATATAACTTTGATAATCAACATAACAAGTATTCTCTATTCATCGGATCCCAACAAACGCAACATATAGAATTACGGATAGATGATCTTGATCATGTTAGGCAGCTCACAAGATCCGACAATGAAGCACAATGGGGAGAAGACAACCATCTAGCTACTGCTATGGACCCATAGTCCAGGGGGAGACTACTCACACATCACACCGGAGGCGACCATGGCGGCGTAGAGTCCTCCGGGAGATGATTCCCTCTCCGGCGGGGTGCCGGAGGCGATCTCCTGGATCCCCCGAGATGGGATCGGCGTTGGCGGCGTCTCTGGAAGGTTTTCCGTATCGTGGCTCTCGGTACTGGGGGTTTCGTCACGGAGGCTTTAAGTAGGCGGAAGGGCAAGTCAGGAGGGCACACGAGGGCCCCAGATGACAGGGCCGCGCGGCCAAACCCTAGGCCGCGCCGCCCTGTAGTCCGGGCGCCTCGTGGCCCCACTTCGTTTCGTCTTCGGACTTCTGGAAGCTTCGTGGAAAAATAGGCCCCTGGGCGTTGATTTCGTCCAATTCCGAGAATATTTCCTTACTAGGATTTCTGAAACCAAAAACAGTGAGAAAACAGCAGCGGCACTTCGGCATCTTGTTAATAGGTTAGTTCAGAAAATGCACGAATATGACATAAAGTGTGCATAAAACATGTAGATAACATCAATAATGTGGCATGGATCATAAGAAATTATCGATACGTCGGAGACGTATCACGCCCGTGCGTCTCCTCCGCTCCGTTTCGATCTCGTAATTTTTCATATTTTCTAAAAATAGCAAAAACATTGTTCGGAAAGTTAAACGCGGACTTTTTATTACCAGAACTGTTACCTATTCGAAAATCGAACTCTGCAGAACTATCAATTTGATCTTTGATGAAAGTTTCTGGGGTCATTACTCGAATAACATCAACATCTTCATTATAAGAATCTCCAGAAATATAATGCTTGAGTCTTTGTCCATTCACCACTTGTGTGGCATCACCTTTCAGAGAACTAATTTTTATTGCCCCTGAACGATACACCTCCACAATGACATATGGTCCTTCCCATTTTGAGAGTAATTTCCCTGCAAAAAATCTGAGACGAGACCGATACAATAGGACTTTATCTCCAACATTAAATTCTCTTTTAATAATTCTTCTATCATGCCATTTCTTAACTTTTTCCTTAAAAAGTTTAGCATTTTCATAAGCTTCACTTCTCCACTCATCTAAAGAACTCAATTGTAGCAACCTTTTCTTACCGGCAAGTTTAAAATCTTTATTAAGTTCTCTTACAGCCCAATAAGCTTTGTGCTCTAGTTCTAAAGGTAAATGACAAGCTTTTCCATAAACCATTTTATAAGGAGACATTCCCATAGGATTTTTATAAGCAGTTCTATAAGCCCACAATGCTTCCTTTAACTTACTAGCCCAATTTTTTCTAGATTTATTAACAGTCTTTTGCAAGATAGATTTAATTTCTCTGTTTGATAATTCTACTTGCCCACTGGTTTGAGGATGATAAGCGGAAGCAATCCTATGATTAATACCATATTTAGCAAGAGTTTTTCTAACACCACCATGAATAAAATGAGAACCTCCATCAGTCATAAGATATCTAGGTACTCCAAACCTAGGAAAAATAATATCTAAAAGCATTCTTAAAGAGGTTTCACCATCAGCACTTTTTGTGGGTATGGCTTCCACCCATTTAGTAACATAATCAACAGCAACAAGTATATGAGTGTTACCTTCTGAAGGAGGGAAAGGACCCATGAAGTCAAATCCCCAACAATCAAATGGTTCAATAACAAGAGTATAATTCATAGGCATTTCATTGCGTCTAGAGATACTACCTACTCTTTGACATTCATCACAAGATAAAATGAACTTTCTTGCATCTTTAAAGAGAGTTGGCCAATAAAAACCTGACTGTAGAACCTTTTGTGCGGTTCTGTCTCCGGCATGATGTCCTCCATAAACACTACCATGACACTTACTCAATATCTCTTGTTGTTCATATTCGGGGACACATCTTCGCATAATACCATCCACTCCTTCTTTATATAAGTGTGGGTCATCCCAAAAATAATGCCTCAAGTCATAAAAGAATTTCCTCCTTTGCTGAGTTGAAAAGGTTGGAGGCAAGTACTTGGAAACAATAAAGTTAGCATAATCAGCATACCAAGGACTATCTCGCGAGCTCACCTTTATTACAGCCAATTGTTCATTTGGAAAACTATCATTAACGGGAACAGGATCATAAGAAATATTTTCCAATCTAGACAAATTATCAGCAACAGGATTATCAGCACCTTTCCTATCTACAATATGTAAATCAAATTCTTGCAAAAGAAGCACCCATCTAATAAGCCTTGGCTTAGCATCTTTCTTTTCCATAAGGTACCTAATTGCGGCATGATCAGTATGAATTGTGACTTTTGAATCAACAATATAAGGTCTAAACTTATCACAAGCAAAAACTACAGCTAATAATTCTTTTTCAGTTTTAGCATAATTTCTTTGAGCAGCATCAAGAGTTTTACTAGCATAATGAATAACATTCAATTTTTTATCTACTCGCTGTCCAAGAACAGCACCTACAACAAAATCACTAGCATCACACATAATTTCAAAAGGTAAATTCCAATCAGGAGGTTCAACAACATGAGAAGTTGTTAAGGCTTTCTTTAGAGTTTCAAAAGCTTCCTTACAATCATCATCAAAAACAAAAGGTGCATCTTTTTGAAGAAGATTAGTAAGAGGCTTTGAAATATTAGAGAAATCTTTAATAAATCTCCTATAAAAACCAGCATGACCAAGAACACTAAGAATACCTTTAACATCCCTAGGATAGGGCATCTTCTCAATTGCTTCAACTTTAGCTCTATCAACTTCAATACCTCTCTCAGAAATTTTATGTCCCAATACAATTCCTTCATTAACCATAAAGTGACATTTCTCCCAATTAAGAACAAGGTTAGTTTCTTCACATCTCTGCAAAACTTTATCAAGGTTTCGCAAAAAATTATCAAAAGAATTCTCATAGACAGAAAAGTCATCCATGAATACCTCTACAATCTTTTCACAAAAGCCATGAAAAATAGCAGACATGCATCTTTGAAAAGTAGCAAGAGCGTTACATAAACCAAAAGGCATACGCCTATAAGCATAAGTTCCATAGGGACAAGTGAAAGTGGTTTTCTCTTGATCTTTAATTCTAACAGCAATTTGTGAAAACCCAGAATAACCATCAAGAAAACAGAAATGAGTATTTTTAGATAACCTTTCTAGCATTTGATCAATAAAAGGTAAAGGGTAATGATCTTTCTTAGTAACTTTATTAACTTTTCGAAAATCAATGCACATTCTATACCCTACAACTACTCTTTGAGGGATGAGCTCATCATTATCATTAGGTACAACAGTTATTCCTCCTTTCTTAGGAACACAATGCACAAGACTAACCCGTCTACTATCAGCAATTGGATATATAATACCAGGTTCAAGAAGTTTTAATACCTCATTCCTTACCACATCCTTCATCTTAGGAATTAAACGACGCTGATGTTCAACAACAGGCTTTGCATCATCTTCCATGTTGATGGCATGTTGGCAAATAGAGGGAGAAATCCCCTTCAAGTCATCAAGAGTGTAGCCAATAGCTCCTCGGTGTTTCTTCAATATTTCCAATAATCTTTCTTCCTCAAAATCTGAAAGCTTAGTACTAATAATAACATGATATATTTTCTTATCATCAATATAAGCATACTTAAGATTATCAGGCAATGGTTTCAAATCAAAAACAGGATCTTCCTTTGGCGGTGGTGTTGTACCTAGATCTTCAACCGGTAAGTCATGTTTAAGAATATGTTGACGAAGGAAAATTTCATCAAGCTCATTCCTTTCTTCCCTAAAGACTTCACTCTCATGATCCTCCAAATGTTGCTGCAAAGTATTATTAGGAGCAAGAGCAATAGATGCAATCTGTTCAACTCTAAAATCATCATTAGGCAATTTAGCTTCACAAGGAACTTTGGCAAATTTAGAGAAATTAAAGTCATAAGATTCACCAGCAAATTTAGTCACAATTTTCTCTTTCTTGCAATCTATAATAGCTCCACAAGTATTTAGAAAAGGTCTACCAAAAATGATAGGACAAGTCTTACTAGCAGCAGAACCAAGTACCAAAAAGTCAGCGGGATATTTAATCTTACCACATAGAACTTCCACATCTTGAACAATACCAATTGGAGAGATAGTTTCTCTATTAGCTAACCGAATAACCACATCAATATCTTCAAGTTCACAAGAACCAATTTCATACATGATTTCCTTGTAAATCTCATAAGGAATGGCACTAGTACTTGCACCAATATCGCATAAACCATAATAACAATGATCACCAATTCTAACAGAGAGCATAGGAATACTGGCTTTCCTAGACTTGCTAGGATGTGAAACAATATTAGAAGCATCTTCACAGAAAATGATGTGACCATCTTCTACATTTTCAGTCACAAGGTCTTTAACTATTGCAACAGCAGGTTCAACATTTATTTGCTCCTCAGGTTCTATAGGTTTCTTTGCACTTTTATTAACAACACTAGTTATAACAGAATACTCCTTCATTTTAGCAGGAAAAGGAATTTTTTCAATATAAGCTTCAGGAAGAATGTGATCAACAGTTTTAACTTCAATACATTTACCTATAGGTGAATCAGTTTTATCTTTGTAAGGTTCATGATACTTATTAAAATTCTTCCTAGGCAATTCAAAATGAGAAGCAAAAGCTTTATAAAAGTTTGCAACAACTTGAGAGTCAAGACCATAAGTAGCACTCATATTACGAAATTTATCAGTATCCATAAAAATTTCAATGCATTCATAATCATAATTTATACCTGACTCTCTACCTTTGTCGTTCTCCCATCCTTCAGTATTCTCTTGAATCCGATCAAGAAGGTCCCATTTAAACTCTTCTTTGTTGCGTGTGAATGATCCAGAACAAGCAGTATCCAGCAAGGTTTTATCTTGAAAAGAAAGTCTTGCATAGAAATTATCAATGATGATATTACCAGGAAGCTCATGAATGGGCCATTTAAGCATTAAAGACTTCAACCTCCCCATGCTTGGGCAATACTCTCTCCATCATGAGGCCAGAAATTATATATGCGGTTTCGGTCTTTGTGAATTTCACTTGGAGGATAGAATTTAGAATAAAATAGAGGCACAATATCCTTCCAATCAAGAGAGTTCCCATTCTTCAGCAATTTATACCAATGCGCCGCTTTACCAGATAGCGACATAGAGAATAGTTTCTTCCTAACTTCATCCATAGAAATACCTGCACACTTGAATAACCCGCATAATTCATGTAGAAATTAAATGATCTCCAGGATGGACAGTTCCATCCCCTTCATAGCGGTTATCCACAGCATGTTCAATAATTTTCATAGGTATTTTATATGGAATCTCTTTCTCACTTGGCGCCTCATCCACTACCTTTGCAGTAGTAGTAGATTTTCCAAATAGGAATTCAAGAGAAGATCTCTCCATGATGAATTATAGCAGCAGGCAGAAATAAAAATAGCACGTACAGTAAAAGTTTTCCTTACCAATTCCACTTACCAATAGAGCTTCACTCCCCGGCAACGGCGCCAGAAAATAGTCTTGATGACCCACAAGTATAGAGGGTGTATCGTAGTACTTTCGATAAATAAGAGTGTCGAATCCAACGAGGAGCAGAAGGTGTTGACAAGCAGTTTCGATGAAGGATTCACTGTAAATGCTCACAGACAAGTATCAGGGGGTTTTGATATAGCAGATAAATAAAATACAAGTAAGTAAAATGCTGGAATAATAATTGCAGCAAGTGGCCCAATCCTTTTTAGCACAAAGGACAAGCCGGTTTGTTTACTTCTGATGACCAAACGTTCTTGAGGACACACGGGAATTTAGTCTAGAGCTTTCGCTTCATATAGTTGATTAATCTTCATTATTTTGATAAGTGTTGTGTGGGTGAACCTATGCTAATGCACCGCCCTTCCTAGGACTAATACATACTTGTGATTAAACCCCTTGCAAGCATCCGCAAATACAAGAAAGTAATTAAGATAAATCTAACCACAGCCTTAAACTCTGAGATCCTGCTATCCCTCATGCATCGATATACCAACGAGGGTTCAGGTTGCTGTCACTCCGGCAACCCCACAATTAGCAAACGAATACAAGATACATTCCCCTAGGCCCATAAAGGTGAAGTATCATGTAGTCGACGTTCACATGACATCACTAGAAGAATAACACCACAACTTAAATATCAAACCATTAAATATTACTCAACATAGTTCACTACTAACATTTAGACTTCACCCATGTCCTCAAGAACTAAACGAACTACTCACAAGACATCATATGGAACATGATCAGAGGTGATATGACGATGAATAACAATCTGAACATAAACCTTGGTTCAATGGTTTTACTCAATAGCATCAATAACAAGGAGTAATCAACACCGGGAGAGTTTCCCCTATGAAATAATCAAGACTCAACCCTAGATGTTACAGCGGAGATGAGGTGCAGCGGTGGAGATGATGGTGTCGGCGGTGGAGATGATGATGATGATGATGATGATGATCCCAATGAAGTCCAGCTCGATGACGGTGACGATGGCGACGATTTCCCCCTCCGGGAGGGGATTTCCCCAGCAGATTTCAGCATGTCGGAGAGCTCTTTTCTCTCTGGTGTTTTCGCCCCACAGAGGCGGCTGTGACTATCCTCGATGTTCTCGTACACCTTAGGGTTTCTGGTAGATGAAGTACGCGAAAGGGAGATGGCCGAGGGGGGTCGTGGGCCCCCTCCCCACAAGGCGGCGCGCCAGGCCTGGTGGCCGCGCCGACCTATGGGGGGCCATGGTGGCCCTTCTCGGCTTCCCCTTTTGGCTGGCTCCATCATCTGGGAAAATAGGAGCTTTGGCATATTTTCCGTCAATTGTTGATCTTCAGAAATATTGTATCCTGGGCTTTTTCCAGCAGAATTCTGACTCCGGTGAGTAATTCTCCAATAATCATGAAACATGCAAAATAGGTGAAATAACATAAGTTTCATCTCTAAATATGAAATATATCAATGAATAACAGTAAATTATGATATAAAATAGTGATGCAAAATGGACGTATCACTTATCTATTTTATTTGCACTCAAATCCCCAAAACAAACAAACCTTTACCACTTTTACTTAGTTTACTTTACTTGTTTAGTTTATTTTACTTTAGTTACTACTTTATATTACTTTTACTTACACGAAACTTGTGTTTGACAACCACACGGTGGAGTTGGGGACACAAGGATTTATTTTCTTTTGCTGGATTGCTAGAAAAAGAGAGGGAGAGATAACTCTTTACTTCATTCCCCGAGAATTCGATATAACCCTCGAGTCATCCTTATGGGGAAAATACTTTGACATAACACTCTGCACTTGGAGTCCCAACATCATCAAGACTATTTTCTGGTCCCGTTGCCGAGGAGATAATCAAGACACTTCGTGAAGGCAATCCCTCGGCAAGCGCCATCAGCAAGCCGACATGGGGGAGCCCCATGGAGGTGCTGTTGGCGAGCGTCCATGGCCATCAGAAAGGCGCGCCTTGCAGTCCCGCTCAAGGTGTCGGGATAGCCGACAACCTTGGCACCTGGCAGACCCTCGGTAATCGCGACAAAGTAATCCGCGACCAAGCAACGAAAGCTGAGGACGAAGGTCCTCCTCTTGAAAGCGGGGGATAGTTCGGTCTCCATCCTAGGAGGCGGAGCAGATGCCTTCACCAGCTTCGAGCATCGTCCGTCCATGACCTCCTCCCAAACCCGCTCTGTAGGCCCATATGTCTTGTTCTTCCCAAATCCGCAAAACAGACCACCCTGATTAATTTCTACCGAGAATGCCTCTTGGGACAGTCCTAAGCGTGAAGAAAACCGACAAAATCTAGTCACCATAATGCCCTTATAATCGAAAAAATCATCCATTCCAAGCAGCAAACAATAGATGAGTAGGGTTAGGGTTCTTATCATATTCCGGAGGAGGATCACTAGGGCATCGCCGAACTGGGGACATCCTGCTCGAGGAACCTTCCGCATGGTGTCCGGTATTTCCGCCGCCACTGTCGGAGTCCAGTGCAGTCACGTCCGAGCCATCGTCCCAGTCGCTCGATTTGGAAAAGAAACCGAGGAAGGCCCGGCTAAGCCTACTCATAGTGGGAGTAACTAAGGTAGTAACATAGAGCTACATGCATTGCCAACTAGGTAAATTGATGACATGACATTAAATGAAGAAAGAGATGGTTGTGGTAACTACTGTAGCTATGTTACCATAAGAGCATCTCCAGTCGCGTCCCCCAAAGCGTCCCCCAAAGGGATTTGGGGGACGCCGGCCAAAAAAACGACCCAGTCGCGTGCCCCAAAGGCCGCTTCGGTCCGGACGTGCTCCAAATGTTGTCCGGCGTCCCTAGCCCATCCCCTGTGTATAGAGTCTCTACCGGGGACGCCGGACACAACTTTTACACTTACTTTTTGTTTGGAGGTCGCGTTTGGGGGACGTGGCTAGAAAAGGGACCTTTTCCAAACGAAAATTTTGTCCGGACGTCCCCCAAATGACTAATCCGGCGCTTTGTCCGGACATCGTTTGGGGGACGCGACTGGAGATGCTCTAACATCACACTTTTCAAGAGTCTACAAGCTAATTAATACACTCATGCATGATACTACATCTAAGTTACTACTACTCCCTCCGTCCTAGTTTGTAAGTCACAATTTTTGAATATCCTAGCCCAAGGTACTAGCTGATTGGGTCTCATTTTCTCTCTCATTGGTGCATGCAGCCCCTTTCTCTCTCTTATTGGTGCATGCATTCTCTTTCTCTCCCTCATTGGTGCATGCAACCCCTTTCTCTCCCTCATTGGTGCATGCAACCTCTTTCTCTCCCTCATTGGTGCCCTGCTCCCTCTGTTCATGTTTAATTGACGCAACATATGAATGTACGTAAGTCATTCCGTGCACACCACTTAACGTCGATTTATTTCAAATGGAGGGAGTACTTCATAGTGAGAGTATTGCAGTACAGGAAGAAAGAACACATTCTGCAATTGGACAGATGAAAACACAATTGTCAACAGAACACTATTAGTGATTCCAATTACTGCAGATCACAGAGCAAGCCACACACCGTAAGCAATGGGATATTTATCTGAAGACCAAGACGAGCACAGCAGAGCATCGAAGAAGAGTTCTTGATCTATTTCTCTTTTTTTTTTTCTTGAACGAAAACGAGCCCTTGTAATGGACAACTTAATTATGCACGCAAGTGTTCAGATGGGAATTATCCCCAAGCATAACCCTTACGGATGATGGCGCTAGCGACCACTGTCCTATGTACACAATGTGTATCTCAGCAACCGAGCTAACATCCTGCTCTTCTCCACAGGGCCAATACCACAGGGTTAACTTGAGGTTCTAAGGGCATCTCCAGCGGCACGACGCATTTTTGGCGAAATCATTTTTTATAACATGAAACATAATTTACATAGTTTAACACATGAAAATAAAACCTAAACGCCTGCACCTACTGCTGCTCCTCATCGCTGTCGAGTACGATGAGCTCCGGTACCACCCACGGCCAGTTGGAAACCGACGGAACGTACGCCGAGCGCGCCGGCGGTGCTGGATGTGGAGCCTCCTAGGGCTGTGGCTGTGACGGAGGTGGAGGCGGCCAGTGTTGTGGCTGTGGCGGCGGTGGAGGCGCCCAGGGGTTGTACGGCGACGGTTGTGCACGGCCGAGTCCTGTAGCGCCAGTCGTAGGGCTTCATCCTCCGACAGGCCCGGCGGCATGAAGCCGGTGGCGTACCGGGGTAGCGGCGGCTGCACAGGTCGGTCGTTCTCGGATATCTCGTCGTCTGTCATGTTGTCCGGGAACTCGAACTCGCGACCCTCCGCCATGGCCAGCTGTCATTCCTGGAAGACGAGCACGACATAGTCGTCGCTGTCGTCTTTGACCTCCTCGTTGTGGTACGCCAGCACCTCGATGTAGTCGTCATCGTCGTCGTATTCGTCGTCATCGTCGTCATCGTCGCCCTGCGCACGCGTCGGTGCCTGGTGCGCACGCGTCGGCGCCTACTGTCTTCGAGGACGAGGCGGCGGTGGACGGTCGAAGGGAAAGTCCCTGTCGCCCATGAAGCCCGCCCTCCTCCTCCGATCCCTCTCGGACACGAGATACGTGCGCCAGCTGTCGGAGTCGATGGCGTACGCCGGATCGGCGCGGAGGTCCGGCGGCAGGTACCGCCTCCTTCGCCGAATCTCGCGCTCCTATTTGGCTCGCGCGCAGGCACGGGAGGGACGGGCACCCGGCGGTAGCTGAGCCGCCAGGCAATTGCACGCACGGCGACCAGTTCCCGTGCATGAGCCTCCCAACCGTGACGGGCAGCGGCACCCTCTGCGTCCGCTCCCCCTTCTTGGTGCCGCTGTTGGACGCCTCAAATTCGTTCTTCTTCTTTCCCATGGTGCTGTTGCGGCGCGGCGGTGGAGGTGGGAGTGGAGGTGTAGGTGAGGGCAAGAACTGTGCCGGGCTACTTTTAAGGCCGGCCGCACGTGGGATACGATACCATTGAAGGCGGCGCAGAAGCAAAGCCGCCGCCCGCGCAGAACATGCAGCCGCGGCATTGAAGACGAGGCTGCGGCGCACATGCAGAAGCGTTGACCGCGGAAGCACTGGCCGCGGAAGCGATGATCTTGATACAGGGTCGCTGCCAGGCGGGCCCGTGGGGAAGCGAGCGGAGCGTCCGCGGAGACGCAAACGTGCCACATATTTGCGCCGCGTTTGCGTCGCAGCGGACGCCCCGGACACGATGCGTACAGACACATTTCCGGTCGTCCGTTTGCGTCGCCCTGTTGGAGATGCCTAATGCTTCACCATGGAGATATATGGGACGAATTAGACACTTCTGCAAAAAATATATGGGACGAATTAGACACTTCTGCAAAAATATATCGGTATACGACAGATCGCCTAGTATGGCAAGACATTTTAGTGTGCAATTGCTTCAGGATGAGAAGGGTATGCTGCAGGCAGGGAAACCCAACAGATATATAGGGTGCGTTCCATACCGGATACATTGTGTTGTGTTCAGAATGAGCAGCTATCATCCAAAGCCAACACATGTGCGGGAAATTCCATATACACAATCATAGTTAGGCATGTCAATCATGAGGGGGATACTTTTTTGGAAGGGGACTTGCTGGATATTATTCTTGACTTCTTGAGATAGATCCATCATTGCATGCTCGTTTTCTGGGCCTCGCACGGTTGACATTTTAAATCAGATCGAAGAAACCGTATGGCAATGAGAGAAACATAGGTAGGACTACTCATACACAGTGATGACATAATATAAAAGTTCTAAATCATCCCAACAAACATGTCATAATTCTTTTTTAAAGCTCATTATGAACGTAGGAAATCAACATGAGGTATTTCAGATAAATCATCCTTATGTAGGAATAGGATAGCCAGCGTAGATTGCATCAAGAAGCAAGATTGGCCTACAGGCTCACATCCTTCAATAGCATAGCCAGCGTTGAACTGCATCCAGAAAAGTCACAAACCAAACAAATACATTCAAAGTCAGGATCACCATCGTAGCCATTCTGTCTTGAATTCTATTATACCCTATAAATTCTTGCACAAAATCATCAAGCATCAGAAATTATAATAAAAAAATAGCAATAATCACTTGCCTGGGCAGGGTGGAACCGGAAGCTCTTGTCCAGAAGGGGGGTTGACAAGATAAGAACCTAGGCAATAATAAAAGGAATTTATTTGTCAAACAAACTATATTGATTCTTATGCAAATGGAGCCAAATACGAATACATGAATTAAAAAGAAACAATAGTCCACAACTTTACCATCATCCCTCCAAATAGTAATATCTCAATTTTAGTATAGAGACCAAAAACTCAAACAGCGACCCAACTGCTTTGGGGTTTTTCTATTAATTGATTATAAAAAAAACTGCATGGCAATATGTGTTCACTAACTAGAATTCAAAATTTGCGCAGAGGGTCATATGCTGGGCTTTTAATCAAAAAACTGTAAATCGGTGCATGCCAGTTGCCAGAGGTATACTTCTCATTCTCTGACTGTTGGAAAACAAGAATGATAATATAATAGTCCATTAGCGACAAATGTTCTACAGCTTCCAAATCCGTTTAAAAATAGGACTTTCCAAAAGTGCACGGCGCGCATGGCGCCATTCAACAAAAAGTACTCCTAGTCCCATCTTCCTAAAATATAAGGCGAGTCTAATGTAACCAAAGTACAAAAATTGACACCGCGGAAATGTTTGGGTAATCTATTGCGCAACTGACATTTGATATTTATGAGTTTGAACTAGTCCACAAATCATCTACAAAAGAACTAAGTTAATAAACGGAGGCTCAAATTTGGACAGTGGGAATAAAAGCAGAGATGCATACGTCTTAAAACCACTTCCCCCTTGTCGGATACATTTACTGATAACGGTATGTCCCTTTGAGCACGATTGCTCATATGAAATACACCAATCTGTAGCATAAAATATTATATTCATTAGAGTAAACAATTCGATAATTATCAAACTGTATGAAGGGCATGAAATAAAACTAAAACGCAAAGGTAAACTTACATTAACATTCATTTTGGAATTAAGGCGATTTCCTTGGTCAAAATGGGCTTCAGACATGCTCAGTAACATACTTTCCAGCTGATAACAGCACAAAATATATAAACCAGCAACATAAACATACTATAACGTAAACATGATTTATCTTCATTTAATCCATGATAATCCTACCTCAACTGTATCAGAAATGCACTCTCCATTGAAAGATGTAACAATATCACCAATTCTAACTCCAAGTCCCTCAGCAATAGATTCTTCTGATACCTAATTAAATTTACAGCGATTACAAAAATATGCATGATAAGGTAAGCAATACTAGTAACACTATATACCTCCTGAACAATAAGGCCATCCTCAATCTTACAATCACGTGATATTTTATCTATCTGAGGAACGCTTCGGAACTTAATGGACGAAAACTTCAACCCAAGATGAGGCCGAGGGATGCAGCTGTACAAAATAATCATTAATCACCATTTAAAAGGGATATGGCAGTATAACCCTTGAATGAGCCATATTGGTTGTAACTTGGAAGTATGCCTACAAGGCTACAAGTTCAAAGTTGAACCAAAATACAGAACTTATATATCAAATGAAGTTAAAATAATAAAAATCAGATGATCTGTTTTGATCTGCCCAACCTACTACAGTCGCCATTCCACCCCTTCTTACACCATATATTAAAACATGCAATTTTTTGTTACACACATAAAACATGACAACAATCACATAGCTGAGTTAATTTATGCTTTTTAAATGTGGTAACAGAAAATATAGGAAAACCAATAAGAGTAAAAGTTATGGATGAGAAATGGAGATTGCCATGACTATTTTTCTTCTAATTTACCTACCAAGATTAGGTAAACTCCAACTTTCACAGCAAGAATAAAAAGAACTCCAATACTGCAGAATAATAGAGCTGAAAGGATAACATACTTAAATCTTTTCCAAAAATGCCAGCACTTGAATATGATGAAAGAAGGTATAATAGCCTGTCTAGCATACAAGCTGGCCATTCCCACAACCTCTCCATTATAATCAATAGCCGGCCCTCCAGTCACACACTGCGACATTCACAACACTGAAGTTAGAAAAAAATCAACAATGACAACTTAATGTAGGGAAATAATCCACATGCTGTACCTCAGGAGCTGTAGCATCCACATTCATATAGTGATGACGATTGGCCAAGTTTGGATCACAACACAGAACCCTGCCATGACCTATGCCCAGATACAAACTTTCGTCTCTTCCAAGCAAGAAAACCGCCTGAGCGTATTCCAGTCTCTGATTTAAAAGATGTAGTAATTGCAGATGTTGATCGACTGAAATCTTGAAGAAAGCAAGATTGTAGTCTGTCTGGAAGTAGATCAAGCAGCCTTCTACAGTAGTATTGTCCAGCAAGTGAACATAAACCTGAAACAGCAGTTGCACATACTATTACATCACATTTTGGAGATGGCTACAAAAACACCATCCACGCAAAACCACAATCATTCTTGGCATAAGTGCAAATCATTTTCTAGGTTATATAAAGAAGCCAAACATATCCCATTTATATGCGACTATTAGTGAGTTATTCAAGCTACTCCAAAGTTGTACCAACTAAAGATTTTGCAAAAGCAGACAAGTCAAAAGTGTTCTATGTTTGGCAGTGAGCAACTTGATCATGTTAAACAGCAATTCTGGACCATCAATATTCGTTATCACCAATAACACTATCAATGTCCTTAACCTAATGATCAATAAGGCAAGCCAGTTGCAAGAAGTGCAGGCACTGGCATTACGAGATCCATAACATAGCATCATTTTATCTGGCAATCAACTTATATAAGATCTTGCAGTTGTGCTTTGCAAAATATTCAGCAAATCCTCAGTCACTCCATTCATTATCGAGAATCAAAACATACTAAAACCGGCCAATATTCAAATTGTGCTTCTGTGTCTTTCCTAGCAATATCCAGGACTGCCTCCTACTATGGGAACTTAGAAAGGGGAAACTACAGTGTTTCATTGATGTAGTGGCAAATAAATTGCCAGGATGAAAAGCACCAGTGCTCCCTGGGTGCACAAATTATACTCGTTAAAGTGGCTGCAACAACAAATCCTATTTACTAAACGATTGTAATGGACTTCTCAAGAGTTACTGCTTGAAATACTTTAACAACACCCTCGCAATAAAAGTATTTCCTCTCTTCAGATATCAACAGCTCAACATGCAGAACTTTGTGAATCAAGTGAAAGAGAAGCATGCACAATGGACATTGGCCGGTGTGCACATTGCTACTTTTACTCCTAGTGTGGATTAGTTTTTTTGGGGGGTAACTGTCCTCACGGTGTTCTCTGCTAGGAAGGGTTATTAATGTTGCAACTGCCTCTTGCCTATTCTTGAGAAACAAATGCACAATCATTTAACAGCTCACCTTAGCATTACGACAATGTACATCTTTGCCAGACCAGTCATCCATGGATTTACTTGAGCAGATTAAATCAGCACTTGTCACAACAATGCCTTCTTTCCTTGCCGCATCCCACTCAATGAGGAAACCAGAGCACCGTGGTAATTGCCTATCACCTGCGGATGCATGTACACATTAGCTGACAAGAGCAACTTGTGGAGCGCTGCTAAGCAACAGACACGGGATATTGTATACCTATAAAGGACGAAAGTGCTAGAACAGATTTTGCAGCACTGAGGATTGTCTTTGTTGCAGTTGCACGGATAGGGACCATCTTCTCTTTATCCAGGAAGGAAAAAGGTATGTTCATATCAAGCGTTGGCAGTTTCATTCTGCGACCTACAAGTAGATATGCAGAGGGTAAGTAACCAATAAGATGCAAGAGAGAAAAGTCGGATTTTTACACAAGTAAATATACATACAAGCATAGATGATGACCGTTCATTGAGGTGCAGAAGAGAAAAAAAATTAAGATTTATAGAACTAGCGTGGTTTTACATTGAAAAGACTTCCCTTTCACCCACCAGGGTAGTGCTGTGAGCTCTTATGCTGCACGAACCACTGCTACCTGGTTCTTTGTGCTGAGACCCAAGTAACCTCAAGCAAAAGAGGTACACTTTGATGCTTGGATTGATTATTAGTAGTGTCTATCTACTGTAATGTATATGGGACAGTAATTAGCTGAAAATAAAGGGTAATCGAGTAGCATATTACATACCTAGTTTTTTCCGATATGTGGAGTCTTTGTCATCATACTCACGGAGGACGCTCATGTCGTCGTCGATAGGCTTGTAGATCCCTTCCCCGTCGGAAGTGTACCCGGTGAGTTGATAGTGGAGTCTCGGTACGCAAAGAGGAGAGCTGTATGTCGGCGACGTCCCGTCCGCGGAGCCGGAACTGGAAGATGCATCAGAAACCGCCTCCTCGGCCCTTTTTCTTCTACTGCCGGATCGGTCCGATAGGGGCGACTGTGAGGTGGATTCCCCTGATTGTTGCCCCCTCGAACGGCGGCGGCGGCGTTGGGGCCGCCCTGTTGACGTATCTCCCTCTTGTGCGGCGGGTCGAGTCATGGAGCCAGACGGGACGTCCTCACCGGTGGGCTTCCGCTTGGAACGGCGGCGTGGCCGTGTTCACGCCTCTGCCTCTCGATTCATAGGGTAAAGGTGCCTCCGCCTTGGTAGTTGTGGATTGTGGTGGATTGGATAATAACACAATGATACTTATTTGAACTCGAACTGGACTATCGTGGATTCGTGGGGAAAGAAAGGGTTGGGGAAGAAGAGAACTGGACTTTCGGAGGGAGGTGGTGCTGGACTGCTGTCTGCTGGGCTGGGAGGCGATTTGCACAAAAATAACCCAAAAAGTTAAAGAAAAGCACAGACTGATCCTTCGGCGAAACTATTTCACCAATCTAACCCTTTTTAACTCACATCGGCGCCACACATGCCGTGTGGTGCCCCTCCTGCCGGCGCCACTCTCCCGCGACGTGGCGCCCTCGGCCGGTGGTGCGCCCATCGTGGCGGCATGTGTGGCGCCCTCCCAACGGCGCCACACATGCCACTTATATCAAGTTGGGACGAAAACATCCGGGGCTCGGACGTGGGACTTAGCCGTTTGGCGAGCCTCTATGTGTGGCGCCGATGCCACGGACGCCACACTAGCATGTGTGGCGCCGATGCGCGGCGCCACACATCCACTTAAGTGTGGCGCCGCGCGCCCCGACCCGGCCAGTTCTTCTCTCTTTTTCTTCTCTTCTCCCAGGGCCGCCGCCCGACTCCCCGGCCCCACCAAATCGACCAAGGATTCGTCAGATCTATCCGGCCAACTCCTTCCTCATCCATTCCTTAAGGTATTCCCCTTCGATTCCCTCCGATTCATCCACTAGTGTTGGTGGATTTGGTAGATTTGGGTATGAACCCTAGACATGGAAATTTATGTTGTGGATTTAGATTTGAACCCTAGATTTGTTGGAACCCTAGATATGAAATTTTACGTGTATGTGTTGAAATTCTATGTATGTATGTGTTGAAATGTCTAATATTTGCCTAGCAAATGCATTCAAATGTGTTACATATGCCTAGTATTCTTGATGGAATAACTCATATTTGTTAGGAATGCCTAGATATGAATGTATATGTATGTATATGATGTATGTGTGATGGCTTATTTGGATATATTCTCATGTATGTGTTGCTCATATTTGTTATGAATGGCTCATAATATGTTCTATTTGTGTAAACATGTAGGATGGTGTGGCTCCTGGATGAAGAGTACGACAGGGATCACCGGGTTGTTCATATGACGGAGAGGACAACGGATCTTCACCCTTTGAAGATTCGTTACCATGGCACAGTGGATATACCGTATGACGAGAGGTACACGGAGTTCATCCAGCCTACCGGTCTTATGCCATTCATATCCCTTGTAAGCCGTGGGGGGCCGAACATGAACCCCTCGGCACTCACCGCCCTTGTCGACCGGTGGAGGCCGGAGACTCACACCTTCCACTTGAGGGCCGGCGAGATGGCCCCTACTCTCCAGGATGTTTCCATGATCCTTGGACTACCTATTCAGGGCGAGCCACTGTGTATGAACACAGCTTCTGATGGGTGGCGCCAGCAGATGGAGGCTTATTGGCAGGGCTCCTCCGCTGCCAGAACAACCAAATAAGAGAGCTCCCGCCGGCGCGTCTTTCTCTTGGATCAGGACTAACTTTGGACAATGCCCGGAAGGGGCCAACTAGGACACTCGGAGGACGTACGCCCGCGTGTACTTATGGTACATGATTTCGAGGACTCTCTTTCCTGACAGTGGGGGGAAGCTGGCCCATTGGTGTTGGCTGAAGGCGCTTACGGTGTTGGATCACCGGTGGAGTTGGGGAACAGCGGCACTTGCCTACCTCTACCGGCAGGTGATGATTTGTTCTATGTACTATTTTCCTATAGTAGTGTGCTAGACAAAGTACTAACCAAATGTCTTATGTGCGCAGTTGGACGAAGCTTGTCGCAGGACTGGGAGCAGGACTGGGAGCGGCGGTATTGGTGGATGCATGCTCCTACTTTCCGTATGGAGCTGGGACCGCCTATCAGTTGGGCGTCCCAGGGTACTCAACGAGAGGCCATGGCCTCATCACCATGAGAACCTTGATCGGGAGCCCACTTGGGCATACCTTTGGGACAATGTCTCGGAGATGACGAGCGATCCAATGGTCATGTACAGGCAGTACACTGCGGAGTTGGACACTCTTACCGCTGAGCAGGTAACCGATCACTCTTTTGCAATCCTAGTTTTCATTGATTGTACTGGCATGTTCTAAATTCTGAAATATTTGTATGCTGCAGGTGGAATGGGAGCCATATGGTACCTACTACCGTATTGGCGCGGGGATGGCTGACCTCAACCACAAGTGCACGGAGGAGGCGCGGTTCTGGCGTATGCGCTGCCCACTCATACGCATGTGGCTTGTTGAACACCACCAGCCGCAAAGAGTAATGAGACAGTTTGGGTTGTCTCAGGAGTGCCCACCAGTGTGGCAAGACACGGACAAGGTGCTTCATAGGTAAACTTCTGGAATCATGCGATGGAAGATTCTTGATAGAAGGGGTACAAACTAACTTCTTGATTCTTGTAGGCTTCATAGGCAGCGGCAGAGAAAGATCACAAATTGGCCAGTCCATCATAGCGGCCACGTCGCAGTGTTCCAACACTGTTTGGAAGCGGCACGGAATGCTAGCCCTGAGGAGATTGTGCCTCACGACTTGGCCGCTTTCAACAACTACCTCGAGTGGTTCCAAGAGAACACGTGTATCGAGTTAGTGAAGCACGCGTATGCTGAGGACATCTTGGACGACCCCATCGAGTTCGATGAGGTTGCGCAAAGCCAGCACGACACCTTTGCTCGCAGAGGGAGATCGACTTCTATTGCTTCGGAGCTGAACTTCATGGTAATGGATTCTCTCACTAACTAGTACATCATCTAGATTGCCATGTGCTCGCTTCAATTGTGTATGCTATGTTTGTCACAGCGGGAGGAGATCCAAAAAACAGCTCACGAGTGCGAGATTATGTGGGAGCAGAGCGGGAGAGATGAAAAGCCTGTCGGACCGTTGCGGCATTTCATTAAGGTATGATCACCAACTTTGAATGTACGCTATTATGTTCTGGTGGCTTTGTAACCATGAGTTCCATGACGCAGAACACTGCACGAAAGATGCGGCGGTTAGCCAGCTTGCTAGGTTGCCGCGAAGGCGAAATCGCTACATCTTCCTCTTCAGAAGAGCGGGAGGTATGGACTATTTTGTTGCTGTCAAACATGTTCTTACTAATTTCAACTTTTGTAATCTCATGTGTTCATGTTTGTGAAGATTCCTGACGACGAGCTAATTCTGAGTCAAAGCATACCTCCAAAGCATACTGATACGTCTCCGACGTATCGATAATTTCTTATGTTCCATGCCACATTATTGATGTTATCTACATGTTTTATGCACACTTTATGTCATATTCGTGCATTTTCGGAACTAACCTATTAACAAGATGCCGAAGTGCCAGTTCTTGTTTCTGCTGTTTTTGGTTTGAAATCCTAGTAAGGAAATATTCTCGGAATTGGACGAAATCAAAGCCCGGGGGCCTATTTTTCCACGAAGCTTCCAGAAGTCCGAAGGAGAGACGAAGAGGGGCCACGAGGGCCACACCCTAGGCGGCGCGGCCCCCCTTGGCCGCGCCGGCCTGTGGTGTGGGGCCCCCGTGCCGCCTCTTGACCTGCCCTTCCGCCTACAAATAGCCTCGTGATGAAACCCCCAGTACGAGAGCCACGATACGGAAAACCTTCCGAGAGACGCCGCCAACGCCGATCCCATCTCGGGGGATCCAGGAGATCGCCTGGCACCCTGCCGGAGAGGGGAATCATCTCCGGAGGACTCTACGCCGCCATGGTCGCCTCGGTGTGATGTGTGAGTAGTCTACCCCTGGACTATGGGTCCATAGCAGTAGCTAGATGGTTGTCTTCTCCCCATTGTGCTATCATTGTCGGATCTTGTGAGCTGCCTAACATGATCAAGATCATCTATCTGTAATTCTATATGTTGCGTTTGTTGGGATCCGATGAATAGAGAATACTTGTTATGTTGATTATCAAAGTTATATCTATGTGTTGTTTATGATCTTGCATGCTCTCCGTTATTAGTAGATGCTTTGGCCAAGTTGATGCTAGTAACTCCAAGAGGGAGTATTTATGCTCGATAGTGGGTTCATGTCTCCGTGAATCTGGAGGAGTGACAAGAACCACTAAGGTTATGGATGTGCTGTTGCCACTAGGGATAAAACATTAGTGCTATGTTCAAGGATGTAGTCACTAGTTACATTACGCGCAATACTTAATGCAATTGTCTGTTGTTAGCAACTTACTGGAGGGGTTCGGATGATAACCTGAAGGTGGACTTTTAGGCATAGATGCGGTTGGATGGCGGTCTATGTACTTTGTCGTAATGCCCAATTAAATCTCACTATACTCATCATGATATGTATGTGCATGGTCATGCTCTCTTTATTTGTCAATTGCCCAACTGTAATTTGTTCACCCAACATGCTGTTTGTCTTATGGGAGAGACACCTCTAGTGAACTGTGGACCCCGGTCCAATTCTCTTTACTGAAATACAATCTCTGCAATACTTGTTCTACTGTTTTCTGCAAACAATCATCTTCCACACAATACGGTTAATCCTTTGTTACAGCAAGCCGGTGAGATTGACAACCTCACTGTTTCGTTGGGGCAAAGTACTTTGGTTGTGTTGTGCAGGTTCCACGTTGGCGCCGGAATCCCTGGTGTTGCGCCACACTACATCTCGCCGCCATCAACCTTCAACGTGCTTCTTGGCTCCTCCTCTGGTTCGATAAACCTTGGTTTCTTTCTGAGGGAAAACTTGCTGCTGTGCGCATCATACCTTCCTCTTGGGGTTCCCAACGAACGTGTGAGTTACACGCCATCAAGCTCTTTTTGGCGCCGTTGCCGGGAAGATCAGACACGCTGCAAGGGGAGTCTCCACTTCTCAATCTCTTTACTTTGTTTTTGTCTTGCTTAGTTTTATTTACTACTTTTTTTGCTGCACTAAATCAAAATACAAAAAAATTAGTTGCTAGTTTTACTTTATTTGCTATCTTGTTTGCTATATCAAAAACACAAAAAAAAAATAGTTTACTTGCATTTACTTTATCTAGTTTGCTTTATTTACTGTTGCTAAAATGGCCAACCCTGAAAATACTAAGTTGTGTGACTTCACAACCACAAATAATAATGATTTTTTATGCACACCTATTGCTCCACCTGCTACTACAGCAGAATTCTTTGAAATTAAACCTGCTTTACTGAATCTTGTTATGCGAGAGCAATTTTCTGGTGTTAGTTCTGATGATGCTACTGCCCATCTTAATAATTTTGTTGAACTATGTGAAATGCAAAAATATAAAGATGTAGATGGTGACATTATAAAATTAAAATTGTTCCCTTTCTCATTAAGAGGAAGAGCTAAAGATTGGTTGCTATCTCTGCCTAAGAATAGTATTGATTCATGGACTAAATGCAAGGATGTTTTTATTGGTAGATATTATCCCCCTGCTAAAATTATATCTTTGAGGAGTAGCATAATGAATTTTAAACAATTAGATACTGAACATGTTGCTCAAGCTTGGGAAAGAATGAAATCTCTGGTTAAAAATTGCCCAACCCATGGACTGACTACTTGGATGATCATCCAAACCTTCTATGCAGGACTAAATTTTTCTTCACGGAATTTATTGGATTCAGCTGCTGGAGGTACCTTTATGTCCATCACTCTTGGTGAAGCAACAAAGCTTCTTGATAATATGATGATCAACTACTCTGAATGGCACACGGAAAGAGCTCCACAAGGTAAGAAGGTAAATTCTGTCGAAGAAACCTCTTCCTTGAGTGATAAGATTGATGCTATTATGTCTATGCTTGTGAATGATAGGACTAATATTGATCCTAATAATGTTCCGTTAGCTTCATTGGTTGCACAAGAAGAACATGTTGATGTAAACTTCATTAAAAATAGTAATTTCAACAACAATGCTTACCGGAACAATTCTAGTAACAACTA
Organism: Lolium multiflorum; assembly: GCA_030979885.1. Taxonomy (NCBI): domain Eukaryota; kingdom Viridiplantae; phylum Streptophyta; class Magnoliopsida; order Poales; family Poaceae; genus Lolium; species Lolium multiflorum. The sequence continues at coordinate 220,540,655 of CM061750.1, forward strand.
TAGGCCATATCCTTATAATAATGGCAACGGCTATGGTAATTCTTATGGGAATTCTTACAACAATAATAGGAGTTCACCCCCTGGACTTGAAGCCATGCTTAAAGAATTTATTAGTACACAAACTGCTTTTAACAAATCTGTTGAAGAAAAGCTTGGGAAAATTGATATACTTGCTTCTAAAGTCGATAGTCTTGCTGCTGATGTTGATCTTTTGAAATCGAAAGTTTTGCCTAATGAAAATCATCATAATAAAATTGTTACTATAGCAAATGCCATTCAAGTTAGAATTAATGAGAATATAAGATTAATGGCTGAACTGCGTGCTAGGTGGGATAGAGAAGAAAATGAAAAACTAGCTAAAGAGAAGAATGTAGCTAAAATTTGGACTATTACCACCACTTGTAATTCTAATGCTACACATGTTGCTGCACCTCCTACCATTAATAATAAAAGAATTGGTGTTAGCAATGTTCCCACTTCTAATGCAAAGCGCGAAAAACTGCCTGAAACTGCTAAAGCTGCTGTGCCTGTGATAAAGCTGCTGAAATTTTTTCCAACATTGGGGATGATGATCCCATTGCTTTAGATTATAATGGTTTGAATTTTGATGATTGCCACATCTCTGAAGTTATAAAGTTCTTACAAAAACTTGCTAAAAGTCCTAATGCTAGTGCTATAAATTTGGCTTTCACGCAACATATTACAAATGCTCTCATAAAAGCTAGAGAAGAGAAACTAGAGCGTGAAACCTCTATTCCTAAAAAGCTAGAGGATGGTTGGGAGCCCATCATTAAGATGAAGGTTAAAGATTTTGATTGTAATGCTTTATGTGATCTTGGTGCAAGTATTTCTGTTATGCCTAAGAAAATTTATAATATGCTTGACTTGCCACCGCTGAAAAATTGTTATTTGGATGTTAATCTTGCTGATCATTCTACAAAGAAACCTTTGGGTAAAGTTGATAATGTTCGTATTACCGTTAACAATAACCTTGTTCCCGTTGATTTTGTTGTCTTAGATATTGAATGCAATGCATCTTGTCCCATTATATTGGGAAGACCTTTTCTTCGAACTGTTGGTGCTATCATTGATATGAAGGAAGGTAATATAAAATATCAATTTCCTCTCAAGAAAGGTATGGAACACTTCCCTAGAAAGAGAATGAAGTACCCTTTTGATTCTATTATGAGAACAAATTATGATGTTGACACTTCGTCTCTTGATAATACTTGATGCACACTTTCTGCGCCTAGCTGTTAAAGAAAAGCGCTTATGGGAGACAACCCATGTTTTTACCTACAGTACTTTGTTTTTATTTTGTGTCTTGGAAGTTGTTTACTACTGTAGCAACCTCTCCTTATCTTAGTTTTGTGTTTTGTTGTGCCAAGTTAAGCCGTTGATAGAAAAGTAAGTACTAGATTTGGATTACTGCACAGTTCCAGATTTTTTTGCTGTCACGAATCTGGGTCCACCTCCCTGTAGGTAGCTCAGAAAAATAAGCCAATTTACGTGCATGATCCTCAGATATGTACGCAACTTTCATTCAATTTGATCATTTTCATTTGAGCAAGTCTGGTGCCATTTTAAAATTCGTCAATACGAACTGTTCTGTTTTGACAGATTCTGCCTTTTATTTCGCATTGCCTCTTTTGCTATGTTGGATGAATTTCTTTGATCCACTAATGTCCAGTAGCATTATGCAATGTCCAGAAGTGTTAAGAATGATTGTGTCACCTCTGAATATGTCAATTTATATTGTGCACTAACCCTCTAATGAGTTGTTTCGAGTTTGGTGTGGAGGAAGTTTTCAAGGATCAAGAGAGGAGTATGATGCAACATGATCAAGGAGAGTGAAAGCTCTAAGCTTGGGGATGCCCCGGTGGTTCACCCCTGCATATATCAAGAAGACTCAAGCGTCTAAGCTTGGGGATGCCCAAGGCATCCCCTTCTTCATCGACAACATTATCAGGTTCCTCCCCTGAAACTATATTTTTATTCCATCACATCTTATGTGCTTTTTCTTGGAGCGTCGGTTTGTTTTTGTTTTTGTTTTGTTTGAGTAAAATGGATCCTAGCATTCACTTTATGGGAGAGAGACACGCTCCGCTGTAGCATATGGACAAGTATGTCCTTGGTTTCTACTCATAGTATTCATGGCGAAGTTTCTCCTTCGTTAAATTGTTATATGGTTGGAATTGAAAAATGATACATGTAGTAATTGCTATAAATGTCTTGGGTAATGTGATACTTGGCAATTGTTGTGCTCATGATTAAGCTCTTGCATCATATGCTTTGCACCCATTAATGAAGAAATACATAGAGCATGCTAAAATTTGGTTTGCATATTTGGTTTCTCTAAGGTCTAGATAATTTCTAGTATTGAGTTTGAACAACAAGGAAGACGGTGTAGAGTCTTATAATGTTTTCAATATGTCTTTTATGTGAGTTTTGCTGCACCGGTTCATCCTTGTGTTTGTTTCAAATAAGCCTTGCTAGCCTAAACCTTGTATCGAGAGGGAATACTTCTCATGCATCCAAAATACTTGAGCCAACCACTATGCCATTTGTGTCCACTATACCTACCTACTACATGGTATTTTCCGCCATTCCAAAGTAAATTGCTTGAGTGCTACCTTTAAAATTCCATCATTCACCTTTGCAATACATAGCTCATGGGACAAATAGCTTAAAAACTATTGTGGTATTGAATATGTAATTATGCACTTTATCTCTTATTAAGTTGCTTGTTGTGCGATAACCATGTTTACTGGGGACGCCATCAACTTTTCATTGTTGAATTTCATGTGAGTTGCTATGCATGTTCGTCTTGTCTGAAGTAAGGGCGATCTACACTGAGTTGAATGGTTTGAGCATGCATATTGTTAGAGAAGAACATTGGGCAGCTAACTAAAGCCATGATCCATGGTGGAAGTTTCAGTTTTGGACAAACATCCTCAAATCTCTAATGAGAAAAGAATTAATTGTTGTTGAATGCTTAAAGCATTAAAGAGGAGTCCATTATCTGTTGTCTATGTTGTCCCGGTATGGATGTCTAAGTTGAGAATAATCAAAAGCGAGAAATCCAAATGCGAGCTTTCTCCTTAGACCTTTGTACAGGCGGCATAGAGGTACCCCTTTGTGATACTTGGTTAAAGCATATGTATTGCGGTGATAATCCAGGTAGTCCAAGCTAATTAGGACAAGGTGCGGGCACTATTGGTACACTATGCATGAGGCTTGCAACTTATAAGATATAATTTACATGATGCATATGCATTATTACTACCGTTGACAAAATTGTTTCATGTTTTCAAAATCAAAGCTCTAGCACAAATATAGCAATCGATGCTTTTCCTCTATGAGGACCATTCTTTTACTTTCAATGTTGAGTCAGTTCACCTATTTCTCTCCACCTCAAGAAGCAAACACTTGTGTGAACTGTGCATTGATTCCTACATACTTGCATATTGCACTTATTATATTACTCTATGTTGACAATATCCATGAGATATACATGTTACAAGTTGAAAGCAACCGCTGAAACTTAATCTTCTTTTGTGTTGCTTCAATACCTTTACTTTGAATTATTGTTTTATGAGTTAACTCTTATGCAAGACTTATTGATGCTTGTCTTGAAGTGCTATTCATGAAAAGTCTTTGCTTTATGATTCACTTGTTTACTCATGTCATATACATTGTTTTGATCGCTGCATTCACTACATATGCTTTACAAATAGTATGATCAAGATTATGATGGCATGTCACTCCAGAAATTATCTGTGTTATCGTTTTACCTGCTCGGGACGAGCAGAACTAAGCTTGGGGATGCTGATACGTCTCGACGTATCGATAATTTCTTATGTTCCATGCCACATTATTGATGTTATCTACATGTTTTATGCACACTTTATGTCATATTCGTGCATTTTCGGAACTAACCTATTAACAAGATGCCGAAGTGCCAGTTGCTATTTTCTGCTGTTTTTGGTTTCAGAAATCCTAGTAAGGAAATATTCTCGGAATTGGACGAAATCAAAGCCCGGGGCCTATTTTTCCACGAAGCTTCCGAAGTCCGAAGGAGAGACGAAGAGGGGCCACGAGGGGGCCACACCCTAGGCGGCACGGCCCCCCTTGGCCGCGCCGGCCAGGTGTGGGGCCCCCGTGCCTCTTGACCTGCCCTTCCGCCTACAAATAGCCTCCATGACGAAACCCCCGGTGCACGAGCCCACGATACGGAAACCTTCCGAGACGCCAACGCCGATCCCATCTCGGGGGATCCAGGAGATCGCCTCCGGCACCCTGCCGGAGAGGGGAATCATCTCCCGGAGGACTCTACGCCGCCATGGTCGCCTCCGGTGTGATGTGTGAGTAGTCTACCCCTGGACTATGGGTCCATAGCAGTAGCTAGATGGTTGTCTTCTCCCCATTGTGCTATCATTGTCGGATCTTGTGAGCTGCCTAACATGATCAAGATCATCTATCTGTAATTCTATATGTTGCGTTTGTTGGGATCCGATGAATAGAGAATACTTGTTATGTTGATTATCAAAGTTATATCTATGTGTTGTTTATGATCTTGCATGCTCTCCGTTATTAGTAGATGCTTTGGCCAAGTTGATGCTAGTAACTCCAAGAGGGAGTATTTATGCTCGATAGTGGGTTCATGTCTCCGTGAATCTGGAGGAGTGACAAGAACCACTAAGGTTACGGATGTGCTGTTGCCACTAGGGATAAAACATTAGTGCTATGTTCAAGGATGTAGTCACTAGTTACATTACGCGCAATACTTAATGCAATTGTCTGTTGTTAGCAACTTAATACTGGAGGGGGTGATAACCTGAAGGTGGACTTTTTAGGCATAGATGCAGTTGGATGGCGGTCTATGTACTTTGTCGTAATGCCCAATTAAATCTCACTATACTCATCATGATATGTATGTGCATGGTCATGCTCTCTTTATTTGTCAATTGCCCAACTGTAATTTGTTCACCCAACATGCTGTTTGTCTTATGGGAGAGACACCTCTAGTGAACTGTGGACCCCGGTACAATTCTCTTTACTGAAATACAATCTACTGCAATACTTGTTCTACTGTTTGCAAACAATTATCTTCCACACAATACGGTTAATCCTTTGTTACAGCAAGCCGGTGAGATTGACAACCTCACTGTTTCGTTGGGGCAAAGTACTTTGGTTGTGTTGTGCAGGTTCCACGTTGGCGCGGAATCCTGTTGCGCCGCACTACATCCCGCCGCCATCAACCTTCAACGTGCTTCTTGGCTCCTCCTGGTTCGATAAACCTTGGTTTCTTTCTGAGGGAAAACTTGCTGCTGTGCGCATCATACCTTCCTCTTGGGGTTCCCAACGAACGTGTGAGTTACACGCCATCACATACCTCCAAGCAAGCCCCACGATCAGCTTACCAGTTCAAGCCAAGGGGCAAGGCTCCAAACCGGTACACTCCGGAAGATTATGTCAACCGAGGAAAGAAGGTTGTCACTGAGGAGGATGAGGGGCCGCCGCGGAGATCATCTTTGTCGAGGATGAGGAACGACGAGCCGTTCTCTTCAGAGGAGGAGGAGCAGGAGGAGCAGCAGCAACAAGAGCCACGGCAGCGGACGAAGAGGATGGCCGTCCGGAAGCAGCCCGCGAGGACGGCACGTCGAGGACGACACTAGGATGTGCTACGTGTTGTTGTGAACTCTTCATAATTATCGAGTTGTGAACCCTATATCATTTCGAACAATGTCTGTAATGGTACTTGTTGTTTGAATTTAATTGCTATGATGTAGACTACATCTTCTGAGATTGCTACTTGTTGTGTATGTTCTGAGATTGCTACTTGTTGTGTCCAATGTTGTACTCAAAACTGTTGGAGTTTGGTAGGATTTTCCATGTTTTTAACACAAGTCAATGTGTGGCGCCCTCCACACTGGCGCCACACTGCACTGTGTGGCGCCCGTGGCATCGGCGCCACACATGCCAACTTATATCAACTATTGGGTCGAAAACATCCAGGGGCTCCGGACGATAAGTCCTTAGCCGTTTTGGCGAGCCTCTTTGTGTGGCGCCCGTGGCATCGGCGCCACACATGCTAGTGTGGCGCCCGTGGCATCGGCGCCACACATAGAGCCTCGCAAAACGGCTAAGTCCCAGACGAATTGTCTCACAGTATGTTTTGGGCAATTACAAGTGCATGTGTGGCGCCGTTGGGAGGGGCGCCACACATGCTGCCACGTCGGATGGGCGCACCAGCTCAGCGTCGAGGGCGCCACGTCGGCTGGGAGAGTGGCGCCGGCAGGAGGGGCGCCACACTGGCATGTGTGGCGCCGATGTGAGGGGCGCCACACAAAAGGGTTAGATTGGTGAAATAGTTTCGCCGGAGGGTCAGTCTGTGCTTTTCTTTAACTTTTGGGTTATTTTTGTGCAAATCGCCGGGGTGGGATTGGATTGTTGTTTTTATTCTTATTATTATTTCCCTAATCCTATATAGGGAGAGAGCGTGTCCGGCTCACACACGTCGCTCGCGACTTGTGAGCCAGATGTAAGTGATGTTTGTTTTGGGATGCTGCGTCTGAAAAGTTGGGATTTTATTTCGGGTTTCTCTTCTCTTCTCTCTCCTTGCTCTGCGGCGACGGTGAGGCTTTTTCGAGACAGAGCTTGTTCCTCGCTGGTCATTCATCGATTTCTTGCCAGCGGCCGATAGATCCATCGCACATCCGTACTCCGGTGAGGCTGCTCCGTCTACTATAGCTTTTAATCGATGATTTGAGGTGCTTTTGGTGCTCTCGCGTGGTGTTTTGGTACAGTGACTCGATTTGTTTTGGTGGTTCGTCCATCTGTTGTGGTGAGGTAGTCCGGCAGCATCGTGTCATCACCGAAGCGAAATCCCTGGTCCTATGCGTGCCTGGGTTCGGACAACACGGATTCGAAGCTGGTCGGCACGGCGGTGGATCGAGAGCGCGGCAGCGAACGAGAGCAGCCTACTGTTGGAAAAGTAAGCAATTTACCGCAAAAATTAATAAAACATGACTACAATAACATGGATCAAACTAGTCATATGAACTTTTAGGCAATAGGCAAATATCATACGCAGTAGTGAATTTGAGGAGAGCATATCTACTCCAAATGACAGAACAAGGAACTGGATCATGATCTGAAACATGAACCTAAACATAGGAGATATGAGTACATAGCGTGACCGTTGTTGGTGTTGTCCCCCATGTCGTCGAAGAGGTCGTCGACTTCCGGGAAGAAGTCCTCGTTGCGGAAGGCGTCATCAGCGCCCGTGATGAAGCTAGTAGCCGCGCGAAAGCCCTCCCCAAAAACCTTATTGCCCTTCTCCCATACAGGATCACAAGAGACGGGGTTCCGGAGGCCTGCTGTCCCGTCCAGCGGTGCACGCCGGTAGACGGGATGGAGAAGTCTTGAGCGGCGGCGCAAAGCTCTGGAACCGAGTGGTAGGCGCATATGGTGTTGTGTCTCGTAGTGTGTCTCTGGAGAGGAGCGACCTCTTTTATAGGCACAGAGAGAGGAGCCGAACAAGTCACGCGAGGAGATGAAACGAAGGGTCAGGGAGGTGAACCGAACAGGCAGCAGCCGAAGCTGAACAGCCTTCGTATTCAAAACCCACTAAAAACTTTTTAGATTCTTGCTCGCATGTTCATATACCCGTTCATGTGTGGCAGAAAGAAAGAGAGAGAGGCTCTCGGCTCGAGGCATTCCCGCAAACCGCGGCGTGACGAGGCGAGCGAGCAGCGGCATCGTCGGAGGAGGAGCGCGCGTGTGGTCAGCTCCTATTTCCCCTTATTATTTTTCTCTTACAAGTGGTGTGAATAGCTCCCCTTATAAGCTGCTCCAACTCTCCTTCAACTAGCAATGTGGGACTAAACTTTTGTCTCACCCCTTACCATGCATGAATGGGCCAAGTGGGCCTCTAGGATTTATTAGGAATTTCTAGAATATTTATTGTGTTGGTCCAATATGGGCCAAAATTCCAACAATACCCCATCCTAGAGGCACATAGAATCCTTTGGATATACCTACAATGAGACTGACTGTTAAGTTCTTCCACCTAGACCTCTATGTTACACTAGTAAGCAACTTGGATAGTGGACTACACCTTGAACTGCAAGTTTTCTGCGAATCTAGTTTCACACAAAGCCTTGATCGATACTAGGCTGTCGTGGGACTTATCCGCAGGTGGAGCTTATGCGTCATACTCCTTGACCTTTCATGAGTTTATTAGAGAGCACCCAACTCTCATGGACCGCGACGTTTAACAGCTAGACTCATATATGTGTGTTCTTCAAAAGATGTTCTGCAGGCAACATCTCTGTATGAATAAGCCACTTAGAACACATTAAGATAAAAATCAACATGCCTTGCAGAATAGGAGAGTATTGCATCTTCATAGAGTGGTATAAAAGGTAGGGATACTCTCCTCTCAATTGATCAATAGCGTGTCTCCCAATTCTAATTAACGGGATCTCCGATCACATAGAGTGGGTTGCCACCATGAGCAACTCATAGTGTGGGGCTCATACCCATCTCCTTCGTTGCATTATCTATCACATTACGTGATAGACCCTTTGTGAAGGGGTCTGCCAAATTTTTAGATGTTTGGATATAATCCAACGCGATAACTTCGGAGTTTCTCATTTTTCTGATAGATTTTAGTCTCCTCTTCACATGCCTTGATGACTTCATATTGTCCTTAGAGCTATTCACTTTGATGATCACAGTTTGATTATCACAGTTCATCAGGATGGAGGGTATAGGTTTTTCAACCACGAGTAAGACCATCAACTCTGCTTCAACAGTGGCAGTGTCTAATGTTGTGAGTTCTGATTCCATAGTTAGCCTCGTTAAGATGGTATGCTTGCAAGACTTCCAAGAAACAGTGCCACCACCAAGTGTAAATACATACCCACTTGTGGCGTACATATCAGCTATCAATTTGAATCACTATAACCCTCAAGTACCCTTGGATACCCGGAATAGTGAATCCCATAGCTCGCAGTGCCTTTCAAATAGCGCATAATTCTCTCACGAGCATGCCAATGATCATCACCTGGATTTGAAACAAACCAGCTAAATACATAAGCGAGCCAATAATTTGAGAGTATCTCAATTGATCTTTTGCAATTCTTCTATTCTTACGAAGTAGCACACTAGGATCATATGGTGTTGGTGAAAGCTTGCAGTCGCTATACCCAAAACGACTCAAGATCTTCTCCATATAGTGAGATTGAAGCACTGTTATCTCACCATTGTCATCCCTCAGTAACTTGATGTTGATGATAACATCAGCCACTCCTAGATCCTTCATCTCAAAACGGCGAGATAGGAAGACCTTGACCTCTACAATCACTTTGAGATCGGTTCCAAAGATTAGTATGTCATCGACGATTAGTATGTCATCGACATACAAACAAATAATGACTCCTTCGCCCCCACCATGGCGATAGTACACGCATTTTTCATCGACATACAAATAAACTTGTTTATACTAAGTGTTGATTCACTTGTACTCTTGTTATGTTCCCACCTTATAGTATTGTAGACATAGACTACTGCAAAATCCTGATGTTGGCATGGATAACCGAAGATCCTCAAGCAGCAGTTTGTGCCGTTCGGAACGGTGATGTCTAGCATTCAGCCATGGCCACCCAAGTCTGAATTCACCCCGCGAACAGGAGTATTTTTCTTGAGAATACAATGTATAGACGTAGGGCGCGTTTGGTAGGCTGCATCTATTTCCTGCACCATTGGCGCAGTGGGAAGAAGCCCCCTGAGCGTTCAAGACGGGCCATGGACCATAAAAGCCACGTTATTTGGTGGCATGCACAAAGTTTTTTCGACGCTGTGGAGATTTGGGCTCTACCCGTTTGGTAGGTCGGTTTTCAGGCCTTGTAGCAGCCCAGAACGGCGCCACTACTGTTTGGTTGCAACCCATAATCCGCTTCTGATTACCTCTTCCCTTCAGTGGTGAGGTTACCAGCGATCTACAACACAAGAAAGAACACAATCATAGACGATAGAGAACTTAGCAGTGATCATAGACGACACAACATTTTTCAGACACGATCATAGTTCTGGACACGGCAGACAAGATCATAGTTCAACACACTAGACACGAACAACAACTATACACAACATGGTACCAGGTCAGCTTCAGACATGATGCTCGGAGATGACACACCTTGTGTCATCGCCATGGTACGGGCACCTGCTCACCACCTCAGTGTAGTTGTGGTCGAAGATGATCACACTGTACTCGAAGAAGGACACCTTCTTGAAGGTGAGGAACTGGCCTACCTTGAGATGATGGGCGATGGCGAAGGCCGTCCACCCCTGGTCCATGAATGTGTCATTGCCTTCTCTCCTCATAGTCATCCTCCATTTGCATCCGGTGTTGGTGGTGACGATGATGTTGGAAGGAATTTCTCCGAACCACTTGACGAAAGCTTTAGGGATCATGAGCCGGCCGAAGGTGGGCTTGAAGATGATGCGGAGGAAGTGGTCCGAAATACCCAGTTATGCATTCAACTCATGATCCCATGGTCAGTGCGCCATGAGCACATAACCGAACTGAATATCCAGAGTTACATCATCCATTACAAAGTACCGAATAAATAAGTCTTACAATAAACAGGTCACATGACCCAGTCTTACATAAAGGCCACATCGGGCAAGTTCATCACACAAGTGCAGCAGATACACATCAACAGCGTCGGGCCCAATTAGACCTACAGGCAGCTGACTGGGAGATCGTCCTAGGTCGCATAGTTGTCTTGGTAACCTCCGTCATCATCATAGTCCTCCTCATAGTCTGGCCAAGTTAATAGCCAGGACAAAGCCATGAGAACATTTGGAATTGTACTCGCAAACCATCAAGAAGGTGCTAACAAGTCTAACTTAAGGAGACAAGAGAGGAAGAATAGTTTCTCTTGTGGATATAGCATGTGAAAGAGAATCAGTTTCTCTTGTGGATATAGCATGTGAAAGAGAATCAGTTTGTAATAACCCAGAACATAGGAACATCGAAGGGTAGATTTAGAATTGGGATGTGCATTTCATCGCAAAACGAGGGAAATTTTCGCGCCTTATTGCAACTAAACCTAAGAGGGATCGAGGATCTCTCTCAATTGCAATTAGGGTTAGGCAATGTGAGTTAGGAACTTCAACATGATCTCTTTGGTAACTTGTGTATTTGGGAGTTAATTTTGATTTGACAAGTTATATTGAATTTAAAACTCAATGAGTAAAAGATAAACAATATAGAATATGAAATATGAATTCATAATTCAAATCATTTTGAATTTAAAATTGCAATATAAATATACAAATCATTTATAAGTAAATGATACAAATACAATTGAGCTCATAAGAAAATTTGAGCTTTATTGATATACACACACATACAATGTGTTTACAATATTCATCATACACAAAAATTGGATGAATTATAAACAGAATAAAAAGAAGATTACATCAATTTGATCCTATACTAAAATCCTAAACTAATGTCATGGAAGAAGTTGTCCTATATCATATCCATCCTTGAAACCTGCAAAATAGAAAGAAGAACTATACAGGGGGATTAAAAATCAAGATAGTAATTAGCCAGAGGTGAAACCAAGTGTCAATGACACTTGTGCATGTCCAAAAACCTGCACAGAACCAGGATAAGATGCAGCAGACCAAACCTGAACACACACAGGGGCTCAAGTTTCCCCCACAGTGACCACACAGCTCATGGAGTTCTTGTGCAAGCAACAACACAACAAGCACAACTTAGTCACCAAGCCAAGCCAGGCTTGTGTGGCACATCCAGAGAAGAACCAGCTGAGGTATAAATAGGGTAGAAACCCTATAAGCATTGCACAGTCGACCAGATCACCATTCATCAAGCAACCAGCCAAGAACAGCAAGAGTTCATCCTGTTCTTGCTCAACAACAGCACCAACAACCATTGAATCCATTTATCCATCCAAAAATCCAACCAACCAAAACCAGTAGCAAGATGGGAACTTAACCAAGATCACCATGAGCTAGCTAGGAGGTGAAGGACAAGTAACAAGATCATCAAGCAACTGCTCAACAACAGTTGAGCTTAACCATCTAGGAGCTGGAACAAGGTATACTAAATACCTGGAGAGTATCCAGTGGATCCAATCCATCATTTCTGCATGACACAAGTCATGGGATGAGCAGATGCTCATGGGTGATCATCACTTGGTGATTGACCAAGGATCACTGGCAGAAGAGGAGCCACTAGAACTAGAACCATCCAGATACTATTTTGTGCACATAAGCAAGAACACATGCACAGATGTGCACACAAGCAAGCACACATGCACAGATAGCACCAGTAGAAGGTTTACAAGTATAGCAGCTATCAAGAATCACCTAGTGAAACCCTAGCCACTAAACCATTAGTAAAACCCTAGATTTATTCACAGGCAAGCATAATGGCTTTCATATTAATTATGATTCCCTACTATGCAAGCAGAGATGAGTAGCCAACAAAATCTAGCCAACTGTTTGAGCAACCAAGCAGTAGCAATGCTACTGAGGTCACATCAAACACAAAATCATCCAGTTAACCAAGATTATAAGTCATCATCATCCAGTAATGGATTTAGACTTGAATTATTTTTCCTAATTATTCATGGAAATATCAAATTATGCATAGAAAGGTAATTAATCAATACTGCATAAGTAGTTCATCTTTAATTAATTCATCCAGATAGGAATACATCATAAATACATGCAGGAATCATGCAAGAGCATCACTGAGAGGCAACAGCAGCATGCACCATTGCATCCTAGTAACTGGATCAAGTCCAGTGAGCTATGGACAGCAACAACAGCACACACAGATGCATAAGCATCATAACCATACATGAGTGACAGCAATAGCTAATAATCCATTCATTTAGCAAAGGAATTAACCAGTAATTAGCCACTAGCATATAATTGCAAGTAGATGAAGCACAAGGCATAGCAAAGCATCACAAACAAGCAATGATCCAAGGATTGGATCAACTGGAGCCTACATAGAGCATGGGTGAGCATCACTGACACCACAAGTGTCAGTAATGCTAACCTAGGCCATCAACAAGATCAATGAGCACATGAACAAGCCTATGAGCATAGGAACAAGCCAGTAAGCATATGAACAAGTCCAATAGGCATATGAACAAGGGCCAGTAAGAAATTGCACAGCACATAGACATGAACACATAGGTGGAGCAAATCACAGAGAGCCAGTAGGCATAGGAATAGAATTAGGAGGCTTAGGGTAGAGCATAGCATGCATAGCAGCATAGCAAGCAAAGATAGAACAACAACACAACAGTATAGCAAGCAAGGTAGCAAGATAGCATAGCAGCAGCATACGCAGGGGTGCAGTAGGCACAAATCGAGAAGAAGTAGAAGGAGAAAAGGAGGTAGCCGAAGGAGAAGGGGTTACCTGATGAAGAACGAGGCGGCAGCCATGGCATCATGGTGGCACGGCCAACCACAGCGGTGCCAGACCGCGGCCAAGTGCTTGTGACGGTAAAGCACGCGTCCGTTGGGAACCCCAAGAGGAAGGTGTGATGCGTACAGCAGCAAGTTTTCCCTCAGTAAGAAACCAAGGTTATCGAACCAGTAGAAGATGAAGGCCACGTGAAGGTTGTTGGTGAAGGAGTGTAGTGCGGCGCAACACCAGGGATTCCGGCGCCAACGTGGAACCTGCACAACACAACCAAAATACTTTGCCCCAACTTAACAGTGAGGTTGTCAATCTCACCGGCTTGCTGTAAACAAATGATTAAACGTATGGTGTGGAGAATGATGTTTGTTTGCAAAGAACAACAGAGAACAATGATTGCAGTAGATTGTATTTCAGATGTAAAAGAATGGACCGGGGTCCACAGTTCACTAGTGGTGTCTCTCCAATAAGATAAATAGCATGTTGGGTGAACAAATTACAGTTGGGCAATTGACAAATAGAGAGGGCATAACAATGCACATACATATCATGATGACTACTATGAGTTTTACTTAGGGCATTACGACAAAGAACATAGACCGCTATCCAGCATGCATCTATGCCTAAAAGTCCACCTTCGGGTTAGCATCCGCACCCCTTCCAGTATTAAGTTGCAAACAACAGACAATTGCATTAAGTACTGTGCGTAATGTAAACAATACAAATATCCTTAGACAAAGCATTGATGTTTTATCCCTAGTGGCAACAGCACATCCACAACCTTAGGGGTTGATGTCACTCCCCCAGATTCAATGGAGACATGAACCCACTATCGAGCATAAATACTCCCTCTTGGAGTCACAAGTATCAACTTGGCCAGAGCCTCTACTAGCAACGGAGAGCATGCAAGATCATAAACAACACATATATGATAGATCAATAATCAACTTGACATAGTATTCCATATTCATCGGATCCCAACAAACACAACATGTAGCATTACAAATAGATGATCTTGATCATGATAGGCAGCTCACAAGATCTAAACATGATAGCACAAGAGGAGAAGACAACCATCTAGCTACTGCTATTGACCCATAGTCCAAGGATGAACTACTCACGCATCAGTCCGGAGGCGGGCATGGTGATGTAGAGCCCTCCGGTGATGATTCCCCTCTCCGGCAGGGTGCCGGAGGCGATCTTCAGAACCTCCCGAGATGAGGTTGACGGTGGTGGAGTCTCTGTAACTTTTCTCGTATCGTGGCTCTCGGTACTACGGTTTTCACGACGGAGAGATTAAATAGGCGAAGGGGCAGAGTCGGGGGATGCTCGAGGGGCCCACCCCATAAGGCGGCGCAGCCAGGGGTGGGGCCGCGCCCCCCTATGGTGTGACCGCATCGTCGCCCCTCTTCGTCTCCTCTTCGGACTTCTGGAAGGCTCCGTGGAAAATAAGACCGTGGGCTTTTGTTTCGTCCAATTCCAAGAATATTTCCTGTGTAGGATTAAAAGCAAAAACAGGAACTGACGCTTCGGCATCTTGTTAATAGGTTAGTGCCGGAAAATGCATCAAAATGATGTAAAGTGTATACAAAACATATGAGTATTGTCATAAAACTAGCATGGAACATAAGAAATTATAGATACGTTTGAGACGTATCAAGCATCGCCAAGCTTAGTTCCTACTCGCCCTCGAGTAGGTAAAACTTAACAAGGATAATTTCTGAAGTGACATGCCACTATCATAATCTTGATCAATACTATTGTAAAGCATATGAAATGAATGAAGTGATTCAAAGCAATGGTCTAGATAATGACTAAACAACTGAATCGTATAGCAAAGACTTTTCATGAATAGTACTTTCAAGACAAGCATAAATAAGTCTTGCATAAGAGTTAACTCATAAAGCAATAGATTCTTAATAGAAGGTTTTGAAGCAACACAAAGGAAGATTTAAGTTTTAGCAGTTGCTTTCAACTTTCAACATGTATACCTCATGGATAATTGTCAATACAAAGTAATATGATGAATGCAAATAAGCAAGTATGTAAGAATCAATGCACACAGTTGACACAAGTGTCTGCTTCTAAGATGGAAAGAAGTAGGTAAACTGACTCAACATAAAGTAAAAGAAAGGCCCTTCGCAGAGAGAAGCAGGGATTACTCATGTGCTAGAGCTTTTATTTTGAAAACATGGAAACAATTTTGTCAACGGTAGTAATAATTCATATGTGTTATGCATAAAACCTCCTATAAGTTGCAAGCCTCATCCATCGAATACCAATAGTGCCCGCTCCTTGTCCTAGTTAGCTTGGACTTCCATGGATTATCATTGCATTACATATGTTTCAACCAAGTGTCACAAAGGGGTACCTCTATGCCACCTGTACAAAGGTCCAAGGAGATAGATCACATTTGATCTCTCAATTTTGATAGATCTCAACTTGAGGACATCCATACCGGGACAACATAGAAAACAGATAATGGACTCCTCTTTAATGCTTTAAGCATTCAACAAAAGATAATATTCTCATAAGAGATTGAGGATTAATGTCCAAGCTGAAACTTCCACCACGATACATGGCTTTGGTTGGTGGCCCAATGTTCTTCTCTAACAATATGAATACTCAATCCATTTAACTCATGGCAAATCTCCCTTACTTCAGACAAGACGAACATGCATAGCAACTCACATGATATTCAACGAAGGTGTAACAGTTGATGGCGTCCCCAGAAACATGGTTACCGCTCAACAAGCAACTTATAAGAAATAAGATACATAAGCGACATATTCTTTACCACAATAGTTTTTAGGCTACTTTCCCATGAGCTATGTATTGCAAAGACAAGGAATGAAATTTTAAAGGTAGCACGCAAGCAATTTACTTTGGAATGGCAGAAAAATACCACATAGTAGGTAGTTATGGTGGACACAAATGGCATGGGTTTTGGCTCAAGGTTTTGGATGCACGAGAAGCATTCCCTCTCAGTACAAGGCTTTGGCTAGCAAGGTTGTTTGAAGCAAACACAAGTATGAACCGGTACAGCAAAACTTACATAAGAACATATTGCAAGCATTATAAGACTCTACACTGTCTTCCTTGTTGCTCAAACACTTTTACCAGAAAATATCTAGACTTTAGAGAGACCAATCATGCAAACCAAATTTCAACAAGCTCTACTGTAGTTTTCCACTAATAGGTTTAAACTACATGATGCAAGAGCTTAAACATGATCTACTTGAGAGCTCAAAACAATTGCCAAGTATCAAATTATTCAAGATATTATACCAATTACCACATAAAGCATTTTCTGTTTCCAACCAAATAGCAATAAATGAAGCGACTTTCAACTTCGCCTTGAACATTAAAAGTAAAACTAAGAACACCAGTGTTTGATACGTCTCCGACGTATCAATAATTTCTTATGTTCCATGCCACATTATTGATGATATCTACATGTTTTATGCACACTTTATGTCATATTCGTGCATTTTCTGGAACTAACCTATTAACAAGATGCCGAGTGCCAGTTCTTTGTGTTTTTGGTTTCAGAAATCCTAGTAAGGAAATATTCTCGGAATTGGACGAAATCAACGCCCAGGGTCCTATTTTGCCACGAAGCTTCCAAGACCGAAGAGGAGACGAAGTGGGGCCACGAGGTGGCCAAACCACAGGGCGGCGCGGCCAGCCTGCGCGCGACCTGGTGTGGGCTCGTGACGCCCTTGACCTGCCCTTCCGCCTACAAATAGCCTTCGTCGCGAAACCCCCGCAGAGGCCACGATACGGAAAACCTTCCAGAGACGCCGCCGCCGCCAATCCCATCTCGGGGGGGAGATCGCCTCCGACACCCTGCCGGAGAGGGGATTCATCCCCCGGAGGACTCTACGCCGCCATGGTCGCCTCCGGAGTGATGTGTGAGTAGTCTACCCCTGGACTATGGGTCCATAGCAGTAGCTAGATGGTTGTCTTCTCCCCATTGTGCTTAATTGTCGGGTCTTGTGAGCTGCCGAACATGATCAAGATCATCTATCTGTAATTCTATATGTTGTGTTTGTTGGGATCCGATGAATAGAGAATACTTGTTATGTTGATTATCAATTTATATCTATGTGTTGTTTATGATCTTGCATGCTCTCCGTTACTAGTAGATGCTCTGGCCAAGTAGATGCTTGTAACTCCAAGAGGGAGTATTTATGCTCGATAGTGGGTTCATGTCTCCGTGAATCTGGGGGAGTGACAGAAACCTCTAAGATTATGGATGTGCTGTTGCCACTAGGGATAAAACATTGGTGCTATGTTCGAGGATGTAGTTACTGATTACATTACGCGCAATACTTAATGCAATTGTCTGTTGTTAGCAACTTAATCCTGGAGGGGGTTCGGATGATAACCTGAAGGTGGACTTTTTAGGCATAGATGCATGCTGGATAGCGGTCTATGTACTTTGTCGTAATGCCCAATTAAATCTCACTATACTCACCATAATATGTATGTGCATGGTCATGCCCTCTTTATTTGTCAATTGCCCAACTGTAATTTGTTCACCCAACATGTTGTTTATCTTATGGGAGAGACACCTCTAGTGAACTGTGGACCCCGGTCCAATTCTCTATACTAAAATACAATCTACTGCAATATTGTTCTACTGTTTTCTGCAAACAATCATCACCCACACTATACATCTAATCCTTTGTTACAGCAAGCCGGTGAGATTGACAACCTCGTTGTTCGTTGGGGCAAAGTACTTGGTTTGTGTTGTGCAGGTTCCACGTTGGCGCCGGAATCCCTGGTGTTGCGCCGCACTACATCTCACCGCCATCAACCTTCAACGTGCTTCTTGACTCCTACTAGTTCGATAAACCTTGGTTTCTAACTGAGGGAAACTTACTGCTGTACGCATCACACCTTGCACTTGGGGTTCCCAACGGTCGCGTGTTGTACGCATGTCAAGCTAAATTTCTGGCGCCGTTGCCGGGAGATCAAGACACGCTGCAAGGGGAGTCTCCACATCCCAATCTCTTTACTTTGTTTTTGTCTTGCTTAGTTTTATTTACTACTTTGTTTGCTGCACTAAATCAAAATACAAAAAAATTAGTTGCTAGTTTTACTTTATTTACTATCTTGTTTGCTATATCAAAAACACAAAAAAATTAGTTACTTGCATTTACTTTACTTATTTCATTATGTTTCCTTTTAATTTTACCGTAAAAAACATGCCGGTAGGACGCGGGTCTATAATTGGGAGAAATAATATAGAAGAATTTTTCAACCATGTTAGTACCGTTGACGATTTTGAAGATAGACACTTGGTAGATCTTGCTCCTACTTATGAAATTGCTGCTGCTGCTTTAGTTCGCATGTTGGAAACTAAATTTGTTAATCTCAATCCTATAATCCAACACATGTTTCTTACACTCGGTGATATGGAAGAGGGGGAAAAGAAAGATTTTGTCTTAGAAACCCTTCTTAGAGAATTTGGTGGTCTAGCAAGGGAGGCTAGAAAGGTCTTTGCTAAATATGATATGCTTGGTTCTTGCACCAATTTTGTTAGTCTCCTTGAAAAAATGGATATGGATAGAATAAAGTACACTAATAATATTAATGATGGTGGGGAGATCAAAGCACCAATACCATGTAAGCTCCTAGCGATGAATGATGCACTAGAAAATAACTATGCTTGGCTTGTTCCGGAAAATTTATTTGATGAGAGTAGCAAGCCTAAGACTAATGAAAAGGGAGACGCTAAAACTTATGTATCCAATATACTATGCTTGGCTGAGAAAACTCCACCCCCGCTGTAGATGCACCATCCCTTGATAATACTTGATACACACTTTCTGCGCCTAGCTGAAAGCGCTTATGGGAGACAACCCATGTTTTTACTACAGTACTTTTTTTTTATTTTGTGTCTTGGAAGTTGTTTACTACTGTAGCAACCTCTCCTTATCTTAGTTTAGTGTTTTGTTGTGCCAAGTAAAGTCGTTGATAGTAAAGTTCATACTAGATTTGGATTACTGCGCAGAAACAGATTTCTTTGCTGTCACGAATCTGGGCTGTTTTCTCTGTAGGTAACTCATAAAATTATGCCAATTTACGTGAGTGATCCTCAGATATGTACGCAACTTTCATTCAGTTTGAGCATTTTCATTTTAGCAAGTCTGGTGCCTAGATAAAATTCGTCAATACGAACTGTTCTGTTTTTGACAGATTCTGCCTTTTATTTCGCATTGCCTGTTTTGTTATGTTCGATGGATATTTCGATTCCATTGACTTTCAGTAGCTTTGTGCAATGTCCAGAAGTGTTAAGAATTATTATGTCACCTCTGAACATGTATATTTTGATTGTGCACTAACCCTCTAATGAGTTGTTCTAAGTTTGGTGTGGAGGAAGTTTTCAAGGATCAAGAGAGGGAGATGATACAACATGATCAAGGAGAGTGAAAGCTCTAAGCTTGCGGATGCCCCGGTGGTTCACCCCTGCATATATCAAGAAGACTCAAGCGTCTAAGCTTGGGGATGCCCAAGGCATCCCCTTCTTCATCGACAATATTATCAGGTTCCTCCCCTGAAACTATATTTTTATTCCATCACATCTTATGTGCTTTGCTTGGAGCGTCGGTTTGTTTTTGTTTTTGTTTGAATAAAATGGATCCTAGCATTCTTTGTGTGGGAGAGAGACACGCTCCGCTGTTGCATATGGACAAATATGTCCTTAGGCTTTACTCATAGTATTCATGGCGAAGTTTCTTCTTCGTTAAATTGTTATATGGTTGGAATTGGAAAATGATACATGTAGTAATTGCTATAATGTCTTGGGTAATGTGATACTTGGCAATTTTTTTTCTCATGTTTAAGCTCTTGCATCATATACTTTGCACCCATTAATGAAGAAATACATAGAGCATGCTAAAATTTGGTTTGCATATTTGGTCTCTCTAAGGTCTAGATAATTTCTAGTATTGAGTTTGAACAACAAGGAAGACGGTGTAGAGTCTTATAATGTTTACAATATGTCTTTTATGTGAGTTTTGCTGCACCGGTTCATCCTTGTGTTTGTTTCAAATAGCCTTGCTAGCCTAAACCTTGTATCGAGAGGGAATACCTCTCATGCATCCAAAATCCTTGAGCCAACCACTATGCCATTTGTGTCCACCATACCTACCAACTACATGGTATTTCTCCGCCATTCCAAAGTAAATTGCTTGAGTGCTACCTTTAAATTTCCATTCTTCACCTTTGCAATATATAGCTCATGGGACAAATAGCTTAAAAACTATTGTGGTATTGAATATGTACTTATGCACTTTATCTCTTATTAAGTTGCTCGTTGTGCGATAACCATGTTCCTGGGGACGCCATCAACTACTCTTTGTTGAATATCATGTGAGTTGCTATGCATCTTCGTCTTGTCTGAAGTAAGAGCGATCTACCACCTTATGGTTAGAGCATGCATATTGTTAGAGAAGAACATTGGGCCGCTAACTAAAGCCATGATCCATGGTGGAAGTTTCAGTTTTGGACAATATCCTCAATCTCATATGAGAAAATTAATTGTTGTTACATGCTTATGCATAAAAGAGGAGTCCATTATCTGTTGTCTATGTTGTCCCGGTATGGATGTCTAAGTTGAGAATAATCAATAGCGAGAAATCCGATGCGAGCTTTCTCCTTAGACCTTTGTACAGGCGGCATAGAGGTACCCCTTTGTGACACTTGGTTAAAACATGTGCATTGCGATGATCCCGGTAGTCCAAGCTAATTAGGACAAGGTGCGGGCACTATTAGTATACTATGCATGAGGCTTGCAACTTGTAAGATATAATTTACATGATACATATGCTTTATTACTACCGTTGACAAAATTGTTTCTTGTTTTCAAAATCAAAGCTCTAGCACAAATATAGCAATCGATGCTTTCCTCTTTGAAGGACCATTCGTTTACTTTTATTGTTGAGTCAGTTCACCTACTTCTCTCCACCCCAAGAAGCAAACACTTGTGTGAACTGTGCATTGATTCCTACATACTTGCATATTGCACTTGTTATATTACTCTATGTTGACAATATCCATGAGATATACATGTTACAAGTTGAAAGCAACCGCTGAAACTTAATCTTCCTTTGTGTTGCTTCAATGCTTCTACTATGAATTATTGCTTTATGAGTTAACTCTTATGCAAGACTTATTGATGCTTGTCTTGAAGTACTATTCATGAAAAGTCTTTGCTATATGATTCACTTGTTTACTCGTGTCATATACATTGTTTTGATCGCTGCATCCACTACATATGCTTACAAATAGTATGATCAAGGTTATGATGGCATGTCACTTCAGAAATTATCTTTGTTTATCGTTTACCTGCTCGGGACGAGAACTAAGCTTGGGGATGCTGATACGTTTCGACGTATCGATAATTTCTTATGTTCCATGCCACATTATTGATGATATCTACATGTTTTATGCACACTTTATGTCATATTCGTGCATTTTCTGGAACTAACCTATTAACAAGATGCCGAAGTGCCAGTTGCTGTTTTCTGCTGTTTTTGGTTTCAGAAATCCTAGTAAGGAAATATTCTCGGAATTGGACGAAATCAACGCCCAGGGTCCTATTTTGCCACGAAGCTTCCGGAAGACCGAAGAGGAGACGAAGTGGGGCCACGAGGTGGCCAAACCACAGGCGGCGCTGCCCAAGCCCTGCCGCGCCGACCTATGGTGTGGGCCTCGTGGCGCCCTTGACCAGCCCTTCCGCCCACAAATAGCCTTCGTCGCGAAACCCCAGTACCGAGAGCCACGATACGGAAAACCTTCCAGAGACGCCGCCGCCGCCAATCCCATCTCGGGGATTCAGGAGATCTCCGGCACCTTGCCGGAGAGGGGAATCATCTCCCGGAGGACTCTACGCCGCCATGGTCGCCTCCGGAGTGATGTGTGAGTAGTCTACCCCTGGACTATGGGTCCATAGCAGTAGCTAGATGGTTGTCTTCTCCCCATTGTGCTTAATTGTCGGGTCTTGTGAGCTGCCGAACATGATCAAGATCATCTATCTGTAATTCTATATGTTGTGTTTGTTGGGATCCGATGAATAGAGAATACTTGTTATGTTGATTATCAATTTATATCTATGTGTTGTTTATGATCTTGCATGCTCTCCGTTACTAGTAGATGCTCTGGCCAAGTAGATGCTTGTAACTCCAAGAGGGAGTATTTATGCTCGATAGTGGGTTCATGTCTCCGTGAATCTGGGGGAGTGACAGAAACCTCTAAGATTATGGATGTGCTGTTGCCACTAGGGATAAAACATTGGTGCTATGTTCGAGGATGTAGTTACTGATTACATTACGCGCAATACTTAATGCAATTGTCTGTTGTTAGCAACTTAATACTGGAGGGGGTTCGGATGATAACCTGAAGGTGGACTTTTTAGGCATAGATGCATGCTGGATAGTGGTCTATGTACTTTGTCGTAATGCCCAATTAAATCTCACTATACTCATCATAATATGTATGTGCATGGTCATGCCCTCTTTATTTGTCAATTGCCCAACTGTAATTTGTTCACCCAACATGCTGTTTATCTTATGGGAGAGACACCTCTAGTGAACTGTGGACCCCGGTCCAATTCTCTATACTAAAATACAATCTACTGCAATACTGTTTTCTGCAAACAATCATCATCCACACTATACATCTAATCCTTTGTTATAGCAAGCCGGTGAGATTGACAACCTCGATGTTTCGTTGGGGCAAAGTACTTGGTTTGTGTTGTGCAGATTCCACGTTGGCACCGGAATCCCTGGTGTTGCGCCGCACTACATCTCGCCGCCATCAACCTTCAACGTGCTTCTTGACTCCTACTGGTTCGATAAACCTTGGTTTCTAGGGAAACTTACTGCTGTACGCATCACACCTTCCACTTGGGGTTCCCAACGGTCGCGTGCTGTACGCGTGTCAGTGTTCAATATGAAAAAGCGGAGCGTGTCTTTCTCCCACACAAGGAATGCTAGGATCCGAATTTATTCAAACAAAAACAAAAATAAAAACACACAGACGCTCCAAGTAAAGCACATAAGATGTGACGGAATAAAAATATAGTTTCACTAGAGGTGACCTAATAAGTTGTTGATGAAGAAGGGGATGCCTTGGGCATCCCCAATATTAGATGCTTGAGTCTTCTTGAAATATGCAGGGATGATCCACGGGGGCATCCCCAAGCTTAGAATTTTCACTCTTCTTGATCATATTATATCACCCTCCTCTCTTGACCCTTGAAAACTTCCTTCACACCAGACTCAAAACAATCTCATTAGAGGGTTAGTGCATAATCAAAAATTCACATGTTCAGAGAGGACACAATCATTCCCAACACTTCTGGACATTACCCAAGGTTACTGAAAGTTAATGGAGCAAAGAAATCCACTCAACACAGTAAAAGAGGCAATGTGAAATAAAAGGCAGAATCTGTCAAAACAGAACAGTCCGTAAAGACGAAATTTCGAGGCACTTAACATGCTCAGATGAAGAGGCTCAAATTGAATGAAAGTTGCGTACATATCTGAGGATCACGCATGAATTTTTGCAAAATTTTTAGTGTCTCCTACAGAGATATCTACTCAAATTCGTGACAGCTAAAAATCTGTTTGGCAGAGAAATCAAATCTAGTATCAACTTTACTATCAAAGACTTTACTTGACACAACAATGCAATAAAGTAAAGATACAAAGGTATTGATACAGTAGTAACAATCACCTTGACTCGAATATAAAACAAAAATTGCAGAAATAAAATAATGGGTTGTCTCCCATAAGCATTTTTCTTTAACGCCTTTTAGCTAGGCGCAGAAAGTGTAAATAAAGTAACATCAAGAGAAGAAGCATCAACATCATAATTTGTTCTAATAATAGAATCAAAAGGCAACTTCATTCTCTTTCTAGGGAAGTGTTCCATACCTTTCTTAAGAGGGAATTGATATTTAATATTTCCTTCTTTCATATCAATAATAGCACCAACAGTTCGAAGAAAGGGTCTTCCCAAAATAATAGGACAAGATGCATTGCATTCAATATCCAAGACAACAAAATCAACGGGGACAAGGTTATTGTTAACCGTAATGTGAACATTATCAATCCTCCCCAAAGGTTTCTTTATAGAATTATCAGCAAGATTAACATCCAAATAACAATATTTCAATGGTGGCAAGTCAAGCATATCATAGAGTTTCTTAGGCATAACAGAAATACTTGCACCAAGATCACATAAAGCATTACAATAAAAATCATTGACCTTCATTTTAATGATGGGCTCCCAACCATCTTCTAACTTCCTAGGAATAGAAGCTTTAAGTTTTAATTTCTCTTCTCTAGCTTTAATGAGAGCATTTGTAATATGTTTTGTAAAGGCCAAGTTTATAGCACTAGCATTAGGACTTCTAGCAAGTTTTTTCAAGAACTTAATAACTTCAGAGATATGAGAATTATCAAAATCAAAACCATTATGATCTAAAGCAATAGGATCATTGTCCCCAATATTGTGAAAAATTTCAGCACTTTTATCACAAACAGTTTCAGCAGTTTCAGGCAATTTTGCATGCTTTGTATTAGAAGTAGAAACATTGCCAACACCAATTATTTTACCATTGATAGTAGGAGGTTTAGCAACATGTGAAGCATTAACATTACTAGTGGTGGTAATAGTCCAAACTTTAGCTACATTATTCTCTTTAGCAAGTTTTCTTTTCTCTTTCCCATCTAGCATGCAATTCAGCCATCATTCTAATATTGTCATTAATTCGAACTTGTATAGCGTTTGCTGTAGCAAATGACTTAATATCTTTATCTTCATTAGGCATAGCTTTCAATTTTAAAAGATCAATATCAGCAGCAAGACTATCAACCTTAGAAGCAAGAACATCAATTTTACCAAGCTTTTCTTCAACAGATTTGTTAAAAGCAGTTTGTGTACTAATAAATTCTTTAAGCATGACTTCAAAACCAGAGGGTACACTCCTACTATTGTTGTAAGAATTACCATAAGAATTACCATAACCATTACCATTATTAGAAGGATATGGCCTATAGTTGTTACCAAAATTATTCCTATAAGCATTGTTGTTGAAATTATTACTTTTAATGAAGTTCACATCAACATGCTCTTCTTGAGCAACCAATGAAGCTAAAGGAACATTATTAGGATCAACATTAGATCTACCATTAATAAGCATAGACATAATAACATCAATCTTTTCACTCAAGGAGGAGGTTTCTTCAATAGAATTTACCTTCTTACCTTGAGGAGTCCTTTCAGTGTGCCATTCAAAGTAGTTGATCATCATATCATCAAGAAGCTTTGTTGCAGCACCCAAAGTGATGGACATAAAAGTACCTCCAGCTGAATCCAATAGGTTCCTTGAAGAAAAATTTAATCCTGCATAAAAGGTTTGGATGATCATCCAAGTAGTTAGTCCATGGGTAGGGCAATTCTTTACCAAAGATTTCATTCTTTCCCATGCTTGGGCAACATGTTCATTATCCAATTGCTTAAAATTCATAATGCTACTTCTCAAAGATATAATTTTAGCAGGAGGATAATATCTTCCAATGAAAGCATCTTTACATTTAGTCCATGAATCAATACTATTCTTAGGCAAAGATAACAACCAATCTTTAGCTCTTCCTCTTAAGGAGAAAGGAAACAATTTCAGTTTTATAATATCCCCATCTACATCCTTATACTTTTGCATTTCACAAAGTTCAACAAAATTATGAAGATGGGCAGCAACATCATCAGTACTAACACCAGAAAATTGCTCTCTCATAACAAGATTTAGTAAAGCATGTTTAATTTCAAAAAATTCTGCTGTAGTGGCAGGTGAAGCAATAGGAGTGCATACAAAATCATTGTTATTGGTGCTAGTGAAATAACACAACTTAGTGTTCTCAGGAGTATTCATTTTAACAGTAGTAAAAATAAGTAAAGCAAACTGAATTAAATAAAGTAAAACAAGTAACTAATTTTTTTTTGTTTTTGATATAAAGAAAGCAAACAAAACAGAAAATAAAATAAAGCAAGACAATAAACAAAGTAAAGAGATTGGATGTGAGAGACTCCCCTTGCAGCGTGTCTTGACCTCCCCGGCAACGCCAGAAAAAGAGTTGCTTGTGACGGTAAAGCACACGTCCGTTGGGAACCCCAAGAGGAAGGTGTGATGCGTACAACAGCAAGTTTTCCCTCAGTAAGAAACCAAGGTTATCGAACCAGTAGGAGATGAAGGCCACGTGAAGGTTGTTGGTGAAGGAGTATAGTGCGGCGCAACACCAGGGATTCCGGCGCCAACGTGGAACCTGCACAACACAACCAAAATACTTTGCCCCAACATAACAGTGAGGTTGTCAATCTCACCGGCTTGCTGTAAATAAAGGATTAAACGTATGGTGTGGAGAATGATGTTTGTTTGCAAAGAACAACAGAGAACAGTGATTGCAGCAGATTGTATTTCAGATGTAAAAGAATGGACCGGGGTCCACAGTTCACTAGTGGTGTCTCTCCAATTAGATAAATAGCATGTTGGGTGAACAAATTACAGTTGGGCAATTGACAAATAGAGAGGGCATAACAATGCACATACATATCTTGATGACTACTATGAGTTTTACTTAGGGCATTACGACAAAGAACATAGACCGCTATCCGGCATGCATCTATGCCTAAAAGTCCACATTCGGTTAGCATCCGCACCCTTCCAGTATTAAGTTGCAAACAACAGACAATTGCATTAAGTACTGTGCGTAATGTAAACAATACAAATATCCTTAGACAAAGCGTTGATGTTTTATCCGTAGTGGCAACAGCACATCCACAACCTTAGGGGTTGATGTCACTTCCCCAGATTCAATGGAGACATGAACCCACTATCGAGCATAAATACTCCCTCTTGGAGTCACAAGTATCAACTTGGCCAGAGCCTCTACTAGCAACGGAGAGCATGCAAGATCATAAACAACACATATATGATAGATCAATAATCAACTTGACATAGTATTCCATATTCATCGGATCCCAACAAACACAACATGTAGCATTACAAATAGATGATCTTGATCATGATAGGCAGCTCACAAGATCTAAACATGATAGCACAAGAGGAGAAGACAACCATCTAGCTACTGCTATGGACCCATAGTCCAAGGATGAACTACTCACGCATCAGTCCGGAGGCGGGCATGGTGATGTAGAGCCCTCCGGTGACGATTCCCCTCTCCGGTAGGGTGCCGGAGGCGATCTTCAGAACCTCCCGAGATGAGGTTGGCGGCGGTGGCATCTCTGGAACTTTTCTCGTATCGTGGATCTCGGTACTAGGGTTTTCGCGACGGAGAGATTAAATAGGCGAAGGGGCAGAGTCGGGGGACGCTCGAGGGGCCCACCCCATAAGGCGGCGCGGCCAGGGGTGGGGCTGCGCCTCCCTATGGTGTGGCCGCCTCGTCGCCCCTCTTCGTCTCCTCTTCGGACTTCTGGAAGGCTCGTGGAAAATAAGACCGTGGGCTTTTATTTCATCCAATTCCGAGAATATTTCCTGTGTAGGATTTCTGAAACCAAAAACAGCAGAAAATAGGAACTGGCGCTTCGGCATCTTGTTAATAGGTTAGTGCCGGAAAATGCATCAAAATGATGTAAAGTGTATACAAAACATGTGAGTATTGTCATAAAACTAGCATGGAACTGATGACCCACAAGTATAGGGGGTGTATCGTAGTACTTTCGATAAATAAGAGTGTCGAACCCAACGAGGAGCAGAAGGTGTTGACAAGCAGTTTCGATGAAGGATTCACTGTAAATGCTCACAGACAAGTATTCAGGGGGTTTTGATATAGCAGATAAATAAAATACAAGTAAGTAAAATGCGAGAGTAATAATTGCAGCGAGTGGCCCAATCCTTTTTAGCACAAAGGACAAGCCAGTTTGTTTACTTATGATGACCAAACGTTCTTGAGGACACACGGGAATTTAGTCTAGTGCTTTCGCTTCATATAGTTGATTAATCTTCATTGTTTTGATAAGTGTTGTGTGGGTGAACCTATGCTAATGCACCGCCCTTCCTAGGACTAATACATACTTGTGATTAAACCCCTTGCAAGCATCCGCAAATACAAGAAAGTAATTAAGATAAATCTAACCACAACCTTAAACTCTGAGATCCTGCTATCCCTCATGCATCGATATACCAACGGGGGTTCAGGTTGCTGTCACTCCGGCAACCCCACAATTAGCAAACGAATACAAGATGCATTCCCCTAGGCCCATAAAGGTGAAGTATCATGTAGTCGACGTTCACATGACACCACTAGAAGAATAACACCACAACTTAAATATCAAACCATTAAATATTACTCAACATAGTTCACTACTAACATTTAGACTTCACCCATGTCCTCAAGAACTAAACGAACTACTCACAAGACATCATATGGAACATGATCAGAGGTGATATGATGATGGATAACAATCTGAACATAAACCTTAATTCAACGGTTTCACTCAATAGCATCAATAACAAAGAGTAATCAACACCGGGAGAGTTTCCCCTATGAAATAATCAAGATTCAACCCTAGATGTTACAGCGGAGACGTGGTGCAACTGTGAAGATGACGGTGTCGGTGGTGGAGATGATGATGATAATGATGATCCCAATGAAGTCCAGCTCGATGATGGTGACGATGGCGACGATTCCCCCTCTGGGAGGGAATTTCCCCGGTAGATTTCAGCCTACCGGAGAGCTCTTTCTCTCTGGTGTTTTCCGCCCCGCAGAGGCGGCTGTGTCTATTCTCGATCCTCCGCCGCACCTTAGGGTTTCGGGTAGATGAAGTACGCGAAAGGGAGATGGCCGAGGGGGGTTATGGGCCCCCTCCCCACAAGGCGGCGCGGCCAGGGGTGGGGCCGCGCGGCCTACGGGGGGGCCATGGCGGCCCTCCTCGGCCTCCCCTTTTGGCTGGCTCCGTCTTCTGGAAAAATAAGAGCTTCGCTATATTTTCTGTCAATTGTTGATCTTCAGAAATAGGGATTTCTATTTTCGTGCCCTCGGGTCGTTAGTTGTACTCAGTTTTCCCCAGCCCCTTAGTTTTTCCTCAGTTTTCCCCAAGCCTATGTCTGAAACCCGCAGAAGGAGCTCAGACGGAAGGAATCCGTTTATTTGGACGTTCGTGCTGACGTGTTGCGCCGCGTCGTCGCCCGCGTCGTGTGGGGCCGCGTCGTGTGGGGCCGTCGCGTGGGGCTGGTAGAAAGGGACCGCGTGGGACAGGACGAGAAGCGTTTGGTTGCACGTGAGCAGGAGCTGGGTTTTGTCTCTCTCGGCCCAAATTGGTATTTTTAAGAGCACCTTTTCCCCTCTTTCTCTCTCTGTCTTTTTCACCAAATTAGTATCAAATCTAGAGAAGCTTCTATTTCTGTCTTTCTTCAATATGGCAGCAAATCTAGTAGCAAATCTCTGGGGTTATTTATGCCTTTTGGCCCTCGTTTTTTGCCCAATATGGCAGCAAATCTAGTAGCAAATCTAGAAGCTAGTATATGATAAATTCACAACAGCATAATCACAAAACTAAGTATAATACATAAACTGCATACAGCAGCCAAAAGCAGGCAATAACGTTGTTAATGTTCACGACAAACTAAGCTGAAAAATATACAAGACGCACGCAATGTATGGACAACAAGAAGATTAGGATGAATGAATTTGTTCTTCATTCCTCCTCATATATTTCTTCGTCGCTCCATTCGTGCATTTCCCCAAGGAAATATTCATTGAACTCCTTCCGTCTGCAGTGTGCGGCCAATACATCCTCCAAACGGTATGGCTTGTGTTCATTTCTCATACCGTAGCTTCCTATTCTATCCACACGTAGTGGCCACTCATCCCAGGCCTTTGTATCATGAGAGTACTCTCTGATATAACCCAAATCCGCGTAGTAGATGCAGCCAGGTCGAAGTGTCGGGTACACTCTGGTGTCGACGGAGATACACCGGATATAATTCACGAAGAAGGCATTACTGCCAATGTTACTGACCGGATGGAGAGAGCGGCTCTGAGTGTCCACACGGTACACCAAAGGTTTGCCCGCCAAAGCCTCGCTGACCAACAACACAAGCAGCAGATCACCATCCGACTTCACAAGGTAGAACTTCTGATGTCCAAGTTCTGGAAATGAAATTAGTGTCTCCATCTTGACAGTGCTCGCGCGCTGCTGCAACTGTACATTGGTGCACACTATTCTTCCGATCTCAAAATTGTCCGCAGCTACTGCATACAGTTCACCATTGAACGGGGTAATGCAACGCAGACAATGGTTCTTGATCGAAAATCTTCCTTCTCCCCAATCTTCATTTATATCCTTAGTTGGAGTGCTCTCATCGACCCAACCAATTTTCGACGGGTAATTGATACGTCTCCGACGTATCGATAATTTCTTATGTTCCATGCCACATTATTGATGTTATCTACATGTTTTATGCACACTTTATGTCATATTCGTGCATTTTCGGAACTAACCTATTAACAAGATGCCGAAGTGCCAGTTCTTTTTCTGCTGTTTTTGGTTTCAGAAATCCTAGTAAGGAAATATTCTCGGAATTGGACGAAATCAAAGCCCAGGGGCCTATTTTTCCACGAAGCTTCCAGAAGTCCGAAGACGAAACGAAGAGGGGCCACGAGGCAGCCAGAGCATAGGGCGGCGTGGCCCCGCCTGGCCGCGCGGCCTATGGTCTGGGCCCCTCGCCGCCTCTTGACCTACCCTTCCGCCTACTTAAAGCCTCCGTGACGAAACCCCCAGTCCCGAGAGCCACGATACGGAAAACCTTCCAGAGACGCCGCCAACGCCGATCCCATCTCGGGGATCCGGAGATCGCCTCCGGCACCCTGCCGGAGGGAATCATCTCCCGGAGGACTCTACGCCGCCATGGTCGCCTCCGGTGTGATGTGTGAGTAGTCTACCCCTGGACTATGGGTCCATAGCGGTAGCTAGATGGTTGTCTTCTCCCCATTGTGCTATCATTGTCGGATCTTGTGAGCTGCCTAACATGATCAAGATCATCTATCTGTAATTCTATATGTTGCGTTTGTTGGGATCCGATGAATAGAGAATACTTGTTATGTTGATTATCAAAGCTATGTCTATGTGTTGTTTATGATCTTGCATGCTCTCCGTTATTAGTAGATGCTCTGGGCCAAGTTGATGCTAGTAACTCCAAGAGGGAGTATTTATGCTCGATAGTGGGTTCATGTCTCCGTGAATCTGGAGGAGTGACAAGAACCACTAAGGTTACGGATGTGCTATTGCCACTAGGGATAAAACATTGGTGCTATGTTCAAGGATGTAGTCACTAGTTACATTACGCGCAATACTTAATGCAATTGTCTGTTGTTAGCAACTTAATACTGGAGGGGGTTCGGATGATAACCTGAAGGTGGACTTTTTAGGCATAGATGCGGTTGGATGGCGGTCTATGTACTTTGTCGTAATGCCCAATTAAATCTCACTATACTCATCATGATATGTATGTGCATGGTCATGCTCTCTTTATTTGTCAATTGCCCAACTGTAATTTGTTCACCCAACATGCTGTTTATCTTATGGGAGAGACACCTCTAGTGAACTGTGGACCCCGGTCCAATTCTTTTATGAAATACAATCTACTGCAATACTTGTTCTACTGTTTTCTGCAAACAATCATCTTCCACACAATACGGTTAATCCTTTGTTACAGCAAGCCGGTGAGATTGACAACCTCACTGTTTCGTTGGGGCAAAGTACTTTGGTTGTGTTGTGCAGGTTCCACGTTGGCGCCGGAATCCCTGGTGTTGCGCCGCACTACATCCCGCCGCCATCAACCTTCAACGTGCTTCTTGACTCCTACTGGTTCGATAAACCTTGGTTTCTTCTGAGGGAAACTTGCTGTTGTACGCATCACACTTCCACTTGGGGTTCCCAACGAGCGTGTGCTTTACGCGTCATCAAGCTAAATTTCTGGCGCCGTTGCCGAGATCAAGACACGCTGCAAGGGGAGTCTCCACTTCTCAATCTCTTTACTTTGTTTTTGTCTTGCTTAGTTTTATTTACTACTTTGTTTGCTGCACTAAATCAAAATACAAAAAAATTAGTTGCTAGTTTTACTTTATTTGCTATCTTGTTTTCTATATCGAAAACACAAAAAAATTAGTTACTCGCATTTACTTTATTATCATGTCTAGTCCCGTAGTTGTTACTCTATCACCTGAGGAATCAATCTTCACCTTTAAACAAGGAGGTGAAGAGAATTTTAAAGAAGCATGGTCTAGAATTTTTGATGCTTATAGTAAAACTGAACCTAAAATGACCTTAAGTTTGCTTCTTAGTAATTTCTATTTCGGGCTTATTCTTCGCTATAGATATGCCTTAGATGCTGTAGTGGGAGGAGATTTCCTTCATTGTGATGGGGATCAAGCTTTTAATGCTATAAGGAAATTGATTACATCATTTAGCTCCGATAATAATTTTGATCCATCTCATGCTAGCATGCATAATAGATTAAACACTATTGAAACAAATATATCCTGTTTAAAAGAAGTGTATAATCGAATTCGCGAATATTATGATTATGTTCCATTAAGCTTTGAACCTTCAATGTGGGTGCCTACTGTTAAAGTTACTATTGGTGGTGAAACTTTTCCTGCTCGTTGTGATATTATGTCCGAGTTTTGCCTCATGCCTGAAAAAATTTATAAATCTTTGACACTTTGGGGACTTACTGAAGGGGGAGAAGAAATAACTCTTACGGATAACTCTGTTGTAATTCCTATGGGTATAGCTGAAGGTGTTTTCACAACCTTTCTTGGAAGGACGGTATCCACTGATTATCTCGTTATTGAATGTGTAGGGACAGGACAAATCACGCTTGGAAGATCCCTGCTGAAACTCATGGGAGCAGTCATAGATGTTGGGAAAGGCACTCTAAATTTTACCTCTACACCCGGATGCGGTCATGTATTCCCTAGACCAAAGAGTAGGAATAAGAGTAAGAAAGGTAAGAGCAACACCCCTGGTAAGAATGCCGATGCACCACCCTTGATAATACTTGATGCGTTAAAGAAAAGCGCTTATGGGAGACAACCCATGTTTTTACCTACAGTACTTTGTTTTTATTTTGTGTCTTGGAAGTTGTTTACTACTGTAGCAACCTCTCCTTATCTTAGTTTTGAGTTTTGTTGTGCCAAGTAAAGCCGTTGATAGAAAAGTAAGTACTAGATTTGGATTACTGCGCAGTTCCAGATTTCTTTGCTGTCACGAATCTGGGTCCACCTCCCTGTAGGTAGCTCAGAAAATTAAGCCAATTTACGTGCATGATCCTCAGATATGTACGCAACTTTCATTCAATTTGAGCATTTTCATTTGAGCAAGTATGGTGCCATTTTAAAATTCGTCAATACGAACTGTTCTGTTTTGACAGATTCTGCCTTTTATTTCGCATTGCCTCTTTTGCTATGTTGGATGAATTTCTTTGATCCACTAATGTCCAGTAGCATTATGCAATGTCCAGAAGTGTTAAGAATGATTGTGTCACCTCTGAATATGTTAATTTTTATTGTGCACTAACCCTCTAATGAGTTGTTTCGAGTTTGGTGTGGAGGAAGTTTTCAAGGATCAAGAGAGAGTATGATGCAACATGATCAAGGAGAGTGAAAGCTCTAAGCTTGGGGATGCCCCGGTGGTTCACCCCTGCATATATTAAGAAGACTCAAGCGTCTAAGCTTGGGATGCCCAAGGCATCCCCTTCTTCATCGACAACATTATCAGGTTCCTCCCCTGAAACTATATTTTTATTCCATCACATCTTATGTGCCTTTTCTTGGAGCGTCGGTTTGTTTTTGTTTTTTGTTTTGTTTGAATAAAATGGATCCTAGCATTCACCTTATGGGAGAGAGACACGCTCCGCTGTAGCATATGGACAAGTATGTCCTTGGTTTCTACTCATAGTATTCATGGCGAAGTTTCTCCTTCGTTAAATTGTTATATGGTTGGAATTGGAAAATGATACATGTAGTAATTGCTATAAATGTCTTGGGTAATGTGATACTTGGCAATTGTTGTGCTCATGATTAAGCTCTTGCATCATATGCTTTGCACCCATTAATGAAGAAATACATAGAGCATGCTAAAATTTGGTTTGCATATTTGGTTTCTCTAAGGTCTAGATAATTTCTAGTATTGAGTTTGAACAACAAGGAAGACGGTGTAGAGTCTTATAATGTTTTCAATATGTCTTTTATGTGAGTTTTGCTGCACCGGTTCATCCTTGTGTTTGTTTCAAATAAGCCTTGCTAGCCTAAACCTTGTATCGAGAGGGAATACTTCTCATGCATCCAAAATACTTGAGCCAACCACTATGCCATTTGTGTCCACCATACCTACCTACTACATGGTATTTTCCGCCATTCCAAAGTAAATTGCTTGAGTGCTACCTTTAAAATTCCATCATTCATCTTTGCAATATATAGCTCATGGGACAAATAGCTTAAAAACTATTGTGGTATTGAATATGTAATTATGCACTTTATCTCTTATTAAGTTGCTTGTTGTGCGATAACCATGTTCACTGGGGACGCCATCAACTATTCATTGTTGAATTTCATGTGAGTTGCTATGCATGTCCGTCTTGTCTGAAGTAAGAGCGATCTACCACCCTATGGTTAAGCATGCATATTGTTAGAGAAGAACATTGGGCCGCTAACTAAAGCCATGATCCATGGTGGAAGTTTCAGTTTTGGACATATATCCTCAATCTCAAATGAGAAAATTATTAATTGTTGTTACATGCTTATGCATAAAAGAGGAGTCCATTATCTGTTGTCTATGTTGTCCCGGTATGGATGTCTAAGTTGAAGAATAATCAATAGCGAGAAATCCAATGCGAGCTTTCTCCTTAGACCTTTGTACAGGCGGCATAGAGGTACCCCTTTGTGACACTTGGTAAAAACATGTGCATTGTGATGATCCGGTAGTCCAAGCTAATTAGGACAAGGTGCGGGCACTATTAATACACTATGCATGAGGCTTGCAACTTATAAGATATAATTTACATGATGCATATGCTTTATTACTACCGTTGACAAAATTGTTTCATGTTTTCAAAATCAAAGCTCTAGCACAAATATAGCAATCGATGCTTTTCCTCTATGGAGGACAATTCTTTTACTTTCAATGTTGAGTCGGTTCACCTATTTCTCTCCACCTCAAGAAGCAAACACTTGTGTGAACTGTGCATTGATTCCTACATACTTGCTTATTGCACTTATTATATTACTCTATGTTGACAATATCCATGAGATATACATGTTACAAGTTGAAAGAAACCGCTGAAACTTAATCTTCTTTTGTGTTGCTTCAATGCCTTTACTTTGAATTATTGCTTTATGAGTTAACTCTTATGCAAGACTTAATTGATGCTTGTCTTGAAGTGCTATTCATGAAAAGTCTTTTCTTTATGATTCACTTGTTTACTCATGTCATATACATTGTTTTGATCGCTGCATTCACTACATATGCTTTACAAAGAGTATGATCAAGATTATGATGGCATGTCACTCCAGAAATTATCTGTGTTATCGTTTTACCTGCTCGGGACGAGCAGAACTAAGCTTGGGGATGCTGATACGTCTCCGACGTATCGATAATTTCTTATGTTCCATGCCACATTATTGATGTTATCTACATGTTTTATGCACACTTTATGTCATATTCGTGCATTTTCGGAACTAACCTATTAACAAGATGCCGAAGTGCCAGTTTGTTGTTTTCTGCTGTTTTTGGTTTCAGAAATCCTAGTAAGGAAATATTCTCGGAATTGGACGAAATCAAAGCCCGGGGGCCTATTTTTCCACGAAGCTTCCAGAAGTCCGAAGACGAAACGAAGAGGGGCCACGAGGCAGCGGAGCATAGGGCGGCGCGGCCCCTGCCCTGGCCGCGCGGCCCTATGGTCTGGGCCCCTCGCGCCGCCTCCTTAAAGCCTCCGTGACGAAACCCCCAGTACCGAGAGCCACGATACGGAAAACCTTCCAGAGACGCCGCCAACGCCGATCCCATCTCGGGATCAGGAGATCGCCTCCGGCACCCTGCCGGAGAGGGGAATCATCTCCCGGAGGACTCTACGCCGCCATGGTCGCCTCCGGAGTGATGTGTGAGTAGTCTACCCCTGGACTATGGGTCCATAGCAGTAGCTAGATGGTTGTCTTCTCCCATTGTGCTATCATTGTCGGATCTTGTGAGCTGCCTAACATGATCAAGATCATCTATCTGTAATTCTATATGTTGCGTTTGTTGGGATCCGATGAATAGAGAATACTTGTTATGTTGATTATCAAAGCTATGTCTATGTGTTGTTTATGATCTTGCATGCTCTCCGTTATTAGTAGATGCTCTGGCCAAGTTGATGCTAGTAACTCCAAGAGGGAGTATTTATGCTCGATAGTGGGTTCATGTCTCCGTGAATCTGGAGGAGTGACAAGAACCACTAAGGTTACGGATGTGCTGTTGCCACTAGGGATAAAACATTGGTGCTATGTTCAAGGATGTAGTCACTAGTTACATTACGCGCAATACTTAATGCAATTGTCTGTTGTTAGCAACTTAATACTTGGAGGGGTTCGGATGATAACCTGAAGGTGGACTTTTTAGGCATAGATGCAGTTGGATGGCGGTCTATGTACTTTGTCGTAATGCCCAATTAAATCTCACTATACTCATCATGATATGTATGTGCATGGTCATGCTCTCTTTATTTGTCAATTGCCCAACTGTAATTTGTTCACCCAACATGCTGTTTATCTTATGGGAGAGACACCTCTAGTGAACTGTGGACCCCGGTCCAATTCTCTTTACTGAAATACAATCTACTGCAATACTTGTTCTACTATTTTTTGCAAACAATCATCTTCCACACAATACGGTTAATCCTTTGTTACAGCCGGTGAGATTGACAACCTCACTTTTCGTTGGGGCAAAGTACTTTGGTTGTGTTGTGCAGGTTCCACGTTGGCGCCGGAATCCCTGGTGTTGCGCCGCACTACATCCCGCCGCCATCAACCTTCAACGTGCTTCTTGACTCCTACTGGTGAAACTGGTTTCTTCCGAGGGAAACTTGCTGCTGTATGCATCACACCTTCCACTTGGGGTTCCCAACGAGCGTGTGCTTTACGCGTCATCAGTAATGTGCGGCAATGAAGACCATAGTCGGGGATTTGATAACAGCGACTGATTTCAGAAAAACAGATGGCATCTGCGCCTCAAACATAGTGTTCGATTTCTTTGTGAGTGGGTTCAGCAGCCGTATCTTGTGCGGCGGGTTCTTCTGGGCAAGCACGATGACACCACGGCAAAAGCCGACGAAGTAGTATCTAAAATATATTGATGAAGATAACATTCAGCACTAAGATGTGTTTAAGATTGAAAATAAAAAGGTAGATATGGAGGAATTTGAACCTTGTATGAACTTCCGATAGATCTATGGTGACGTAGCGTGATGTGCCGAGTTGGAGGAAGGTGAACTCAGCGACGCGTGGAAGGGCGTGGTGTAGCATGATCCATTCGTCCAGGTGCACGTCGGGCTCAGGCAAACCTGAGCGCCAATTTCTACAGACTTGCCTCATAGCAGAGTAGGTGTCGGCGTACTCCTCGTTCGCCAGTAAGCATTGGCCGATCTTGTGAAGTGGTCCATCAGCCGAGAGAGAGGCCCAGTTCACGGAGGCGCCGCGCTTGGATGCGCCGCCCTCGGAGGCGACGCGCTCGGCGGCGACTGGCTCGGCGGCGACGGCTCGGCGGCAATGGGCTCGGAGGCGATGGGCGCGGAGGCGAC
The DNA here is from genome assembly GCA_030979885.1 of Lolium multiflorum. Lineage (NCBI taxonomy): Eukaryota > Viridiplantae > Streptophyta > Magnoliopsida > Poales > Poaceae > Lolium > Lolium multiflorum. The sequence continues at coordinate 220,579,009 of CM061750.1, forward strand.
GGGCTCGGAGGCGACGGGCTCGGAGGCGACGGCCGCCGGCGCATTCTTCTTCTCCATCGCCGGCAGGGTAGCGTGCGTACGGCGGTTGGGGTTTTTCGATTTGGAGAAGTTGATGGGACGTGAGAGGGGTGGTTTCGTGCGTGAGCGAGAATGAGACGACTGTGTGCAGAGGGAGGGAGGGGCTTACGCGTCCTAAATGCGACCCGCGTCCTACGCGTCCACTATTTGCACGTCGCACCGCGACACGCGTCAACAATGGCACGTCTTCCACTTCGCACCGCAACACGCGTCCTCGGGTCTAACCCGGAAATTTAGATATACTCAGGTATACCCCGAGTCATATACTAGCATTTTTTGTGTGCTCAGTTTTCCCCTGAGTGCTAATACTGCTAGTGCAATATACTCAGTTTTACCCTCAAGTGGCTGGTCAACAGAGAGTCAACAAATGGGATTAACTAGTTAAATGAGTTATTTAATGTGCAAAATTCCGAAAAAGAGTGGCACTTACTCATGGAGTCTTTACCACAAATTGCCACTTCTCAAATCATAGATAAATCATAGATAAATCAAGTTTCACCACAAATTGCCACTTCTCAAATCACCTAGTAGCTATGAAGGTGCATGGTTTTCCATAATAAGCCCTACCCAAAACAGCTTTCCCCAAAACATACTTTGTCTGAATGAGGCCATAATTTTCACACTCATGTAGATTTGTATTGCAAATAGTTTGAGGTAGGCCAAGATGGGTTTCATTGTACAAAACACGCATTTTCCATTTTTTAAATCTCATATTTGAATCCCTTAGTCTGTTTACTACTCACTTGCCCTTGGTTTCTTGATACTACTCAGTTTTGCCCTCTCCCTTCACAAACTCTCACAGACGCCCAACATTGCCCTGATTGGTCTAGCCCATGTCACGCGGATCGTGCCCGCCGATCGTTGATCGTATGATCTAACGGGCAGGATAACCCCTATCTCTCTCTCTGGTCGGGGCCACCACCCTCTCTCTCTCTCGTCGGTTAGCTTCACGCAAAGTTTGGTTTTCTGCATTATTTTTCACGAGCTAAATTATAAACTCTTTTAGGCATTACTTTTCACGCAAAAATGATAAACCATCACCGATTTGTTGTAGCCATTACTTTTCACGCAAAAAATGATACACCATCACCCATTTCTTGTACCCATTACTTTTCACGCAAAAACGATAAACCATCACCGATTTTGTTGTAGCCATTACTTTTCACACAAAAAATGATACACCATCACCCATTTATTGTAGCCATTACTTTTCTAAAAAATGATAAACCATCACCGATTTTGTTGTAGCCATTACTTTTCACGCAAAAAATGATACACCATCACCCATTTCTTGTAGCCATTACTTTTCACGCAAAAAACGATAAACCATCACCGATTTTGTTGTAGCCATTACTTTTCACGCAAAAAAATGATACACCATCACCCATTTCGTGTACCCATTACTTTTCACGCAAAAAACGATAAACCATCACCGATTTTGTTGTAGCCATTACTTTTCACGCAAAAATGATACACCATCACCCATTTCTTGTAGCCATTACTTTTCACGCAAAAAACGATAAACCATCACTGATTTTGTTGTAGCCATTACTTTTCACGCAAAAAATGATACACCATCACCCATTTCTTGTAGCCATTACTTTTCACGCAAAAAATGATAAACCATCAACGATTTGTTGTAGCCATTACGGTAAATGATAAACTATCACGAATTACCATTTCTTTTAGGCATTACTTTTCACGGTAAAATGATAAACTATATCACGAAGTTCCATTTCCGTCAAGATAGTCCGCATTACTTTTTTGTTGAGATATATACCCCCACAACGGTCATCTCCTCCTTAAATTATTGTGTAAACCCCCACAACGGTCACCTCCTCCTTAATTTATTGTGTAAACCCCTACAACGGTCATCTCTCCCTTATAAACACCCACAACGGCCATCCCTTGTGTCAATAGGTTCTGCCTCTCTCTTCTTCGTTCACATACACTTGATCATCCATTGCCATGGCTTCCACGTCTCGGACGCGGAACGGAAGGGGAAGGGGAAGGGGAAGGGGAAGGGGAAGGGAAGCGGCCGGGGTGGTGGATCATCATCATTGCCACCACCACCGTCAACACTGCCATTGATCATAGAGGAGTTCTTCATCGTCATCTATGAAGACCCTTTGGTCAAGAAGGTACGTATGCGTTCCCACATATATGATGCATGTGATTAATTATGGGCATGTTCTAAAAAACCTTTAATTTCAAACGATCGGCGCTCGATCTCTTTGCAGGCACTCCCAAAAAAGTTTGCGGACTATCTTGACGGCCAAGAGCCAGCTAAGGTGTATCTGCGAGTAGCTGACTGCGGTCCTCGTCTCTGGACCGTGGAGGTCCTATTTGACGGACAAGGCCGGATGTATCTCGACAAGGGCTGGGAGAATTTCGCCATCGCGCACGGTGTGGATTTCGGCTGCTACGTACACTTCAAATATGAAGGCGATGATGTGCTCACAGTGAAGGTGTTCGACGGAACAATGTGCAGGAAGTACTACTACTCAGACGACGAAGATACTGACGATGAAAGTGACGACGACGTGAAGCCATGCATCCATCCCCTTTAGAGATCTAGCTATTTTCTATATATTTAGAGATCTAGCTATTTTCTATATATTATGCACAATGTTTAGCATAAGAGTCACTTTAAATTAAGCTACGAAAATAGTCACCTGCCATGGGCTGAGGCGGCCCCCACAGAGCGGCTCTATATTATATTCTCTAAATAAATAGACAACCCCAGCGGTCATTGGCTGCGGAGGCCCCACAGAGCGGCAATATATGATTTTCTATAAATAAATAGACGACCCCACTGGTCATTGGCCGCGGCAGCCCCACAGAGCGGCAAATATATGTCTTTTCCTGAAAAATAGACGACCCCACGGTCATTGGCTGCGGCAGCCCTCAGAGCGGCAATATATGACTTTTCCTGAAAAATAGATGACCCCACTGGTCATTGGCTGCGGCAGCCCAATAGAGCGGCCCCATTTGTCGCACGAGACGGGTCAGAGAGGAACTGCCCTCTGTGCAGCCCCACCCGTCAGATTAACGGTAACGGTAAGGCCTCCGACCTGGCGGCAATCCTCCCGTCCGAGCGTCTGCGAGGGTTTCAAACTAGAGGAGGGGAAAACTGAGGAAAAACTAACGAGCTGGGGAAAACTGAGCACAACTAAGGACCTGAGGGCACGAAAATAGAAATCCCTCAGAAATATTGTATCCTGACGGTGCTTTTTCCAGCAGAATTCTGACTCCGGTGAATAATTCTCAAATAATCACGAAACATGCAAAATAGGTGAAATAACATAAGTATCATCTCTAAATATGAAATATATCAATGAATAACAGTAAATTATGATATAAAATAGTGATGCAAAATGGACGTATCAACTCCCCCCAAGCTTATACCTCGCTTGTCCCCAAGCGAAACTGAACTCGGTAAACAAGACCACATGTTTATGGAGTGAAGAGTCGATAAATGAAATACGGACAAGAAGCATCACATTAATTCACACAAGACATTCTAGTGAACAACTTCCTCATATAACTCAACTTGAAACAAGTAGAGGGAAATCACAAATAAAGGTGCATAAGAAATCAATATTGGTAATGGCAAACTTCGTTCTTGGTCAAAGATCAATTAACAGATTGTACTTTAGCTTTCGAGCATAGATAACCTTCAAATCATATTCATTCAGATAAAATTTGTACTAAACAAGGAAGAATAAAAGACATGATTACATAGATCACAATATAAATGGTTGGATCACAACAACTCAATTGCTTGCTTGGTATAGAGGGAAATAGGTTTACTGATTCAACATAAAAGTAAAAGATAGGCCCTTCGCAGAGGGAAGCAGGGATTAAATCATGTGCTAGAGATTTTCAAGTTTTGAAATCATATAGAGAGCATAAAAATAAAGTTTTGAGAGGTGTTTGTTGTTGTCAACGAATGGTAGTGGGGACTCTAACCCCTTGCCAAACAGACTTTCAAAGAGCTGCTCCCATGAAGGACGTTATCTCTACCAGCAAGGTAGATCATCACTCTTCTCTTTTGTTTACACATGTACTTTAGTTTATTTATGGATGACACTCCTCCCAACCTTTGCTTTCACAAACCATGGCTAACCGAATCCTCAGGTGCCTTCCAACATTTCACATACCATGGAGGAGTGTCTATTGCAAAATTAAGTTGCTTACTGATAAATCAGGGCAAAACATGTGAAGAGAATTATTAATGAAAGTTAATTAATTTGGGGCTGGGAACCCCGTTGCCAGCTCTTTTTGCAAGATTATTGGATAAGCGGATGTGCCACTAGTCCATTGGTGAAAGTCTGCCCAACAAGATTGAAAGACAAAACACCACATATTTCCTCATGAGCTATAAAACATTGACACAAATAAGGAGTAATAACTTTTGAATTGTTTAAAGGTAGCACATGAAGTATTTACTTGGAATGGCAGAGAAATACCACATAGTAGGTAGTTATGGTGGACACAAATGGCATAGGTTTGGTTTAAGGTTTTGGATGCAAGAGAAGCATTCCCTCTCAGTACAGGTCTTTGGCTAGTGACAAGGGATTAACTTGTCAATGCCTACGGGTTGTAGACTAGGGTTTAGTTGGAAGTAGAGGGCAAGTAGATCTCGAAGGTTTCAGCCGAAAAGTACTCGATGATTATGAAAACTAGGGTTTTGGAGACAATGATTCGATACTTTCTTTGTCCCTCGACTCCCCCTTATATAGGAGGTGGAGTCGAGGGATTCGTAGTGTACAAGTTACAGAGTCCGGGAAGGTTTCTAATTCATCCCGCAAGATTACAAATAATGCTTCCTATTACAACTCTAGCTTTCCTTAACAATATCTTGGGCTTCCGAATCTTCTTATTCTTCGAGTAGTGGGCCTTCAGTAAACCCCGGGTACTATCTTCGGCAGGCCCATTGGGGATGCCTATGTCAGTAGCCCCCGAGATTTTGCTTGAATCGTAGAGTCAGGGAAAATCTCCACTGTTTATTTTTACTCGACAACTTAAAACTTCTCTATATTTCTTCACATAAATTTCTATATTGTACAGGGATAATGGTAGTTGGGGCTAGTTCATCTGACGGATCAGGTACTAGTTAACTGCTCTAGTGGCAATCCGCAAAAACCTACTTCAAGATCACGTCCCTGGACATGATCTCGGGATACTGGGTAAACTTCGACAGGTGCCGCTTAAGGTCTTACCATTCTGTCGAGTCCTCCATATTTATCGGTACCTAACGCGTCGTTAGGATTTTTCTTCGTATCTGTTGATATGGATAAAAGTAGCAAACCGACGTCAGAGACGGCGCCACGCCACACAGAATGGATCTGGGGTCTTACCTTCGCAAAGTTTTGCGGCATTCAGAAATTGTTCGCAACTTTGGCGTTCTGAGAATATATTGTCGAGTGCTTATTCGGTTGTTGGAATGGCACATTTTATTGAGTCAACGGATGACTTATATTGATCTCCCGATGGGAGTATATGTAGAGTTAATTATAACTCGAAATATACTCTTTTGCTCTTCTATCTTTCTTCTTTTCTTTCTTTCTTTCTTTTTTATAATTTCATCGGGCACGCGGACAGCGTTCCCGATGGGAGTAGCCCCCGAGGCTACAGCCAAGGACTTGTGCTTGGGTGTAGGCTCCACGCCTTATGCTGCTATATTTTCTTTCTCTCCCGAAGTTTTCACATTTCTCGGGTGCGCGAACAGCGCTCCCGATGGGAGTAGCCCCCGAGGCTATGAACAAATATTTGTATTTGATCATAGGCTCACGCCATTTCTATTTTGTCTTTCTTGATCTTTTCATTTTTTTCAAAGTAGCCCCCGAGCATTTGATCAAAAACTTGTATTTGATCAAAGGCTCTACAATATTTTTCCATGTCGCCTTTTTATGAAGCTGTTGAGTCGAATTTTTCTCTGCTAAAGTATGCTGAATAGCCACGATTGCAAGTCCGAAAATCGCGAGAAGACTTCTCCCTCTGCCTTGCGGGCCCAAATTACCCATTTTCTTGAACGTCGTGCAAGTGGGGGACACACGTCCTCCGCTTTTCCTGGCGCACGTACTGTAACTTCTCCAGGTTAAAATACTTTTTTACCCTTGTTCCACGTGGTTATCATCTGCCGCACTTTTTCATCCAACGGTCCGTCGCTTCGCCGCACCTCTATATAAGATCTCCTTCTTCTTCCTCGAGCACTTCCGCTCGCACGTTCTCCTGCTCTCCTCGCAAAACTTCCTATTTCCTTCCTCCAAGCTGCATTCCTGCGCCATTGTTAATGCCACCGCGTAGCTTGACCACACAACACACCGGAATCGTCGATGGCTGCCGTAGATCTGGGAAGCGCGGAGTGGGAAAGGTCCAAGATTTCCACCCAGGACATCAACCTCTTGAAGAAACTGGGGATCAACAAGAAGCCCAAGGCGCTGTGCTTCCCCAGTGAAGAAAGCTACCCTACCCCTCCAATGGGGTATCAGGTAAGTTTCATCGACCATCTCATCCGCGGCCTTTCCGCCCCCATTCATCCTTTCCTTCGAGGATTGCTTTTCGTTTACGGTCTGCAACTTCACCACCTTACGCCCGATTCTATCCTCCATATTTCCATTTTCATCACCCTCTGCGAGGCCTTCCTTGGCGTCCAGCCTAACTGGGCGCTATGGAAGCGCATTTTCTTTTGTCGCTGCAATGGTTCTCCCAACATCGCCTATAATATAGGCGGCGTTGTTATCTCCGTTCGCCCCGCACTCGATTACTTCGACGTCAAACTCCCTGACTCAGTTCAAGGGTGGCGCAAAAAGTGGCTGTACATTCAGGAGGAAAACCATGGATGCGCTAAAGACAACATTCCTCCCTTCGATGGTGCCGAAAAAATCTTTCGCTGCCGCTCCTGGGATGCAGAGGCTACCGAGGAAGAAAATATCGACAGAGGCATGATGACTCGCATCCACGAGTTGCAAAACACTCGCGGCAAAGAGCTATCAGGTATCCAAATCACAGTATTTCCTTAGAATCGAGTGCAGCCCCTTCAGGCTCGCAAATACCCTCTCTGGAAGTATGCTGGCGACAAGGATGCGGATCGGTTGTCGGCGGATTTAGAGGTCAAGGACTTAGAAAAGCTTGTCCGAAAAATCTCTTCCCTCAGCAAGAAAGATCCTGTCCCTTCTTCTTGCCGCGTAAAACCATATAGCGCCACCAATGCGCTCCCCGAGGTAACCTTTGTTGACTTTGCCCATTTTCCTTTACCATCCTTTGCACAATTCTTTTGCTTACGCTTCTCCTTGTGTTCATATAGAACCATCCAGACCTTGTCTCGCTTCCTCCCCTTCCTGAAGGTGGAGAAGTCGAAGAACGAGCTATTATTGTTGAAGACAGCCAAGAAGCTCCTGTCCCTGATAGTGAACCCACAGGTTCTCGAAAATCTACGGGTTCTTCTGAAAAGGAAGCTGAATCGGAGGGTACCACGTCGGCACAGTCTCCCCCTCCTGCTGTTTCTCCAAGGAACAAAAGAAAAAGGGCTGATGTCGAAGATTCCGGCACCTCCAAAGCCGAAGAAGCTGCTCCTTCAGGTCAGAAGGCAGCTTATGATCCATACCTTGAGGCCCTCAACAGCTCGTAAGTCACCTTTTTATTTCCCTTTATTGTTGTACCCGAAGATTTTTTTCTATCTTGCTTTTTACACTGCCGACATTTAATCACAGTGATGACGAGGAAGAAGTACCAGCTTTTGATGTGGCTGCTCGAACGAGTACGTCACATACTCTAGTTGTTTCTGAGACGCCAGTTGAAGGAGAGGAATCCTCGCCTCCTCAACAAAACGTCGACGCTCCTACTCCTCCTTCAAGCCCTCTTGTCCCTTCACCAAAAAGGACAAGGGTTGAAACAATCACGGAGCCTACCCTGCAATTGGGTAGCTCCTCGAGTCCTCTTTTGGACGATGTAAGTCCGTAATTTCTTTCTTGTCTTTATCTATATTTTCTTTATTTGCTCCCTTGTGCCGTCGTATTTTTTCTCATACCTATGCTTTTTTTCTTTTCCTTCTTTGACAGCCCATGATCAAAGAACTTATTCGCATCGGTGCCCAATTCATTGGGTATCGCGAGTACGCCAGCAAGACCGAAGGTAATGACTCTCTGCTTGCTTTTGTTCATGGCTTCTTGCTCCTGTTTTATCGATTTTGACTATTTTTTGACTATTTTGGCAGAAAAACTTGCGGAGGCCAACAAACTTGCCGACACGCTTGCTCAGAAATTAGAGCAAAGTGAGGCGGCTCGCAAGAAGGCCGAACTTGATGCTGGCAAAGCTAAAGCAGAGGCTGATAAGGCCAAGGCAGAAGCTGCTGGTGTCGAAGATCTGCAGAAAAGGCTCCATGCTGCCAAAACTTCTTTGAACGAGCACAAGGCCGCACAGGCTGCTCGTGAAAAATCGATCATCAAGCGCTAGAACTCGCAGAATCGGCGCTTTGTCGGTAAGTTTGTCGATCTATTCTGTCCTCTTTAGACTTACTTTTCTTTACTTGCTTGTCAACCAACATATATTTTTCTTCGACAGGTAAAACAAACCAAGAATTTGAGCTTGAAGATCCCGATAATGATCCTCTTCTCGACGCACTCTCTGTCCTTGAGTTTCATGGAACAGAAACTCGTGAAGGCATTGAACAGGCTGACGCAGGATTGTCACGGCTGTTCCCCTACTTCTTCCCGAAGAAAACGGAACCCAAGACTTTTCTTGCTCTTGCCAAGGACTTCAATCCACCAGAAGATCTTGGACTGAAGATGCGCCAAGAAAACATGAAGATTGCTGTCGAAAGCACTGTCGCCCTGGTGGTGACAGCCAAGCTATCGACTGGTCGAAAGTAGGCGACACAGAACAGATGGAGACCACAAAATGGCGATCGCTGATCAGGGCGGCAAAGCCCAACACGAAGAAGATCTTGGCCTATCTCGGGATCAAGCCAACTTCGACTCCTAGCTCGTCGAAGCCGGAGGTCTAGTTGAATGCCCCTTCTTTTTTTTATTTTCTGTTTCTTTAGATCTTGTCGCCACAGCAGTTTTGGCGACAATAGTCGTAGTAATCCTTTTGAAGAACTCCTCCTGTAATATCCTTGTAAATTTCCTGAAGCTTAATGAAATTCTATTTTGCCTTATCATTGATACCGAGACTTTCTTTTCCAGTTAATATTTGATAACTACTCCGCCAGTCCTTGTTCTGCCGATACTTCGCCTGCTTCTTCCTTCTCGAAGAAAGCCCTTGTCGATAATAGCCTTATCGAAGGTTCTTCAAGTAAACACTTGTCGCATGATTTGCAAGAACTTCGGCAACAACTTCAATCCATGAAAAAACAAACTCTGGTGATGATGGAGCAATCTCGAAAAGCATCCGAGAGAGAGAAAATTGCTCTTCAACAGGCGAAAGAAGCCATCGCTGCTAAGGACACTGCTATTTCGGAAGCTGAGAAAGCGGCGACTCGAGAAAATAGTATGCTCGAGCTGATGACTGAAGCTAGTGTGGATATGTTAGGTATGTTTTTCCAACTTAGCACTGCTTCTGCTTTTTGCTGTACCTCCTGAAGTTTCTTGCTCTGTCGCTTAATAGGTTCGGTTCTTGATCCTGCTGCTGAAGATGAGAGAGTGAATGTGAGAACTAACCTCCTCGTCAATCTTTCACTTAACCATGGCTGTCTTTTCTGGGCCACTCCCGAGCGAACCCAACAGATTGTCAGGTTTCAAGATCGCGCTTGTCAGGTTCGTGAATTTCTTAACTTCTGCACGAGAACCTTGACTCTTGTTTACAAGACTCTGTTCCCTCGAGACGAGGCTCCCGAAACTCTTCTTGGATTGATGGAGAAATTCAGAGATGCCCCCCGTATTCACAATTTTGTGCGATCTCAATTAACTGCTGGAGCAAGATTCGCCATGATTATGATACATATTTGCCATCCTAAATTGGACCTGACGACGATTGTTGCTGACTGCTTGGCCAAGAAATCGCGGCGAAAAAATAACATTGACTCAATCAATGAGATGGTGACTCCTGTGGCTGAGGCAATGATGGATGGACTTCTTCTGATGGATTTAGAATTCTTTGTCAAGGGGGCCTATGCTGAACACAAGACAACCAAAAGTTTATCCATAGATAGTGTACTAGGCCTTAACTAAGCTGTACTTATACTGCGAGAAGCTATGTCTATATTTTTGTCGAGCTCTTTTGTATATTGTAAAGTGTAGTCTATATTGTGAAGCCCCCGAGCCTTTGGCTGAGCTTGTACTGTTGAAGATTTTTCTTTATTGCGAGAATACATATTTTTTGCTATCCATGGGTTATGAGCACCCGAGTGTCTTGGTGGTGACATTCCATATTTTTATTGCGAGGTTTTCAGACCAAAGCAATATAATTTTAATGAGTATACTATATTTATTGCTGTGAACTCTTGATTGTCTATTTGGCGAGGTATTTTTGTACCAAGGCGAAATATTTTTGTAAATCTGGTTTGTCTATTTTGTGTATATTTTGTAACTTTGAAGGCTTTTTAGCCCCCGAGTGAGTCGAAGAACAAGTAGTATATCTCCACTATCTTTATTATATTGCAGCACCGCGATCCCGCCTCACTAAAACCTTTTCAGCCCCACTCGGTGCCCTGAAAAGGAAAAGAGTGCGTCTGAAAACTCGCGGGCGTTTCAGTACATTGTATTTTTACAGAGTAGGACTATATTTCGACTCTAGGCGTAGAATCGCCTGAGCTGCGCCACGCTCCAGGGGTTTTTCTCGGGAACCCCTATCTTCTTGTCCTTGATCCTGTATGCGCCTCCTTCGATTACTTCTGTGACGATGTAAGGGCCTAGCCATGGTGACTCGAGCTTTTCAGTACTTTTTTGATTTAACCGTAAGACCAAATCTCCGACCTGGAAAGATCTTGGCCTTAACCGTCGACTGTGGTAGTTTTTGAGGTCCTGCTGGTACTTGGTGACTCGTGAAAGTACTTCATCTTGAGCTTCATCGAGTGCGTCTACGTCGTCCTCCAAAGCCTTTCTTGAAGTTTCCTCGTCATACTCTGTCACTCTTGGAGAATCATGCTCTATCTCAATTGGCAGTACTGCCTCAGCTCCGTGGACGAGGAAGAACGGAGTTTCTTGTGTCGCCGTATTTGGTGTTGTTCGGATGCTCCATAAAACACTTGGCAATTCTTCTGGCCAGGTATGTCGAGCCTTTTCAAGCGGTCCTAGCAAGCGCTTTTTGATACCGTTGCAGATGATACCATTGGCTTTCTCGACTTGGCCATTGGTTTGCGGGTGCCCAACTGACGCAAAGTGCAATTTAATGCCTACTTCTGCGCAGTACTCCTTGAATTCCTTGGACGTAAAGTTACTGCCATTGTCTGTGACGATGCTGTGAGGTACTCCAAATCGAAAGACGATACCTTTCACGAATTTGACTGCTGATTCTCCATCTGGTGAATTTATCGGCTTTGCTTCTATCCATTTGGTGAATTTATCGACAGCAACCAACATGTACTCGTATCCTCCTGGCGAAGCTTTGTGTAACTTTCCCACCATATCGAGTCCCCATTGGGCAAACGGCCAAGACAATGGTATTGGCATCAGCTCTGCCGCCGGAGAGTGGGGTTTTGCGGCAAATCTTTGGCACGCGTCGCAGGTTCGTACTATCTCTTTTGCGTCCTCAATTGTTGACAACCAGTAAAATCCAGCCCGAAAGACCTTGGCTGCGATAGCTCGACTGCTTGCATGGTGACCACATATTCCTTTGTGTACGTCCTTTAGAATGATTCTTCCTTCTTCGGGTGTGACACACCTCTGCAGCACGCCCGAAATACTTCGTTTGTATAGCTCCCCTTTGACCACTGTGAAAGCTTTGGATCGTCGAATAACTCGCCTTGCTTCAACTGGATCTTCGGGTATTTCTTTCCTTAGGATATACAATATGTACGCTTGCATCCATGGAACTTCTACCATCATCACCAACTCTTGGTCCTCTTCTTCGTTTGGAACTTCTTTGAGGGGCCCCGAAGTTTTCTCCTCCCTCGTTTTCTTCTGCGCCTTCTTTGGCTTTGTGGATCTCTCAGCTATTTCTTCCCAAAACACTCCTGGTGGTATTGCAAGGCACTGCGACCCGATGTTTGCAAGAACATCGGCTTCATCATTGCTCAGCCTACTGATGTGATTTACTTCGCATCCATCAAACAGCTTCTCAAGCTCATTGTACACCTCCTTGTATGCTATCATGCTATCATTGACTGCATCACATTGGTTCATAACTTGCTGAGCTACCAATTGTGAGTCGCCAAAGATTTTTAGTCGAGTTGCGCCGCAAGCTTTCGCCATCTTCATCCCGTGTATAAGGGCTTCATATTCTGCTTCATTGTTAGATGCGTTTGGGAACGTCATCCGTAGGACATACTTTAATTTGTCGCCTTCGGGTGATATGAGTATTACCCCTGCGCCAGCTCCTTCTACTCTCTTGGATCCATCGAAGTTCATGGTCCAGGTTCTCGATAAATCTGGGGGTCCTGTATTTTGTAGCTCCATCCACTCTGCAATGAAATCTGGCAGAATTTGCGACTTGATTGCTTTTCTTTTTTCATACCGAGGGGAAAGTTCTATTCCCCAAAGGGAGACACGTCCTGTAGCTTCTGTTGAGTATATGTGATAGAGGTGCTTCATTGACCACTATGATCGGGTGTGCCGAAAAATAGTGGCGCAATTTTCTTGCTGTCGTAAATACTCCATATGCTAACTTCTGGTACTGCGGGTACCGCTGTTTTGAAGGAGATAAAACTTCACTTATAAAATATACCGGCCTTTGCACTCCATGGAGTTTTCCTTCTTCTTCTCTTTCAACGACTAGCACCGTGCTAACCACCTGGGGTGTGGCTGCGATGTATAGCAGGAGAGGTTCCTTCTCTTTCGGCGCCACCAGGATTGGAGGTGTCGAAATTGTGCGCTTCAGATCCTCGAAAGCTCTATCGGCCTCTTCGTTCCACTGGAATTTCTCCCCTTGCTTGATTAAAGCATAGAATGGTAGCGCTTTTTCTCCCAGCCTGGCGACAAATCTGCTTAAAGCTGCGACTCGCCCAGTTAACTGCTGTATTTCCTTTAACTTTGTTGGCTTCCTCATGGTTACGATCGCTTGGATTTTTTCGGGATTTGCCTCAATCCCTCTCGCTGAAACTAGAAAACCGAGAAGTTCTCCTGCAGGGACGCCAAAAGAGCACTTTGTCGGGTTCAACTTGAGGCCGAATTTATCGAGGTTGTCGAAAGTTTCCTTCAGATCCTCGATGAGCGTTGTCCCCTTCTTTGATGTTATGACGACATCGTCGATGTACACTTGTACGTTTTTCCCAATTTGTGTCGCCAGGCACTTTTGCATCATCCTCTGGTATGTTGCTCCCGCGTTTTTCAGACCAAAAGGCATTGTTCTGTAGCAAAACACTCCATAAGGTGTGATGAACGCTGTTTTGACCTCATCTTCTTCTTTCAATCTGATCTAGTTGTAACCAGAGTATGCATCCAAGAAGGAAAGACGTTCACATCCTGCCGTGGAGTCGATGATTTGATCGATCCTCGGGAGGGGAAAGTGATCCTTTGGACAATGTTTATTGAGACACGTAAAATCGACGCACATGCGAAGGACTTTAGTGTTTTTCTTCGGCACCAACACTGGATTTGCTACCCATGTGGCCTCTGTATGCAACTCTTTGATAAAACCAGCTTCTCTTAGTCGATCTATTTCTGACAACATAGCTTTGCGGTTTGGCTCCGAAAAACGCCGCAAAGGTTGTTTGATTGGTCTTGCAAGTGGATCCAAGTTTAGGTGGTGCTCGGCAAGTTCCCTGGGTACTCCTGGCATGTCAGCTGGACACCATGCAAAGATTTTCCTGTTCTCACGGAGCAACTCGATGAGCACGCTTTCCTATGCGAGGTCCATATCTTTTGTGATGGACGTCGTTTTCTTCGGGTTTGTCGGGTGAATCTACACCTCCTTAGAATTTTTCTCAGTGTTGAAAGCTGATTCTTTGTTTGGCCTCCCAACATCTGGTAGTACGTCGTAGTCAGTCGTGAGTCTTGACACCATATATTCTGCTTGCATCCCGAAGGTTTCTGATAGTCGATGAAAATCCTTATCGCATTTATCAGCTAACGCAAAGCTTCCTTTGACTGTGATTGGTCCCTTAGGGCCAGGCATCCTCCACAGCAAGTATGTGTAATGTGGTACCGCCATAAACCTAGCATATGCTGGTCGTCCCAACAAAGCGTGGTATTGTGATGGGAAATCCACGATTTCGAATTCCAGTCTCTCTATTCTGTAGTTTTCTCGGGTGCCAAACTGAACATCAAGATTAATCTTCCCCAGCGGATAACTTGGCTTCTCTGGTGTAATGCCATGGAATCGTGTGTCCGTAGGTTTTAGATTTGCTAGGGATATGTTCATCTTCCTTAATGTATCTGCATACATAAGGTTTAAACTGCTGCCGCCGTCTATGAACACTCGAGATACGTCGAATCCTGCAATTACTGCTGGTAAGATAAGTGCTGATTGTCCTGGTCGAGGAACTTGCTGTGGATGATCCGCTATTGTGAAGCCAATATCTTGCCCTGACCAATTAAGATACTCGACTGTTGGTGGAGGCATTTTTTCTGCCATGAACACCTGTCGCGAGATTACTTTTTGAGCTCTATTGGATGGCCTGCCTTTCTGAATCATCGAGACCGCTCCATTGGAATTGGGATCAACATAAGGTGGTGGTGCAGGTGCTGCCGCAATTCTGAGCTGGTGTCGATTATCATCTGTAATTGCGGGAGGAGGTGGCAAGTGAATATTACTCCTGGGTTCTCGAGGATTTCTATGTGCTGCCTGAGCATTAGCATGCCCTGCCCACCTTAGCATTGCTTGGAAATTTCGACAATCCTTCTGCAGATGTCCTGACTGTCTCTTTCCGTTGCTATCGAGGAAAAAATGCATCTGACACGGCCCGTTCATCATCTCTTCGGGAGACACAAAAGACCTCTGGAACCTTGGCCCGCTATTTGGCCTATTATTTCGAGAGTCATCTCTATTGTCGCCTCGTTGCTCATTGCTTCTCTGGTAATCATCTCTGTTGTTTCCTCCTGTGCTTGCTCGGAAACCAGCCGAGATTTGTCCTGGAGCATCATAGCTCGAGTACTGTCGAGGAAATCGTCGCCTTGGTTGATAATTTCGACCACGGTCTTCCTCTGGCGACCTATGCCGTTTGTTGTGAACAGCATCTTCTCCATCTGCCCATCTATTTGCTATTTCCATTAGTGCAGATACTGTTTTTGGATTGGTCCTCCCCAAGTCCTCGACAAAATCTCCACGCCTGATTCCTGCGACAAACACATCTATTGCTCTCTCGTCGGATATGTTTTCTGCTGAGTTTTTGATGATATTCCACCTTTGGATATACTTTCTCATTGGCTCATCTGGCTTTTGTCGGCACGCCCTCAGTTCCTCTAATGACGCAGGTTTTTTGCATGTGGACCGGAAGTTCTTGACAAACATGTCCTCGAAGCTATCCCAGCTGTCGATAGATCCTGGAGGAAGTTTCTTTATCCAAGATCGCGTGGCTCCACTCAAATGCACCTGGATGCTTTGCATAGCTGTTGCTCTGGTGCCTCCTGTGAGCTTCACTGTCTCGAGATAATCAACTAGCCAATCCTCTGGATCTTGAAGGCCGTCAAATTTCTTGAAGTTATCAGGCAACTTGAATCCCAAAGGGACTCGAGTTTTTCGGACTCTTCTCGTGAAACATGGCAGACCGCACATATCCTAGTCGTTTAGCTCTGGGGAGTGCCGATATTCCCTTCTGCTTTGTCGCGCTCTGTCGACCCTTGCTTGTGCTGCCGTGTCCCTTGCTCCACTTGGTTCTTCGGGAGCTGCTGTTGTTGCCGCCGCAGGTCGTGGACTATTTTGCCTTGCTGCTCCTTCGGGAGGTGTTGATGCAAACGCCGTTCCCATGGCTCCAACTCCTGCCATTGCCATGTTATACAATGCCTCCCTTGGATCTCCTGGGGGTGGCCTAGATGCAAGGATGAAAGCTTATGTCGCCATATACCCAGCTTCTGGTGTCTTGGGGATGATGTTCCCTCTCGTATCTATCGACATAAAAGACATGTCGAGGTTTTGAACCAAGTGCTCTCTTTCTCCTTCAGGTACGTTTTGTAACCTTGATCTTGCTCTGTTCCGAGCTTCCCTGTGGCTATCACCCGAAGTTCTAGATTGTCGACTCAGCTCTGCCCTTCGCCTACTTGATGCAGAGGCTGCCTCCCTTCTTCTGTTTAAAGCAATTGTCTGTTTTTCCAATTCCCTTGCAGCTCGTGCGAGCCTATATTGATATGCTTGTAACTCTTCTGGCGTGGCTGTGGTGGCCATTGGTTCTGAGCCATCCATAGCTCTTGCGGCTCTATCCCATGCTGCTTGTGGAAGTTGAACTCTATCTCGCGGCTGTGACCCGATATATTTGTTGCCTAAGCCTCGTCGCAAATCAGAGGGATCGACATATGGATTTCCCAAATCGTCGAAAGCCTCAGATGTTTCCTCCTGGTCACGGCTTGGCTCTCCGATGACATAGATCTGATGATACTTTGTATTCAGATCTATGCTAGGTTTGGTGACACCATCATGAAGATTGGCGAAGACCTTGCCCACTGTAGTGGATTTGTCGATGAAGTTGAAGCTGTCGACACTGCTCGAGCCATCGCTTATATAGGAGTCCGCAGATGACTCGAAGGACATGTCGCTGAAGATTTTGGCGAGCTTTTCGCTTGCCCTGGTGCTGATGAAGCGTGGCGATGAAGTCTCCTCTTCACCTGACTCGATGGATGATGTTGAGCTTGAAAAATCGGAATCGACCGCCGAAAATCCCGACGAGATTGGAACTTCGAGACGATACGTTCCCTCTTTCTCGACTCGAAAGTGGAATCTTCCGAACGTCATCTCCATAGGCTCCGCCAGATACGCATATGCATCCAAACGGGAGGGTGGGTGAGGCACAAAATCGACAAGACCAGTTGCGATCTGTTTACCTCAATCCATTGCGTTGCTTGCAGTTGATGAAGTCGACGATCTTGAACGTGCCATCGAGATCAGATCCTTACGCCTCTAATTCCCACAGACGGCGCCAATTGACAAGGGATTAACTTGTCAATGCCTACGAGTTGTAGACTAGGGTTTAGTTGGAAGTAGAGGGCAAGTAGATATCGAAGGTTTCAGAAAAGTACTGAAGATTATGAAAACTAGGGTTTGGAGACAATGATTTGATACTTTCTTTGTCCCTCGACTCCCCCTTATATAGGAGGTGGAGTCGAGGGATTCGTAGTGTACAAGTTACAGAGTCCGGGAAGGTTTCTAACTCATCCCGCAAGATTACAAATAATGCTTCCTATTACAACTCTAGCTTTCCTTAACAATATCTTGGGCTTCCGAATCTTCTTATTCTTCGAGTAGTGGGCCTTCAGTAAACCCCGGGTACTATCTTCGGCAGGCCCATTGGGGATGCCTATGTCAGCTAGCAAGGTTGGTTAGCAAGCATAAGAGTTGAGGGAAACAAACAAATATACATGTGATAGAAACAATCATGCATCTTCCTTGTAAGCACAAACAATTTTAACTTCAGAATACTAAGCTAATAGCTAACAAGAAAGAAAGATAATGAAATAATATATCTACATGTATTTCCCTCTTTTCTACTTAAGCCTCAAAGTATTGTTGCTATTGACCAATGCTAAGTTTGCCAAAACCAAATAGATTTACTTAATGCTCCCAAAGTGATACCAATACTAACAACAAGATCAATCATATAACAGAAATTGCAAACTAAAATAAGGTGTGCAAAATGTAAATGATAAAACTTCTCATTAATATTCCATAACGATAACTCACACCAAGGGATACATAGATAACCAACTAAAAGAGAGATACTTCCATACTGCAACCATCTTATATGAAAACTTCCCTACTCATGATATGACACTAATTGATAGTAAAAAGGTAAAAGATAGTGATGATGTGATACTGATACGTCTCAAACGTATCTATAATTTCTTATGTTCCATGCTACTTTATTGATGATAGTCACATGTTTTATACATACTTTATGTCATATTTATGCATTTTCCGGCACTAACCTATTAACAAGATGCCGAAGAGCCAGTTGCTGTTTTCTTTTTTTTTTTTTAAATCCTAGTAAGGAAATATTCTCGGAATTGGACGAAATCAACGCCCAGGATCTTATTTTTCCACGAAGCTTCCAGAAGTCCGAAAGGGAAACGAAGTGGGGTGACAAGGCGGCCACACAACAGGGCGGCGCGGCCCACCCCCTGGCCGCGCGGCTCTAGCTTGTGGGCCCCTCGCGTCACCCCTAAACCTACCTCTCCGCCTATAAGAAGCCTTCGTCGATAATAACTCCAGTACCGAGAGCCACGATACGGAAAACCTTCCAGAGACGCCGCCGCCGCCAATCCCATCTCGGGGGATTCAGGAGATCGCCTCCGGCACCCCGGAGAGGGGAATCATCTCCGGAGGACTCTTCACCGCCATGGTCGCCTCCGGAGTGATGCGTGAGTAGTTCACCCTGGACTATGGGTCCATAGGTAGCTAGATGGTTGTCTTCTCCTCATTGTGCTATCATTGTAGGATCTTGTGAGCTGCCTAACATGATCAAGATCATCTATCTGTAATGCTACATGTTGCGTTTGTTGGGATCCGATGAATATTGAATGCTATGTTATGTTGATTATCAATCTATCATCTATGTGTTGTTTGTGATCTTGCATGCTCTCCGTTATTAGTAGAGGCTTTGGCCAAGTCGTTACTTGTAACTCCAAGAGGGAGTATTTATGATCGATAGTGGGTTCATGCCTCCATTAAATCTGGGACAGTGACAGAAAGTTCTAAGGTTGTGGATGTGCTTTTGCCACTAGGGATAAAACATCAATGCTATGTCTAAGGATGTATTTGTTGATTACATTACGCACCATACTTAATGCAATTGTCTGTTGTTTGCAACTTAATACTGGAAGGGGTTCAGATTATAACCTGAAGGTGGACTTTTTAGGCATAGATGCATGCTAGATAGCGGTCTATATACTTTGTCGTAATGCCCAATTAAATATCACACTACTCATCATAACATGTATGTGCATTGTCATGCCATCTTTATTTGTCAATTGCCCAACTGTAATTTGTTCACCCAACATGCTATTTCTTATGGGAGAGACACCACTAGTGAACTGTGGACCCCGGTCCATTCTTTTACATCGAATACAATCTACTGCAATACTCGTTCTACTATTTTCTGCAAACATCATCATCCACACTATACATCTAATCCTTTGTTATAGCAAGCCGGTGAGATTGACAACCTCACTGTTAAGTTGGGGCAAAGTATTTTGGTTGTGTTGTGCAGGTTCCACGTTGGCGCCGGAATCCTGGTGTTGCGCCGCACTACACTCCGCCGCCATCAACCTTCAACGTGCTTCTTGGCTCCTACGGTTCGATAACCTTGGTTTCTTACTGAGGGAAAACTTGCCGCTGTACACATCATACCTTCCTCTTGGGGTTCCCAACGGACGTGTGCTTTACCGTCACAAGCAAAAGCTTTTTCGGCGCCGTTGCGGGGAGATCAAGACACGCCGTCTCCACTTCCAATCTCTTTACTTTGTTTTTGTCTTGCTTTATTTTATTTACTACTGCTGCATTATATCAAAATACAAAAAAATTAGTTGCTAGCTTTACTTTATTTGCTATCTTGTTTGCGTTCTTCATATTAAAAACACAAAAAAAAATTAGTTACTTGCATTTACTTTATCTAGTTTGCTTTATTTACTATTGCTAAAATGGGTACTCCTAAAAATACTAAGTTGTGTGACTTCACAAACACAAATAATAATGATTTCTTATGCACACCTATTGCTCCACCTGCTACTGCAGCAGAATTCTTTGAAATTAAACATGCTTTACTAAATCTTGTTATGAGAGAGCAATTTTCTGGTGTTAGTTCTGATGATGCAGCTGCCCATCTTAATAATTTTGTTGAACTATGTGAAATGCTAAAGTATAAGGATGTAGATGGTGACATTATAAAATTAAAATTGTTTCCTTTCTCATTAAGAGGAAGAGCTAAAGATTTTGCTATCTTTGCCTAAGAATAGTATTGATTCATGGACTAAATGTAAGGATGATTTCATTGGTAGATATTATCCTCCTGCTAAAATTATATCTTTGAGAAGTAGCATAATGAATTTTAAACAATTGGATAATGAGCATGTTGCCCAAGCATGGGAAAGAATGAAATCTTTGGTTAAAAATTGCCCAACCCATGGACTGACTACTTGGATGATCATCCAAACCTTTTATGCATGATTGAATTTTTCTTCGCGGAACCTATTGGATTCAGCTGCCGGAGGTACTTTTATGTCCATCACTCTAGGCGCCACAACAAAGCTTCTTGATAATATGATGATTAATTACTCTGAATGGCACACGGAAAGAGCTCCACAAGGTAAGAAGGTAAATTCTGTTGAAGAAACCTCCTCCTTGAGTGATAAGATTGATTCTATTATGTCTATGCTTGTGAATGGTAGGACTAATGTTGATCCTAATAATGTTCCGTTAGCTCCATTGGTTGCCCAATAAGAACATGTTGATGTGAACTTCATTAAAAATAATAATTTCAACAACAATGCTTATCGGAATAATTCTAGTAATAACTATAGGCCATATCCTTATAATAATGGTAACGGTTATGGTAATTCTTTTGGGAATTCTTACAACAATAATAGGAATTCGCCCCCTGGACTTGAAGCCATGCTTAAAGAATTTATTAGTACACAAACTGCTTTTAACAAATCTGTTGAAGAAAAGCTTGGGAAAATTGATAGACTTGCTTCTAAAGTTGATAGTCTTGCTGCTGATGTTGATCTTTTGAAATCGAAAGCTATGCCTAATGAAAATAAAGATATTAAGTCATTTGCTACAGCAAACGCCATCCAAGTTAGAATTAATGAAAATATTAGATTGATGGCCGAATTGCGTGCTAGGTGGGAAAAAGAAGAAGATGCTAAAGATAATGTAGCTAAAGTTTGGACTATTACCACCACTAGTAATGCTAATGCTTCACATGTTGCTACACCTCCTACTATCAATGGTAAAATAATTGGTGTTGGCAACGTTTCTACTTCTAATGCAAAGCGTGAAAAACTGCCTGAAACTGCTGAAACTGCCTGTGATAAAACTGCTGAAATTTTTTCTAATGTTGGGGATAATGATCCCATTGCTTTAGATCATAATGGTTTAGATTTTGATGATTGTCACATCTCTGAAGTTATAAAGTTCTTACAAAAACTTGCTAAAAGTCCTAATGCTAGTGCTATAAAATTGGCCTTTACGAAACATATTACAAATGCTCTCATAAAAGCTAGAGAAGAGAAATTAAATCGCGAAACTTCTATTCCTAGGAAGTTAGAGGATGGTTGGGAGCCCATCATTAAGATGAAGGTCAATGATTTTGGTTGCAATGCTTTATGTGATCTTGGTGCAAGTATTTCCGTTATGCCTAGGAAAATCTATAATATGCTTGACTTGCCACCATTGAAAAATTGTGGATGTGCTGTTGCCACTAGGGATAAAACATCAATGCTATGTCTAAGGATATTTGTGTTGATTACATTACGCACCATACTTAATGCAATTGTCTGTTGTTTGCAACTTAATACTGGAAGGGGTTCGGATGATAACCGAAGGTGGACTTTTTAGGCATAGATGCATGCTGGATAGCGGTCTATGTACTTTGTCGTAATGCCCAATTAAATCTCACACTACTCATCATAACATGTATGTGCATTGTCATGCCATCTTTATTTGTCAATTGCCCAACTGTAATTTGTTCACCCAACATGCTATTTCTTATGGGAGAGACACCACTAGTGAACTGTGGACCCCGGTCCATTCTTTTGCATCGAATACAATCTACTGCAATACTCGTTCTACTGTTTTCTTCAAACATCATCATCCACACTATACATCTAATCCTTTGTTACAGCAAGCCAGTGAGATTGACAACCTCACTGTTAAGTTGGGGCAAAGTATTTTGGTTGTGTTGTGCAGGTTCCATGTTGGCGCCGGAATCCCTGGTGTTACGCCGCACTACACGCCGCCGCCATCAACCTTCAACGTGCTTCTTGGCTCCTACTGGTTCGATAACCTTGGTTTCTTACTGAGGGAAAACTTGCCGCTGTACGCATCATACCTTCCTCTTGGGGTTCCCAACGGACGTGTGCTTTACCGTCACAAGCAGCAGATACCGCGGCACCCCCCCAAGCTTGGAACAAACCAAGGGGGTGCCAATACCAATGATAAATTACTCCTTCGGTGGCGATGGTGGAACGACACTGATGGGAGTGAGGAATTGCTCTAGCATTCTGCGAAGTCAGCTGTTCTCCTCTTGAAGTATCTCCACTTCCCTTCTCAGAACACGGTATTGATCACAAAACTCATTGGTAACTGATAACCCACAAGTATAGGGGATCGTGTGTAGCATTTTCGATAAGTAAGAGTGTCGAACCCAACGAGGAGCTAAAGGTAGGATAAACATTCTCTCAAGTTCTATCAACCACTGATACAATTCTACGCACACTAAGCGTTTGCAATATCTAGGAAATAAAACTGGAGCGATAACGGGTATGAGAGGTGAGTTTACAGAATAATAAAATACACGAAATAAATGTTAGTGCTGCAGCAATAAAACAAACTAAACTAACAGTACCATGAGTGTGGAAAGGCGGTGGTAATAGTGGTGGCTTTGTCCAATATCAATTAGTGAAGATCTTGGGTTCAATGTCTTCGATGCAGCTTTCTATGTAGGAGTGGCTAAGTATACGTGCTCTCCCTCCGGGATTACAAGTACTATATGATTGGCTTGCTAGCAAACATCCGTAAATACTAGCAAGCATTAAGGTTTCCCCAACCATAGCCTTAAGTAAATGGTCCTCTTACTCCCATACATGCAACTATCCGGTTCGCGTCCTTAGGTTTCTGTCACTCCGGCAGAACTTCCCCCTTCTAGTATACAAATACTACCAACCCTATGGTGCTTCATCCATGCGCGCACAAATATAATGGGCACCAAGGACGGTAATGCTACATGTTGTGTTTGTTGGGATCCGATGAATATGGAATACTATGTCAAGTTGATTATTGATCTATCATATATGTGTTGTTTATGATCTTGCATGCTCTTCGTTGCTAGTAGAGGCTCTGGCCAAGTTGATACTTGTGACTCCAAGAGGGAGTATTTATGCTTGATAGTGGGTTTCATGCATCCATTGAATATGGTTGGAAACAGAAAATGCTACATGTGGTAATTGGTATAATGTCTTGAATAATTTGATACTTGGCAATTGTTGTGCTCATATAGATCATGTTTAAGCTCTTGCATCATGTACTTTGCACCTATTAGTGAAGAAATACTGTAGAGCTTGTTGACATTTGGTTTGCATGATTGGGTCTCTCTAAAGTCTAGATATTTTCTGGTGAGGGTTTGAACAACAAGGAAGACAGTGTGGAGTTTTATAATGCTTGCAATATGTTAATATGTAAGTTTTGCTGTACCGGTTCATACTTGTGTTTGCTTCAAACAACCTTGCTAGCCTAAGCCTTGTATTGAGAGGGATTACTTCTCGTGCATCCAAAATCCTTGAGCCAAAACTATGCCATTTGTGTCCACCATACCTACCTACTACATGGTATTTTCTGCCATTCCAAAGTAAATTGCTTGAGTGCTACCTTTAAAATTCCATTCTTTGTCTTTACAATATATAGCTCATGGGAAAAATAGCTTAAAAACTATTGTGGTATTGAATATGTACTTATGTATCTTATTTCTTAATAAGTTGCTTGTTGAGCAATAACCATGTTCCTGGGACGCCATCAACTATTTCTTTGTTGAATATCATGTGAGTTGCTATGCATGTTCGTCTTGTCTGAAGTAAGGGTGATTTATCATGAGTTGAATGGTTTGAGTATGCATATTGTTAGAGAAGAACATTGGGCCGCTAACTAAAGCCATGATCCATGGTGGAAGTTTCAGTTTGGACAACAATCCTCAATCTCTTATGAGAATATTATCTGTTGTTGAATGCTTATGCATTAAAGAGGAGTCCATTATCTGTTGTCTATGTTGTCCCGGTATGGATGTCTAAGTTGAGAATAATCAAAAGCGAGAAATCCAATGCGAGGTTTCTCCTTAGACCTTTGTACAGGCGGCATAGAGGTACCCCTTTGTGATACTTGGTTAAAACATATGTTATGCAATGATAATCCATGTAAATCCAAGCTAATTAGGACAAGGTGCGGGCACTATTGGTAATCTATGCATGAGGCTTGCAACTTATACGATATCTTATACATAACACATATGCTTTATTAGTACCGTTGACAAAATTGTTTTTATGTTTTCAAAATAAAAGCTCTAGCACAAATATAGCAATCCATGCTTCCCTTTGCGAAGGGTGATGACGCGTAAAGCACACGCTCGTTGGGAACCCCAAGTGGAAGGTGTGATGCGTACAGCAGCAAGTTTCCCTTAGTAAGAAACCAAGGTTTATCGAACCAGTAGGAGTCAAGAAGCACGTTGAAGGTTGATGGCGGCGAGATGTAGGGCGGCGCAACACCAGGGATTCCGGCGCCAACGTGGAACCTGCACAACACAACCAAAGTACTTTGTCCCAACGAAACAGTGAGGTTGTCAATCTCACCGGCTTGCTGTAACAAAGGATTAACCGTATTGTGTGGAAGATGATTGTTTGCAGAAAACAGTAGAACAAGTGCAGTAGATTGTATTTCAGTAAAGAGAATTGGACCGGGGTCCACAGTTCACTAGAGGTGTCTCTCCCATAAGACAAACATCATGTTGGGTGAACAAATTACAGTTGGGCAATTGACAAATAAAGAGAGCATGACCATGCACATACATATCATGATGAGTATAGTGAGATTTAATTGGGCATTACGACAAAGTACATAGACCGCCATCCAATGCATCTATACCTAAAAAGTCCACCTTCAGGTTATCATCCGACCCCCTCCAGTATTAAGTTGCTAACAACAGACAATTGCATTAAGTATTGCGCATAATGTAACTAGTGACTACATCCTTGAACATAGCACTAATGTTTTATCCCTAGTGGCAACAGCACATCCATAACCTTAGAGGTTCTTGTCACCCCTCCAGATTCACGGAGACATGAACCCACTATCGAGCATAAATACTCCCTCTTGGAGTTACTAGCATCAACTTGGCCAGAGCATCTACTAATAACGGAGAGCATGCAAGATCATAAACAACACATAGATATAACTTTGATAATCAACATAACAAGTATTCTCTATTCATCGGATCCCAACAAACGCAACATATAGAATTACGGATAGATGATCTTGATCATGTTAGGCAGCTCACAAGATCCGACAATGATAGCACAATGGGGAGAAGACAACCATCTAGCTACTGCTATGGACCCATAGTCCAGGGGTAGACTACTCACACATCACACCGGAGGCGACCATGGCGGCGTAGAGTCCTCCGGGAGATGATTCCCCTCTCAGGGTGCCGGAGGCGATCTCCTGGATCCCCCGAGATGGGATCGGCGTTGGCGGCGTCTGGAAGGTTTTCCGTATCGTGGCTCTCGACCTGGGGTTTCGCACGGAGGCTTTAAGTAGGCGGAAGGGCAAGTCGGAGGGGGCACAGGGGCCCCACCACAGGCCGGCGCGGCCAAGGGGGGGGCGCCGCCTAGGGTTTGGGCACCCTGGCCCCACTTCGTTCGTCTTCGGACTGGAAGCTTCGTGGAAAAATAGGCCCTGGGCTTTGATTTCGTCCAATTCCGAGAATATTTCCTTACTAGGATTTCTGAAACCAAAAACAGCAGAAAACAGAACTGGCACTTCGGCATCTTGTTAATAGGTTAGTTCCAGAAAATGCACGAATATGACATAAAGTGTGCACAAAACATGTAGATAACATCAATAATGTGGCATGGAACATAAGAAATTATCGATACGTCGGAGACGTATCAGCATCCCCAAGCTTAGTTCTGCTCGTCCCGAGCAGTAAAACGATAACACAGATAATTTCAGGTGACATGCCATCATAATCTTGATCATACTATTTGTAAAGCATATGTAGTGAATGCAGCGATCAAAACAATGTATATGACATGAGTAAACAAGTGAATCATAAAGCAAAACTTTTCATGAATAGCACTTCAAGACAAGCATCAATAAGTCTTGCATAAGAGTTAACTCATAAAGCAATAATTCAAAGTAAAAGCATTGAAGCAACACAAAAGAAGATTAAGTTTCAGCGGTTGCTTTCAACTTGTAACATGTATATCTCATGGATATTGTCAACATAGAGTAATATAATAAGTGCAATAAGCAAGTATGTAGGAATCAATGCACAGTTCACACAAGTGTTTGCTTCTTGAGGTGGAGAGAAATAGGTGAACTGACTCAACATTGAAAGTAAAAGAATGGTCCTAGATAGAGGAAAAGCATCGATTGCTATATTTGTGCTAGAGCTTTGATTTTGAAAACATGAAACAATTTTGTCAATGGTAGTAATAAAGCATATGCATCATGTAAATTATATCTTATAAGTTGCAAGCCTCATGCATAGTGTACTAATAGTGCCCGCACCTTGTCCTAATTAGCTTGGACTACCTGGATTATCACCGCAATACATATGCTTTAACCAAGTATCACAAAGGGGTACCTCTATGCCGCCTGTACAAAGGTCTAAGGAGAAAGCTCGCATTTGGATTTCTCGCTTTTGATTATTCTCAACTTAGACATCCATACCGGGACAATATAGACAACAGATAATGGACTCCTCTTTTAATGCTTTAAGCATTCAACAATAATTAATTCTTTTCTCATTAGAGATTTGAGGATGTTTGTCCAAAACTGAAACTTCCACCATGGATCATGGCTTTAGTTAGCGGCCCAATGTTCTTCTCTAACAATATGCATGCTCAAACCATTCAACTCAGTGTAGATCGCCCTTACTTCAGACAAGACGAACATGCATAGCAACTCACATGAAATCCAACAATGAATAGTTGATGGCGTCCCCAGTAAACATGGTTATCGCACAACAAGCAACTTAATAAGAGATAAAGTGCATAATTACATATTCAATACCACAATAGTTTTTAAGCTATTTGTCCCATGAGCTATATATTGCAAAGGTGAATGATGGAATTTTAAAGGTAGCACTCAAGCAATTTACTTTGGAATGGCGGAAAATACCATGTAGTAGGTAGGTATGGTGGACACAAATGGCATAGTGGTTGGCTCAAGTATTTTGGATGCATGAGAAGTATTCCCTCTCGATACAAGGTTTAGGCTAGCAAGGCTTATTTGAAACAAACACAAGGATGAACGGTGCAGCAAAACTCACATAAAAGACATATTGTAAACATTATAAGACTCTACACCGTCTTCCTTGTTGTTCAAACTCAATACTAGAAATTATCTAGACCTTAGAGAAACCAAATATGCAAACCAAATTTTAGCATGCTCTATGTATTTCTTCATTAATGGGTGCAAAGCATATGATGCAAGAGCTTAATCATGAGCACAACAATTGCCAAGTATCACATTACCCAAGACATTTATAGCAATTACTACATGTATCATTTTCCAATTCCAACCATATAACAATTTAACGAAGGAGAAACTTCGCCATGAATACTATGAGTAGAAACCAAGGACATACTTGTCCATATGCTACAGCGGAGCGTGTCTCTCTCCCATAAAGTGAATGCTAGGATCCATTTTATTCAAACAAAACAAAAATAAAAACAAACCGACGCTCCAAGAAAAAGCACATAAGATGTGATGGAATAAAAATATAGTTTCAGGGGAGGAACCTGATAATGTTGTCGATGAAGAAGGGATGCCTTGGGCATCCCCAAGCTTAGACGCTTGAGTCTTCTTGATATATGCAGGGGTGAACCACCGGGGCATCCCCAAGCTTAGAGCTTTCACTCTCCTTGATCATTTTGCATCATACTCCTCTCTTGATCCTTGAAAACTTCCTCCACACCAAACTCGAAACAACTCATTAGAGGGTTAGTGCACAATATAAATTATCATATTCAGAGGTGACACAATCATTCTTAACACTTCTGGACATTGCATAATGCTACTGGACATTAATGGATCAAAGAAATTCATCCAACATAGCAAAAGAGGCAATGCGAAATAAAAGGCAGAATCTGTCAAAACAGAACAGTTCGTATTGACGAATTTTAAAATGGCACCAGACTTGCTCAAATGAAAATGCTCAAATTGAATGAAAGTTGCGTACATATCTGAGGATCATGCACGTAAATTGGCTTAATTTTCTGAGCTACCTACAGGGAGGTGGACCCAGATTCGTGACAGCAAAGAAATCTGGAACTGCGCAGTAATCCAAATCTAGTACTTACTTTTCTATCAACGGCTTAACTTGGCACAACAAAACACAAAACTAAGATAAAGAGAGGTTGCTACAGTAGTAAACAACTTCCAAGACACAAAATAAAAACAAAGTACTGTAGGTAAAAACATGGGTTGTCTCCCATAAGCGCTTTTCTTTAACGCCTTTCAGCTAGGCGCAGAAAGTGTGTATCAAGTATTATCAAAGGATGATGCATCGTTATTATGAGCTCCCCCATCCGCAGTGGTATTAAGGGCTTTGTCAATTTTAGGCCTATAATAATACTTCTTCGGTTTAGGCACTTTAGAGACATACATAAACTTTTGGTCCTTACCCACATAAGCTTTCTCCTTATATTTAAGAGAAGAAAATGTTGAACCCAAGGTTCCCATAGCCTTTTCAAGTTCATCAATCCTATCGATTTGATCATCATGGACAACACAAGTTCCTAGGACACTAATTCTTTCATCAATTCCTCCTAAGGATTTATCAAATTCATCAGTTTTATCAAGTAACATTTCCAATTTAGCTTCAATACTTGGAAAATTTTTCTCTATGGTTTCCAATTTTTTCATAACATCTTCAAAAGAGATTTCAGTTTTAACTTTATCAACAGGGGGTATTCCAAATAAACTCTCAATAATGCAACTAGCTTCTAATGCAGGAGTACTTAAGAAGTCACCTTTTGCGAGACTATCAAGAACATATCTATTCCAGCTAGAGATACCAACATAAAAATTCCTGAGTAAAATAATGGTGGAGTGTTTCTTAGTGCATCTATTATGGGCATCACTAATTCTATACCAAGCATCTCTCAAACATTCTCCCCCTCGTTGCTTAAACGTACGAATTTCAACCTCGGGATTACTCATTTTAGTAGTAGTAAATAAAGCAAACTAGATAAAGTAAATGCAAGTAACTAATTTTTTTTTGTGTTTTTGATATAGCAAACAAGATAGCAAATAAAGTAAAACTAGCAACTAATTTTTTTGTATTTTGATTTAGTGCAGCAAACAAAGTAGTAAATAAAACTAAGCAAGACAAAAACAAAGTAAAGAGATTGAGAAGTGGAGACTCCCCTTGCAGCGTGTCTTGATCTCCCCGGCAACGGCGCCAGAAATTTAGCTTGATGACGCGTAAAGCACACGCTCGTTGGGAACCCCAAGTGGAAGGTGTGATGCATACAGCAGCAAGTTTCCCTCAGTAAGAAACCAAGGTTTATCGAACCAGGAGTCAAGAAGCACGTTGAAGGTTGATGGCGGCGAGATGTAGTGCGGCGCAACACCAGGGATTCGGCGCCAACGTGGAACTGCACAACACAACCAAAGTACTTTATCCCAACGAAACAGTGAGGTTGTCAATCTCACCGGCTTGCTGTAACAAAGGATTAACCGTATTGTGTGGAAGATGATTG
Organism: Lolium multiflorum; assembly: GCA_030979885.1. Lineage (NCBI taxonomy): Eukaryota > Viridiplantae > Streptophyta > Magnoliopsida > Poales > Poaceae > Lolium > Lolium multiflorum. The sequence goes on from CM061750.1 coordinate 220,609,029, forward strand.
TTTGCGAGAAACAGTAAAACAATATTGCATGGATTGTATTTCAGTAAAGAGAATTGGACCGGGGTCCACAGTTCACTAGAGGTGTCTCTCCCATAAGACAAACAGCATGTTGGGTGAACAAATTACAGTTGGGCAATTGACAAATAAAGAGAGCATGACCATGCACATACATATCATGATGAGTATAGTGAGATTTAATTGGGCATTACGACAAAGTACATAGACCGCCATCCAACTGCATCTATGCCTAAAAAGTCCACCTTCAGGTTATCATCCGAACCCCTCCGGTATTAAGTTGCTAACAACAGACAATTGCATTAAGTATTGCGCGTAATGTAACTAGTGACTACATCCTTGAATATAGCACTAATGTTTTATCCCTAGTGGCAACAGCACATCCATAACCTTAGAGGTTCTTGTCACCCCTCCAGATTCACGGAGACATGAACCCACTATCGAGCATAAATACTCCCTCTTGGAGTTACTAGCATCAACTTGGCCAGAGCATCTACTAATAACGGAGAGCATGCAAGATCATAAACAACACATAGATATAACTTTGATAATCAACATAACAAGTATTCTCTATTCATCGGATCCCAACAAACGCAACATATAGAATTACAGATAGATGATCTTGATCATGTTAGGCAGCTCACAAGATCCGACAATGATAGCACAATGGGGAGAAGACAACCATCTAGCTACTGCAATGGACCCATAGTCCAGGGGTAGACTACTCACACATCACACCGGAGGCGACCATGGCGGCGTAGAGTCCTCCGGAGATGATTCCCCTCTCCGGCAGTGCCGGAGGCGATCTCTGGATCCCCGAGATGGGATCGGCGTTGGCGGCGTCTCTGGAAGGTTTTCCGTATCGTGGCTCTCGGTACGGGGGTTTCGTCACGGAGGCTTTAAGTAGGCGGAAGGGCAAGTCGGGAGGGGGCACGGGGGCCCACACCACAGGGCCGCGGCCAAGGGGGGGGGCCGCGCCCTAGGGTTTGGGCACCTGTGGCCCCACTTCGTTCGTCTTCGGACTTGGAAGCTTCGTGGAAAAATAGGCCCCTGGGCTTTGATTTCGTCCAATTCCGAGAATATTTCCTTACTAGGATTTCTGAAACCAAAAACAAAACAGAAGCTGGCACTTCGGCATCTTGTTAATAGGTTAGTTCAAAATGCACGAATATGACATAAAGTGTGCACAAAACATGTAGATAACATCAATAATGTGGCATGGAACATAAGAAATTATCGATACGTCGGAGACGTATCAAAGGGCCATTCTTCTAATTTTATGTTGAGTCAGTTTACCCATTTCCTTCCATCTTAGAAGCAAACACTTGTGTGAACTGTGCATTGATTCTTACATACTTGCTTATTTGCATTCATCATATTACTTTGTGTTGACAATTATCCATGAGATAAACATATTGAAGTTGAAAGCAACTGCTGAAACTTATATCTTCCTTTGTGTTGCTTCAAAACTTTCTACTAAGAATCTATTGCTTTATGAGTTAACTCTTATGCAAGACTTATTGATGCTTGTCTTGAAAGTACTATTCATGAAAAGTCTTTGCTATATGATTCAGTTGTTTAACCATTATCTTTACCATTGCTTCGAATCACTTCATTCATTACATATGCTTACAATAGTATTGATCAAGATTATGATAGCATGTCACTTCAGAAATTATCTTTGTTATCGTTTACCTACTAGGGGAAGGAACTAAGCTTGGGGATGCTTGATACGTCTCAAACGTATCTATAATTTCTTATGTTCCATGCTACTTTTATGATGATACTCACATGTTTTATACACACTTTATGTCATATTTATGCATTTTCCGGCACTAACCTATTGACAAGATGCCGAAGAGCCAGTTGCTGTTTTCTGCTGTTTTTACTACAAAGGAAATATTCTCGGAATTGGACGAAATCAACGCCCAAGGGCTTATTTTTCCACGAAGCTTCCAGAATACCGAAGGAGATACGAAGTGGGGCGACGAGGCGCCGCCACACTAGGGCCGCGTGTGGGGGCCGCGCCGCCATAGCGTGTGGGGCCCCTGTCAGCCCCCCTTCTCTGCCCTTCCGCCTATAAAAAGTCTTCGTCGCGAATACCCCAGTACCGAGAGCCACGATACGGAAAACCTTCCGAGACGCCGCCAATCCCATCTCGGGGGATTCAGGGATCGCCTCCGGCACCCTGCCGGAGAGGGAATCATCTCCCGGAGGACTCTTCATCGCCATGATCGCCTCCGGATTGATGTGTGAGTAGTTCACCCCTGGACTATGGGTCCATAGCAGTAGCTAGATGGTCGTCTTCTCCTCATGTGCTATCATTGTTGGATCTTGTGAGCTGCCTAACATGATCAAGATCATCTATTTGTAATGCTACATGTTGCGTTTGTTGGGATCCGATGAATATGGAATACTATGTTATGTTGATTATCAATCTATCATATATGTGTTGTTTATGATCTTGCATGCTCTCCGTTGCTAGTAGAGGCTCTAGCCAAGTTGATACTTGTAACTCCAAGAGGGAGTATTTATGCTCGATAGTGGGTTCATGCCTCCATTAAATCTGGGACAGTGACAGAAAGTTCTAAGGTTGTGGATGTGATGTTGCCACTAGGGATAAAACATCAATGCTATGTCTAAGGATATTTGTGTTGATTACATTACGCACCATACTTAATGCAATTGTTTGTTGTTTGCAACTTAATACTGGAAGGGGTGCGGACGCTAACCCGAAGGTAGACTTTATAGGCATAGATGCATGCTGGATAGCGGTCTATGTACTTTGTCGTAATGCCCAATTGAATTTCACACTACTCATCATGATATGTATGTGCATTGTTATGCCCTCTTTATTTGTCAATTGCCCAACTGTAATTTGTTCACCCAACATGCTTTATCTTATTGGAGGGACACCACTAGTGAACTGTGGACCTCGGTCCATTCTTTACATCGAATACAATCTCACCAAACATTGTTCTTACTTGCAAACATCATCTTCCACACTATACATCTAATCCTTTGTTACAGCAAGCCGGTGAGATTGACAACCTCACTGTTAAGTTGGGGCAAAGTATTTGGATTGTGTTGCGCAGGTTCACGTTGGCGCCGGAATCCCTGGTGTTCCGCCGCACACTCCGCCACCAACGACCTTCACGTGCTTCTTGACTCCTCTGTTCGATAACCTTGGTTTCTTGCTGGGGCTTACTACGCATACCTTCCTCTTGGGGTTCCCAACGGACGTGTGCTTTACCGTCACAAGCAACCTCCAAAGCTTTTTTTTGGCCTCACATTCTTGTTTCTTAGCCCTCATCACTTGTGCTTGTGTTCTTTGCAGATTCTTGAGCATAACAACTTCGTTCTTCAAGTCCTTCCACTCCTCTTGCGTCTGAACAAACTAGCGCGACTCAGCTTAATATTTCACGCAACAATCACAAAAAGCTAAACCCGAACACAAAAAAATCTTCCCCTCTATGCATGCACAGTACAATCTGGCAGTTTCACCAATCCAAAGCTCGGTCTATGAAGGATCTACCGCGATTGGAGATTAGAGTAACAGATCTAAGCAAATCGCGAACACGGTGAACCACACGGGCAAAATTTGTTGGGCCGATGCGAGCTAATCCATCCAATCTACCAAAGGCCCCCGTAGTGTGGACGTTTTGGAAGGGGCAGCACACATGTGGGGCGGTTTGCGGTGATGCTGAATGGCTCTCCAGTTTTGAAATTTGAAGTTGAAAACAGTTCAAGGAAAAGTGTGGGGAGGAGATTAGGATGGGACTGGTGACGTAGTAGGCCTGACGAACTAAGACACAGTCTGCACAGTACACTGTACACAGCACCAGCTACTCTCTCTACGCGACCAGTCTACCACGGGGAAGGCAAAATGGGCAATTCAAACCTCTCGCTTTTTGCACAAAGAGCTGATGCACCCGCCGCAGTCTCCTTATACGGAAATTTATCTTCCATGGATTAACCCCAGTGGACGTGTCTAACTGACATATGGGCCCTCTCGATGCTCAACCAGCAAGGACCACGATGGAACAGGACCACCACGCTTTCATCGTCCATTCCGCCACCCCTCGGTATCATTTGTGCTGTGCACACCCAGTACGTCCACAAGAACACAGAGCTGTAAAACCCCCTCTCCCCCTCTCGGCGCCGCCCACCAACTCCGGCGCTCGCCGCCATGTCGCTCCGCCGGCTCCTATCCTTCTCCACCTTTTCCTCCGGCCACCTCCGCCGCTCACTCTCCACGGCCGCCTCGGATTCTCCAGCTGGGGGCCTGTCGTGGTACATGCTCGAGAAGGTCACCATGGCCATGGGGTCGGCGGCGACCCCGTCCGTGCGCTTCGCCGACCCTCCGCGCGTCTCCGAGCTGTACATGCCCGAGAACCTCTTCGATCCCGGCGCCATCCCGGTACCTGGCCGCCAAAGCGACACCATGCGGATGCTCTCCGGCCAGGCCGGCTCCGCCAGCCAGGACGGCCTCCTCCTCCTCAACTACAACGACATCCGCATCACGGCTCCCATCGTTGCCACGGAGCACCGCGGCAACCTGTCGAGGGGCATCCGGAAACCTACCGGCGGCCGCCCTGACCCCGCCGAGGTCCCCGACATGGCGCACTTCGTCTTCAACCCTTTCACCCGCGAGTTATCGCCCCGTCTCCCGGAGATCCAAGGCCCGGTCAAGATCAGCGACGGCTTCGAAGTGGGCCTCCTCACCCAAGCCGATGCCGGGCGCGGGCCGCCGGACAGGTACGCCGTGGCCAAGCTAGAGGGCGACGTGATGCTCCGGTTTCTCTCGGAAACAGGGGAGTGGGAAACCGTGCAGGGCTCTCCGTGCCAGCTCCCGGCTGCGGGGCGGCGGTTCTCGCCGTGCCAGGAGGTGGTGGCCTTCGGCGGCCGGCTGTGGTGGGTGGACGTGACCTGGGGCGCCGTCTGCGCCGACCCGCTCAGCGACCGCCCGGAGCCGCACTTCGTCGAGCTGCCCAGCGGCAGCGTGCTGCCTGCAGACGCGTGCGAGCAAGCCATCCGCAGCTCAATCTTTCTGACTGAAGCTAACGGCATGAGCAAGATGTACATGCGGCTGCCCAACATGTGCCGCCGCGTGGGGGTCAGCGGGGGCTGCCTGCGCTACGTTGAGGTGTCTCAGACGGCGCCGTTCATCCTCAGCTCCTTCGTGCTCCACGCCAGCCACAGCGGCTGGACGCTGGAGAACAGGGTGGCGCTCAGCCGGCTCTGGGCGGACGGAGCCCACCCGTGGCTTCCCTTGGAAGGGGCCAACAGGCCGCAGATTGGCGCGCTTCACCCGTATGAAGCCAACGTCGTGCACCTCATTGTCGGCAAGCACATCCTCGCCGTCGACATGGAAAAGGGGGAGGTCACTCAGCATGTTCCCTATAGAGGCCACCACCAGGCCAGCATTTTACCATGTCCTGTTCCATCTTGGCTTCCAACAGCTCGTATCCCTTCCATAGGTAAGTCAATCAGTTGCTCCTTTATTTGCTACCTGGGATTTGTTCATCATCATATAATCAGTACTAAGCCAACGTGCGATTAGTTAGTACTCTACTAGTTTTAATAACAGTATTCCTTGTCTAGATGAACGATAATGTCTGAAATTATTTCCCTTCCTCTGTTCGGCAGGAATTACTAGGATTTAGAACGGAAAAAAAAAGTAGGTTTGATGGGAGAAAATGACAGTGTGATCTCTTAGTAATCAGAAATGTTGATGCATTGATCATATTATGCTAAAATGTCGTAATACAAGTAAGGATGTATCAATGTTATCTAAAGCACAGTTCTAGTCTAACTAGTGATTCCCTTTCTCTTGTTGGGGTGCATGTATTTCGATCTTTAGCTCCCAATTCCAAACCATCTCCTTTTCCCCACGAGTCAACTAAGCTTACAGGGTAAAATGCTTGGACTAGACAGGTTACTAAACATTACTTTGGTGTGAGTATTATAGAAATGGTAAGACTGAAATAGTTGAGAAACAAGTGTGTGGCTCAGTGGTAGAGAGTTGTTAGGAGTATAACAGTAACATATTTCCTTAGTATAGAACAAAGTTTGATAGCCCAATTTTGTTACATCATTTCAGCTAATACCATGTTAGGATTATATATCTCATGTGTGTGCATACATGCTATGTATACATGCAGATAGGCCAGCATATTTCAGCTCACTTATTATGCGGAGTGTACCACCTATACATTAGCATTACTAAATTTTGTGCATTATTATGTGGATGTTGTTTAAACTCTTGGACTTAATCAAAGGAACTTCTTTTCAGGCAAGAAGGACGTCTCCAAAAAGACTACATTGGCAGATGTTCTAGTCCGTTCAGACTGATGCCCAAAGAACTGAGGTATCAAGTTACAAGACAATGTCTGTTGGCTAATGCTTCTTTATTGACCAAATCTTACTAGAAGTCATACGTTTAGATGTTTAGAATGATATATTCTTCTTACATATATCTCTGACCCAACCTATGCAGCTTATGACTAGCAAAAATACTTGGTACACATATTTTGCAAGTGACTAGTATGTATTGTCCAATATATCGGCATCCCATTAGCTTATCATTGGTTTGTTTCAAGTTGGATTTTTAATGGAACACACATGATTTTTTGGACTCAGAATAGTTACTGAATTTTATTACAGTATTGATGCCAGAAGCTGTCATTTGGTAAACAAAACAAGAATTATGCATTACTGTCGTATAGCAAACAATATCTGTTAACGGTGCTGCTGGAAGTGATTGACTAGTGCTAGTTTTTGTTAACTAGCAGACATGATTAAGTGCAAAACTCCAAATTAGGCAAGACATCATTTAATGTATAAGATCCTGTTGTATGGTTCGCATTGTCATTATTATGATATTTTGTCTTACTAAATGTAGCCATTGGTCAAGCCTGAAATTCAAGCACGCTGTTGTTAACAAGTGATCACCATGTCATACTATGTTCCAATCAAGACATGGATAGATAATGAACATGTTCCCATGTGCCAAATACTACTATATTATCATTACTGATGAAAGAAAGTAATATTATGTTAGTTTTGTTGTTTACTCATTTGTTTTGTATTTTTATGCATCACTTTTATTAATCCATTTCATTCTTTGCATTTGTTCATTTGAAACATCACTAAATTTTCTTATTTTCACCAATCTCTCTTATTTCATTTTTCAGGTATCTTCAAACTGACAAATGGGGGTGCTCTAGTGATTTAAGAAGCTGATGATGGTAATCTGCTGAAGTCTCTTTTTGCTAAAAAAAAGTCTTGAGGAGTTTAGGTGTTTCAAGAATTTGGTAACATTTTGGGGACACTTGAGAAGCTTCGTTGTTGTAGCTTGCTGATGAACTATCTAGCTTTGGAGAAGATGTTGTGAGTTGTTCGGTTTCGAGTTCAAAGCTCAGACATTCCAGTAGATTTGCTCAACTAGTTAAGCATGTACTGACCATCACCAAATTCTACGTTCGTTTCCAAAGACATTGTGCTCAGCTTTTTCATACGAAAAGTTCAATGGAACCGCATGTTTGATTCTATTATGTTAAATATCATGCACCATCATCTACGATATGAGACATTTGTGATGTATTGATGAATTTCTTTTCAGTTTAATGGTATTCACTGTTACTATGAAAGGATTGGAGAAGGGAAAGAATAACCATGCTTAGCTATATTAAGATGAGACACTCGACTCTTTGTAGTAAGTCACACGGGATTAACTTTTATCTACAAATTTAGTATCAACAAACATTGCACGCCAATGCAGTTAGTGTACTACCAAGTATATATTCGATTTTACTCTTAGCCTTTTTCCTTAGCATGTATTAGTGAATTAGCGAGTAGTGATCAAGGTGAGCACGGAAATCCTGAGTTTTGTGTTGTCTGGGACGGTGATGGCTGACAATCTGACATTCAGTCATCGCCACATAATTTCTGAAGTTACCCTGCTTAACGCTGCGTTTTGGAGCCTCGCTTGTGGCGAGATAATCTTGGTCTTACAGTTATCTCCCGGGAGAGATTTCTGAAACTTCTGCTAGTTCTCCAGTACAGAGCTCTAGTCAGAGGCAGTCTGATCTTTTCCGTCCTCAGAGCATCCCCACTCGTCTCCCCGACGAGGCCCCCGAGCGACGATTTTTCCATCCGGACAGCGTAATTTGGCCCAGTCGTCCCCCCGGTTCCTCGATTTCGTCCGGATTCGGGCCTAAATCCATCCGGCGAACCCACGCCAACCCCGGTCCCCCGGGGTTCTATCGGGGAGTCCGGACGAGTGAAAAGCGGGGAAGGGCCCGATCTGTCGGCGACTCGACACACGAACCCTACCGCCACCTCGCTAAAAATCTCCCCCACCCCTCGTATCTCTCTCGCCGCCGGTACCACCCCGCATGCTTGTTTCCCAGATTCCGCCGTCCCTCCTTCCCCACCTGCCCAGATTCCGCCGTCCCTCCTTCCTCAGATCCTCGGTTTCTTATCAAGCATGTACGCCGGGGTGGCAACTGGTCGACGTGGTGGGTCGGCACCAGGTCGCCGGAAGTGCAAGCCGAGACAGCGAATGGAGGGCTACTACATGTTGTACGCCGACTACTTCGCCGACAATCCATTGCACGGTGAGACTGTTTTCAGGCGTCGTTTCAGGATGAGCAGAAAGCTATTTCCGCAAATTGTGTATGCCATCCAAGACTTTGACCCCTACTTCAAATGCAAGGCAGATTGCATTGGCTTGGTTAGATTTTCGTCACTGCAGAAGTGCACAGTGGCTATGAGGATGCTGGCGTATGGAGCTCCCGGTGATGGTGCGGATGACTATCTTCGGATGGCGGAGTCCACCGCCCTTGATTGTTTCTACCGGTTCTGCAGGGCCGTCATAGCAGTGTTCGGGGACTTTTACTTGAGATCACCCACTGTCGAAGACACTCAGAGGATCCTTGCAACAAATGAAGCTAGGGGTTTTCCAGGGATGCTTGGAAGCATTGACTGCATGCATCGGCAATGGAAGAACTGTCCGTTTGCGTGGCAGGGAATGTACAAGGGTCACAAAAAAGGCTGCACTGTGATACTTGAAGCAGTGGCTACCCATGATCTCTGGATTTGGCACTCTTTCTTTGGTATGCCTGGATCCAACAATGACATCAACGTCCTAAACTGCTCCCCGATCTTTTCCAAACTTGTTGAGGGTCATGCTCCCCCGGTGAACTATGTGATCAATGGTCGGCACTACAACAAAGAATACTACCTTGCAGACGGTATCTATCCAAAGTGGGCAACATTTGTGAAGACTATCTCGAAACCTAGCACCCCCAAACTTTGCGAGATTGTCAAGAAATAAGAAGCTTGCCGAAAAGACGTCGAGCGTGCATTTGGTGTCCTCCAGCAGAGATTTGTCGTCCGGTTCCCGCTATGACTTGGTCCAAAGATCAGATGTGGGAGGTGATGAACTGTTGTGTGTGCTTACACAATATGATTATTGAAAATGAGCGAAAACATCCGGTTCCTCTGGCTGAGCAAGAAGCACCATATGAGAGAGAGGGTCCTCTTGCACAGCCTAATCACCAGGTGCCGATATCATGGGCCGCCTTCATTGCTATGCGCCAGGAAATTCGAGACTCTACAATGCATCACCAGCTGCAAGATGATCTGGTGGAGCACATATGGACGATCCGAGGCAACGCCGACGCCGACGCCAACTAGTCTGTCTTAATTTGTTTCAAAACTTGTGAAATTGTGTGCTTCATTTGTTTCAGCACTTGTTAAACATTGTACTGATTTTCGCCGATTTTGTTTCAGCAATTTTCTGACTCTTGTTCGCCGAACTTGTTACATTTTATGTTGAATTTGTTTGAAATATGTCAAATGGGCGAGGTTGGGGGTTTCCTGCCGGGGGGACGGCTCGAACTTCGGCGCTCCCCAGGCCAAATTTTCGTCCAATCCGGACGAAAATTTCGCCGGATTTGGACGTGGGGAGCGCCAACGAGTGGAGATGCTCTCAGTGTTACGTCTCTAATCAAATATCCATTGCGCTAAACTCTGACAAATTTCAGCTAAACTGAGTAGTGTAGGTGTTTCTTTGAATAATTCTGCGAATGAAACTATTGTGAGGTGTGTGAGGCCAACTTAGATGAGGCGGTGTTTGGTTCAGTTTATGACCTAAAAAGCATCAAACCAGAAATCTAAGTCCACTTTCACAAATAAAATTTCTAAGCCTAATAAAAAGGAAAAAATTATCAAAATCTACAATTATTTTCAAATGAATGATATGTTTAAGAATAACAGAGGTCTTCATGAATTGACAAAACACTTACATATTGTTGATTGTGTGTGGGAAAATTGTTTGGATTTTGTCGCTGTTTCTAAAATAGGTAGACGGGATTATTCACCAAGTCTCCTTTCTGGTCATTGACTTTACATGGTATGGACACACAGTCTCCCGTAACCGACATACAAAAAGTTAGACCAAGTACTTATGGACTCAGACTATGAATCTAAATTCCCTCAAGTCACGGTACGGGCCTCCCACGCATTGAGGTTTCGTTGGACCATGCTTCACTCCTTTTATATACCGGGATGCATAGGCCATCGTGCATACACCAGTTTAAATTCGAACCGGGATGAATGCACTGTGATGGCTTTTCTGATACGGTTAAAAAGATTTGGTTGAAACCCGTCACTCGTCAAAACCCCATCCAAAGGTGAAATAATAAATTACTTGCTATGTGTAGATACCTTGGTGGATGGGTAAGACATACAACATGGTTGCTCAAAGATGAGAAACTCCGGTTATCACCAATTATTTTTTTGAAGAGCATGAACGTAGGAGAATCTCCTACAGTGTAGATTTTCTTTTATATATTAACAAAATGGAATGACCCAAGTACAAACTAAATAGAGAGATCAACTGGGGGGGGGGGAATGTACAATAATCTTATCATCAACTATTGATGATATTGAAGCGATTAAGACCGCTAACAATACAAGCGGAATTTTAAATGTTCAGATAAAAAAATTTACATTCAAAAATATTAAAATCTGAAAATATTAAAATTACAAAAAAAGTTCAGATTACAAAAAAATCATAGTTGAAAAATGTTCAAATTTGAAAGAAAAAACTTTAAAAAGTTCATATTTAAAAATGTTCAGATTTGAGCAAAAAAATCGAATTTAAAAATATTCAAATTAAAAAAATCATGTTGTAAAAATGTTCAGATATTGAACCGGAAAACCCAACTGAAAAACCAGAAAACCCATGAAACCGGAACACCCAATAAACCGACTGTAAGCAGAAAAACCTGAGAAACCTTGCCCCGAAATGTTCTAGAATGTTCCCACAATCGGAAATAAAACGAATCTATAGGATCCTATTGGGCCGACCTGTTAAGAAACCTTAGCGATGGAGGAGGTATGCGTCATGCCAATCGGGTTCACGTGAACCGTGAAATAGGAATCACCCGTTATTGGGAGCTGGGTGAGGTGGGCGGTAGCCCGCGCGGTGGTGCCAGCCATGGCCTGGTGGTAGTACCGGCCCAGCTCGGGTGGTACTACCGGCCTGCATAGGGTAGCCCAACTGGCCCTTTTTTCTTTAAAAACCAAACAAAGGCAATACTAAAAGCATATAACTTGAGATAGGAAAATCTAAATGAGACAAAACCAATTTCGTTAGAAAGATGACGACAGGAGCTACCCCACAAGTGCGGGATGATTTTCTAAAAATTTTAGAGTGAAACCTCTCAATACGGGAAACCGGGAAAAACACCGAACTCGAAAACTCAACAAGTGATACAAGCCAAATCCGTTTTCAATGAACTAGAGCTTGTCATGGAAATAATCACAAGCTCTAAAACACCACATGGACATGATCCAAATAACAACCAAGAAAGATGATGCAAAGATGCAAATGTTTGACCGCACTCCAAATGATACGATCGAGTTACTCATTCGAGAGCCTCTTGATAGAACGACGTCTAGCCTATAAATCGGTCTCCCAACTAAACCACGAGACCGGTACTACAGAAACCCTATCAAGAGCAAACCTTAACCTTGCACATTCCACTTGAGCTCGATAATGACGATCTTGAACACAACAAGATGTAACGTCTTTCTTTCTTGATTGTGCTTGCTTGATGAAGTCTTGCTGATTGCTTCCCATAATCCATTATGGGAGAGCTTCTTCTTTGGTGCATCTTCACATATCCACGAACACATATGAATGGCAAGTTTCAAGCATATGATCTCTCCGAGTTGGCTTATCTTCAACTTGCACTTTATTTCTTCTTATTGCAACCTTGAAGCCAACATATGGTTCAAACATTTCCTATGAACAACTCTACAAATATAACTCAATGCAAATATTAGTCTACAGGGATTGTCACTAATTACCAAAACCACACATGGGGGCTCTATGATCTTTCAATCTCCCCAATTTTGATAATTGATGACAATCTCTTTGAGAGGGTTTATATATGGAATTTAAATAGCAAACAAGTTGAGTACCTAGAGCAAACCCCCCATAAAATATGCACGTGTGAATGAACTTGAATTTCATTGCATATATTGGTAATCAAAGTCTAGTGGAGTTTCCTCTAAATATTGAACCATGTAAAGCAATAAGATGCAAAGCATGAAAGGCAAATGCTTAAGCACAAATCAAGGACATAAACCAAATTCGCTTAAACCCTCCAAACTTCTCCCCTATTGGCACCAATATAATTGCCGAAATGGGTGAAGAAATTTAGAAGGCCAATATAGTGAGAGTTCCCTCCGTAAGTTGTGCATTTATCATAATGTGAGTGAAATCAAATGCACATATCCAATAATGAATATCCAGAGGGAATCAAACTATTACGAGGATCAAAGATTACGAAAAGATAAAAAGTCAAGAAGGCTCAACAAATGAAGCACGCAATCAAATGAACCCAAGAAAATACCAAATTAAGGGTAGATATTATGATAAGATCAAGAAGAGTGGTTTGAATAATATGAGGAAGCTCCCCAAGGTTTGAGCTCAAAATAGACAATTTGCATTGGAGTATCAAGAGCACAAACATGAAATCATCACTCTCACAACATCATTCAAAACAAAAGATACCAAGTGAAATAAACTCTTATGATTACCGCAAAAATGTAATTTAAATAAAATGAGGAAGCTCCCCAAGGTACATACATAAATTAGATTGGACTATTTCCAATCAAGATCCTTTTGCCAATGAGATAGTGAAAAGAAAAATACCGGCACATTAAATGGAGTGTTGTTTGCCATTCAAAGGATCAATGAGCGCTAGGTGTTCATGACCTTGAGGTTAAGAACATAGCCCTCCTAGGTAAATGGTTGTCTAAGCTACTAACCGAAGATGGGGTTTGGCAAACCATTCTTGGGAGAAACTATGTTGGCTCATGTGCGTTATCCCAAGTATATTGGAAACCTGGTGATTCACTTTTTTGGGTTGGAGTTGTGTTGACAAAGAAGTTCTTCTTCCCATATGACTTTTTCTCTATTAAGGACGGATATGAGATAATATTCTAGGAGGATAAACGGTTGGATAATACCACTCTTTGGGAATAGTATCCAGCTTTATACAATATTGTGCATCACAAGGTTGGTACTTTAGCTAAGGTGATGAAATCTTTCCCACCGAATGTGGCGTCGAGGCGAAACCTTGTTGGACCCTGACTTGCATCTTGGCATGCCTTGCTTTAGCGCACGACTTCTGTTCAATTGACGCAAGGGTCTGATGAGTATCGATGGAATCTTAGGGAGACCATGGTATTCTATGTCAATTCCATGTATAAAACCTTGATCGAGCTGAGTGTGCCGGTAGTTAATAATAAAATGATCTGGAATATGAAGATATTGAGGACTAAGGTCTTTTCCTAGTAATTTCTGTGGAATGCTGATGCGCGTGGTTGACGTATTGTCTTTTCGTTCGACACGCGTCCGTTGGGAACCCCAAGAGGAAGGTGTGATGCACACAGCGGGAAGTTTCCCTCGGTAAGAACCAAGGTTTATCGAACCAGTAGGAGTCAAGAAGCACGTTGAAGGTTGATGGCGGCGAGATGTAGTGCGGCGCAATGATGTCTACGCCCTCTCCTTTTCCTGTAGACAGTGTTGGGCCTCCAAGAGCAGAGGTTTGTAGAACAGCAGCAAGTTTTCCCTTAAGTGGATCACCCAAGGTTTATCGAACTCAGGAAGGAAGAGGTCAAAGATATCCCTCTCATGCAACCCTGCAACCACAAAGCAAGAAGTCTCTTGTGTCCCCAACACACCTAATAGATGTACTAGTTCGGCGAAGAGATAGTGAAATACAGGTGGTATGAATATATATGAGCGTGCAACGGCACCAGAAAAGTGCTTTGCCCAGGAAAGTAAACAAGCGATAAGCAGTAGTAACGCAGTAAAACAGTAAACAAGCAGCGATAGCAGTATTTAGGAACAAGGCCTAGGGATCGGACTTTCACTAGTGGACACTCTCAACATTGATCACATAACAGAATAGATAAATGCATACTCTACACTCTTGTTGGATGATGAACACATTGCGTAGGATTACACGAATCCTCAATGCCGGAGTTAACAAGCTCCACAATTCAATGTTCATATTTAAATAACCTTAGAGTGCATGAAAGATCAATAAGACTAAACCAAGTACTAACATAGTATGCACACTGTCACCTTCACACTATGTAGGAGGAATAGATCACATTAATACCATCATAGCAATAGTTAACTTCATAATCTACAAGAGATCATAATCATAGCATACGCCAAGTACTAACACGGATGCACACACCGTCACCATTACACCGTGCAGGAGGAATAAAACTACTTTAATAACATCACTAGAGTAGCACATAGATGAATTGTGATACAAAACACATTGCAATCATAAAGAGATATAAATAAGCACTTCACTATGCCATTCATAACAGTGAATAAGTATTCTGTGAAATATAGCCTAAGAGACCCACACGGTGCACACACTGTCACCTTTACACACGTGGGACAAGGAGTCTCCGGAGATCACATAAGTAAAATTCACTTGACTAGCATAACGACATCTAGATTACAAGCATCATCATATGAATCTCAATCATGTAAGGCAGCTCATGAGATTATTGTATTGAAGTACATAGGAGAGAGATGAACCACATAGCTACCGGTACAGCCCCGAGCCTCGATGGAGAACTACTCCCTCCTCATGGGAGACAGCAGCGTTGATGGAGATGGCGGTGGTGTCGATGTAGGAGCCTTCCGGGGGCACTTCCCCGTCCCGGCGGCGCGCCGGAACAGAGACTCCTGTCCCCCAGATCTTGGCTTCGCGATGGCGGCGGCTCTGGAAGGCTTTCTCTGGTTTCGTCGAACGTATCAGGGTTTCGCGACGGAGGCTTTAAATAGGCGGAAGGGCAAGGTCGGTGGACTTCTGGAGGGCCCACACTATAGGGGGCGCGGCCCCCTTGGCCGCGCCGGCCTACGGTTTGGTGGCCCTGTGCCCCCTCTCGGCGGTTCTCGTGTGTTCGGATGCTTCCGGGCAAAATAGGAACCGGGCGTTGATTTCGTCCGATTCCGAAATATTTCTTTACTAGGATTTCGAAACCAAAAACAGCAGAAACTGGCACTTCGGCATCTTGTTAATAGGTTAGTTCCGGAAAATGCACAAATATGACATAAAGTGTGCATAAAACATGTAGATATCATCAATCATGTGGCATGGAACATAAGAAATTATCGATACGTCGGAGGCGTATCAGCATCCCCAGTTTCTGCTCGTCCCGAGCAGGTAAACGATAAACAAAGATAATTTCTGGAGTGACATGCCATCATAAACTTGATCATATTGTAAACATATGTAATGAATGCAGCGATCAAAACAATGTATATGACATGAGTAAACAAGTGAATCATATAGCAAAGACTTTTCATGAATAGTACTTCAAGACAAGCATCAATAAGTCTTGCATAAGAGTTAACTCATAAAGCAATAAATCAAAGTAAAGGTATTGAAGCAACACAAAGGAAGATTAAGTTTCAGCGGTTGCTTTCAACTTGTAACATGTATATCTCATGGATATTGTCAACATAGAGTAATATAATAAGTGCAATATGCAAGTATGTAGGAATCAATGCACAGTTCACACAAGTGTTTGCTTCTTGAGGTGGAGAGAGATAGGTGAACTGACTCAACAATAAAAGTAAAAGAATGGTCCTTCAAAGAGGAAAGCATCGATTGCTATATTTGTGCTAGAGCTTTTGATTTTGAAAACAAGAAACAATTTTGTCAACGGTAGTAATAAAGCATATGTATCATGTAAATTATATCTTACAAGTTGCAAGCCTCATGCATAGTATACTAATAGTGCCCGCACCTTGTCCTAATTAGCTTGGACTACCGGGATTATCGCAATGCACATGTTTTAACCAAGTGTCACAAAGGGGTACCTCTATGCCGCCTGTACAAAGGTCTAAGGAGAAAGCTCGCATCGGATTTCTCGCTATTGATTATTCTCAACTTAGACATCCATACCGGGATAACATAGACAACAGATAATGGACTCCTCTTTTATGCATAAGCATGTAACAACAATTAATTTTCTCATTTGAGATTGAGGATATTGTCCAAAACTGAAACTTCCACCATGGATCATGGCTTTAGTTAGCTGCCCAATGTTCTTCTCTAACAATATGCATGCTCTAACCATAAGGTGGTAGATCTCCCTTACTTCAGACAAGACGAACATGCATAGCAACTCACATGATATTCAACAAAGAGTAGTTGATGGCGTCCCCAGAACATGGTTATCGCACAACAAGCAACTTAATAAGAGATAAAATGCATAAGTACATATTCAATACCACAATAGTTTTTAAGCTATTTGTCCCATGAGCTATATATTGTAAAGGTGGAGAATGGAAATTTAAAGGTAGCACTCAAGCAATTTACTTTGGAATGGCGGAGAAATACCATGTAGTAGGTAGGTATGGTGGACACAAATGGCATAGTGGTTGGCTCAAGTATTTTGGATGCATGAGAAGTATTCCCTCTCGATACAAGGTTTAGGCTAGCAAGGTCATTTGAAACAAACACAAGGATGAACCGGTGCAGCAAAACTCATATAAAAGACATATTGTAAACATTATAAGACTCTACACCGTCTTCCTTGTTGTTCAAACTCTTTACTAGAAATTATCTAGATCTTAGAGAAACCAAATATGCAAACCAAATTTTAGCATGCTCTATGTATTTCTTCATTAATAGGTGCAAAGTATATGATGCAAGAGCTTAAACATGAGCACAACAATTGCCAAGTATCACATTATCCAAGACATTTTACCAATTACTACATGTAGCATTTCCCGTTTCCAACCATATAACAAATTAACGAAGCAGTTTCAACCTTCGCCGTGAACATTAAAAGCTAAGAACACATGTGTTCATATGAACCAGCGGAGCGTGTCTCTCTCCCACACAATAATTTATTCAAACAAAAACAAAAACAAGAAACATACAGACGCTCCAAGTAAAGTACATAAGATGTGACCGAATAAAAATATAGTTTCAGGGGAGGAACCTGATAATGTTGTCGATGAAGAAGGATGCCTTGGGCATCCCCAAGCTTAGACGCTTGAGTCTTCTTGATATATGCAGGGGTGAACCACCGGGGCATCCCCAAGCTTAGAGCTTTCACTCTCCTTGATCTTAGTATATCATCCTCCTCTCTTGACCCTTGAAAACTTCCTTCACACCAAACTCGAAACAAACTCATTAGAGGGTTAGTGCATAATCAAAAATTCACATGTTCAGAGGTGACACAATCATTCTTAACACTTCTGGATATTGCTCAAAGCTACTGGAAGTCAATGGAACAAAGAAATCCATCCCACATAGCAAAATAAGCAATGCGAAATAAAATGCAGAATCTGTCAAAACAGAACAGTCCGTAAAGACGAATTTTATTGAGGCACCAGACTTGCTCAAATGAAAATGCTCAAATTGAATGAAAGTTGCGTACATATCTGAGGATCACTCACGTAAATTGGCATAATTTTCTGAGTTAGCTACAGAGAATTTTGCCCAGATTCGTGACAGCAAAGAAATCTGTTTCTGCGCAGTAATCCAAATCTAGTATGAACCTTACTATCAAAGACTTTACTTGGCACAACAAAACACAAAACTAGGATAAGGAGAGGTTGCTACAGTAGTAAACAACTTCCAAGACACAAATATAAAACAAAGTACTGTAGCAAAATAACACATGGGTTATCTCCCAAGAAGTTTTTTCTTTATAGCCATTAAGATGGGCTCAGCAGTTTTAATGATGCACTCGCAAGAAATAATATTTGAAGCAAAAGAGAGCATCAAAAGGCAAATTCAAAACACATTTAAGTCTAACATGCTTCCTATGCATAGGAATCTTGTAAATAAACAAGTTCATGAAGAGCAAAGTAACAAGCATAGGAAGATAAAACCAGTGTAACTTCAAAAATTTCAGCATATAGAGAGGTGTTTTAGTAACATGAAAATTTCTACAACCATATTTTCCTCTCTCATAATAATGTCAGTAGCATCATGAGCAAACTCAACAATATAACTATCAAATGAAACATTCTTATCATGAGTCTCATGCATAAAATTATTACTCTCCACATAAGCATAATCAATTTTATTAGTTGTAGTGGGTGCAAATTCAACAAAGTAGCTATCATTATTATTCTCATCATCAAATATAGGAGGCATATTGTATTCATAATCAAATTCATCCTCCATAACAAGTGGTAACAAAAGACTACTATCATTATAATCATCATAAATAGGAGGTAAAGAATCATCAAAGTAAATTTTCTCCTCAATGCTTGGGGGACTAAAAAGATCATGCTCATCAAAACCAGCTTCCCCAAGCTTAGAATTTTCCATATCATTAGCAACAATGGTGTTCAAAGTGTTCATACTAATATGTTCCATGGGTTTTTTAATTTTCGGATCAAACCATCCATGTCTTAAATCAGGAAATAGAATAAGAAGATCATTGTTGTCCATTATGCCTTACTAGTGTAAACAAGAAACAAAAAGATGCAATTGCAGGATCTAAAGGAAATAGCTTTGAGTACTTACAACGGCGAAAATAGCTTAGTAGCCGAGATCCGGAGTGTGAGTACCTTTTACCTTTCCTCCCCGGCAACGGCGCCAGAAAATAGCTTGATGTCTACGCCCCTCCTTTTCCGTAGACAGTGTTGGGCCTCCAAGAGCAGAGGTTTGTAGAACAGCAGCAAGTTTTCCCTTAAGTGGATCACCCAAGGTTTATCGAACTCAGGGAGGAAGAGGTCAAAGATATCCCTCTCATGCAACCCTGCAACCACAAAGCAAGAAGTCTCTTGTGTCCCCAACACACCTAATAGGTGTACTAGTTCGGCGAAGAGATAGTGAAATACAAGTGATATGAATATATATGCGCAGTGGCAACGGCACCAAGTGCTTTGCCCAGGGAAAACAAGCAAGCAGTAACGCAAAGCAACGAAAATAGTAAACAAGCAGCGATAGCAGTATTTAGGAACAAGGCCTAGGGATCAGACTTTCACTAGTGGACACTCTCAACATTGATCACATAACAGAATAGATAAATGCATACTCTACACTCTTGTTGGATGATGAACACATTGCGTAGGATTATACGAATCCTCAATGCCGGTGTTAACAAGCTCTACAATTCAATGTTCATATTTAAATAACCTTAGAGTGCATGAAAGATCAATAAGACTAAACCAAGTACTAACATAGTATGCACACTGTCACCTTCACACTATGTAGGAGGAATAGATCACATTAATACCATCATAGCAATAGTTAACTTCATAATCTACAAGAGATCATAATCATAGCATACACCAAGTACTAACACGGATGCACACACTGTCACCATTACACCGTGCAGGAGGAATAAAACTACTTTAATAACATCACTAGAGTAGCACATAGATGAATTGTGATACAAAACACATTGCAATCATAAAGAGATATAAATAAGCACTTCACTATGCCATTCATAACAGTGAATAAGTATTCTGTGAAATATAGCCTAAGAGACCCACACGGTGCACACACTGTCACCTTTACACACGTGGGACAAGGAGTCTCCGGAGATCACATAAGTAAAATTCACTTGACTAGCATAACGACATCTAGATTACAAGCATCATCATATGAATCTCAATCATGTAAGGCAGCTCATGAGATTATTGTATTGAAGTACATAGGAGAGAGATGAACCACATAGCTACCGGTACAGCCCCGAGCCTCGATGGAGAACTACTCCTCCTCATGGGAGACAGCAGCGTTGATGGAGATGGCGGTGGTGTCGATGGAGGAGCCTTCCGGGGCACTTCCCCGTCCGGCGGCGTGCCGGAACAGAGACTCCTGTCCCCAGATCTTGGCTTCGCGATGGCGGCGGCTCGGAAGGCTTTCTCCGGTTTCGTCGAACGTGTCGGGTTTTCGCGAAGGAGGCTTTAAATAGGCGGAAGGGCAAGGTCGGTGGACTTCTGGAGGGCCCACACTATAGGGGGCGTGGCCCCCCTTGGCCGCGCCGGCCTAGGGTTTGGTGGCCTGGGCCCCCTCTCTGGCGGTTCTCGTGTGTTCTGGATGCTTCCGGGCAAAATAGGAACTGGGCGTTGATTTCGTCCAATTCCGAGAATATTTCTTTACTAGGATTTCTGAAACCAAAAACAGCAGAAAAGCAACTGGCACTTCGGCATCTTGTTAATAGGTTAGTTCCAGAAAATGCACAAATATGACATAAAGTGTGCATAAAACATGTAGATATCATCAATAATGTGGCATGGAACATAAGAAATTATCGATACGTCGGAGACGTATCACGCAACACCAGGGATTCCGGCGCCAACGTGGAACACAACACAAACCAAGTAAAACAACGAGGTTGTCAATCTTTCGGCTTGCGGGAACAAAGGATTAGATGTATAGTGTGGAAGATGATTGTTTAAAACAGTAGAACAAGTAGATTGTATTTCAGTATAGAGAATTGGACCGGGGTCCACAGTTCACTAGAGGTGTCTCTCCCATAAGATAAACAGCATGTTGGGTGAACAAATTACAGTTGGGCAATTGACAAATAGAGAGGGCATGACCATGCACATACATATTATGATGAGTATAGTGAGATTTAATTGGGCATTATGACAAAGTACATAGACCGCTATCCAGCATGCATCTATGCCTAAAAAGTCCACCTTCAGGTTATCATCCGAACCCCTTCCAGTATTAAGTTGCTAACAACAGACAATTGCATTAAGTATTGCGCGTAATGTAATCAATAACTACATCCTCGGACATAGCATCAATGTTTTATCCCTAGTGGCAACAGCACATCCATAACCTTAGAGGTTTCTGTCACTCCCAGATTCACGGAGACATGAACCCACTATCGAGCATAAATACTCCCTCTTGGAGTTACTAGCAAAAACTTGGCCAGAGCCTCTACTAATAACCGAGAGCATGCAAGATCATAAACAACACATAGACATAAATTGATAATCAACATAACATGGTATTCTCTATTCATCGGATCCCAACAAACATAACATATAGAATTACAGATAGATGATCTTGATCATGTTCG
Source organism: Lolium multiflorum (assembly GCA_030979885.1). NCBI lineage: Eukaryota > Viridiplantae > Streptophyta > Magnoliopsida > Poales > Poaceae > Lolium > Lolium multiflorum. Next base: position 220,630,671 of record CM061750.1, read on the forward strand.
GCAGCTCACAAGACCCGACAATTAAGCACAATGAGGAGAAGACAACCATCTAGCTACTGCTATGGACCCATAGTCCAGGGTAGACTACTCACACATCACTCCGGAGGCGACCATGGCGGCGTGGAGTCCTCCGGGAGATGATTCCCCTCTCCGGCAGGTGCCGGAGGCGATCTCCTGAATCCCCGAGATGGGATTGGCGGCGGCGGCATCTGGAAGGTTTTCCGTATCGTGGCTCGGTACTGGGGGTTTCGCGATGAAGGCTATTTGTAGGCGGAAGGGTAGGTCAGGGGGCGTCGCGAGGGGCCCAGGAGACAGGTCGGCACGGCCAAGGGTGGGGCCGCGCCGCCTGGCCACCTCGTGGCCCCACTTCGACTCTCCGGTCTTTGGAAGCTTCGTGGCAAAATAGGCCCCTGGGCGTTGATTTCGTCCAATTCCGAGAATATTTCCTTACTAGGATTTCTGAAACCAAAAACAGCGAAAACCACTGGCTCTTCGGCATCTTGTTAATAGGTTAGTTCCGAAAATGCATAAATATGACATAAAGTATGCATAAAACATGTAGATATCATCAATAATGTGGCATGGAACATAAGAAATTATCGATACGTCGGAGACGTATCAGCATCCCCAAGCTTAGTTTCTGCTCGTCCCGAGCAGGTAAACGATAACAAAGATAATTTCTGGAGTGACATGCCATCATAACCTTGATCATACTATTGTAAACATATGTAATGAATGCAGCGATCAAAACAATGTATATGACATGAGTAAACAAATGAATCATAAAGCAAAGACTTTTCATGAATAGTACTTCAAGACAAGCATCAATAAGTCTTGCATAAGAGTTAACTCATAAAGCAATAATTCATAGTAGAGGTATTGAAGCAACGCAAAGGAAGATTAAGTTTCAGCGGTTGCTTTCAACTTATAACATGTATATCTCATGGATATTGTCAATGTAAAGTAATATAACAAGTGCAATATGCAAGTATGTAAGAATCAATGCACAGTTCACACAAGTGTTTGCTTCTTGAGGTGGAGAGAGATAGGTGAACTGACTCAACATAAAAGTAAAAGAATGGTCCTTCAAAGAGGAAAGCATCGATTGCTATATTTGTGCTAGAGCTTTGATTTTGAAAACATAAAGAGAGCATAAAAGTAAAGTTTTGAGAGGTGTATGTTGTTGTCAACGAATGGTAGTGGGTACTCTAACCCCCTTGCCAGACAAATCTTCAAAGAGCGGCTCCAATTTTATTTTATTTTTGTGTGGCACTCCTTCCAACCTTTCTTTCACAAACCATGGCTAACCGAATCCTCGGGTGCCGTCCAACAATCACATACCATGGAGGAGTGTCTATTTTTTGTTAATTAATTTGGGACTGAGAATCCCATTGCCAGCTCTTTTTGCAAAATTATTGGATAAGCGGATGAAGCCACTAGTCCATTGGTGAAAGTTGCCCAACAAGATTGAAAGATAAACACCACATACTTCCTCATGAGCTATAAAATATTTACACAAATCAGAGGTAATAAATTTTGAATTGTTTAAAGGTAGCACTCAAGCAATTTACTTTGGAATGGCGGAGAAATACCATGTAGTAGGTAGGTATGTTGGACACAAATGGCATAGTGGTTGGCTCAAGTATTTTGGATGCATGAGAAGTATTCCCTCTCGATACAAGGCTTAGGCTAGCAAGGCTATTTGAAACAAACACAAGGATGAAACGGCGCAGCAAAACTCACATAAAAGACATATTGTAAACATTATAAGACTCTACACCATCTTCCTTGTTGTTCAAACTCAATACTAGAAATTATCTAGACCTTAGAGAGACCAAATATGCAAACCAAATTTTAGCATGCTTTATGTATTTCTTCATTAATGGGTGCAAAGTATATGATGCAAGAGCTTAAACATGAGCACAATCAATTGCCAAGTATCACATTATCCAAGACATTATAGCAATTACTACATGTGTCATTTTCCAATTCCAACCATATAACAATTTAACGAAGAAGAAACTTTCGCCATGAATATTATGAGTAAAGCCTAAGGACATACTTGTCCATATGCAACAGCGGAGCGTGTCTCTCTCCCACACAAAGAATGCTAGGATCCATTTTATTCAAACAAAACAAAAAACAAAAACAAACCGACGCTCCAAGCAAAGCACATAAGATGTGATGGAATAAAAATATAGTTTCAGGGGAGGAACCTGATAATGTTGTCGATGAAGAGGATGCCTTGGGCATCCCCAAGCTTAGACGCTGAGTCTTCTTGATATATGCAGGGGTGAACCACCGGGGCATCCCCAAGCTTAGAGCTTTCACTCTCCTTGATCATGTTGTATCATCTCCTCTCTTGATCCTTGAAAACTTCCTCCACACCAAACTCAAAACAACTCATTAGAGGGTTAGTGAACAATCAAAATATAAATGTTCAGAGGTGACATAATCATTCTTAACACTTCTAGACATTGCACAAAGCTACTGAAAGTCAATGGAATCGAAATATCCATCGAACATATCAAAACAGGCAATGCGAAATAAAAGGCAGAATCTGTCAAAAACAGAACAGTTCGTAATGACGAATTTTATTGAGGAACCAGACTTGCTCAAATGAAAATGCTCAAATTGAATGAAAGTTGCGTACATATCTGAGGATCACTTACGTAAATTGGCATAATTTTCTGAGTTACCTACAGAGAATTTTGCCCAGATTCATGACAGAAAAGAAATCTGTTTCTGCGCAGTAATCCAAATCTAGTATGAACCTTACTATCAACGACTTTACTTGGCACAACAAAACACTAAACTAAGATAAGGAGAGGTTGCTACAGTAGTAAACAACTTCCAAGACACAAATATAAAACAAAGTACTGTAGTAAAAACATGGGTTGTCTCCCATAAGCGCTTTTCTTTAACGCCTTTCAGCTAGGCGCAGAAAGTGTATATCAAGTATTATCAAGAGATGGTGCATCTACAGCGGGGTTTGGAGTTTTCTCAACCATGCATAGTATATTGGATACATAAGTTTTAGCGGCTCCCTTTTCATTAGTCTTGGGCTTGCTACTCTCATCAAACAAATTTTCAGGAACAAGCCAAGCATAGTTATTTTCTAGTGCATCATTCATCGCTAGGAGCTTACATGGTATTGGTGCTTTGATCTCCCCACTATCATTAATATTATTAGTGTACCTTATTCTCTCCATGTCCATCTTTTCAAGGAGACTAACAAAATTGGTATAAGAACCAAGCATCTTATATTTAATAAAGACCTTTCTAGCCTCTCTTGCTATACCACCAAATTCTCTAAGAAGGGTTTCTAAAACAAAATCTTTCTTTTCCCCTTCTTCCATATCACCGAGTGTAAGAAACATGTGTTGGATTATAGGATTGAGATTAACAAATTTAGTTTCCAACATGCGAACTAAAGCAGCAACAGCAATTTCATAAGTAGGAGCAAGTTCTACCAAGTGTCTATCTTCAAAATCTTCAACGGTACTAACATGATTGAAAAAATCTTCTATATTATTTCTCCCAATTATAGACCCACGTCCTACCGGCATGTCTTTTACGGTAAAATTAAAAGGAAACATATTGAAATAAGTAAAGCAAATATAAGTAACTAATTTTTTTGTGTTTTTGATATAGCAAACAAGATAGCAAATAAAGTAAAACTAGCAACTAATTTTTTTGTATTTTGATTTAGTGCAGCAAACAAAGTAGTAAATAAAGTAAAGCAAGACAAAAACAAAGTAAAGAGATTGGGATGTGGAGACTCCCCTTGCAGCGTGTCTTGATCTCCCCGACAACGGCGCCAGAATTTTTTTGCTGGCGTGTAGTTGACGTGGGAGTTAGAGATCTCTGTGGTGCAACTTTTCTTCAGGTCCCCGGCAACGGCGCCAGAAATTTGCTTGATGCGCGTGGTTGACGTATTGTCTTTCGTTCGACACGCGTCCGTTGGGAACCCCAAGAGGAAGGTGTGATGCGCACAGCGGCAAGTTTCCCTCAGTAAGAACCAAGATTTATCGAACCAGTAGGAGTCAAGAAGCACGTTGAAGGTTGATGGCGGCGAGATGTAGTGCGGCGCAACACCAGGGATTCCGACGCCAACGTGGAACCTGCACAACACAAACCAAGTACTTTGCCCCAACGAAAAGGTTGTCAATCTCACCGGCTTGCTGTAACAAAGGATTAGATGTATAGTGTGGAAGATGATTGTTTGCAGAAAACAGAGAACAAGTATTGCAGTAGATTGTATTTCAGTATAGAGAATTGGACCGGGGTCCACAGTTCACTAGAGGTGTCTCTCCCATAAGATAAAAGCATGTTGGGTGAACAAATTACGGTTGGGCAATTGACAAATAGAGAGGGCATGACCATGCACATACATATTATGATGAGTATAGTGAGATTTAATTGGGCATTACGACAAAGTACATAGACCGCTATCCAGCATGCATCTATGCCTAAAAAGTCCACCTTCAGGTTATCATCCGAACCGGTATTAAGTTGCTAACAACAGACAATTGCATTAAGTATTGCGCGTAATGTAATCAATAACTACATCCTCGGACATAGCATCAATGTTTTATCCCTAGTGGCAACAACACATCCATAACCTTAGAGGTTTCTGTCACTCCCAGATTCACGGAGACATGAACTCACTATCGAGCATAAATACTCCCTCTTGGAGTTACTAGCAAAAACTTGGCCAGAGCCTCTACTAATAACGGAGAGCATGCAAGATCATAAACAACACATAGACATAAATTGATAATCAACATAACATGGTATTCTCTATTCATCGGATCCCAACAAACACAACATATAGAATTACAGATAGATGATCTTGATCATGTTCGGCAGCTCACAAGACCCGACAATTAAGCACAATGAGGAGAAGACAACCATCTAGCTACTGCTATGGACCCATAGTCCAGGGATAGACTACTCACACATCACTCCGGAGGCGACCATGGCGGCGTAGAGTCCTCCGGGAGATGATTCCCCTCTTCGGCAGGGTGCCGGAGGCGATCTCCTGAATCCCCCGAGATGGGATTGGCGGCGGCGGCGTCTCTGGAAGGTTTTCCGTATCGTGGCTCTCGGTACTAGGGGTTTCGCGACGAAGGCTATTTGTAGGCGGAAGGGTAGGTCAGGGGGCGTCGCGAGGGGCCCAGGAGACAGGTCGGCGCGGCCAAGGGTGGGGCCGCGCCGCCTCCCCGGCCACCTCGTGGCCCCACTTCGTTGACTCTCCGGTCTTCGGAGCTTCGTGGCAAAATAGGCCCCTGGGCGTTGATTTCGTCTAATTCCGAGAATATTTCCTTACTAGGATTTCTGAAACCAAAAACAGCAGAAAACAGCAACTGGCTCTTCGGCATCTTGTTAATAGGTTAGTTCCAGAAAATGCATAAATATAACATAAAGTATGCATAAAACATGTAGATATCATCAATAATGTGGCATGGAACATAAGAAATTATCGATACGTCGGAGACGTATCAAATGCCATCCATCACCCTACAAGGAATGGTTCCATAAGAACTTGGCTTTGTGTAGCTCTTCGAGCTTCTTGGATATACGCAGATATATGTATCAAGATTTATTGAAAAAAATGTACCAACATTTGAATGTAAGAATGCTTTGAGCTTGAGACTCCTAATTCGAGGTTCAAAACCTGTTAGGGAAAAGCTTGACAAGTAGAGCCATAGAGAAATCTCTAGGATAACACTCTGCACGGTGGTGACGTCTGAAGAACAAGAAGGTTGCACAGCACTACGGCCAAAGGCAATGGCAAGGGCAAAAGAAGAAGAAAAATGAAAACCATCTCTCGCTTTATGGTAAAAAAGAAGTTCAATGGAACATATCCTGGTGGACCATCTTGACTGATCTCAGGGTCCCATAGAAGTTGTACGAGCGAGTGTCTAGTGAAATACGATCGCGTGCCTTCCGGCGATCCTCCACCACCACCACCTTCCTGTGGTATCTAACCTGTCGCCCTAGCCCGAAATATGGTAGTTTTCTGTAATTTACTCATGTACAATGAATGGTTACATGTAGAAGAAGTTTGCTCTGCGTAGCTCTTGGATACTATAAGCAAATGCATGTACCAAGATTTGAATTTAAGAATGTTTGACCCGGAGACTTGTAAGTTTTACTTGTATGTTGAGCTGGAGTTTGCAAATTCTCCTAAAATGAAAGTTGAAACTTTTGAGGCGAAAGCTTGGTGAGCAGAGGAATCTATAGGATTGGTAACAATGTGCACGGTGATGAAGTAAAGGACAAGGTTGCGCAGCTCGACGGGCCAATGGAAAAAAAAAGCGATTCAAAAATCAAAACCACCTCTCCTTTATAGTGGTATCTACTGTAAAAGCTGCGCGCACCTAGGACTAGTTCACGTGAACCGGCCCTGCCGGCTGCCGCGACGAAGAGCAGCAGCAAAACGGCAAAACCCTCTCCCTTCCACCAATTCCTGCTCTCACCAAGATGCAGCTCCGCCGCCTCCTAGGCCTCTCCGGCCGCCTCCGCCGTTCCCTCTGCTCGGCCGCTACGCCTCCCCGGGATTCGAGTCAGTGGCACGGCTGGTCCTGGTACATGCTCGGGAAGATGATGGCGGGCGTGGGGTCGTCGCCGAGACCGTACGTGGTCATCGGCAACCCTCCGCGCGTCTCCGATCTGTACATGCCCGAGCATCTCGCCAAGACCCGCGGCCTCTCCGACCCCGACCCCGATAGCGACGTCGTGCGGCTCTCCTTCGGCCAAGCCTGCTCCGCCAGCGAGGATGGCCTCCTCCTCCTCCACTCCTACGACATCCGCGCCACAACTACCCTCCTCGCCAAGCAGGGCGACAACAAGGTGCGGCAGCTGACCGGGCTCGCCGATCCCGACCGCCTCCCTGGCATGGCGCACTTCGTGTTCAACCCTGTCACCGGCCAGCTGTTCCGTCTCCCGGCCATCCAAGGCCCCAAGCCCAAGAAGAGCTTGGTCGGCTTCAACCTGGGCATCCTCACACACACCAAAGCCGATGCCGGGCGCGGGCCACCGGACAGGTACGCCGTCGCCGAGCTGGATGGAAACGCGGACGTGATGCTCCGGTTTCTCTCAGAAACAGGGGACTGGGATCTGGTCAAGTGCTCTCCGTGCCCGCTCCCGGCTGCAGAGCGGCGAATGGTGATAAGCCAGGAGGTCGTGCCGTTCAAGGGCCACCTGTGGTGGGTGGACTTGACCTGGGGCGCCATCTGCGCCGACCCGTTCAGAGACCGGCCGGAGCCTCGCTTCATCGAGCTGCCCAGCGGCAGCGTGTTGCCTGCCGAAGCCGAAGCGATCCGCCCGAGGAGCCTGCTGCCTGACGCTGACGGCAACGTGTGGTGGTTGAAGGCGCCCGCCATGTACCGCCGCGTCGGGGTCACCAGGGACTGCCTGCGCTACGTCGAGGTGTCTGACGAGGAGCCGTTCGTGCTCAGCTCCTTCCTTCTCGACGCTGACGGCAGGGGCTGGACGCTGAATCACCGGGTGCCGCTCACCATGCTCTGGGCGCCCGATGGGGGCTACCCGTGGCTACCCTTGCAGGGGAAGATCACCAGGCCCAAAATTGGCGTTCTTGATCTTGGTAACATCAATGTCGTGCACCTCATTGTTGGCGACCACATCGTCGTCGTGGACATGCACAAGGGGGAGGTTCTCACGCATTGTCCGCGTGAAGGCAACATCAAAATTTTGCCATGCTATCTTTCACCGTGGCTTCCGACATCCCCGATACCTTCGGCAGGTAGGCAGTCTCACTTACTCGTTTATTAATTTGGCACCTACATTTCATTTCAGCTTTACATTCCGTTGGAGGCTTTCGCATTGGATCATTTGTTTATGGAGTTCTTTACCAGTGTTCTTCCATGCCGTGGTAGTAGTTCTTCATCATAATGTTACTGTACTAGGTATCAAAACTGTTCCTTGGATTACGATTCCAAAATAATTCTATCTACAGCTCTCAGTTTTGGCAGCTAATAGGATTTACGATGGAAAATCGTAGTTCAAAGAGAGAATGTGGCAATGTGTGATTGTTTCGTAATTGTGAAAATTAAAAATGTGGACGCATTGATCTTACAAACTGAAGTATTCCAGCAAAAGCTGCATTTGGCAATGTTATCCGGAACACAAGTGCAGGGTCACTAGTGATTTCCTCTCTCTTCTTGGGTTAAGAATGCTGTAATTATTTGGAACTTCAGTTCTCAATTCTTAACTATGTTTTTTTCCCAACGAGTTAACTATGCTTTAGATGGTAGAATGCATGGCCTAGACAGGTATCTAAGGATATCTCTTGTGTGCTAACATTTGGGCAGACCAACTTCTGAACTAGCTCTATCTGACCAGGCAGTAAACTAGCTAAAAGATTTATATCATTGTTAGAAAGATGACAATGGTAATGGCCGGTAACTTTAATCTGATAAATGGTACGGTTCCAGTCCCTGTGATATTTGCAGTCTGCTGTGTATTCTGGTACATAATTTAGCTGACTCTGGGCAAGCTTTGTATAATTACGCGGAAAAAATCAAATAGAGCTGTCTATTCGGTTAGCTGACTCCCTTTATTGGTCATTCGAACAGTTTGTACTACTATTAGATTCCTCAGTTCCCTGTTTGGTAGTACTTGTGACACGGCAATAATCAATGAAGGTTCTGAAGACGTGTTGTGTGATTGTTGATTAGTTAGGTGTATGAGAAATGGTGAAACTGAAATACTCTACAAGAAACTGTATTGCTCAATTGGAGGGAGTTGCTAAAAGTATAGTATTTATATATACTCTTGGGAGAAACCGAAAGCTGGCAACTGTAAGCATACTAATTCTTGTTGGGTGAACTGATGGTGTGTAATCATCAGTTATGAGAAGAAGGGAATCTTTACAAGATATTAAATCAGACATCTTCATATGAAATGTTTTGGAAAGCTAAGATTGCAAGATAGATTAAGCCCATGTCAAATGATTCTGCTCTTACTAAAGATAACATTTTTTTTCGAGAATGTCAACATCCTTAGGAGAATTTGGACTGCTGTTCCTATTTTCTGTGACTGCAACTACCAAGAATTTATTCAGCATTTTCCTTTTTGCGATTAAGCGGCTTACAAATACATTTTGGGGTGTCCTTACCCCATGGGTGCTAATTGCAAACCTGGGAATTTATGCCAGTTCTGTTGCTTGATTAAAAGATTATCCCCTCTGTGGGAATATTGTTTATGTGTGTGGGCCTCCAGCTGTCCAGTTGAGCTTACTTTGATGACTTACTTATTTATCTATATATCCTGAAGTTATCTGACCGTTCCTCAAATATTGGGCAGGGATGTACAAGGATGCCAGTGGTGAGGTTCGTCAAGATGCTAGTAGCGCCATGCCCAAGCCTCCATACCCTTACCGGCTTAAGTGATGGACAGGATGGAGCCGTCTGATGTCTTTCGATAGTGATGTTATGTTGCTCTCTTGGCTTAACTGTAACATGACAGCTGGCTTGTGCTGCTTAGTGGTGGTTTAGTTTCCTTCAGTTAGTTCGTTTGAGTTGGATTTGTAACGTTGCCATGCTGTTTCCTTAGCGGGTGATTGGACGTGAGATGATGATGAACTTGGTGCGTGCCCTTTCAAGCTCAACTATCAAACTGCTTAACTTCCTGGGGGGACTCCGAATCTTGAAACTGAACCGGCTTTTGAACCTTGTCTGTTGAGTTATGCGAGTAATGGAATTTGAGTTTTTTTTCGAAACGGAATCTGAGTTATGATGGTTCGAAAAATGTTAGCCTAACATAAGTTGAAAGCATGAACTGAACCCAATAATCATCAAGTGTTTAGCTCCTTTAAAATACAGAAAGAACCATTATCTAAGACATCCTGGTTTGAGAAATGAAACAAATTCTGAGTGTCACTGTCAAGACTGAAGAGCAGTACTGGGTTTTTGTAGGTTCAAAAAATTCTTAGATTTGCATGGTTGTGTAGCTTAAAAAAATCCTTAGATTTCCAAGACATGCGTGTACATTGCTTCGGTGACTTGGTGAAGCGTTCACGGAGGATGAGGTTAAAGTGGCGGTGGACAATACCGCTAGCGACAAGGCCCGGGGACTGGATGCTGATACATGTGCCTTCTTTAATTAAAACTTGTTGGAGCACAATCAAAATTGATGTCATGGCGGTCATCAATCAATTCTCTAACTTGCGCACCAACAATCTGAAGGAGATATGCCCTAGAGGCAATAATAAAGTGGTTATTATTTATATCTTTATGTTTATGATAAATGTTTATATGTCATGCTATAATTGTATTAACCGAAACATTAGTACATGTGTGATATGTAGACAAACAAAGAAGTCCCTAGTATGCCTCTTAACTAGCTTGTTGATTAATGGATGATTAGTTTCATAATCATGAACATTGGATGTTATTAATAACAAGGTTATATCATTGTATGAATGATGTAATGGACACACCCAATTAAGCGTAGCATAAGATCTCGTCATTAAGTTATTTGCTATAAGCTTTCGATACATAGTTACCTAGTCCTTATGACCATGAGATCATGTAAATCACTTATACCGGAAAGGTACTTTGATTACACCAAACGCCACTGCGTAAATGGGTGGTTATAAAGGTGGGATTAAGTATCCGGAAAGTATAAGTTGAGGCATATGGATCAACAGTGGGATTTGTCCATCCCGATGACAGATAGATATACTCTGGGCCCTCTCGGTGGAATGTCGTCTAATGTCTTGCAAGCATATGAATGAGTTCATAAGAGACCACATACCACGGTACGAGTAAAGAGTACTTGTCAGGAGACGAGGTTGAACAAGGTATAGAGTGATACCGAAGATCAAACCTCGGACAAGTAAAATATCGCGTGACAAAGGGAATTGGTATTGTATGTGAATGGTTCATTCGATCACTAAAGTCATCGTTGAATATGTGGGAGCCATTATGGATCACCAGATCCCGCTATTGGTTATTGGTCGGAGTGAGTACTCAACCATGTCCGCATAGTTCACGAACCGTAGGGTGACACACTTAAAGTTGGATGTTGAAATGGTAGAACTTGAATATGGATGGAGTTCGAATATTTGTTCGGAGTCCCGGATGAGATCCCGGACATCACGAGGAGTTCCGGAATGGTCCGGAGAATAAGATTCATATATAGGATGTCATTTTATGTGAATTAAAATGATGCGGAAGGTTCTAGAAGGTTCTAGAAAAGTCCGGAAGAAACCACCAAGGAAGGTGGAGTCCCGGTGGGACTCCACCTCCATGGCCGGCCAACCCTAGTGGGGGAGGAGTCCCAAGTGGACTCCCCCTTAGGGGCGGCCACCCCCCATGGAAGGGGGAATCCCACCCCAAGTGGGATTCCCACCCTAGGTAGGTTTCCTTTTCATATGGAAGGTTTTGGTTTCGGGTCTTATTCGAAGACTTGGAGTCCAACACTTGGGGTTCCACCTATATAATGAGGGGCCAAGGGAGGGGGCCGGCCACCCCAAGACCACAAGCTGGCCGCCCCATTGAAGTGGCCGGCCACCCCTCCCAAACCCTAGCCGCCCCCCTCTCCTCCATATCTCCCGCGTAGCTTTAGCGAAGCTCCGCCGAGTTCTCCACCGCCACCGACACCACGCCGTCGTCTTGTCGGATTCAAGAGGAGCTACTACTTCCGCTGCCCGCTGGGGAGGTGGACGTCGTCTTCATCAACAACCGAACGTGTGACCGAGTACGGAGGTGCTGCCCGTGGCGCCGGAAGCGATCGTGATCAAGATCTTCTACGCGCTTTTGCAAGCGGCAAGTGAACGTCTACCGCAGCAACAAGAGCCTCATCTTGTAGACTTTGAAATCTCTTCAAGGGTGAGACTCGATACCCCCTCGTTGCTACCGTCTTCTAGATCGCATCTTGGCTTGGATTGCGTGTTCGCGGTAGGAAATTTTTTGTTTTCTATGCAACGTTATCCTACGGTGGTATCGAGCCGTGTCTATGCATAGATGGTTGCACGAGTAGAACACAATGGTTTGTGGGCGTTGATGCTCTTGTTATCTTTAGTTTGAGTACTTTGCATCTTCGTGGTATAGTGGGATGAAGCGGCTCGGACTAACTTTACATGACCGCGTTCATGAGACTTGTTCCTCATTCGACATGCAACTTGTATTGCATAAGAGGCTTTGCGGGTGTCTGTCTCTCCTACTATAGTGAAGATTCAATTTACTCTTCTATTGAAAACATTAGTATCAACGTTGTGGTTCATGTTCGTAGGTAGATTAGATCTCTCTCGAAAACCCTAAACCACGTAAAATATGCAAACCAAATTAGAGACGTCTAACTTGTTTTTGCAGGGTTTGGTGATGTGATATGGCCATAATGTGATGATGAATATGTATGAGATGATCATTATTGTATTGTGGCAACCGGCAGGAGCCTTATGGTTGTCTTTAAATTTCATGTTGAGTAGTATTTCAAGGTAGTTGTAATAGTTGCTACATGTAGGACAATCATGAAGACGGCACCATTGACCTTGACGCTACGCCGACGATGATGGAGATCATGCCCGAAGATGATGGAGATCATGTCCGTGCTTTGGAGATGAAGATCAAAGGCGCAAAGACAAAAGGGCCATATCATATCACATATGAACTGAATGTGATGTTAATCCTTTTATGCATCTTATTTTGCTTAGATCGCGACGGTAGCATTATAAGATGATCCCTCACTAAAATCTCAAGTTAATGAAGTGTTCATCCTTAGTAGCACCGTTGCCAAGACTTGTCGTTTCGAAGCATCTCGTGATGATCGGGTGTGATAGAATCAACAAGTGCATACAACGGGTGCAAGACAGTTTTGCACATGCGGATACTAAGGTGGCCTTGACGAGCCTAGCATGTACAGACATGGTCTCGGAACACGTGATACCGAAAGGTAGAGCATGAATCATATGGTTGATATGATGAACACTTTGAGTGTTCGCCATTGAAATCACACCTTGTCTCGTGATGATCGGACATAGGTGCGGTGGATTTGGTTCGTGTGATCACTAAGACAATGCGAGGGATATTGTTTTGAGTGGGAGTTCACCTAGATTTTTAATTATGTTGAATTAAAATTTGAACTCAATTTGTCATAAACTTAGTCTAAACTTTTGCAAATATATGTTGTAGAGATGGCGTCCCCAATCAATTTTAACCAGTTCCTAGAGAAAGAAAAACTTAAGAGCAACGGTAGCAACTTCACCGACTGGTTCCGTCATGTGAGGATCTTCCTCTCTGGCGGAAATCTGCAATATGTGCTTGATGCACCGCTAGGTGACCCTCCTGCAGAAACTGAAACCGATGAAGTAAAAGCTGTTTACGAGACTCGGAAAACTCGGTACTCTCAAGTTCAGTGTGCCATCCTGTGCGTCTGGAATCCGATCTTCAAAAACGTTTTGAGCACCACGATCCTCATGAGTTGATGAATGAGCTGAAAGCTATATTCGAGACTCATGCGGCCGTGGAATGCTATGAAGCATCGAAACATTTCTTCAGCTGTATGATGGAAGAAGGCAGCTCCGTTAGTGAGCACATGCTCGCCATGACCGGGCATGTGAATAAACTCAGTGACTTGGGAATAGTGATTCCTAACAGGGGATTAATCGTGTCCTTCAATCACTGCCACCAAGTTACAAGAACTTTGTGATGAACTACAATATGCAGAACATGAACAAGGAGTTACCTGAACTCTTTGGCATGCTAAAAGCTGCTGAGATTGAGATCAAGAAAGAGCACCAAGTGTTGATGGTCAACAAGACCACCAGTTTCAAGAAACAGGGCAAGTCTAAGGGAAAATTCAAGAAGGGTGGCAAGAAAGCTGCCACGCCTCCTATGAAACCTAAGAACGGCCCTAAGCCTGATGTTGAGTGCTATTACGCAAGGAGAAGGGACACTGGAAGCGTAATTGCTCCAAGTATCTGGCTGATCGAGCGGCCTTGTCAAGAAGAAGAAAGAAGGTATATCGATATACATGTTATAGATGTTTATCTCACTGGTTCTCGTTCTAGTACCTGGGTATTTGATACTGGTTCGGTTGCTCATATTTGTAACTCGAAACAGAACTAAAGAATAAACGAAGACTACGAAAGATGAAGTGACGATGCGCGTTGGAAATGGATCCAAAGTCGATGTGATCGCTCGGCACACTTCCTCTACATCTACCTTCGGGATTAGTTTTAAGCCTAAATAATTGTTATTTTGTACCGCGTTGAGCATGAACATTATATCTGGATCTTGTTTAATGCAAGACGGTTATTCATTCAAGTCTGAGAATAATAGTTGTTCTATTTTTATGAATAATATCTTTTATGGTCGAGCACCACAAAAGAATGGCTTATTTCTGTTAGATCTCGATAGTAGTGATACGCATATACATAACATTGATGCTAAGCGAATTAAATTAAATGATAATTCTACTTATATGTGGCACTCCCTTGGTCATATTGGAGTGAAACGCATGAAGAAACCATATTGATGGATTACTTGAATCACTTGACTTTGAGTCACTCGATAGATGCGAAGCATGTCTAATGGGAAAAATGACAAAGACTCCATTTCTGGTAATGGAGCGAGCTACTGACTTATTGGAAATCATACATACCGATGTGTGTGGACCAATGAGCGTAGCATCGCGCGGTGGTTATCATTATGTTCTAACCTTCACAGATGATCTGAGTAGATATGGGTATATCTATTTCATGAAACATAAATCCGAAACTTTCGAGAAGTTTAAGGAATTCCAAAGTGAAGTAGAAAATCAACGTAACAAGAAGATTAAATTTCTATGATCTGATCGTGGAGGTGAATATCTGAGTTATGAGTTTGGCATGTATTTAAAGAAATGCGGAATACTTTCACAATTGACACCGCCGGGAACACCTCAACGTAACGGTGTGTCCGAACGTCGTAATCGAACTCTCTTAGATATGGTTCGTTCTATGATGTCTCTTACTGATTTGCCGTTATCATTTTGGAGTTATGCATTAGAGACAGCTGCATTCACTTTAAATAGAGCACCATCAAAATCCGTAGAAACGACACCGTATGAATTATGGTTTAATAAGAAACCTAAGCTGTTCCTGAAAGTTTGGGGTTGCGAAGCCTATGTAAAGAAGTTACAACCAGACAAGCTAGAACCCAAAGCGGAGAAATGCATCTTCATAGGATACCCTAAGGTAACTATAGGGTACACTTTCTATCACAAATCCGAAGGCAAAATCTTTGTTGCTAAGAACGGAACCTTTCTTGAGAAAGAATTTCTCACTAAAGAAGTGACTGGAAGAAAAGTAGAACTCGATGAGATTGATGAATCTATACTCGTTGATCGGAGTAGCGCAGTACCGGAAGTTGTACCTGTACCGCCTACACCGGCAACAGAGGAAGCAAATAATAATGATCATGAAACTTGAGCAGGAAACTACTGAACCTCGAGATCGACAAGGGAACGTACCACTCCTGATTGGTATGATCCTTGTCTAAATGTCATGATTGTGGATAACAATGATGAGGACCTGCGACGTATGAAGAAGCGATGATGAGCCCAGATTCCAACAAATGGCAAGAAGCCATGAAATCCGAAATGGGATCCATGTATGATAACAAAGTATGGACTTTGGTAGACTTACCTGATAGCCGAAAGGCTATCGAGAATAAATGGATCTTCAAGAGAAAAACAGATGCTGATGGTAATATTACTGTCTATAAAGCTCGACTTGTCGCAAAGGGTTTCCGACAAATTCAAGGAGTTGACTACGATGAGACTTTCTCACCTGTAGCGAAGCTAAAATCTGTGAGGATTTCGTTAGCAATAGCTGCATTTTTCGATTATGAGATTTGGCAGATGGATGTCAAAACGGCGTTCCTTAATGGAGACATTGAGGAAGAGTTGTATATGGTACAACCCAAAGGTTTTGTCGATCCTAAAAATGCTGACAAAGTATGCAAACTTCAGCGTTCAATCTATGGACTGAAGCAAGCATCGAGAAGTTGGAACCGACGCTTTGATAAGGTGATCAAAGTCTTCAACAGAATCAGAGTACATAGCGGCTTCAGAGGCTTCATCAGAAGCGGTATGGATGAAGAGGTTCATTGTAGAGCTCGGTGTGGTTCCTAGTGCATTGGACCCATTAATCATTTATTGTGATAACATGGGTGCCATCGCCAATGCACAAGAGCCAAGGTCACAAGAGGCTGAAGCATATCAAGCTGCGTTACCACTCGATTCGCGAATACATCGAAGATGGAGAAGTAAAGATTTGCAAAGTACACACTGATCTGAATGTAGCAGATCTGTTGACTAAAGCTCTCCCTAGGGCAAAGCATGACCAACACCAGAATGCCATGGGTGTTAGGTATATTACAATGTAATCTAGATTATTGACTCTAGTGCAAGTGGGAGACTGGAGGAGATATGCCCTAGAGGCAATAATAAAGTGGTTATTATTTATATCTTTATGTTTATGATAAATGTTTATATGTCATGCTATAATTGTATTAACTGAAACATTAGTACATGTGTGATATGTAGACAAACAAAGAAGTCCCTAGTATGCCTCTTAACTAGCTTGTTGATTAATGGATGATTAGTTTCATAATCATGAACATTGGATGTTATTAATAACAAGGTTATATCATTGTATGAATGATGTAATGGACACACCCAATTAAGCGTAGCATAAGATCTCGTCATTAAGTTATTTGCTATAAGCTTTCGATACATAGTTACCTAGTCCTTATGACCATGAGATCATGTAAATCACTTATACCGGAAAGGTACTTTGATTACACCAAACGCCACTGCGTAAATGGGTGGTTATAAAGGTGGGATTAAGTATCCGGAAAGTATGAGTTGAGGCATATGGATCAACAGTGGGATTTTTCCATCCCGATGACGGATAGATATACTCTGGCCCTCTCGGTGGAATGTCGTCTAATGTCTTGCAAGCATATGAATGAGTTCATAAGAGACCACATACCACGGTACGAGTAAAGAGTACTTGTCGGAGACGAGGTTGAACAAGGTATAGAGTGATACCGAAGATCAAACCTCGGACAAGTAAAATATCGCGTGACAAAGGGAATTGGTATTGTATGTGAATGGTTCATTCGATCACTAAAGTCATCGTTGAATATGTGGGAGCCATTATGGATCTCTAGATCCCGCTATTGGTTATTGGTCGGAGTGAGTACTCAACCATGTCCGCATAGTTCACGAACCGTAGGGTGACACACTTAAAGTTGGATGTTGAAATGGTAGAACTTGAATATGGAATGGAGTTCGAATATTTGTTCGGAGTCCCGGATGAGATCCCGGACATCACGAGGAGTTCCGGAATGGTCCGGAGAATAAGATTCATATATAGGATGTCATTTTATGTGAATTAAAATGATGCGGAAGGTTCTAGAAGGTTCTAGAAAAGTCCGGAAGAAACCACCAAGGAAGGTGGAGTCCCGGTGGGACTCCACCTCCATGGCCGGCCAACCCTAGTGGGGGAGGAGTCCCAAGTGGACTCCCCTTAGGGGCCGGCCACCCCCCTATGGAAGGGGGAATCCCACCCCAAGTGGGATTCCCACCCTAGGTAGGTTTCCTTTTCATATGGAAGGTTTTGGTTTGGTCTTATTCGAAGACTTGGAGTCCAACACTTGGGGTTCCACCTATATAATGAGGGGCCAAGGGAGGGGGCCGGCCACCCCAAGACCACAAGCTGGCCGCCCCATTGAAGTGGCCGGCCACCCCTCCCAAACCCTAGCCGCCCCCTCTCCTCCTTATCTCCCGCGTAGCTTTAGCGAAGCTCCGCCGAGTTCTCCACCACCAGACACCACGCCGTCGTGCTGTCGGATTCAAGAGGAGCTACTACTTCCGCTGCCCGCTGGAACGGGGGGGTGGACGTCGTCTTCATCAACAACCGAACGTGTGACCGAGTACGGAGGTGCTGCCCGTTCGTGGCGCCGGAAGCGATCGTGATCAAGATCTTCTACGCGCTTTTGCAAGCGGCAAGTGAACGTCTACCGCAGCAACAAGAGCCTCATCTTGTAGGCTTTGGAATCTCTTCAAGGGTGAGACTCGATACCCCCTCGTTGCTACCGTCTTCTAGATTGCATCTTGGCTTGGATTGCGTGTTCGCGGTAGGAAAATTTTTGTTTTCTATGCAACGTTATCCTACAGAATCTCCGTTAGCTCAATTTCGCAAACATTTTTTTTTTAACAGGAAGGGTCCCGAAGGACCTAGGGCTTCATTCCAAGAGCGGTGGAGTTACATTTTACAGATAAGGCTAAAAGGAAATAGGAAATTACAAACCAGCCCTTACAAATTGCATTGAGGACCTCGAAATAAAACTGAAAAAAGCGATCAGGTCCAGCTTCATCTTCACCGCAACGAAGCTCGCCAGAGTCAACCTCTGCGCCGCTGGGGACGAGACCACTTGGGGCGCAGAAGTGGGAGCCAACTCCAACGAGCCTGTAGATCCTCCGAGTCGGCAAGAACGCTTGACGGAGGTAGTTGATGCCCTGAGGACAGCTTGAGGCCGTCACACGAGGGTGGAGGGGCCGCCCTTCGGCCGTGAGATACAGCAATAGTGGTGCTGTGGAGATCCTCCAGAAGATCTGCGGGCGGCCAAGGTTTGCCGCCGCCACACAAAGAAGGAGGGGCTGCCTTTCAGCCGTGGGATACAGCGACAATAGCGCCGTGGAGGTCCTCCAAGAAGAAGCCACCGAGCTTCGCTGCTGCAGATACGACGACCATCTGGAGGCAGCAAGCAGAAACTTCTCCCTCTCGTCACCGCGACGAGGAAGAATAAGGAGCCTGCCACTGCACCTCTGGCCACCAGATCCGCCAAGAACGGCCTTATTTATGGAGATCTTCGCCTCCCTCCAGCACCACATCTCCGACTCCGACCACCGAAGCTCGACGAGGCAGAGAAGGGGAGCAAGGCAGTGCCAGATCTGGCCGATGAGATCTGCCACTTCCCTCCCGGCATGAGCGCCATACGCCATAGAGGACCATATACTAAACCTAAAACTACACCTATCTACTCCGGCGCCATCTTCCCTCCAACTCCGGCCGGCTACTCCGGCGGAGAGGAGAAGGGAGAGGCCCGGTGAGAGAGAAGCGGGTCTCAGGTACTGTAGAGGGAGGAGAGCGAGGTGGGGGGGAATGAAACACTCTAATTCCGCAAACATAGCCCACATCCCAAAGAAAGAAGGAGCTGAAGAGATTACCGACTTCCGACCAATAAAACTAATCCATGCCTTAGCAAAACTAATCTCCAAAATGATGGCCACTAGAGTACTAGACTTTCCGCGTTCATGAACTTGCTTGTCTTCAATGCTCAAAGTGTCTTCATAAAAAAGGAGTATCCGCAACAATTTCTTGTATGTTAGAAACTTCGCAAAGAAGTTGCACAAGACCAAAACACCAACACTTTTTTCAAGCTTGACATCAAAAAGGCGTTTCATTCGATGAGATGGGACTACTTAATGGAGTTGCTACAACATTTGGGTTTCAAAAGTAAATATCAAGATTGGATTTCAGCTCTTATAACAACATCCTCTTCAAGAGTACATCTTAATGGCCTTGCCGGAGATCCGATTAAGCATGGTAGAGGGCTTCACCAAGGAGACGCCTATCCCCGCTCCTCTTAGTGTTGACCATTGATCCTCTTCACCATATCCTTTGCAAGGAAACCGAGCAAGCACCTCCATAAGTTGCGCGGAAGGGCGCCCACGATCCGCACCTCTCTCTATGCCGATGATGTCGCCATCTTCATGGCTCCTAACAAGGAAGATATCAACTACCTTCCATCAATTTGGAGATGTCACCGGGCTAGTAACAAATTGTGCAAAAAGTCAAGTGGTGACCATTAAATGTGCGGATCTTGATCTTGATCACATTCTACAAGCTTTCTCGCATTCCCACGCAAATTTTCAATGGAATACCTTGGCCTTCCTCTTTAGGTAATAAGGCTAAAGAGAATCCATTTCCAGCCTCTTGAAGATAAAGTGGCCTCCAATCTCTTTCCATGGATTCGGAAGCATGTAACCATGGCTGACCGTGCTACTCTAGTGAAAGCCGTCCTTATAGCATTGCCATCTACTTCATCATCGTGCTTAATATTCTGATGGAAGTTCTCATGAAAATTGATAGCATAAGAAGAGCCTTCCTATGAGCAGTGTGTGACAAAGTTACCGTGGGAAAATGCAAAGTAAATTGGGAAATGGTTTGCAAGCCAAAAGAGTATGGGGGCCTTGGCATCCTCAATCTTACAAAGTTTGCTTCGGCGCTTCAAATGAGATGGCTATGTCATGAATGGAATGATGAGGCAAAACCATGGGTGGGGTTGGGAAACCCTTGCACCCATCAAGACAAAGAGCTTTTCGCCGCGGCTACTAGAGTCACCACTGGAAATGGAAGAAAGCCCTTTTTTTGGGAGGCCCTTGACTTGATGGAAGATGGCCTAAAGTAATGCTCCGTGAACAAGGCCTTGGAGAAAAAAATGATGGGTCACACAAATCAACTTGCAAGATGGCCTCTCTCTTGAGCACATCACACAATTTGTCACCCTTTGGGAAATGCTTCAATCGGTCCATGTGGAGCCTAATACCCCAGACTCCATGTCGTGGAAGCTGACCAACAGTTGATGCTATTCATCCAAGTCGGCATACACCATGCAACTTTTGGGTGACCCAAATTCCTCAATGCCTTCTTTAGTTTGGAGACCCTGGGCTCCCCCTCAGTGTAATTTGTTTGCTTAGTTGATCATCCAAAAATGGAGTTTGGATGGTGGATAGGCTTGAAAAGAGAGGATGACAAAATCGTGGAACGTGCAAGATTTGCAATCAAGTTCAAGAATCCGCCTCCCATTTGCTTTTCAAATGTAGGTTCACCATCCGTGTGTGGTCGAGTGTGAAAAGTTGGCTTGGACTTCATGGTGTCGATCCAAACACTTGGTATGTTAGGCGAAACGTCAAGAAGTGGTGGACGGAGAAGATGCACAAGCATGGAAAAGAGAGAAAGGCGGTCACTTCACTTGCAATGTTGATATCTACTAGTACAAATGCCCGTGCGTTGCCACGGACGCTCAAATTTTATTTCTCAGTATACATATATAATTCACGACTCACTATGAGAACTCAAAACAAATTAGAGATATCATGTAATGCGACATGATAACACCGAACACAATAATAAGATTGCATGGTTCCAAGTTCTAGACCTTTTGTTACTCTTCCGCGGTAAGTCCCACAACTGTATTCCAGGCCGTCATAATTGTCAACTCAACAACCTCTTCTTTTGAATGTATTATTGTCTCACAAAATATAGGTGCTGCAAACACAGATATAACTGAAAGAATACTTCTCTGATTAGTCCAAACAATACTTTCATATTTATAAATATATGAAGACAACCCTAGATTGTATCCTTCTGTGTCAATTATATAAAAGGAGCTTAGCAAATCTTCAATAATGGCTGGGGTAAAAAAAAAACTCCGTCCAGCGGTGGTGCGGATGCTAATTTTTTATGTAACAGGTAGTTTAATGTCCGAGCGTTGCCACGATCCCTCAATTTCTTTGTGCTACAAAAGAGATATCAGCATAGTATTTCAAAAACAATTAAATTCTACTTTTTAAAAAGTATTATTTGATAATAAGGTATAATTCATATGCATAGAAAGTAACGACACATCTAATTATTTCATTCTCAAGTTCAGTGCTGCTAGTATAATTCAATAAGTATACCGCTAAAAATAATGGTTGTCTAAGTTATGTGGGAAAATGAGGAAATGATTGAAATGGTCCCTTTTCAGTGGAAAATATAAATAAACTATAAGCTAGTATCTGGGTGAAGTTATATTTTATCTAAAAAAATGCTAGTTCTCTTCGTGAACTAAAAGGTAGTATCGTATTGGCAGGATAATTTTTCTAGCGTGGTCATAAAATGGTCATGCCCATTTCTAGAACTAAATTCAAATTAATGGACATGATATTTTTTGCAAGGTGAAACTAATCACACGGATGTAAAGTTTTAATGGTAAAAAACAAAGCATTTATTCATTAGGTATGTAAAGCTGTCGATGCCGCCTATAAAAAAAGACAATATTGTAACAACCACAAGTATATTATAGTACCTAGGTGGTGGAATTTGTATGTACATTCTACAAAAATTTAGTGAAGGTATAATAACATTGTACAATCTCAGGAGGTGCAAGTATTTGATTCAAACTTGAATTTATTGCATCAAAACTCATATTTACAGCACAAGTTACTATCACACGGTCTCATTATGTACAAACTCAGGAGTAGTAGCCAACTTGTAAATTATCTCGGGTAATATGTGGAGAAAACCTCACCTCAACTCTATCCCCATACTTGAGCTTGGCCTGGGGTAACACAAGTTCTTTATTGACTAAAAGCATCTTCCCATCCATGCCCATTCGTAAACCAGCGCAATCGGCCAAGCTCCCATACGGTCAGTAGAAAATGTCCAGCACAAAAATTGATACAAACATATAAAGAGAAGACGAAAGTGAAGCACCATAATAGAATGGTTCTAAGTGTTGCAGCTGCTCCACAAGTGTTTTTTCATTGAACATCATCTCGTGAAACTGAAAGTAGATGGAATAATAGTCAGTATAATGGAACATCATACAATAAATATGTGTTTGCACAGTATATATCCACCTAGTGTCATCTTGCTCCAATTCAAAGTTCAACAAAAGAGATATCATAATTGGTACGACTTGGCACGAAAAAGGAAATAGAAATATGAAGTTAGAAAAAATGTATCCCCGTTAAGGAGCTTAGATAAGACCATTGAACTGCCAAAGAGAAAATTCAACCTTTCGATATAATAGAAGGGTGCAAACAAAGACTTTGCTCTACCCTACGATATATATAAGCAACAAAATACCATATCAATATTAAAAAAGGTCATGATGAGAATCATTATAGTGCACCATCCAAAAAAACGTAGTGATGTTTTGTCTATGGAGGTTCAGACTAATAGGACCGATCAGACAATCCAGGGCATGCCCAAATAGCAAACCAGATTAGGAGTATACCCAGGATGATGAGCACCTCAGGTAAGGAACACTAAAATAGCGAGTAGGTCAAGCAACAAACAACATAACTGCTATAGGACCTCACACGACATTAGAACCTAACACACAACCTATTCTTATATATACGGTAGAATGAGGGTATGAGCATCTCCACGTAAAACTGTTAGAAATAAAATGTTACAATATCATGATGAATTGTGTAGCTGTTGCTAACTTGCTATGATATCACATTATGACAACATGTGCGCACCATGACAAATTATTGTCAAAACACAAAATTAATTATCCAACTGTGTTTAGTGTTTGTGTAATCCGTATAGGATATCAAGTTCAATAATACAAAAATGGCACATCATATGTTATTATTTTGCTTTACCACTTAATTAGTGTGTATCTTTATACTGGGAAAACTAAGATACATCAGATTGCCCGAAAAATTGCAAAGTCTTGTTATTGAGAAACAATGAATCTCTATAAGCTGTAGTAGTGTTTAAGAGCATCAGAGTGAGACTGCCGAGAACATAATCTCTTATTTACGAAAAAACCTCGAAGAAACATGAATGCCCTTGAGCCGAGGATCTAAAAAATGATTTTTTCTTATATATATCGTAGGCCAATTCCACCTCCGCAATTGCCATATGAAACATTATGATACAAACTGAAAAATGAAGCATCATGAGTAGAAAAGGTACAATATTCAAGTGTCAAACAAATTAAGCCATGATCTAAATCGTGACAGATTTAGATTCACGAAACAATGCAGTACATGACATTTAAGTGTAACAAACATCTTCCAGACCTACGTGTAAG
This sequence comes from Lolium multiflorum, assembly GCA_030979885.1. Taxonomy (NCBI): domain Eukaryota; kingdom Viridiplantae; phylum Streptophyta; class Magnoliopsida; order Poales; family Poaceae; genus Lolium; species Lolium multiflorum. The sequence goes on from CM061750.1 coordinate 220,654,571, forward strand.
CTGGAAAAAGTTAAAAGAGAAACAAAAAATGGAAACACTAAGGAGAAAATTACTAAACACAAAAGGAAAAGGAGAAAATTACTAAACACAAAAATAAAAGGAGAAAAGTTTATCTTCAGACCAAATTTTTTTGTCATGTGTCAGTAATCATGGTGCAACATTGCAGTGTAGTTGCTTCTGGTACTTATTAGTCTCTAAAGAAGGTACATGTTCTCAATAATCAATTTGACAATATGAGTAAACCTCAATCATCTTAGTCAAGCATAGAGAAGTAATTCAATGTATACCTGTGACAATATGAGTATATATTCTTTCTTTGACATGTGTTCCAAAATATTCTTCTATGCAATCGAAGAGTTTTCTGCAATAAATTGTATGCCCTTAGGATGCTTCAACAAAATACAATTAGAGCTGCAACACTCATATCGACGGAATTAGAACATGATGAATAGACAAATTAGAACCACATATACATCTGTCATTGCCTAAATAGTGGGAATATCACAATAGTAGGTTTGTCCCTGCCTTTTGGGAATTCCTGAATGAAGTGATGTACTTCCTCCAATAGAAAAGTTGAGGTTCAAGTAGGCCTAAAGTTATGTACCTACACAAAATAAATCAGCTCAGTTCCATGTTTTTCCAATACCTCATTCACATGCCTGGTTAGCAGGGAACCATCGCCAGAGGAACCTGTGTCATGCCTCTCCACCACGGCCAGAGGCAGCAGGGAGGGGAAGACCTGCTCCCCGGCTCGCCGTCTTGACTCTCGCGGTCTCACCATCTCATTCGCTTGACTATCGCGGTCTCGCCGGTAGCTCCAGCTCGTTACTGTAGCTCCTCCGGTGACAAAAACCCGTCATAAGTGTAGCTTATGCTCGCGCGTGCTTCTTCTTCTCTCTGGAGAATAAGAAGGTACATGGATTCATACTTCCCTATATTTCAGAAACTTGATCATTATTGCAGAAATGTTGCAATTTCTCTGAAAATAAATTGTCAAGTGAACAAGCTACATGAATTTTGATCAGCATTTGTGTTCAACATTTGTCTAGGATTACAGTGACCAACATTTGTTGGATTTGATGCCTCTGTAGCTTTTTCACTGTAGGGTGTGAATAGGCTGTATAGGCTGTATTGACTCTGTGTGTTTATGATCCTTGTTGGTTATACAGTTGAAAATGCATTGGATATGTGCTTGGATACTTTTCTAATCCTGGAAGAAAGTAACATTAAATCTCCGGGAACATAATATTCAGCCAAAAATAAAAATAAAACATGGCACTATAGTGTAGTTATTGTTGTTTGCCTGTCTATACTGTTGAAAATAGGGCTAGCTAAATAACTGCCAAGAATATATCACATATAGCTGGATTCATATTACAAACACGGTAAAATGCATTGAGACCTTAACATCTTCAATCTTTACAAGACAAATGATGTGGTAGTAAGCTAATGCCGAAACAATAAATTTTGAAATAATTTATACAAGGTCAGATAGCCAAACCTGCTTTACAAAATAGACAACAACATTGTTATCTGCATAGATTGCTTTTACAAGGCCTACACCAATTGCTTTTACACAGTTCGATGTCTTCCATAATTAGCATGGATACAAAGATTGATATTCAATAAAATATTAAAGTCAAGAAGTCAGGTTAACACTACTGCAATTCTTATCACAACATCTCCGAGAAGTATAGGTAAGGGTTAGTTCATCATCAGTTTAAAATTGGATTGGTTAGAAATAAAGGTTGAATGCATCTAACCGATGCAGAGACAGGGGCTGATCCCCATTTCGAAAATAAAAATTTGGATTGGTTGCCCCATCCGAGCATATCAAAAAGGGGAAACGGTAACTTAAAATTTGTTCAACCAAACATTCTTCTTTAAGTAGAGAACATAATACTCCTCACTTTCGCTTGCATTAGATTAAACTGATTCTTGCATGATACAGTACAGGTAAGACAACTACTTTTACAATCCAGGGAGCAAACTACTGACCTCAACCATCACCAGAAGAGGAGCAAACTACTTTTACAATCCAGGGATGTGTCAGTGAGTTGTGCTATAACTTTGATGCATGATTGGCACGGAGAAAAGCTCACTCCACGGAGCAAAAATTGTCAGCAACTCGTGATACATCTGATCACCATGGCTTGGTCGTGTGTATTGATTCACCACTGCGAGCTTGCAATTGTTTGAATCCCTGAAGTTGTGATTTCATGAAAGTATGATTCAGTGTACGTATCGCCTTACAGTGACACAAAGCAACCCGAAAATTATTTTTGTACATGACCATAGTTTGCTTTTAGATTTTGCTTCAGAACTACTAATAAGATTAAGCAGTGTTCCGCCTGCATGATTTAGTCCGCGAGATCCTAAAGGGCCGCGCCCTAAATATTGTTACTGATCTTTAATGTAGCAGATTATTTAGCGGGATTAATCCCAGCTCTTTGCCGATCTAGAGCACACCAAATAAGGGAGGAAACAAAAGCGATGGAAACGGGGTCCTCACCTCCACAGCAAGCGGGCCGGTGGATGTAGACGAGGTCGCCGGCGGCAACATGAAAATGGCCCCAGAGCTTGGTGGCCGTTTCTAGCCGGCAGCAGCAGCAAGCCTGAGCGGTGGCCACCGGCTTCAGCTCGGGGAAGATGCATATTTTCGGGTGCCTGGGATGCTTACGACGATGTGGAGGAGGAGGAGGAGGAGGGATGGGGATGGGTACCCGTGGCCCTGCGTTGAAGACCTCCTCCTCGGTATGGTCTGTGCCGCAGCGGCGGATTTCGCTGGTGTGGGCGCAGACTGAGGATGCGTAGGGGCTGCCTACGACGTCGTTCCCGTGGAGCCACTTCTCCTCGATCTGGTCTGGCGGCTGTGACCCTTCCCCGAGGCACTGACGCAACTCGGATGGCCTCCCGAACGTACGACCGCGCGAGGAAGGTGGTGGCGCCGGCGCACGTGGTAGTACGATGGATTCCGGCGGCGGCCGCCCGGGAGGAAGAGAAAGGGATTGCTGGCGGCGGAACCCTAGCTCTCGTCTCGCACCAAAGTGAGGTAAAGGACTGTTGGTTAATTCTCCGATTTGCAAGGGACCAAAGTGCAAAATGCACAGCGACAGGAGTGTTGGTTGACGACCAAAAGTATGACGTATTTTGATGGCAGAATAAGGAACCACTTTAGTCTTTTTAAGTAGTAGAGAAAATGTGTTGTCTTTCGAAACAACAACTCTGACCCCAAAAATGCAAGCTTTGAATAATGTAATGTTGCGGTAGTAGGCTAACTGAATTTGAATGGTGAGTTGAAGTTGTAAACATTCTTCCAAATTGAAAGTTTAAACTACTACAGGGGAACTTCCGGGTAGCTCGGCTGCGTTGCAGAGTCATGGGCATCTATGGGCCGGCCGATCACTCTCGCTCGGCAGATTTCCTGCAGGAAGTCTCCAGCAAAGTGAACTCCTCTGCCGTGCCTATCATCATGGGAGGGGACTTCAACCTGATCAGAGCGGCCCACGACAAAAACAACGACAGGATTAACTGGTCTAGGATGGACCTGTTTAATGATCATATCGCAGCTTGGGGCTTGCGAGAAATCCCGCGCACTGGGGCGCGCTACACTTGGACCAACAAACAGCTCAATCCTGTAAGGTGTGTGTTGGATCGGGTCTTCATCTCGCCTGAACTTGAGCTTCACTTCCCGCTGTGTGCGGTTGCAGCGGAAACCAGTCTTGGCTCTGACCACACCCCGCTTATCTCTGACTCCGGGGAAGGAATTCCTCCCAAGAGCAACAGATTTTTCTTTGAGTCCAGCTGGTTAGAAATGCACGGCTTCCAGGAGAACCTACATGCAGTTTGGTTGGCCCTCTCCAATAGGGTGGGAGGGCGAGATATTGTCGATTGGTGGAGTTTCATGAGTACGGGTCTGCACCTCAGAGGCTGGAGTGCAAACAAAGGAAAAGAGAATAGGGACTGTAAACAGGGCCTTCTCTCCCAAATCAAGAGCCTCGACGAAAAAGCTGACGCGGTTGGGATTGATGAAGAGCAATGGGCATTCCGTTATCACTTGGAGGATCAGTTGCTTGAGATTTTCCACGCGGAAGAGGAGTATTGGCGGCAAAGGGGCCATGTGCGCTGGGTCCTGCAAGGTGATGCCAACACTAAGTACTTCCATGCATTGGCAAATGGGCGCCGCAGGAAGTGCTGCATCTCGTCCCTCGTCTCGGATCAAGGGGTGATCACGGACAAAAGACTCATTCAGCAACACATATACGAGTTCTACCGTCAATTGCTCGGCTCGGAGGAGGCTAGGATGTGTGGGCTTAACGCCAACGTCTGGGGTTCCGAGGCTAGAGTTTCTCAGGAGGAGAATGAGAACCTGATGCGTACCTTTTCCGAGAAGGAGTTGGAAGTGATTGTCATGGAGATGAAAGCGGACACGGCCCCAGGCCCGGATGGGTTCCCGGTGTTTTTCTTCAAGAAATTCTGGGGCTTAGTTAAGATGGGTGTGCTTCACATCCTGAATGACTTCATCCTGGGGAGGATCGACATTGCGAGACTCAATTTTGGGATCCTCTCGCTCATCCCTAAAGTCCCTGGGGCGGACAAAATCACGCAGTTTAGACCTATTGCTCTCATCAATGTGATCTTCAAGATTGTTTCCAAAGCTTTGGCAACCAAGCTAGACCCCATTGCGCATCACATTATCAGCCCAAACCAAACTACGTTTATCAAAGGTAGATTTATTCTGGACGGAGTGCTGGCCCTCCATGAGATTGTCCACGAGCTGAAAGTTAAGAGGCAAGGGTTCCTTCTGCTGAAACTCGAGTTTGAGAAGGCGTACGATCGAGTTAACTGGAGCTTCCTCCTGGAGGTGCTTAGAGCAAAGGGCTTCGACGCGGGTGTGGTGCACCGTATCTCGCAGCTTGTCATGGGAGGACAAACTGCGATCTCTATCAATGGAGAAGTGGGTCCGTTCTTTAGGAACAAAAGAGGGGTGCGTCAAGGGGATCCCCTCTCCCCCCTGCTCTTTAATTTCATGGCGGAGGCGCTTTCCAAGATCCTCTCCTCCGCGGCCGCGGCGGGACACATAGCGGGAGTTGTCCCTCACCTGATTCCGGGCGGGATCACTCACCTCCAGTACGCAGACGATACCTTGATTATGATCCAAGATGACGACTCTCAGATAGCCAATTTGAAGTTCCTCCTCATGTGCTTTGAGGATATGTCTGGGCTCAAGATAAATTACCACAAGTCTGAGGTGGTGGTCATGGGGACTACCGCGTCTAGGAAACACCAAGTGGCTGATAGGCTCAACTGCAAACTCGGTTCCTTCCCTTTCATTTACTTGGGGCTGCCTATTTCCGATAGGAAGCTTACGATGGATCAGTGGCAGTTCTTAGTTCGTAAGCTGGCAGGCCGTGTCGAGCCTTGGTGGGGCAAGTTCTTGTCATCAGGGGGACGTTTGATTCTCTCCAACTCCTGCCTCTCCAGCCTGCCCCAATTTGCGATGGGTTTATTCCTCCTGCAAGACGGCATTCATGCAAAGTTCGACTCTCACCGGGCTAGATTCTACTGGGAAGGCTCTGGTCCTAAGCGACGTTATCACCTAGTCAACTGGCCGGCAGTCTGTCGGCCAAAGGAGTGTGGAGGGCTGGGGCTTCTTAACTCCAAAAAGATGAATTGAGCCCTGTTGCTTAAGTGGATTTGGAAGCTTTTCCAACCGGAAAATCCTATATGGGCCCAGATCATCAGAGCGAAATACGCCTCCGCCAACAATATCTTTGAGGGAACGGGACAAGGGGGTTCCCAATTTTGGCGTAGCCTTCACAAGATTAAGCATCTTTTCAAGCTCGGAGCCAGATATAGTATCCGCGATGGGAGGCGGACTATGTTCTGGATGGACAAGTGGTCTGGCGAGGTTGCGCTTAAAGATAGATTCCCCAACCTGTTCGATATTGCCAATTTTCAGATGAGCACGGTGGCTCAGGTGTGTGGGGCTAGGGGTTCTCTGTCCTTCCGTAGATCCCTTGATCCCCAGGGGGTGCGGGACTGGCAGCGGCTGAGAGGCATCATAGATCAAACCATCCTCTCCCAGGGACAAGATGGGGTGTCTTGGTCTCTGGAACCTTCGGGATGCTTCTCGGTCCGGTCTATGTACCTGAAGTTGTCTCAAGGGGCCTCCATCGCCCATTTCCGAGATGTGTGGTCGGCTCGTATCCCGCTTAAAAACAAGATCTTCTCCTGGCAGCTAGTTCTTGACAAGCTCCCCACAGCCATCAACATCGCGACCAGACAGGGGCCTGGTAATGGCTGTTGCAAGCTTTGTGGTAGACCGGAAGATGCGTCGCATATTTTCTTCACGTGCTCTACGGCGGTGTTTGCCTGGAGCGTTACTCGCCAGCTGTTGGGATGCAGCTGGTGTCCCGCTAATTTTGCCCAGCTTTTTGCTATCATCTCTAGTCTGTCGGGTAGATTTAGACGATGTGTGTGGTTGCTTTTCATTGCTCAATCCTGGGCCCTTTGGCTTTTTAGAAACAAGATGACCATTGAGTCAAAGTTTATGAAACACCTGGCTAACATTATCTTTAAAACCATGCTGTTTCTTCAGATGTGGATGCCGCTGGCAAGACCTCTGGATCGTCCTTGGATCGAGCACGCGGTGGCCGAACTAAAGCTCCTTCACGACGCAACCAGTTCAAGAAGGCCTGATCAAGTCGCCTGATTCCCTTCCCTATGCCTTGTGCGTTTATCTGCCCTAGTGGCGTGCGTAGTTGTTCTTAAACTTGGCCGAAGCTGTAGTGCCGCAGCATGTATTACTCTATCCGTGTTGAACCTGAATTATTAAATTAAAGTTTAAACTATTAAAAAAAAACTTCCGGGTAACACGACCATGCCGCTTTCGGCGTCCAGTTCCAGTCCACCACTCCCTGCCATCTAAGCTGCCAGCACCCAGTCCACATGACGACATGAACCAGAGACCCTGCCACGACGAAGAGGAGCAAACTGCAAAACCCTCTCCCCTCCCGGCCGGCGTCGCGTCCACCAACCCCGGCGCCCCGTCCACCAAGATGTCGCTGCGCCGGCTCCTTGGCTTGTCCGGTCGCCTCCACCGTTCCCTATGCACGGCCGTCACGCCTCCACCGGATTCGGGTCGGGGGCTCTGGACGTGGTACATGCTCGGGAAGATGACGGCGGCCATGGGGCCGTCGCCGAGCCCATGCGTGAGCTTCGTCGGTCCTCCCCGCGTCTCCAAGCTATACATGCCCCTGAACCTCTCCAACGCCAGCGGCCTCCCTGAGCCCGACCCCGAAGGCGACGTCGTGCGGGTCTCGGTCGGCCAGGCCTGCGCCGCCAGCCAGGACGGCCTCCTCCTCCTCAGCTGCCAAGACATCCTCGTCACGGCCCCCATCCTCGCCAAGCAGGGCGGCCACAAGGTGCGGGATATGACCGCCGCCGCCGACCCCGACAGCGTCCGCCTCGCCAGCATGGCGCACGTCGTCTTCAACCCTCACACCGGCAGGCAGTGCCGTCTCCCGCCCATCCAAGGCCCCAAGAGGATCTTGGCGGGCTTCCACCTAGGCATCCTCACCCAGCGCGGGCCACCGGAAAGGTACGCCGTCGCCGAGCTGGACGGGAACGCCAACGTGATGCTCCGGTTTCTCCCGGAAACAGGGGATTGGGATCTCGTCAACTGCTCCCCGTTCCAGCTCCCGGCGCAGCGGCGAATGGTGCCAACCCAGGAGGTTCTGCCCTTCCGAGGCTACCTGTGGTGGGTGGACGTGACCTGGGGCGCCATCTGCGCCGACCCGTTCAGCGACCGGCCGGAGCCTCACTTCATCGAGCTGCCCAGCGGCAGTGTGCTCCCTGCAGACACACACGACCAAGTGCTCCGCCGCCCAAGGAGCCCGCTGCCTGACGCCGAGGGCAACGCGTGGTGGATGCAGGCGCCCGCAATGTACCGCCGCGTCGGGGTCAGCGGCGGCTGGCTTCGCTACGTCGAGGTGTCTGAGGAGGAGCCGTTCGTGCTCAGCTCCTTCGCACTCAACGCCGACGGCAGCGGCTGGACGCTGAACCACCGGGTGGCGCTCAGCCCGCTCTGGGCGGATGGTGGCTTTCCATGGCTACCCTTGCAGGGGGAGACCAGACCCAAGATTGGCGTTCTTGATCTGGCCAGAGACGATGTAGTCCTCACTGTTGGCCAGCACATGGTCGTCGTGGACATTCAAAGGGGGGAGGTTGTCGAGCATTGTCCGCTTGAAGGCGGCGACGTCTGCATTTTACCATGTACTAGATGGACCTAGCGCGCTCTTCTGCGCCGGCCTCCAGTAGTAGCGTGTTGCTACTGCTACGCGAGTATTTCTTTCTTAAGGACGTAGACATGTTTATTTCTATCTTATTGAAGTTTATCTTCAGGTGCAATGCATTTGAACTTGAATAACCAGTGCATAAACATCTAGGAGATTTATTTTATTACACATGCTTACAACAAGTACAAAAAGGTACTACAAACCGAACTTGCGGCAGTAAAGTCTAAGCGGTCAAAGCAGTGATGCTAGTTAACTTTTCTTTAGCAGGCGTCCTCCGGATGAGACGTTTAACTCCAAGCTCCTTACTATGGAGCACCGGTGATAGTGAGATTTCTTCGGTGGCATGTAGTTCTCGAGTGGCTTTTTCAGCATGTAGTTCTCAAAAAATGCAGCACGGTCAGCTTGTTCAGCTACACACACAAATGTGAATTAAACGGATAATATAGATTAGAATTTCATGGCGCGCAACTTCCACAACAGCCTCCACAAAACTCACCAGCACATCTTCAGAAGGCATGGCCAGCAAATCAGCATGCTTATTTTGGATTAAAGGCCTTCCAGGAATCACCTCCTCTGTCGAGGCGACTCCATCCAAGACCGCAACAATAGTAACAGCAACATTGTCACAGAAGTATCAGAAATAAAGTTTGGCCACAAAAGAATAAATAGACCTTAAGGCATCATATTACGAAATAAAACAAAAGGAAAACCTAAACTCAGCTCAGCCTCAGCGGGAGCTATGCCAGCAACAATATTTGCGTTCGCAATTCCCGGGAAGATTGCAGGAACGAAAGACAGGATATATACCTCTGAATTTTTTTCAATATATGCCCACATAGCCGTTGGCCTCCCTCAGCGAGATACTTTGGCTTTTTATCATATATGAGCACGAGTAATTCATAGGGAAAAAGTATTTTTATCAATCGTATAACCAAGTATGATTCTTCTCAGGCACTACATCCTTACCGAAATATAAGATGTTTTAGTAGGCTATTTTAGCTCACTAAAACGTCTTAATATTTTCATGACAAAGGAATTATGATTCAAACTAGGCACTTATGAGTTGAAAAGTTGGACTGTAGTTTCTAGCACTAACCAAGTGAGGATGGACTTCCAAAGTGTGACAATACATGTTCCTTCCCTCATAAAAGCAATTATATGCGTTTTATCTGTCCTTATCATAGTAGATCATATATTCTATAACAATCAACAATTAGTATTGTACTGGTGATTAGCTATTAAGATAACTTTTTTCCTCTACTGAAAACTCATCCTCATGGAAACATGTTACTATTTGTTATCAGAGTGGATCATATATTCTAGAACAATCAACAATTAGTATTGTACTGGTGATGGTGATTAGCTATTAAGACAACTTTTTCCTTTACTGAAAACTCGTTCTCATGGAAACATGTTACTATTTGTGAAAGATGACACTGCCTAGCATGATTCAGAATACATACCAATATTGCAATATCTATAAGTTTCAGAAATGCTGTAGTTGCCAGAGAGCAACATGCATCTTTTGCGAGGCACCAATACAACATATAAATCTTTCCTTGACCGTATGTTCCTAAAGAAAATAAGCACGACACCAAAATCCATAAAACAGCACCATACCAGTAAATCGAATTAAAATAAGACCCACCCAATCAAAACTTAAATCTTCCTCACACTCTCATGCATACATTTCAAGCTAAATTGTATATGGTCAGGCAAAGAAAACCAAACTTATGCGGTAATTGTGTCGAAGCAAATCCAGGAAAGTTGTACATGATTATGTTGTAGTGAGAAAAAAATGCATGCAAATCAAAGCATTTTTGTTAGAGAACATGGAAGATTTACTTGGGCAGTTCCCAAGCTCTAATGGAAGCTCAAACAGACATGTTGTATTGTGTATTGTCGATGGTAGTTAACAGCCAAGATGTAGCAAGACCAAAATGGAAGCTCAAATGGTCATAAATACTGAACTAATGGAATCTCACATATGCATAAATACGGAACTAATGGAAGCCAAATGAGCACGAATTGTACTCTGGATCTAGCAAATTAGTACTATGAATGATATTTTTCAATGATAGCTAGGTCAAAACCACTATGGTTGCGAGAATAATATAACCCTATTACTAACTGAAAATAGTATGACTCAAAGACAAAAGTTGTGTGCTATAACTGAAACTTTCAATTTGACTAACCAAAACGTAGTATGGTTCAAATAAAAAAAAGTTGGGTGCAAGAATTAAAATGATTAGTTAGCATGTTCTCGATACTTACCACCATATTCTGGATATCTGTGGGTAAAAAGATGAATGTACATTATACATAGAGAGGTAAAAACAAGAAAGTTCGGTTCAAAGAATATAAGTGGAACCATAAGTCGTTCCTACGTAATGAAAACCTTCTTTACAAAAAAGAAAACCTGTTTGCGAGCCAATTGAATAGACTTCAAGAGTATATGGATGCAAAGGTTCTCCACGAAAGTGAGACCAAATTTCAGTATATAGAATAAGGCGGTTACAGAAGTAAGAAGTAACTCTATATATGTCTAACAGTGCATGCATAAAAAATGAGAACATGTTTCCGATCCTATAATGGTTGAACTGAAGAGAGATACCATTTGAAACTGCGAATCATAAATAAGAACTAATGAATAGCATGCTGTAAACATGGAGACCTTGAGGTTAACAAGGGTCCCTGTACTCATTTACAGGAGAAAATTCAGCAAATGATATTTTTTGTACAACATATAATACATTTGCCAGTATCTCTAGTAAACTATGCCAATAACAGAGAGTAAATGGATATATAGAATGAAATACTGGGAAAGATGCTTTAAATGTTTGCAGCCACTCCAAACTTAAAATCTAGTCTTTTACAACTATGCTTATCAAATATCCGATAAGCATAAATAACATCATTCATAAGGTAAATAGGATAATGGAGGATATACCTCAAACCCTAACACTGCGGACATTATTGCTATAAAAAATCAAGAAATTTCCTTAATGTTAAAATTCAATGTGGGACGGAGTGAGATATGGATAATCCCTTTTTGTCAAGAAACCATATGGAAAGTATCCTAAGTAATAAACAAATTAAATGGAAAAGGATGATATTATTTAACATCAAAATTCTCTTCCTAACTTATTTAGTACACATTCAATTTGAATGTGGAACTTTAGATCACGAGGGTTTGAAGAGCTAAGGATCATCTCCATTTAGAGATGTCATGTAATAAGATTGCTGAAATGATAGACACTTATAGACAAAGAGTACGTCCTATCCTCCCAGCGCATGGCCAACGCGATCCATCCCTGTTTCGCCATTGTACTTCCTGCTGTTAATTCTAGGTCTAATTATCGACAGCAGGCCCCACAAGCACCAAATCAGCTGGAGCACCAAACTGAAGTGCATAAGATTCATCATAAAGCTAGTTTTTGTATTGAGAAACCATGAGAAATTGATTAAAACACGTTACACTATCTAGATTGTTTCTCAGACAAAGGGGATGCAGAACTATGACATATAGGCCTACAGATCCGAGCACTACTTTCTCTAACGTTTATTAAGATTGAAATCTAGGTCAAACCAATAAGCACAACTTTTTTTTTTGGTAATTACTCTTGTTTGATTGAAGCAAACACTCACTATAGTAAAAAGTCCATTGCAACCTCCTGCTCCAGTCTGTGTTGGCAATGTACAAATCAAATACTCCTTCTGCAAGAAATTATGTTGCTAGAGTTGCAAACATGAAAAATAATCTCGCAATCTCCTGCCTTGTTTTGTTGTGCTATGTAAGTGCAAATTCCAGGAAATAATAATAATAATAATAATAATAATAATAATAATATAGAGGAGATTATTTTCTATAACATGCTTGTTATTGGATTGCAGATTCTTGGTTTTGGAATTACCTGCATTAACTTACAGCATCCAAGTTGTGTTCTCTAAGGAGAAGAAGGCCTACGCACCATGTCGTGCAGTTGTTAAGTGAGAAAAACAGGTTGCACATGCTCACCAACTGTGCTCAGCAAAGATCAGAGTGAATGCATGCCAGGACCTATCGAGCTCCTGGTTACAGCCCGACATCTACATCTTCCACCTGTTCATGGGCGGCGAGAAGCACGACCCCGTCGACCACACCACACCGTACTGTACTTAGACGTAAACATGTGGTCAATCTGTAACACAACTTCCGTGTGACATACCTAACCTCCGATCCAAACTCATCCACCTCTAGAAGCCGGAAGCCATTGGCTTCAGTGAAATGAAATGGACCTTAATCCAAATGCTTCCTCCTCTAAAATCCATTGGCTACAAAGGAAGGGACCCAAACCTTCAAAAACCAAAAACGAAATTAAACCAAATCAGAGAAGGGTTGGAACTCGGCAGGGGCATGGCAGCGGCCGTCGTCGTTCACCAGTTGCGCCCACCATTGTCGACCTGAATCTCGCTCCACGAAGGCCGAACGGGATAGGGTTTGCCGCCGCCGCCTACTTTGGAGAGGGAGAGGGAGAGGGAGAGAGAGATGGCCATGGCGGGGTGGCCTCATCCGTCGCCGGTGTTCCAGATAGAGGCGGAGGTCGAGGCGAGAGCGCTAGGAGGTGCGGCGATGGCTAGTGGCGGTGTGTGGAGGAGAGAAAGAGGCGGCGGCAGCGAAGAGGCACAGCGACACAAGGGTCAAAGAAAAAGAAGAAAGGAAACCGACCTCGCGAGCACCGCCTACACGCACACGATGAAAAAAAGCCACGCTGGGAAACAATAAAAAGGATGTGGGGCCCGCGAAAGTGACCTGCAGATCAACCACAATCGTTGCCAACCCTGTGAGCTTAGAGCTCTTAGAGGATGCTTACCTCGTGGCTTTCAGGATCTCCGATACCTTCGGCAGGTACACTCAATTGCTCAAAGTTTTGTTCATCATAATGTGACAATGGTGAACTTGAGCAGCCTCTGGATAACAGCATTCTCTGTATTCTAAGCCAACGATTTGTTACCAATGTGTAGGAATTCCCTCCTTGGCAATCGATCGCTCAAGCGATCAGTTTCGGTCAGCGCGGAGCGCTCGCGCGGAAGCGCGAATCAATTCCCTTTTTTGTCTCTTACTGTTTAATTACGTTCACATGCAGATGTGTGTTCACACTAACAGCTCATGTGTTTAATTACGTACACATGCATATGTGTGTTCACACTAACAGCTCATGTTCACACTTGCATGTTGCATACAACCAAGAGCGTTCACACTACATGCATGCATAAACTATCTCATGAGTTTGCATTTAATGAGCCAACTTTTCAGCACTAGCTCTCACAAGTTTCTGCATGCATGCACGTTCTTTTTTTCAGCACGAGGCAGACTCTTAATTCTTTTTTTTTGCAATTCCCTTTTGACAATTCTCTTTTTTTGCAATTCCCTTTGTGTTGTTATTTCGTACGGTAATTCATATTTTTCGATTAATTTTTATAATTCCCTTTTTCGGGCTAGTGGTTTTTAAGGGGGGAAATAACGGGTGGGGAGATCCACTTGCAACTCAAATGAACTACCACTTGCTACTCAAATTAAGTACTATTGTTTAAGTTGTAAGCTAACAAAAGTTGCTAAAATATTCTAAATTAAATTTACCATTGATAAATAACGGGGCACCGGGTTGATAACTTGTAAACAAAAAAGAGTCCCTACATATTTTAAATTAAATTAAATTTTTAGGGTTGATATTTATTTATTTTTATCATTGATAAATAGGGGGTCACCGGGTTGATAGCTTGTAAATTAAAAGAGACTCGCTAAATGTTTCTAAATGAAATATGTTTTAGGGTTATTATTTATTTATATTTACCGTTGATAAATAACGAGGCACCAGGTTGATAGCTTGTAAAATAAATAAAATGTTCGCTAAAATATTCTAAATGAAATACTTTTTATGGTTGGTAGTTATTTATAATTACCATTGATAAATAACGGGGCATCGGGTTGATAACTTGTAAACTAAAAAGAGTCGCCAAAATATTCAAAATAAAATTAGATTTTTAGGGTTGGTAGTTATTTATATTTACTGTTGATAAATAATAGGACACCGGGTTGATAGCTTCTAAACTAAAAAAAATCGCTAAACTGTTTCAAATAAAATTAACTTTGGGGTTGATAATTTTATATATTCGCTGTTGATCACTCAAGTACGGAGGGGTTGATTATTCAGATAGAGAGGGTTGATAACTTTTAGCCCGAAAAAGTTTCTCGAAACATATCAACATGGGTGCTAGTTTTGAAGATCTCGTCGAGACGGATTTATTGGTGAAAGCGAATCTTAATTTGGAGTTGTCGTTTGAAAGTTAAAACGTTTTGAATTTACAAATTTGGAAAAGATTCCGCTGACATCAGCATATTCGTCTATTTACATGCATAGAACTTTTCCTCAATAGCCTACACTAGGTTGATAATTTTATATATTTACCATTGATCACTCAAGTATGGAGGGGTTGATTATTCAGATAGAGAGGGTTGATAACTTTTAGTCCGAAAAAAAGTTTCTCGAAACATATCAACATGGGTGCTAGTTTTGAAGATCTCGTCGAGACGGATTTATTGGTGAAAACGAATCTTAATTTGGAGTTGTCGTTTGAAAGTTAAAACGTTTTGAATTTATAAATTTGGAAAAGATTCCGCGACATCAGCATATTCGTCTATTTGTGCATGCATACGAACTTTCCCTCAATAGCCTACACCAGGTTGATAATTTTATATATTTACCGTTGATCACTCAAGTACGGAGGGGTTGATTATTCAGATAGAGAGGGTTGATAACTTTTAGCCCGAAAAAAAGTTTCTCGAAACATATCAACATGGGTGCTAGTTTTGAAGATCTCGTCGAGACGGATTTTTTGGTGAAAGCGGATCTTAATTTGGAGTTATCGTTTGAAAGTTAAAACGTTTTGAATTTTCAAATTTGGAAAAGATTCCGTGACATCAGGATTCGTCTATTTATGCATGAATGCGAACTTTCCTAAATAGCTGCACAGTTGATAATTTTATACATTTACCGTTGATCATCAAGTACGAGGGGTTGATTATTCAAATAGTGAGGGTTGATAACTTTTAGCCAGAAAAAAAGTTTGTCGAAACATATTAATATTGGTGCTAGTTTTGAAGATCTCGTCGAGACGGATTTATTGGTGAAAACGAATCTTAAATCGAAGCGTTCATTTGAAAGATAAATCATTTTAAACAATTGTTTCTGCTACATATATTCTACAGGTGACCTAAATTTGTATGCGGTGATTAGCCATGCTAATTAGGAATGCACGTGACGCGGGGAGAGAGAAGAAAAGGTGGTCCATCCCATGCATGTCTTCTACTTTTTGTCATGCTAACTTGCATGCATTGATTATTAACATTAATTACATGAAAGAAGAGACATGCACTATGTGAAAGCTACCTGTCAGAAAGGAAAATACGATTTTTTATAATTAGGCTGTCAGAAACCGATCGCGCATTAAGAATCTGGCGCGCGAGCGCCAGCTAGGGACGCCCCAATGTGTACTACTTAGCCAAACGAAGTATTCCTTGCATAGATGGACAATAGTGATTCAGAATTACTATTTCTAAACCTCTGTCTGGCATTAATTAGGATTTATGACTGAAACTAGTAGTTTGATGAGAGAATCTGACAAAATATGTGATCTTTTTGTAATTGCGAACATGGCAAACTTTGATGCATTCATCTTAGACACTAAAGTATTCCAACATAAGTAGGATTTAGCAATGTTTTCTAGAAAACAAATACTTATAGTCCCAGTAGTGATTACCTCTCTCTTCTTGGGTTACAAAATGGCGCACTTATGTATAACTCTAGCTCTAAATTCTAAACCATGTTCTTCTCAGAAAGAGTCGGCTTAGATTAGAATATTAGAATGCTTGGACTAAACAGGGCAGGAAAGATCCCTTCAGTATCCATAACATTAGGACACACCAACTGCTGAACCAGCTCCCTGTGACATCAAACTAATTAAAGATTGATATATAATCGGTAGAAAATATGAAAACTGGTAATGGAAAGAATACATCATTATGATCTGATAAATGGTATGGTTTATGATATTTTCAGTGATCAACCTATTCCGGTTCATAATCTGGCCAAGTATGGGAAGTCTTTGTATTTGTAAGTAGCAATTAGCAACTGTAAATTTGTGATGGCACCGACAAGTAGTAAAGGTTCTGAACAGGACTGTGATTGCTACTTAGTTAGGTGCATGAGGTAAGGCAAGAATAGTTGGAAAGTCAGTTCACGGTCCAATTTTTTTTAGAGAAGTGTGTGGCTCTGTAGAAAAATGAAAACTGGTAATTGTAAGCATACATAATTCTGATCTGATAAATGGTATGGTTTCAGTCCGTTATAGACAAAATGTCTAAGATTTTTGAAATTTGAGTGAACAACCTGTTCTGTTGAATAATCTGGCCAATTCTGGGCAAGCTTTGTATTTGTAAGTAACAATTAGCAAATGTGAATCTGTGATGGCACAAACAAGCAGTAAAGGTTTTGACGAAGAAAATGTGACTGCTAATTAGTTAGGTGCATGAGGTAAGGAATAACCGTGAAGCCAGTTAGCTGTTATAGTCAAATTTTAACAGGATAAAAAACGTTGACCAACAAGGGAATGATCCCTCCCTTAGCTATACTTTGTTAGGTACTAGGCGGGGATTCATACCAGGTGGGCTGGCTGCGCACTCACTAGCCTTGCCGCTGAGCTAGCAATTAGTTCTCTGTTAACAGGATATATGTTATGGATATAAAAAAATTGATTTGGAAGTCCCAATTTTTCCACAAGTAGCAATAAGACAAAATTTGTCTTCCATTTCTGATGCTCTCAAGATAATATCACAAGATGTAGCAGAACACGTTACCAAAATCACAACCAATTGGCATCTCAGGTTTATTTTGAGAAAACGCAAAGGACCTTTGCGTTTCACTTCATTCTCAGGTTTATCAAATTGTCATTTCAACATAACCAAATAGACCAGCATATCGCAGGTCAATTATTATATCCAGTGCACCTGTGTTTGTACACTTATAATTTGGTATGCATTATCATGGTGGCTTTTGTTGAAATTCTTGTACCTTGATCAAACAAACTTCTTTTCAGGCAAGAGTGATGTCACAGAAAAGAATACATTGGCAGATGTTCTGGTTCGGTCAGACAGACTCCAGAAGAAATGAAGGTACCGAGATATCAGCCAATGTATCTTCGCTAATGCTTCTTTATTGAGACATTCTTACAATATCTCATAAGCTAACATGTTTAGGATGTTGTATTTGTCTTACATTTATCTTACACAATCCATGCAGTTTATGCCATGAACAAAACATGCTGCGCATATTTTTTCACACTACTATGTATTGCCCAATATATGGGCATCATATTAGCTTGTCACTGCTTGATTTTTTTTGGTGTTTTAGCACAACAAATGTTATTTTGGGACCAAAAGTTTCAGAATAGTTATAGAACTACAGTTCAACGGTCGACGCCAGATGTTGTCATTTGATAGAGATAACATATGTTTCACACTACTTTCTTATAGCGCAAAACCTGTATTGATGGTGTTGCTGAACATTGTTGATTGCCCTTTGTTCTAGCATGAACCTTTCATCGAGTTATATTGTTTTTCTAACTAGCAGGCATGATTAAGCGCAGAACTAAAAATATTAGGGAATGCACAGTGTAATGTATTGAAGCCACTGCTTATCATTATAAACATTATGGATATTATTTTCATTTTCCCGAAATACTGACACTGGTCAAAGCCTGAAATTCATCCATGTTAACAAGTGATCACCATATAATTTTGTGCTTCGACAAGAAATTGACAGAATATAAACATGTTGCCCATATGCCAAGTACTACTATCATAGTGTTGTTTACATCAAAAAAAAAAATGAATCATTCATAAATATTTTTGTGAAATTCTTCTCATTCTCTTCGTATGTTTATTAAAACTACCAGGGTGTCCTGTGCAATTTTCTGAGCTAGTGTTCTTGTCTTGTACCATTGTTTACATTACTTTCTTTATTCTGACATTGTCTCATAGAAAAATTTGTGAAATTTCTATTCACTTTTACCAAAACTTTTTTGTACTTCTGTCTCCAGGACATTCTGATTATAACCTCATCTTTGGGGTCCTTCTCTTTGATGTTCTAGAATGCAGATGAATTTCAGTCAGATAATAACTAATGTTAGCAGCATGTACTCTAGAGAAATTAATTTCAGGTGTACCATACAAACAATTCTTGTAGGCACAATTGTTACTTATGCTTTTTTTTTGTGAATACAATTGTTACTTATGCACTTATGCTAAAATCCTCGTCAATACATATCTAAGAGTTCTTGTGTCAATCACCTACTTTGTTTATGGAGGATAGAAAAATTGATTGGCCAGAACTTATATAATATTTCTACATTGTTATTAGAATGTAAACTGGTAATGGTGCTGTACTGAATAATGTGGTACCTCTCCCCTTAAAGACAAGTTCCCTGGGTTCCATGATATTTGCAACGAAAAATCTGTTCTTGCTCTACCTAATTCTGGGTTTGTTTTATATTGTAGCGGATTGTTGAAATGTTCAATGAAAGTTTGCAAAAAAAAAAACTATGCTCCACTTTGAATTGGTACTCTTGGGGGGCAGTGCGCATGCCATGTAATACAATTCTACTGTAACTCACATCCCGAGGAAAAATTGAACTGGGATAATCTTTACTGTTTCCATTCAGTTTTGTACGACCAAGTGGTGCCAAATATGTATCAGGTAGTGACATTGCTGCTAATAGAACCTTGGCAATTATAATATACAATTTTACAGAAACGCTATATGTGTCAGTGTTGGCCAGGATTTTTTTATCTGACACATTGGTCTATTCTCATTCTGGAGTGCGCTCAAACATTGTGCAGGATGTGCAAGGATGGTACATTGGCACCCCTGAGAAAGTTCACCAAGATGATGTTTCTTCAGGCTCCTGTTGGTGGACAGATTGTTGCTCTCTTGGGTGAGCTGTAATATGACATATAGCTGGCACTTTTTTTTTTGTGATGGTTGCTTGGTAGTAGCTTGATTTTATTCAGTTAGCTCAATCGCTTGGTAGTTGTAATGTCGGTCTGTTGTTTTCTTCATGAGCTGACATCTCAGCTATCAAACTGTTTAATCTCCTGCACCAACTGTGTGTCAGGATCCAGGGGAGTCCATGACGATAACTTGAGAAAGGGGAAGGAAGGAAGAGCTCTCGAGGCTCAGATCTACAGGAACTACTTGCAGGAGAAGAAAGAACTTAGGAAAAAACATTTAGATTTTCTATTGCTTGATCCACCCATCCACCCCACTTGCCCTTTATATCGAAAGGCAAGCTCAAGCAGTAGCAATTACAACTTAAACATGTCATTAACTTAAGCTTAACAGGAAGATAACGCTGTGGAGTCTGAACCGTTGATTTGGTAGGTTGCATCCTGGCCATTGCCTCATACTGACGAAACTGAAGATAGCTGGGTCCTGACAGGGCCTCCCCCTTGAGCCAAGACTTCAAGGCTTGAATTCTGGGAAAGTTTCTTGGATGAAGGATGCGTCTTCCCAGGTGGCCTCGTCCGTTGTCATCGTATCCCAGTGAACGAGCCATTGGGGTACTGCCACATCGTAATCACCCTCGGAGCGTGGTACTTGACGTCTCTGCAAGATAGCCAAAGGTGTGAGTTTTACCTTTCCATCTGCTGTTACTGAAGGAAGCTTGGGATGGGGAATGGCGTTCTGTCCGATATGTTTCTTGAGCTGATTCACATGGAACACATCGTGGATCTTTGCTTCTGATGGTAGTTGCAGCTGGTAGGAGACTGTACCCACTTTCTTCAGGATACGAAACGGTCCATACCATTTGGAAGACAACTTCAGTGCATTGTTACGACCAAGAGCAGTTTCCCGATAGGGTTGCATCTTCAGGTAGACGAAATCACCAATGATGAACGAACGCTCAGTTCTCTTTGCATCCGCATACTTCTTCATGCGTTTTTGAGCTAGTGTCAAGTTTTTCTGGAGCAGTTGCAGCATATTGTCTCGTTCCAGTGTGTTGTTTGTATTGTCACTAGTTGGAGCACAGGGAGCCGGAATCTGCTGTAGTAGGGGAGGTGGATACTCATATAATGCTTGGAATGGGGTCATCTGAATAGCAGATTGATATGAGCAGTTGTACCACCATTCAGCCGCAGCCAACCAGTCACACCATTTCTTTGGCTGTTGAAAAACCATGCACCTCAAGTATTGTTCGAGACATTGGTTGACTCGTTCAGTTTGCCCGTCAGATTCCGGGTGGTGAGATGTGCTATAGTTTAATTGAGTATTAAAGGCAGCAAAGATATCCTTCCAAAGTTGGCTTGTGAAGATTTTATCCCTATCACTAACAATGCTAGCAGGAGGCCCATGCAATTTGATAATATTTTCCATGAATAAGTCTGCAACCTTCTGGACAGAATAAGGATGGGATAAAGGGATAAAATGAGCATACTTTGTTAGTCGATCCACCACTACCAAGATAACATCCTTTCCTCTTGATTTAGGTAAGCCTTCGACGAAATCCATGCTGATATCTGTCCATTTCTGTGTAGGAATGGGCAAGGGATGGTGCAATCCAGGGTAAGCAACCTTTTCGGACTTGGATATTTGGCAAGTTGGACAAGCAGCGATTTTATCCGTGATGTACTGCTTCATGTTTGGCCAATAGAATGCTTGTTGCATTTTGTGTACTGTCACTTTAATGCCAGAGTGTCCTCCAAATAATGAAGAATGAAAGGTGTGGAATATCTTCTCCCTGAGATTACTTGTAGCTCCAATATGAATTCTGCCTTTGTAGCGAAGGATACCTGATTGCAGGGTATAGTTGGAGTGGCTATTGGGGTTGAGAGTGAGTTCTTGAAGGAGTTTGATGCATTGTTCATCATCAACATAGGATTCATTGACTTCCTGTAACCATGTGGGAACAGAGACAGATAGAGAGCAACACTGATCTACTTCTGTAGTCTTCCCCAGAGTGTCTTCTGTGTCTCCTTCTTGGAATTGTCGTGACAAGGCATCAGCTACTGAATTTTCCGACCCTTTCTTGTATTCAATGTTGTAATCGAATTCCAGTAATTTGAGCATGAGTTTATGTTGGATTCCTTCCAAAAGTCTTTGGCTGCCCAGATATTTGAGTGCTTGTTGGTCCGTTTTGATGATTACTTTGTTCCCAAGAAAGTAATGTCTCCATTTCTTCAAGGCATGTAATATTGCTAATGCCTCCTTCTCATATATTGACTGGGCAGTGGCTTTTGGACCCAAGCACTGACTATAGAATGCCAATGGTTTTCCTTCTTGCATCAAAACAGCTCCCAATCCACTGCTGCAGGCATCTGTTTCAAGTACAAATGGCTTGGAGAAATTTGGTAGACTGAGGAGAGGGGGTGTCGACATGACATGCTTGAGCTGTTCAAAAGCTGTTGCCTGTTGTGTTCCCCATTGGAAGTTGTCCTTTTTTAGTGCCAAATACAAGGGCTGACAGATTGTTGCATAGCCTCGGATGAATCTCCTGTAGTAGCCAGTAAGACCTAAGAATCCACGGAGTTTCTTGACTGTTGTTGGGGTTTTCCAGTGAACAATGTCTGCTATCTTGGAAGGGTCAGTTGCCACACCTTGGCCAGATATAATGTGCCCCAAATACTCAACTTGATTTTGGCCAAATGTACACTTTGATAGTTTTGGCTTTGAGTTGATGTTGCCTCAAGATTTGTAGCACCACAGTAAAGTGTTGTTTGTGTGTGTCACTGTCAGGGCTGTAAACCAAGATGTCATCAAAAAATACCAACACGAATTTTCTCAAGTGTGTGGCAAATATGTTGTTCATGAGTTCTTGGAATGTTGCCGGAGCATTGCTGAGTCCAAATGGCATAACTCTGTACTCATAGTGTCCCATGTGTGTGGAGAAGGCTGTTTTGTGAATATCCTCTGGTTTCATTCTTATTTGGTGATAACCCGAGCGCAAGTCCAACTTGGAGAAAATGGTAGCCCCATGAAGCTCATCCAGCAGATCCTCTATAACGGGAATAGGAAATCTATTCTTTATAGTCATGTTGTTGAGGCTTCTAAAATCCACACAGAGACGCCAAGATTTGTCCTTCTTCATGACTAGAATCACAGGAGATGAATAGGGGCTGTTGCTTGGTTGGATTTCACCCTTTAGGAACATCTGTTTGATTATGGCTTCTATAATGTTCTTCTGGTGATGAGACATTTGGTAAGGGCGAATATTTGGAGGTTTTGCTCCTGGTAATAATGGTATTGCATGATCTGCAGCTCTATGAGGTGGCAAACCATCAGGTTCAGTGAATATATCGGTGAAAGCATGTAGGATGTCCAGGAATTTGTTGGGCACTGCTGCATTGCCAATTGCCAGCTTGGACTTGTCCTCATCGTCAACATAATAAAGGAAATAGCCAGTAGCTTGTTGAGCCAGTAACTTAGAGCACTCTGAGGAAGAAATAAGGAGGTTGCTAGTAGGCACCAGGTGATCAGTGAATGTGTGAGCTTGACCCTCTTTGCCAATAGTCAAAGATCTACCAATAAAATCAAATGTTATTGGGTTGTGGAGCTTGAACCAATTAACTCCTAGAATTGCATCTGCACCTTGGAGCTGCAGTATTCTGAAGTCGGCAGTGAATGTTTTTCCCTATATAGAGAATTTGTGGTTGTAAACCATGGCCTCTGACACTAATTCTCCACCACCAGCAACTTTCACTTTTCGAGCTGTTGCAGGTGTCATTTGTATCTTGTTTTTGATAGCAAACTGATAGTCCAGGAAGGTGTTTGTACTGCCAGTGTCAGCTAAGGCTATTGCATTTGCTCCAGCTATTGTCAGGAGGAGAGAAATGGTTGAGTCACTTGGTGATCCTGTATAAGCTGCTGAGGAAATGTGCATCAAATTGTCAGGTTGTTCTACAGGCTGAGCTTCTTCCACGGGTTGATTGTCAGGCTCCTCATCTTCATCAGAATTTCCTTGCATTTGCAGGGCATTGAGGGCTCGCTGCATTGGTTGACATCTATGTCCTACTACCCAATTATCAGGGCAATACCAACATTTCCTGGGTTCTCGAGGCCTGTCATTTGGTACCCTGTTCCTGATGTCCCTTGCAGCAACATTTCTGGCTGGTTGTTGGTAAGCAGGAGCAGCTACAGGATTTCTTCTTGGCACTTGCATATTGGAGTTGCAGGATTTTTCATACTGCCTAGCAAACCAATAAGCGGAGAGGAGTGTGGTTGGCTTTTGGCATTGGACTGTATGCTTAATATTGTCCTTCAATCCACTGAGGAATCTGTCGATGAAGAATTCTTGAGGGAGATAAGATCTGCCACGCTTCATTAATGTCATCCAAGACTCATAGGCATTGATATAACTGTCCACCGTACCAACCTGTTTGAGATGTTGCAATTGATCCATTGGATCCACATTTTGGTTGTCAGGAAATCTTTCAATGAGTACCTGACAAAGTTCAGGCCAGGTGATCTTCTTTAGATCCAAACCAGCAGTGCTGAGCCATGTTTTTGCTTGCCCTCTGACATGAGCTAAACCCCAACGAACTCGCTGTTCTTCTGTGATGCCAACTAAGCTGAACAGGTCTTCACATTCCAATATCCATGCCCTTGGATTATCTCCCTGAAAGGTTGGCATTTCTACATGTGGCGTGCGCATCTGAGGTTCCCCATTGTGGTTTGAATGGTTGGCAAAACTAGTATGAGGGTGGTTGTTGGTGTTGGCGAATCGATTTGTTGGTTGCTCTTGGAGAGGGTGGTTGTTGTACGCTGGGTTTTGGAGTTGTTGCTGGTATGGGTGTTGGTAGGGAGGTGGTTGGAAGGGAGGGTGGTATTGCGGTTGGTATTGTGGTGGGTATTGTGGTTGGGCTTGGTAGTATGGCTGGTATTGTGGCTGGAATTGGTTGTAGCTGGTAATGTATGGGCTGGGTTGCTGGTAGTAGTGTGGTTGGGTTGAAGGGTTTGTGTATTGGTGAGTTTGTTGCTGGTAGGAAGAGGCAGTGGTTGTTGTGACGAGTGGGTCGGTGTAGGTGGTCGTTTGGGCATTCTGTCGAATAGGTTGTGTGGAGGGTGGGAGGGGTAATTGTTCTGGAGTCAATTTGCCCAACTTCGGTGGGAATGGTGGTGGCTGGGAAGGAATTGGTGTGGCTATGGGCGTTGGAACCTCAGGGATGGGGGAAAGGGCCACACTTGTGATTGGAGGTGGTGTAGTGAACTCACCGGTGTTGTGTGGGATTTGGGAAGAAGTGGTGTTCGTACCTTCCGGCGGCGCGAATCGCGCCATGCTTGACTGCATACTGGCCATCATCATGGTCATCTGTTCCATCTGGCCTTGAAGGGAATTGAGCGCTGCTGTTGATTCCGCTTGATGCCGATCTAGACGGCGACCCACAGAACGGGCATCGCGCTGCGCGCGCTGGCGAGCGCGTTCCTGTGCCTATTCCGCGTCGGTTGTCGTGGCCGAGTGGAGGAGGGCGGGGGCATCGTCCCTCGGCTCGCGAGAAGAGGAACGGGAGCGGGTACTCGATGGCATGGTCGCTGTGCTCCAGCAGATCGAGGGAAGGGAAGGGAGGGAAAAGACGCCGCCGGTGCGGGGTGGCCGGAGAATCGTAGGCTCTGATACCAAGATGTCAGGATCCAGGGGAGTCCATGACGATAACTTGAGAAAGGGGAAGGAAGGAAGAGCTCTCGAGGCTCAGATCTACAGGAACTACTTGCAGGAGAAGAAAGAACTTAGGAAAAAACATTTAGATTTTCTATTGCTTGATCCACCCATCCACCCCACTTGCCCTTTATATCGAAAGGCAAGCTCAAGCAGTAGCAATTACAACTTAAACATGTCATTAACTTAAGCTTAACAGGAAGATAACGCTGTGGAGTCTGAACCGTTGATTTGGTAGGTTGCATCCTGGCCATTGCCTCATACTGACGAAACTGAAGATAGCTGGGTCCTGACACTGTGAATGCTGAAATCGAACCTATCGCTGACCTTGTTTATTCGGTTACGCAAGAAATGGAATCTGGGTTGATCTCTGTTATTCTGTAATCATGGATTAACTAAACCCAACAATCATGGAGCACTTAGTTAGCTTCTTTGAAGTTGCAGCATTAACACCATTATTATACTGATCTAACAAATGACACTAGTATCTCTGAAGAGCAATACAGTACTTCATTAGCCGTGGCCATACAAAATTGAAAATGTCTCGTGTTTGGGGAAAAAACAAAAGCCATGCGAAACTTAGTTTTGCATGAGAACCAAATATAAGTGTTGGGTTTGGAATCCAAGACTGTTGCCTGATATCAAGTAAGCTTGTCTTGGAGACTTTTATTTACTTCAAATTTCTCAGTCGGCTGCTAGGACGTCTGAATTGTTTGTTCAATGCATGCTTGCAAGCAGATAGAAAAGGAAAATGGAGTCGTGTGCATACAAGCAAAACCCAAGTTTGCTTACTATTCTCCACTCAATGCATCCTTTATTCTTACTCTGTGACGGTGATATCACACCTGAAACTGAACGCATCGCCGCCATGTCCCCGTTTGCCGAAGAATTTGCATGGTGTCCCGCTAGCCATGCTGCACGACGGCACTGGGTTCCAGTCAAGGCCGAGCAAGCTGATCTCGTACCACGCATTGATGGCGGTTCTAACGGTGTCGGTGTTATCAAGCAGGAGAAAGAGTGATATCCAGCCGACGTGCTCTGAGGTATGGCCGTCGGGGTAGCACTGGATGCACCAGCGACGGCCTCCGATGACGAACGTAATGGACGGGATGCATCTGCCATTGCCGAAACCTTGTAGTCCGGAGTAGCTTTCAAACGTGAGAACGTGCGATCCAGCCACGGCCACGGCCTTGTCGATGATGGCCTTAACGAGAGAGGGGCAGCTTGCCTTGAGGTGCTGAAAGCCGTCGCTCGCCATGACCGCCTTCAGGTTGCCCGGAACCCACTGGAGGAAGTAGATGCACGCCTGCTTGAGCACCCGGCAGCCATGCTGCTCGGCTAGCGTCAGGGTGGTCGCCACCGTGCTCGTGTCAATCCTGTCACACAGCATGTCCTCGCAGATCAACTTTAGCCTTTCGAGGCCATACCTGTCCGCCGCCACGAGCAGGTGCTGGGTCATCTCCACCGCCTCGTCTGCGTCTACTAACAAAGGCCACGAGTCAGTGTAGATGAACTCTAGCATGGCCTGGAAGACCTCGGCTCCATGTTGTCGATCCGCAGGCGCGCCGCGGCATTCTCCAGCATAGGACCGAAGAGCTGCGCCAAAGTTTTAAATAGCTGGTTATAGCGTATTTAGCCTCTAATTTAGCCACTAAACCTCATGTATTTGGAATTTCTCTTCTATTTTCTTTTTTATTTCTTTTTTTCCTGAATTTGCATTCAATATAATTAGATAAAACTTGTGAGTTTAATAATTGAATACGTGTTTCTCTTAAAAAATTGAATAAGTTGTATCACGAATCGTGTTTGAGTTATAGTTTTCCTCTTATTTTGGTAAGATGTGACTAAAATATTCCAACTTTTTGGAAAAAGGTAAATCTAATAGCCCGCTATAGCCTTTTATAGCCTTCAAAAAAATCACGGCTAAATAAGATAGCCGGTTATTTTAAACTATGATGAAGACCGAGGAACGAGCATCAAGCATGTACATGTGAGCCGAGAAGAGCTCGCCGCCGACCTCGAATGTCATGTCCCCTTCTCGTTGGTTCCTCAGGAGGTAGAGGAGCTACTGTTGCAGGTTGGACGGCGGCACCACGACAGGCCGCGGAGCGACCATGGTCTTCCCGTAGATATTGTTGACGATGACTTCGCACCTGACGCTGAAACAATCATCTCTTAGGTATCTCTTCAAGTCTTGGTCCACGATAAACCTGCGATACCCATATTGGTCTTTGGAACCGATCGAGGCGGCGGATCGTGGAGCTATTTCTTCTGTAGGACGGCACCGGCTCCCCGTCCTAGTCGAGCAAGCTGACGCTGAACTGCGCCATGGTGGCCTCGTCCTCCATGCCACTTCCACGGTGAAGCTGCAGGAAGACGGAGACCCAGCCGACATCGGACGAACCCTTGCAGTCGTCGGGGTAGATCTTCACGCCCTCGGCAATGCCCTCCGTTTGGGGCTTAGGGTAGATGGAATCCTGTAGGCTGACACGACACATCGGTTATCAAACAAGCGGGGAAAGCGATTTACCCAGGTTCGGGGCCCTCGATGAGGTAAAACCCTTACGTCCTTCCTGTCTGATCTTGATTATGAAAATATCAGGTTACAATGGGGTGCTGAAGGTTTCGGCTATGATCTCGTCGAGGGGCTAAGTTCTACAGGGACCTAGCTCTGGACTTACGGTGGCTAAAATTGCTAAGATTGCGTGTGTCCCTCGGCAGCCCCTTTCCTGGCACTTATATAGGGAGCCAGGTCTCGAGAGGTCTTCCAGGGTACGACTAGGTTACAAAGGACCATAGTTCTAGACTTTCCTTGTATTCTTCGTCTCTTTGTTTTGTTCTTCAAGGAATCTTCTTCGGCACTGACGTAGTAGTCCACCTTGCCATCGAGTGCCTTCATGGGCCTCCAGTTGGGCCGTACAGGATAGGGCAATAACAGTTACCCGAAGGGCCCACGTCAGTAGCCCCCGAGTGTCTAGCCGAAGATATTTCGGGTAGAGACTAAAGCATGCCTCCACCGAATGTTCTTCTCTCTTGATAAATCTTGTCCTTCTTGTAATAGCATCATCCCCTTCTATCGGGTGCGCGTCCAGCGCTCCCGATGTGAGTAGCCCCCGAGTCTAGGTACGGATGCTTGCAATCCGTGCGTAAACTCAAGTTGTGCCACTCGAATGTCTTCTTCTGCCGAAGCTTTCTGCAGGTTGATGACGCGTCAAGCACACGCCCGTTGGGAACCCCAAGAGGAAGGTGTGATGCGTACAACAGCAAGTTTTTCCTCAGTAAGAAACCAAGGTTATCGAACCAGTAGGAGTCAAGGAGCACGTGAAGGTTGTTGGTGGCGGAGTGTAGTGCGGCGCAACACCAGGGATTCCGGCGCCAACGTGGAACCTGCACAACACAATCCAAATACTTTTCCCCAACTTAACAGTGAGGTTGTCAATCTCACCAGCTTGCTGTAACAAAGGATTAATCGTATGGTGTGGAAAATGATGTTTGTATGCGAAGAACAGAAAGAACAATGTTTGCAGTAGATTGTATTCAGATGTAAAAGAATGGACCGGGGTCCACAGTTCACTAGTGGTGTCTCTCCAATAAGAAATAGCATGTTGGGTGAACAAATTACAGTTGGGCAATTGATAAGTAAAGAGGGCATAACAATGCACATACATATCATGATGAGTAAAGTGAGATTTAATTGGGCATTACGACAAAGTACATAGACCGCTATCCAGCATGCATCTATGCCTAAAAAGTCCACCTTCGGGTTAGCATCCGCACCCCTTCCAGTATTAAGTTGCAAACAACAGACAATTGCATTAAGTATGGTGCGTAATGTAATCAACACAAATATCCTTAGACAAAGCATTGATGTTTTATCCCTAGTGGCAACAGCACATCCACAACCATAGAACTTTCTGTCACTGTCCCAGATTTAATGAAGGCATGAACCCACTATCGAGCATAAATACTCCCTCTTGGAGTTACAAATATCAACTTTGCCAGAGCCTCTACTAGCAACGGAGAGCATACAAGATCATAAACAACACATATATGATAGATTGATAATCAACATGACATAGTATTCCATATTCATCGGATCCCAACAAACACAACATGTAGCAGTACAAATAGATGATCTTGATCATGATAGGCAGCTCACAAGATCGAACAATGAGGAGAAGACAACCATCTAGCTACTGCTATGGACCCATAGTCCAAGGGTGAACTACTCACACATCAATCCGGAGGCGATCATGGTGATGAAGAGTCCTCCGGGAGATGATTCCCCTCTCCGGCAGGGTGCCGGAGGCGATCTCCTGAATCCCGAGATGGGATTGGCGGCGCGGCGTCTCTGGAAGGTTTTCCGTATCGTGGCTCTCGGTACAGGGGTTTTCGCGACGAAGGCTTTAAGTAGGCGGAAGGGCAGGGTTGGAGGCGGCGCGAGGGGCCCACCCCATAGGGCGGCGCGGGCCCCACCTAGGCCGCGCGGCCCTATGGTGGCGGCGCCTCGTCGCCCCACTTCGTAATCCCTTCGGTCTTCTAGAAGCTTCGTGGAAAAATAAGACCCTGGGCGTTGATTTCGTCCAATTCCGAGAATATTTCCTTTGTAGGATTTCTGAAACCAAAAACAGCAAAAAACAGCAACTGGCTCTTCGGCATCTCGTCAATAGGTTAGTGCCGGAAAATGCATAATAATGACATAAAGTGTGTATAAAACATGTGAGTATCATCATAAAATTAGCATGGAACATAAGAAATTATAGATACGTTTGAGACGTATCAAGCATCCCCAAGCTTAGTTCCTACTCGCCCTCGAGTAGGTAACGATAACAAGGATAATTTCTGAAGTGACATGCTATCATAATCTTGATCAATACTATTGTAAGCATATGTAATGAATGAAGTGATTCGAAGCAATGGTAAAAACAATGATTAAACAACTGAATCATATAGCAAAGACTTTTCATGAATAGTACTTTCAATACAAGCATCAATAAGACTTGCATAAGAGTTAACTCATAAAGCAATAGATTCGTAGTAGAAAGTTTTGAAGCAACACAAAGGAATATATAAGTTTCAGTGGTTGCTTTCAACTTCAACATGTTTATCTCATGGATAATTGTCAACACAAAGTAATATGATGAATGCAAATAAGCAAGTATGTAGGAATCAATGCACACAGTTGACACAAGTGTTTGCTTCTAAGATAGAAAGAAGTAGGTAAACTGACTCAACATAAATGTAAAAGAATGGCCCTTCGCAGAGGGAAGCATGGATTGCTATATTTGTGCTAGAGCTTTTACTTTGAAAACATAGAAACAATTTTGTCAACGGTAGTAATAATTCATATGTGTTATGTATAAGATATCCTATAAGTTGCAAGCCTCATGCATAGTATACCAATAGTGCCCGCACCTTGTCCTTATTAGCTTAGACTTACATGGATTATCATTGCATAGCATATGTTTCAACCAAGTGTCACAAAGGGGTACCTCTATGCCGCCTGTACAAAGGTCTAAGGAGAAAGCTCGCATTGGATTTCTCGCTTTTGATTATTCTCAACTTAGACATCCATACCGGGACAACATAGACAACAGATAATGGACTCCTCTTTAATGCATAAGCATTCAACAACAGATAATATTCTCATAAGAGATTGAGGATTGTTGTCCAAACTGAAACTTCCACCATGGATCATGGCTTTAGTTAGCGGCCCAATGTTCTTCTCTAACAATATGCATACTCAAACCATTTGATCATGATAAATCTCCCTTACTTCAGACAAGACGAACATGCATGGCAACTCACATGATATTCAACAAAGGTGAAATAGTTGATGGCGTCCCCAGAACATGGTTACCGCTCAACAAGCAACTTATAAGAAATAAGATACATAAGTACATATTCAATACCACAATAGTTTTTAAGCTATTTTTCCCATGAGCTATATATTGCAAAGACAAAGAATGGAATTTTAAAGGTAGCACTCAAGCAATTTACTTTGGAATGGCAGAGAAATACCATGTAGTAGGTAGGTATGGTGGACACAAGTGGCATAATTTTTGGCTCAAGGATTTTGGATGCACGAGAAGTATTCCCTCTCAATACAAGGCTTAGGCTAGCAAGGTTGTTTGGAGCAAACACAAGTATGAACCGGTACAACAAAACTTACATAAGAACATATTGCAAGCATTATAAGACTCTACACTGTCTTTCTTGTTGTTCAAACCCTCACCAGAAAATATCTAGACTTTAGAGAGACCAATCATGCAAACCAAATTTCAACAAGCTCTATGGTAGTTCTTCATTGATAGGTGCAAAGTACATGATGCAAGAGCTTAAACATGATCTATTTGAGCACAACAATTGCCAAGTATCAAATTATTCAAGACATTATACCAATTTACCACATGTAGCATTTTCTGTTTCCAACCATATAACAATGAACTAAGCAGTTTCAACCTTCGCCATGAACATTAAGAGTAAAGCTAAGAACACATGTGTTCATATGCAACAGCGGAGCGTGTCTCTCTCCCACACAAAGAAGGCTAGGATCCGATTTTATTCAAACAAAAACAAAAATAAAAACAAACAGACGCTCCAAGTAAAGCACATAAGATGTGACGGAATAAAAATATAGTTTCACTAGAGGTGACCTGATAAGTTGTCGATGAAGAAGGATGCCCAAGGCATCCCCAAGCTTAGATGCTTGAGTCTTCTTGAAATATGCAGGGATGAACCACGGGGGCATCCCCAATCTTAGAGTTTTCACTCTTCTTGATCATATTGTATCATCCTCCTCTCTTGATCCTTGAAAACTTCGTCCACACCAAACTCAAAACAAGCTCATTAGAGGGTTAGTGCATAATCAAAAATTCACATATTCAGAGGTGACATAATCATTCTTAACACTTCTGGATCTTGCATAAAGCTACTGAAAGTTAATGGAACAAAGAAATCCATCAAACATAGCGAAACAGGCAATGCAAAATAAAAGGCAGAATCTGTCAAAACAGAATGGTCTGTAAAGACGAATTTTTCTGGGGCACTTAACTTGCTCAGATGAAAATGCTCAAATTGAATGAAAGTTGCGTACATATCTGAGGATCACGCACGTAAATTGGCAGATTTTTCTGAGTTACCTACAAATGGGGCGGCTCAATTTCGTGACAGTAAGAATTCTGTTTCTGCGCAGTAATCCAAATCTAGTATCATCTTTACTATCAAAGACTTTACTTGGCACAACAATGCAATAAAATAAAAATAAGGAGAGGTTGCTACAGTAGTAGCAACTTTCAAGACTCAAATATAAAACAAAAGTGCAGAAGTAAAATGATGGGTTGTCTCCCATAAGCGCTTTTCTTTAAGCTAGGCGCAGAAAGTGTGAATCAAGTATTATCAAGAGATGAAGCATCAACATCATAATTTGTTCTAATAATAGAATCAAAAGGTAACTTCATTCTCTTTCTAGGGAAGTGTTCCATACCTTTCTTGAGAGGAAATTGATATTTAATATTACCTTCCTTCATATCAATAATAGCACCAACAGTTCGAAGAAAAGGTCTTTCCAAAATAATGGGACAAGATGCATTGCATTTAATATCCAAGACAACAAAATCAACGGGGACAAGGTTATTGTTAACCGTAATGCGAACATTATCAATCCTCCCCAAAGGTTTCTTTGTAGAATTATCAGCAAGATTAACATCCAAATAACAATTTTTCAATGGTGGCAAGTCAAGCATATTATAGATTTTCTTAGGCATAACAGAAATACTTGCACCAAGATCACATAAAGCATTACAATCAAAATCATTGACCTTCATCTTAATGATGGGCTCCCAACCATCTTCCAACTTCCTAGGAATAGAGGTTTCAAGTTTTAATTTATCTTCTCTAGCTTTAATGAGAGCATTTGTAATATGTTTTGTAAAGGCCAAATTTATAGCACTAGCATTAGGACTTCTAGGAAGTTTTTGTAAGAACTTTATAACTTCAGAGATGTGGCAATCATCAAAATCTAAACCATTATGATCTACGGCAATGAGATCATTGTCCCCAATATTTTGAAAAATTTCATCAGTTTTATCGCAAGCAGTTTTAGCAGTTTCAGGCAGTTTTGCACGCTTTGCATTCGGAGTAGAAACATTGCCAACACCAATTATTTTACCATTGATAGTAGGAGGTGTAGCAACATGTGAATCATTATCATTACTAGTGGTGGTAATAGTCCAAACTTTAGCTACATTATTCCTTTAGCATTTTCTTCTCTTTCCCACCTAGCATGCAATTCAGCCAATCAATCTAATATTTTCATTAATTCGAACTTGGATGACGTTTGCTGTAGCAAATGACTTAATATCTTTAGTTTCATTAGGCATAACTTTCAGTTTTAAAAGATCAACATCAGCAGCAAGACTATCAACTTTAGAAGCAAGAATATCAATTTTACCAAGCTTTTCTTCAACAGATTTGTTAAAAGCAGTTT
Organism: Lolium multiflorum; assembly: GCA_030979885.1. NCBI lineage: Eukaryota > Viridiplantae > Streptophyta > Magnoliopsida > Poales > Poaceae > Lolium > Lolium multiflorum. The sequence continues at coordinate 220,688,105 of CM061750.1, forward strand.
GTGTACTAATAAATTCTTTAAGCATAGCTTCAAGACCAGGGGGTACATTCCTATTATTGTTGTAAGAATTCCCATAAGAATTACCATAACCATTACCATTATTAGAAGGATATGGCCTATAGTTGTTACCAGAATTATTCCTATAAGCATTGTTGTTGAAATTATTATTTTTAATGAAGTTCACATCAACATGCTCTTCTTGAGCAACCAATGAAGCTAACAGAACATTATTAGGATCAACATTAGATCTACCATTCACAAGCATGGACATAATAGCATCAATCTTATTACTCAAGGAAGAGGTTTCTTCAACAGAATTTACCTCCTTACCTTGTGGAGCCCTTTCAGTGTGCCATTCAGAGTAATTAATCATCATATCATCAAGAATCTTTGTTGCGGCGCCTAGAGTGATGGACATAAAAGTACCTCCAGTAGCTGAATCTAATAGGTTCCGTGAAGAAAAATTCAATCCTGCATAAAAGGTTTGGATGATCATCCAAGTAGTCAGTCCATGGGTAGGGAAATTTTTAACCAAAGATTTCATTCTTTCCCATGCTTGAGCAACATGCTCATTATCCAATTTCTTAAAATTTATTATGCTACTTCTCAAAGATATAATTTTAGCAGGAGGATAATATCTACCAATGAAAGCATCCTTACATTTAGTCCATGAATCAATACTATTCTTAGGCAAAGATAGCAACCAATCTTTAGCTCTTCCTCTTAAGGAGAAAGGAAACAATTTTAATTTTATAATGTCACCATCTACATCCTTATACTTTTGCATTTCACAAAGTTCAACAAAATTATTAAGATGGGCAGCAGCATCATCAGAACTAACACCAGAAAATTGCTCTCTCATAACAAGATTCAGTAAAGCAGGTTTAATTTCAAAAAATTCTGCTTTAGTAGCAGGTGGAGCATTAGGTGTGCATAAAAATCATTATTATTTGTGCTAGTGAAGTCACACAACTTAGTATTCTCAGGAGTACCTATTTTAGCAATAGTAAATAAAGTAAACTAAATAAGGTAAATGCAAGTAACTAATTTTTTTTGTGTTTTAAGTATAGAGAACGCAAACAAGACAGTAAATAAAATAAAGCAAGTAACTAATTTTTTTGTATTTCGATATAAGAAAGCAAACAAAGCATTAAATAAAATAAAGTAAAGCAAGACAAAAACAAAGTAAAGAGATTGGAAGTGGAAGACTCCCTTGCAGCGTGTCTTGATCTCCCCGGCAACGGCGCCAGAAAACAGTCTTGATGACGCGTCAAGCACACGCCCGTTGGGAACCCCAAGAGGAAGGTGTGATGCGTACAGAAGCAAGTTTTCCCTCAGTAAGAAACCAAGGTTATCGAACCAGTAGGAGTCAAGGAGCACGTGAAGGTTGTTGGTGGCGGAGTGTAGTGCGGCGCAACACCAGGGATTCCGGCGCCAACATGGAACCTGCACAACACAATCCAAATACTTTGCCCCAACTTAACAGTGAGGTTGTCAATCTCACCGGCTTGCTGTAACAAAGGATTAATCGCATGGTGTGGGAAATGATGTTTGTATGCGAAGAATAGTAAAGAACAATGTTTGCAGTAGATTGTATTCAGATGTAAAAGAATGGACCGGGGTCCACAGTTCACTAGTGGTGTCTCTCCAATAAGAAATAGCATGTTGGGTGAACGAATTACAGTTGGGCAATTGACAAATAAAGAGGGCATAACAATGCACATACATATCATGATGAGTAAAGTGAGATTTAATTGGGCATTACGACAAAGTACATAGACCGCTATCCAGCATGCATCTGTAACATCCCAAATTCTTCTCAAATTTTAAAAGCATGCATTTCATACATGTGCATCATGACATTTTTTCATTTAGGGAAAATTCAATTTGTATTTCAAAACCCCGAACCCTGAGACGGCACTATAGCCACATAGACATCTATGCCAATTTCGTTTTTTTAAAAGTATTTTATTTTGTTTCAAAAATGATTCCAAAATGAAGACATTTTCACAAGGTTTCCATCGATACCTTACTCGCATTTTTCCGATTATATTTGGGTGCTCAAATGCATATTCAATTACATAAGAGAAAGAGATAAAAAAGAAACAAAAAAAAAAAGACGGCCGACCCAACTGGGCCGACCAGGCCACCACAGCCAGCCAGGCCGCCAAGCCCACCCGAGCCCCTGTTTTGTTTGTGATGAAGAAAGATTCAAGCAAGAGATTGGTAATGGATTATCGATCACTCAATGAAGTCACTATCAAGAACAAGTATCCGTTGCCCAATATCAACGACCTGTTTGACCAACTGAAGGGAGCAAAAGTATTTTCCAAAATCGATCTTCGATCGGGTTACTTCCAAATGAAGATCAGAGAGCAAGACATACCTAAGACCGCATTCACTACTAGATACGGTCTGTATGAGTATACAGTTATGCCATTTGGTCTAACCAATGCCCCGGCATATTTTATGGCCATGATGAACAAAGTGTTCATGGAATATTTGGATAAGTTTGTAGTAGTATTCATCGATGATATATTGATATACTCAAAGGATGAAGCCGAACATGAGAGGCACTTGCGCCTAATCATGGAGAAGCTTAGAGAACACAAGTTGTATGCAAAGTTCAGCAAGTGTGAATTCTGGTTGGATAGAGTTGGATTCCTTGGACATATAGTTTCAGCAGAAGGAGTCGCAGTCGATCCGAGTAAAGTGGCAGCTGTGACCGAGTGGGAATCACCCAAGAATGCAGGAGAGATCCGGAGTTTCCTAGGACTCGCTGGATACTACCGGAGATTTATTGAGAATTTCTCCAAGATTGCAAAGCCCATGACAGAACTGTTGAAGAAGGAGAGGAAATTCATCTGGACTGATGAGTGTGAAGCTAGTTTTCAAGAGTTGAAGCAACGCCTCGTAAGTGCACCGGTTCTATGTTTGCCGGATATCAATAAGGATTTCCAGGTGTACTGCGACGCCTCTCGTCAAGGACTTGGAGGTGTTCTAATGCAAGATGGAAGAGTAGTGTGCTATGCTTCACGGCAACTCAAACAACATGAGAGAAACTACCCAACACATGACTTAGAGCTAGCATATGTGGTTCATACCCTGAAAGTGTGGACACACTACTTGATGGGAAAGCATTGTGATGTGTTCACAGACCATAAGATCCTGAAGTACATATTCACTCAGAAGGAGTTGAACATGAGACAAAGAAGATGGTTGGAGTTAATAAAAGATTATGATATGAATTTGCAATACCACCCAGGGAAGGCTAACGTTGTAGCCGATGCGCTGAGCCGTAAGAGCTATGTAAATGGCCTCACCGCTGGAGAATTACCCGAGGAACTGTGTGAACAATTTAAGGACCTCAGACTAGAGGTTGTGCCAAAAGGATATTTGGCATCACTTGAAGTTCAGCCAACACTAATGTACAGAATTAGAGAAGCTCAAAAGTTAGACAAAGAAATAGAGGAGATTAAGGTCAATATGAGCGAAGGCAGAGCAAAAGGATTTCATGCAGATGAACAAGGAACCATATGGTTTGAGAAGCGTATCTGTGTACCCCAGGACCCTGAGCTTAGGAAGTTGATTTTCCAGGAAGCCCATGATTCACCATACTCCATTCATCCGGGTAACACCAAGATGTACATGGACGTGAAGGAAAGGTTCTGGTGGAGTAATCTGAAGAGAGACATCGCTGAGTATATTGCACTGTGTGATGTTTGTAGTAGAGTCAAGGCGGAACATCAGAAACCCGCAGGATTGTTGCAACCACTACCTGTACCAGAATGGAAGTGGGAGAATATTGGCATGGATTTTATCACCGGATTGCCAAAGACTAGATCGGGATATGATTCCATTTGGGTCGTAGTTGACCGTCTGACTAAAGTGGCTCACTTCATCCCAGTGAAGACGACATATACTAGCGCCAAATTAGCCAAGATATACATGAACAAAATCGTATGTTTGCATGGAGTACCTAAGAGCATTGTGTCAGACAGAGGTACCCAGTTTACATCTCACTTTTGGCGTCAAATACATGAGTCATTGGGAACTAGACTTGAGTTTAGCACAGCGTTTCACCCACAGACTGATGGACAGACTGAAAGGGTGAATCAAATCTTGGAGGATATGTTAAGAGCATGTGCATTGGACTATGGATCAAGTTGGGATGAAAATATTCCTTATGCAGAGTTTTCATATAACAATAGCCACCAAACTAGTATTGGTATGGCACCCTTTGAGGCATTGTATGGAAGGAAGTGCACCACCCCATTGCTATGGAGTGGCGTAGGAGAAAGAAGTCTGTTTGGCCCAAACCTAATCAAGGATGCCGAAGAGAAGGTCAGACTGATCAGAGATAGATTGAAAATAGCTCAATCTAGACAGAAGAGCTACGCTGACTCAAAGCGTAGGGAAGTGACCTATGAGATAGGTGATAGAGCATACCTAAGAGTCTCACCCCTACGTGGTGTGAAAAGATTTGGAGTCAAGGGAAAGTTAGCACCCCGCTTTGTAGGACCATTCAAGATCCTGGCTCGCAAAGGTGAAGTAGCATATGAGTTGGAACTGCCCGAATCTCTAGCTGCAGTCCATAGTGTGTTCCATGTAAGTCATCTGAAGAAGTGTCACCCAGAAATGGCAGAGACCCCGTTGAGAGATACAGTGCCACTTGAGGAAGTTCAGTTGGAGAGTAATCTCATATATGAAGAGAAGCCGATCAAGATACTGGAGACAGCAGAAAGAGTGACCCGTACGAAGACGATCAAATTCTGCAAGGTCCAGTGGAACCACCACACAGAGGAAGAAGCTACATGGGAACGAGAAGATGACCTCCGTGAAGATCACCCACACCTATTTGCTAGCCACTCCGATTCTCGAGGGCGAGAATCATCTTAAGGGGGGTAGATTTGTAACATCCCAAATTCTTCTCAAATTTTAAAAGAATGCATTTCATACATGTGCATCATGACATTTTTGCATTTAGGGAAAATTCAATTTGTATTTCAAAACCCCGAACCCTGAGACGGCACTATAGCCACATAGACATCTATGCCAATTTTGTTTTTTTAAAAGTATTTTATTTTGTTTCAAAAATGATTCCAAAATGAAGACATTTTCACAAGGTTTCCATCGATACCTTACTCGCATTTTTCCGATTATATTTGGGTGCTCAAATGCATATTCAATTACATAAGAGAAAGAGATAAAAAAGAAACAAAAAAAAAGACGGCCGACCCAACTGGGCCGACCAGGCCACCACAGCCAGCCAGGCCGCCAAGCCCACCCGCGCCCCTCCTCTCTCCTCCCTCCCCCTGGGCTGACCAGGCCAAGCACTGGCCCAGCCGGCCAGCCCACCCCCACGACTCCCACTCCCACCTCGCTCGTCTCCTTCTCCCGCACGTCGCACGCAGCACGCACGCAGCAACCGCCACCAACTCCCCACTCGCCCCCTCCTCCACGCCTCCCCCTCTCTATCCGAGCCGCCTTTAAAGGCCGCGCCGCCCTCTCTCCATTCCCCTTTTCCCCGCACCCGATCGCGCCTCCAGGCTGCCCAATTCCTCGCCGGAGTCGCCGCCAACCGCCGCCTCCATCCGCCGCCCGCCGCCGCCACGGGCCGGGCCAAGCCGCGCCGCCACCATCCGACCGCCTCGCCGCCCCGCCCCGTCCGCCCCTCCCCGCCGCCGGGAACCGCCGCAGCGCCGCCGGCCATCGCCGCCGGCGAGCTCACCTCGCCGTCGGCCACGTCAGCCGCCACGCCAGCCGCCACGCGTGCGCCACGTCGCCGCCACGTGAGCACCCTTTTCCTTCCTTTTATTTCTTTTCCAAATCTGTCTTTAGATCTGAGCCATAGGATTAAGTTAGATCCAACGGTGCCAATCAGCGATCGGTGTGAAGGGGTACGCACCACTAGGAACGCGCCACTTTTCTGGACACACCCTAGATTGCGTATAATTAGAATTTCGATAGTCCGCGCCTTGTAAAAATTGTATCCAGAGATCCGCTTGTCCACAAATTTCAAACTTTATATCGTTGGAATCCTAAAAACATGAGGAACATTTTGAAACAATAAAATGTGGACTTACAGAAGTTTGAGTTTCATCCATAATTAAATGCCTAATTAGAGTACCGTGTCCATAAAATGAGATCTACATATCCTTTTCGGGTGATTCCTTTTGCATATGCTTGCAAATATTACCCACTGTCCAGTAGTACCAAAACCATCATTTTCATACTGTACCAAAATACCTTTTGCATTTAATGGTAGTTGCCCTTCGCTAGTGCGACATAGATGGTTCGCAATAATACAACCAACCATAAAACATGGCCATGTCATCATGCATTTAGTGACAACCAGAGATCATTAAATGGAGTGCACTTGTGTAAATATCATATGCATCTCATGTCTATGCTTATGCATTTCTGTTGTGCATTGTGTTTATCGTGCTATGTATGAATGCTTGTAGATTGCGATTGTGACAGCTGCAACCGTTGTGACTGCGAAGATTGCAACTCCTCCCCTTGAAAAAGGCAAGTGACACACACCAAAAGTCCTAGTTTTAATTCTTGCACCGTAGTGTTTTTATAGTAGACATGTCTAGGGTTTATGCTTTATGCCTGCTAATAAATCCTAGTAGTTTAGCTACACCACTCCTAGACTCCTTTAGCCGCTATTAAATTTAGTTGTTACCTGCTATGCCATGGAAAATGTTTTTATAGAGGTTAAGGTAAAACAACTAAGTTTAATGAATTACCTGGGTGAATGGTGGAGTTATGGAGAGGGTGGCTGTATCAGGGGGCAAGACCCTGGTGCTAGTGCACACTTGCGGAAAGTCACCCAGGCTTAAAGAGATTGTAGACAAACCTTGCTCATTAGCTTTCCGTACAACCACATGCTACTATGGCTCTGGCTTGACAAAGTATGTTGTATGAACCCGGATCCTAGGGGCCAGGTGGTGGTAGAGGGATACTGTAGGTGGAACGGGGCCCTTAGGGAATGGTTCGGGTGATTACACACAGAAGGTCTCGGCCACGGTCTGCACCTGTCCTTTGAGCAAAATGTGCATCGAGGTAGAAGGATTGACCTGGCCATGTGGGTAAAGTTGTACAACCTCTCGAGAGTGTAAAATCTAAGTACTTAGCCGTGTCCCCGGTTATGGACAACTTGAGCGAACTGACAAGTCCTTGTTCGAAGATCTCCTCATCCCAATTTCTTAAATAAAAACTGGTGGGTGAACAAGGGTAGGATGGTACATTGGGGCTTTACCAATGTTACTGTTAATTGGTACATTGGGGATTTACCAATGTTACTGTTAATTAGATTGAAAGAAAATGTTTTGATAAATGATAGGGAAAAATTGGCTTTATGCAAAATGAACTTGAGCTCTACCTGCCAGATGTGCACGTAGGTGTAGGATGCCTTTTGAGTCCACAAAAGTGTCCTTGCCAATACTATTCCAAATGTATTGATTCCTTCGGGCTGCAACGTTTGATGTTGCAGGTATCCCTAGTTGCTGAAGAAGATGTTAGGATCACGAGTCTTTGCCCAACATGTCTGCCTGTGGCATCCGTGAAGGAAGGGGACTCCATGCTATTTGCTTTCCGTTTGATGTTGAACTCTGATTTATGTCTATGCTAGCCCTTGAGCTATGCAAGTTGTATCGAACTATTTTATTTTCGCTGGATCTTAGGTTGTAATGAAGACCTTTGCTACTTGGTATTTCATCTTAAACTGTGTGTGCTAGCAGTTCGATCCAGGGACTAGCACTAATGCACAGGAACTTGCACTTTATTTAAAGTGAGGTCACTACAACATCTATGCCTAAAAAGTCCACCTTCGGGTTAGCATCCGCACCCCTTCCAGTATTAAGTTGCAAACAACATACAATTGCATTAAGTATGGTGCGTAATGTAATCAACACAAATATCATTAGACAAAGCATCGATGTTTTATCCCTAGTGGCAACAACACATCCACAACCTTAGAACTTTCTCACGTCCCGATTTAATGGAGGCATGAACCCACTATCGAGCATAAATACTCCTCTTGGAGTTGCAAGTATCAACTTGGCCAGAGCCTCTACTAGCAACGGAGAGCATGCAAGATCATAAACAACACATATATGATAGATTGATAATCAACATGACATAGTATTCCATATTCATCGGATCCCAACAAACACAACATGTAGCATTACAAATAGATGATCTTGATCATGATAGGCAGCTTACAAGATTGAACAATGATAGCACAATGAGGAGAAGACAACCATCTAGCTACTGCTATGGACCCATAGTCCAGGGTGAACTACTCACACATCAATCCGGAGGCGATCATGGTGATGAAGAGTCCTCCGGGAGATGATTCCCCTCTCCGGCAGGGTGCCGGAGGCGATCTCCTGAATCCCGAGATGGGATTGGCGGCGGCGGCGTCTCTAGAAGGTTTTCCGTATCGTGGCTCTCGGTACTGGGGTTTTCGCGACGAAGGCTTTAAGTAGGCGGAAGGGCAGGGTTGGAGGCAGCGCGAGGGGCCCACCCCATAGGGTGGCGCGGGCCCCACCTAGGCCGCGCGGCCCTATGGTGGCGGCGCCTCGTCGCCCCACTTCGTAATCCTTCGGTCTTCCGAAGCTTCGTGGAAAAATAAGACCCTCGGCGTTGATTTCGTCCAATTCCGAGAATATTTCCTTTGTAGGATTTCTGAAACCAAAAACAGCAGAAAACATCAACTGGCTCTTCAGCATCTCGTCAATATGTTAGGGCCGGAAAATGCATAATAATGACATAAAGTGTGTATAAAACATGTGAGTATCATCATAAAAGTAGCATGGAACATAAGAAATTATAGATACGTTTGAGACGTATCACAGGTCCTCATAGATCACCCGATACATTTACATCGGGGCTTCAATTTTTCAAGTAAGGTTTAATGCGTAAAGGATAATGAGTAACGTGCCCAGCTTTGCTGGTTAACCGCCGACGGCAAAACAACGCTACTCTACACAGAATCAAGTCCCCGGGCAAGATCCTGGAGTGCAAAAAAGTTTGTCGGGTGCGCATCTAGCGCTCCCGATGGGAGTAGCTCCCGAGTCTGGTCGTGGGTGCTTGCAACCAGGTGCAGACTTGGGTCAAACGATTCGAATATTCCAATCTTTTCTTCAAATACTCCTTTCACGCCCTTCCTTGCAAGAAGGTCTTCGATTCGAAATTTGTCGGGTGCACGTCTAGCGCTCCCGATGGGAGTAGCCCCCGAGTCTAGGTGCGGATGCTTGTAACCATGCGTAGACTCAAGTCAGCCCATCTGATAGTTTCAAGAGGACTTCGCGACGTCACTGATGACGTAATTACTGTTGCAATTCTGACTGACGGGACATAACCTGACGGGCCCATCCTACTCCTGCGCAGTTCTGTTTTAAGAAATGACCACCACTTCCGTGCAGTTACCAAGGTGACTCCTCGATTTCTGCGCTTGATGATGAGAATAATTTTTTTTAATAAATTGGAAACAACGACACGTGCCCGCTCAATCCTCAGATTTCCTTTCACTTTATAATCTCTCAGGGTAAACTCTCCCTTTTCCTCACTTCATTCTTGCTCCTTTTCTTCCTCATTCATCCTTTTTTTCACAAACACTACGCCGCCGCCGCTTCCAGATCTTCCTCAGATCTCACAATGGTGAAAAAGAAGAACCTCACCCTCGCTGCCAGCGCTGTGAGCAGTGGCACCGCCGCCAGGTCTTCTTCAAACCCGTCGAGGAGAAGCGTCAGATGCTCCTCCCCCAGCTCTGACGCCGCCTGCACCAGCAAGCTCCACGGCCGGGCCTAGCCCCGGCGATTGGCCGGTTTCCACTACTACAAATAGTGATGAGAAGAGGGCCCGGAGCCTTGGAATAATTTCTTCTGACGAGGGGAACGTTATTCTTCCAGGTGCGACTTCACGGCCCAATCCCCCTCCGGTTTTACTGTGATGTTCTTATCCTTCTTGTATCGAGGTTTTTCACTCCCTGCTCACCAATTTCTTCATCACCTCCTTCGAGTGTACGAGATTCAACTATGGTAGTTGACTCCCAATTCAATCCTTCATCTTGCCATCTTTATCACCCTCTGTGAAGCGTTCTTGGGCATTGAGCCCCACTTTGGTTTGTGGAAGAATATTTTCTTCATGAAAAGATACAATTCCAGCGGTGGGACTTTTGTCATTGGTGGAGTCGGGTTTGTTGTTCGTAAAGAAGTTAACTACTTCAACTTCCCAATGAAAGAGTTTGTGCAAGGATGGAGGCTAAAGTGGTTTTATATCAGAGACTCATCAACAACCGAGTCCCAGCTCCCCCAATTCTCTGATGTTCTGGAAGCTGAGCCCAAGAAATCTTGGAAAAATATCCTCTCAGCCGATGAGAAATCAACAACCGATAGGTTATTCGAAAGATTCCTTCGGATCAAGGAATCCGACGGCCAAACCATGATAGGTACTGAGGTAGCCGCCGTGTTCCTAAAGCGTCGAGTCCAGCCAATCATGTCTAGGGCTCATCCGATGTGGTTGTATTCGGGCCCCAAGGACGAGACCAGAGTAAACATTGCTGAGTTATCCGAGAAAGAACTCCTTGATGAAGTCCGGCGCCTCACTCTCTTTAGCCAGGAAGATTCAATTCCACTGATATCTTCCCAACCGCCATTCGATGATGATCATCTACCAACCGATGTAAATTTTTCCCTTCGTGCTCTTACTGCCCTGTTTCTTTTGATCATTTTAACTGTCATTATTCTCACTTGTTAACTTCGACAGATCCCTATAGCTCCCGAACGTTTGCAAGACCTGTCGAACGATACTTTCGAGAAAAGGAATTCCTCAGTCCCTGTAGGATCCCATACTGAAGGAAATGCAAGCCCAAAAGATGAACATGATGATCCAATGAATCCTGAAGCTTTTTCCATCAATCCTCAATCTTATGCCGATGATATAAGTGATACAGCGGGGTCAATGCATGATGATGACGCTGATCATGCTGCCTTTGTTGATGCAGCTGTGGAGAAGGCCGAGGCACTGCCCTCAAAGAGACCATCCGGCGGCTCTGCCGACGAAGATGATCTTTACGATTTGTAAGTCCTCGCTTCTTTCTCCGAGATTGGGTTCTGACTTTGCCACTCGTATTCAATTCTGACTTTGCCAGTTTCTCACTCTTGTAGTGAAGAAGGTTTCATCGAGCCTCCGTCCAAGAAGGCTAAACCTTGTACCAACCTACCGAATCCCGCAGCCTCCGAGGCTTCGACCCCTGCTGCAGCCCCCATGGCTCAAATATCGAAGCTTCTTCCCTTTACAAAGGGAAGGAGATTTCTTTGACTGCCGCAGTTACAGCTTCTCCTCCAGGAAAACCTTTAAGCCTTTCCTGCTTTAATGATATATCCATTCGCGGTAGCTCCCGAATGGACCTTGATCAAATTATAAGTTCCTTGACAATTAGTTCTCCATCTAATAATCATTTTTCCTTATCTCCTAAGGATTTGCAAGTTGTTATCTCTTCTCTGGAGGCCTTCGCCTGCCAATATACTTCTCTGGAAGTTGACAAGGCCCGACTGCAAAAGGAGGTCGAGTCTTCTTCTTCGAAGCTGGAGGGTGCGATAAAAATAGCTGATGAGGCTCGCCAGGAGGTTGATTCCTTAAAGGATGAACTCGAGGGTCTGAAGAGGAGGTTGAAGGATGAAGAAACATCCAGGCCTGCTGCCGAAGCTCAGATGATCGAAAAGGATGATCTTCTTCTCCAGTCTACTTTGGCTTTGCTCAGTAATTCCCTTTTGGCTTTCTTTTTTATTTTTGCTTTATTGATTCAATTTTTAGTTAGTGAACTCCTCCTCTTTTGCTCTTTGCAGATGCTACCGACATCCCTGCTGAGGTTCTGGACGAACTTCCGAACAATTCTCCGGCAAACACTTTGTCGCTGACCCTCGAGTCCCACAAGCTTGTTCAGGACCTCCTTCAGAAGGGTAAGGGAGCCATGGCGAGGATGCATTCGATGATTTTCCCCAAGATTGACCAGAACAAAACCTTGGGGCAGCTGATTGACGCTTTTGCCATCAACACGAAGGAGGTTATCGAGGTATTCAAACGTACTTCGCGTACCTACGGTGCCCTCCTAGCTTTTCAGCTTATGATGGGTCATGGTTTCAAAGCCAATATTGAAGAGATGTCCAAAGAGCTGCTGAAAGAACAAGATGGGCAATTTGTTGACTTGGGTGCCTGTAAGACCTCGGCACTTAAGTGTGCTCGCCAGCTCCTTGAGTTGGTATCGGCAAAGAAGTCGTCCATTGGACCAAGCTTGTCAAACCAGACCCAAGCCCCTTGATTTCATTGTTGTAATCTTATTCGGTTGAAACAGTTTCCTGCCATAAGACTTCTATGATTGTAACAAACTCCGTACTAGCAATGTTGCCAGTATCTTCTTACTATAATACTTTTATTTGCATGCTCCCGATGGGAGTAAATTTCAGTGTTGAATCCATGTAATCCAGCATGCCTTTTAATAACTTTCTGCAGGTTTTCCCTGTGCCATCGTTTACCGATGATTCATCGGATGCTTGTTCTGAGAATGATCGACTCCAGCGCATGAAGGATCGAATTGCTCAGATGGAAAAGGATATGCGCAGTACTTACGCCTTGGCTGCTATTATCAGGAAGAAGAAGGAACTTGCGGTTGACGCAGAACGCTATGCTCTTGCTGAGTTGCATAGAGGCACAGAAAGTTTGAACTGTAAGCGCCCTTGTCCTCTTGCTCCTTGTTTTCCATAAAAAAACATCTTCTTATCTTCCTTCGTTTCTCTTTCTAGTTATATCTTTGAACCCAGCTGAGGAGAACAAGCGGATTCACGAGCGCGTGAATGCATTGGCTTGATACGTCTCAAACGTATCTATAATTTCTTATGTTCCATGCTAATTTTATGACAATACTCACATGTTTTATATACACTATATAATGATTTTATGCATTTTCCAGAACTAACCTATTAACAAGATGCCGAAGTGCCAGTTCCTGTTTTCTGCTGTTTTTGGTTCCAGAAAGGCTGTTCGGGCAATATTCTCGGAATTCGACGAAACAAAGACCAAATATCTTATTTTCCCCGGAAGGTTCCAGAACACGAAGGAGAGTCGGAGGCGGGCAGCAGGGGGCCCACACCATATGGCGGCGCGGTGGCCCTCTGGCCACGCCAGCCTATGGGGAGGGAGCCCCGTGGCACCTCCGACTCTGCCTCTTCGCCTATATAAGCCCTCGTGACCTAAAACTCGATACCAATTGACGAAACTCCGGAAAGACTCCAGGGCCGCCGCCATCGCGAAACTCCGTTTCGGGGACATAAGTCTCTGTTAGACGCGCCGGATGGGGAATTGCCCATCGAGTCATCTCCATCGACACCATCTCTCATCGCCGTTGTTGTCTCCCATGATGAGGAGGGAGTAGTTCTCCCCCGAGGCTGAGGGCACTACCGGTAGCTATGTGGTTCATCTCTCTCCCATGTGATCTTTATGTTATCATGAGCTTTGTATCACTATTAATCTATGTGCTACTCTAGTGATGTTATTAAAGTACTCTATTCCTCCTCCATGATGTAATGTTGACAATGTGTGCATCATGTAGTACTTGGGGTAGGTTATGATTGTAATCTCTTGTAGATTATGAAGTTAACTATTACTATGATAGTATTGATGCGATCTATTCCCCTTTCATAGCTATGTTGACAGTGTGTATGCTATGTTAGTACTCGGTCTAAATTGCAACTGCTCATTATGCACTTTAGAACTCCGGATGTTGTGGAGCTGTTTACTCCGGCTTGAGATGTGCTTTTATAGCCCTACACAATGAATGGTGTTTGTTATCCAACAAGAGAGTGTTTATGAGTAGCATTTATTTATTCAATTATGTGATCAATGTTGAGAGTGTCCACTAGTGAAATTATGATCCCTAGGCCTTATTTCTAAGTATTGAAACACCGTTTCCAACAAGTTCTGCTACATGTTTGCTTGCTGCCATCTTTATTTCAGATTGCAATTACTACTTATAATCATCCATACTACTTGTATTTCACTATCTCTTCGCCGAACTAGTGCACCTATACATCTGACAAGTGTATTAGGTGTGTTGGGGACACAAGAGACTTCTTGTATCGTAATTGCAGGTTGCTTGAGAGGGATATCTCTGACCTCTACCTCCCTGAGTTCGATAAACCTTGGGTGATTCACTTAAGGGAAACTTGCTGCTGTTCTACAAACCTCTGCTCTTGGAGGCCCAACACTGTCTGCAGGAGTAGAAGCGTGCGTAGACATCATGGTTCAACTATCATCTTTAGATGAGGTTTTCTGGAAAGATCAATTGAAGGCTTCCACTGTCGCGAAGTTCCAAGATCGGGTCCAGCAGGTCCACCGTTTCTTCGACAAGTGCTATAAAGGACTGAGAGTAATCTGGAAGACAATGTTCCCTTTGAACGCGGTCCCTCCCACTCTGTTGACTTTAATGTCAGAATTTAGTAACACCAAGAAGATCCGAAGCTTGGTTCGAGCACAACTTCTCGCAGGAGCTAAAGTTGCGCTCGCCCTTGTTCTTGTATGTCATCCTTCAGTGGACCTGCTCGCAATTGCCAATGCTGTAGGCTGATGTCTACGCACGCTTCTATTCTTGTAGACAGTGTTGGGCCTCCAAGAGCAGAGGTTTGTAGAACAGCGGCAAGTTTCCCTTAAGTGAATCACCCAAGGTTTATCAAACTCAGGGAGATAGAGGTCAAAGATACCCCACTCAAGCAACCCTGCAATTACGATACAAGAAGTCTCTTGTGTCCCCAACACACCTAATACACTTGTCAGATGTATAGGTGCACTAGTTCGGCAAAGAGATAGTAAAATGCAAGTGATATGGATGATTATGAGTGGTAATAACAATCTGAAATAAATATGGCAGCGAGTAAACATGCAGTAGAACGGTAAATAAACGGTGATTCGAAGCTTAGAAACAAGGCCTAGGGATCCTACTTTCACTAGTGGACACTCTCAACAATGATCACATAATAAAACTACTCTACACTCTCTTGTTGGATGACAAACACCATTCATTGTGTAGGGCTATAAAAGCACACCCTCAAGCCGGAGTTAACAAGCTCCACAACATCCGGAGTTCATATTTAAGTAACCTTTAGAGTGCATAATAGACCGTTGCAATTTAGACCGAGTACTAACATAGCATGCACACTGTCACCATCAGCTATGAAAGGGGGAATAGATCGCATCAATACTATAATAGTAATAGTTAACTTCATAATCTCCAAGAGATTACAATCATAACCTACGCCAAGTACTACATGATGCACACACTGTCAACATTACATCATGGAGGAGGAATAGACTACTTTAATAATATCACTAGAGTAGCACATAGATTAATAGTGATACAAAGCTCATGATCACATAAAGATCACACCATGGGAGAGAGAGATGAACCACATAGCTACCGGTAGAGCCCTCAGCCTCGGGAGAGAACTGCTCCCTCCTCATCATGGGAGACAGCAACGACGATGAAGATGGCGGTGGTGTCGATGGAGATGCCTTCCGGGGGCACTTCCCCGTCCCGGCGGCGTGCCGGAATAGAGATTTCCGTCCCCGAATCTTGGCTTCGCGATGGCGGCGGCTTTGGAACTTTTCTCGTATCGTGGCTTATGTTTTTAGGGTTTTCGCGACGGAGGCTTTAAGTAGGCGGAAGGGCAGCCTCGGAGGGGTCCTGGGGGACCCACACCATAGGGGCCCCCCCTTGGCCGCACCGCCAGGTGGGGTGGGGCCCCCTTGGCTCCCCTCTAGTCCCTCTTCGGTGCTCTGGAAGCTTCCGGGAAAAATAAGATATGGGGCGTTGATTTCGTCGAATTCCGAGAATATTTCCTTTGTAGGATTTCTGAAACCAAAAATAGCAGAAAACAGCAACCGGCCCTTCGGCATCTCGTCAATAGGTTAGTGCCGGAAAATGCATAATAATGACATAAAGTGTGTATAAAACATGTGAGTATCATCATAAAAGTAGCATGGAACATAAGAAATTATGGATACGTTGGAGACGTATCAGCATCCCCAAGCTTAGTTCCTACTCGCCTCGAGTAGGTAAACGATAACAAGGATAATTTCTGAAGTGACATGCTATCATAATCTTGATCAATACTATTGTAAAGCATATGAGATGAATGAAGTGATTCAAGCAATGGTAAAGACAATGAATAAACAACTGAATCATATAGCAAAGACTTTTCATGAATAGTACTTTCAAGACAAGCATCAATAAGACTTGCATAGGAGTTAACACATAAAGCAATAGATTCTTAGTAAAGGCATTGAAGCAACACAAAGGAAGATACAAGTTTCAGCAGTTGATTTCAACTTGTAACATGTATATCTCATGGATAGTTGTCATCATAAAGCAATATAACAAGTGCAATAGGTAAACATGTAAGAATCAATGCACACAGTTGACACAAGTGTTTGCTTCTAAGATAGAAAGGAGTAGGTAAACTGACTCAACAATAAGTAAAAGAATGGCCCTTCGCAGAGGGAAGCATGGATTGCTATATTTGTGCTAGAGCTTTTATTTTGAAAACATAGAAACAATTTTGTCAACGGTAGTAATAATTCATATGTCTTATGCATAAGATATCTTATAAGTTGCAAGCCTCATGCATAGATTACCAATAGTGCCCGCACCTTGTCCTAATTAGCTTGGACTTACATGGATTATCATTGCATAGCATATGTTTCAACCAAGTGTCACAAAGGGGTACCTCTATGCCGCCTGTACAAAGATCTAAGGAGAAAGCTCGCATTGGATTTCTTTTGATTATTCTCAACTTAGACATCCATACCGGGACAACATAGACAACAGATAATGGACTCCTCTTTAATGCATAAGCATTCAACAACAGATAATATTCTCACAAGAGATTGAGGATTGATGTCCAAATTGAAACTTCCACCATGGATCATGGCTTTAGTTAGCGGCCCAATGTTCTTCTCTAACAATATGCATACTCAAACCATTTGATCATAATAAATCTCCCTTACTTCAGACAAGACGAACATGCATAGCAACTCACATGATATTCAACAAAGGTGAAATAGTTGATGGCGTCCCAGAACATGGTTACCGCTCAACAAGCAACTTATAAGAAATAAGATACATAAGTACATATTCAATATCACAATAGTTTTTAAGCTATTTTTCCCATGAGCTATATATTGCAAAGACAAAGAATGGAATTTTAAAGGTAGCACTCAAGCAATTTACTTTGGAAGAGAAATACCATGTAGTAGGTAGGCATGGTGGACAGAAATGGCATAGTTTTTGGCTCAAGGATTTTGGATGCATGAGAAGTATTCCCTCTCAACACAAGGCTTAGGCTGGCAAGGTTGTTTGAAGCAAACACAAGTATGAACCGGTACAGCAAAACTTACATAATAACATATTGCAAGCATTATAAGACTCTACACTATCTTCCTTGTTGTTCAAACACTTCACCAGAAAATATCTAGACTTTAGAGAGACCAATCATGCAAACCAAATTTCAACAAGCTCTATGGTAGTTCTTCATTAATAGGTGCAAAGTACATGATGCAAGAGCTTAAACATGATCTATTTGTGCAAAACAATTGCCAAGTATCAAATTATTCAAGACCATATACCAATTACCACATCACTACAAGAAAAGTTGCCATGGCCGACAAAGTTGAAGTCGCGCCGTGGTTGCTGGTGTACCATGGCCGACGATTTTGGGTCTGTCCGTTGTGCATGTCAAAACGTTTTTTCTCGTTTTTGAGGCCACCTAGCCCGACGAAAATGGCCAAAACGTTGTGTATGGTGGCCCGGGACGTGGTGCATCTCGAATTCTAGGGTTCGCCCGAGTCAACGCAAATCCACACCGCCGAGGGATGTAGGGCCCAGATGGCAGCCTCTCGGCATTGATTTTTTCTCGATCGCGCCATCTCGTTCAACGCTCTCCGATCGAGCCGTTTACGATGCAGGATCATGGGTCCCGCATGTCATCCTCTATGAACCAAAATTCTTTCTATTCTTGGATTTTTTGACCCCCGATTTCTGGCTACTTCCTTTTTCTTTTGATCCCTTGCCGCCTTGAAACGTTGACACCGCTGCTGCTAATTGGGACCCGCATGTCATCCTCTATGAGAAATCAACTTTCTTTTCTTGGAGTTTTTTTTGGCACCTCAAATTTGGTCACT